>JAJKFI010000008.1:11751771-11823499 GCA_029204185.1 Lerista edwardsae
ATGCCAGTTTCAGCCAGTTCTGGACTGTGAGATGTGAAACTGCAACAAGGTACACCTCTGCCTTATACCAACCCAATCACTTGTCCATCTAGCTCAGTACTGTCCACAGTGACAAGGAGTGTCTTTTCAGGGTATCTGAGAGGGATCTTTCCCAGCCCTACCTGGCAACAGAACCTGGAAGTTTCTGGGACCTCTCATCTGGAAATTTCTGCACATTTAAAGGATATGTTGTTCTACTCTGCTATGGTCTTGTCCCCAGGAACTGCAATTCAAGAAATGGCTACAAGCTTTATAAGAGCCTAGGCACGTTACACAGGGCAAGCTTACCTTCTACGCCCCAATCAGTTTTTTTAAAACTGCTGTTGTTAAACTCAGGCATTCAAGAACTTTAATCTCAAATTCCCAGACTATTAAGAAAGAAGTTAGCATACAAAGTACATTAGGTTGTAGGTAAAAGCAGTATTCTACATGAACTACTTTCTCATGTGAGCTCTGACATTCTAAAGTAATCACCTTAGCTAGAACAATCATGCATACAAAAGCATGTTCTAAAAACAATTCATTTCTCAAGAAAAATAACTTCAAAATGGAATGTCTGATTGACTGATTAGATGACTAAACCAGGAATTGAAAGTAAAGTTGTATTTACTAATGTAACTCATTTAATCAAGGAATAGATAAGTCTTCCTTTTGGAACAATAGGCCTTTGCAGATGATTATGGCAAAGTACATTGAGTACCTGATCCAGAAAGCCCCATCGCTGGCGATACATGCACACCACCAGCTTAAAGTGTTGCGAATGTGTGGTAAAGCACATCTGCAACACCTTAATGCTCCTGCTGGAGTGGCGCTGAGTGAGCGCCTGGCCCCAACACAGGAAGATTGCTGGCCGGCGTTCCAGTAGCACTGGCCACTGGTAAGCCTGTTTGGGCCAGGGGGAGAAATTGGGCGGAGGAAGAGTGGGCTAGCGAATGGTTGGGATCCTGCAATGGCTGCACCACCAGATCTTATCCCCTTGCTTCACCCAGACAGCCTGACACAGGGCTGTTCAGTTCACTCCTGGAGAAATAGCTGGCGATGACCTGAGGAGCTCCATTGCATGCAGTGGGGCTTTCCCCAAGGGAAGGGGACAAATGTCACCTTCTCCCAAGAAGCCTCCAGCAGCTGCCTGGCTCCCATGAGCTACCAGGCAGTTCTGGATTGGGCTGTAATTTAGGGCACAATCCGAACTGCACCCTTGGGCTGACCCTAACCGCTTGCGTCAGCCCAACGTCACTAGTGCCGATGTGGGGGCGCAGACCAGCACCTCCACATCAGCACTAGTGCTGTTGTGCTGATGCTAGCAGTAGTGTCGGTCCAAGGATGCTGGTCCATAGCCAGCTGCTCGTGTGCCAGTCAAATCCGGCTGGCGCAAGAGCAGTTCTGGGAGGAACGAGGAACTGGGTAGGTTAGGTGTGACTAGTATATTAGTATATATGGTGCTTGAAAAGCATTTGCATGGTGCAGACATGCCTTATGGAATGTTTGCGACCATGTTGGGCAGACGCAGGTGATATGCGTCAGCCCTAGGATACTCTTGGATTGCACCCCAATTTGTTTACAGTTTCTACCCTGCCGCTCAGCACAAAGGATGCCCCCATGGAAGCTTTCAAAACAGAGCAATTTCCATACAGCAATGAGCATAAAACAAAGTAAAATGACATCAAATAATCCAGGATCCTGAATTTCAAAGCAGATGAAAGAACCCCAGAAGGTATGAAAACAGAAACTCATTTTTGGGATCCTAGACCACGTTAAAAAAAACTGAACAGTTTCCCAACATTTCGCCCCAACTTTGCGAGGCTTTTTCAAGGGAGAGATTAACTTCCCTATAGCCTTCCCCCAAACTTAGAACATAATAACCTTGGCCACGGAACTGGCACTGGTCCATGGAAGCTTTAGTATGCACATTAAACCCCAGAAGGTGGTCTTCAAATTTGGTGAACAGGTAGCAAAATGGCTACCTAACTAACATGAAATAAATAACATGAAATAAATTCAAGGCAAATAAGGGATGCATATTAAAACCAAATTCAGTGCAGTCTGATTTACCTAGGACTACCCAGGAAAGAGCTCTTAGGTAGATAACCCACTGAAATTTCATTTTGATGTGAAGTGGCAATGAAAATTTCATGTTAATTATGCATTGTGTGAAATAGTATTTCCCTGTGCATGAACTGAATCTACTGCCAATCAACTGTTAATAGGGTAACTGTAGGTTCTAGTATTATGAGAGTGGAAGAAAAGTATTCATTCTACCCACCCTATTCATAATTTTATAGACCTCTATCATGTTTCCTGCTTAGTCATCTTTTTTTTCTGAACTTGACCCTTTTCCTTGTAGGGAAAGTGCTCAAGCTCCTAATCGTTTTGGTGGCTGTTTTCTGCACATGATAGATTTTTTGAGACAGGGTGACTAGAATTTTATATTGCATTTGAAATATAGTCGCATCGTGGATTTCTGTAAAGGCACGATACTGACAGTTTCATTTTCAGTCCCTTTCTTAATAATTGCCAACACTTGTATTTGTCATTCACTGCTGCAGGATGTGATGATTGCCACTCACTCAAATGGATTTAAGAAAAGGACTGGACAAATTTGGATTGGTTGAACAATAGCTATTTAAACATGATCGCTAAATAGAACCTCCACATTCACAGACAGTATTTCTCTGAACATAGGAGGCTAGCAACATGCAATGTTGTTGCCTTTGTATCTTCTTTCTAGGCTTCTTGGAGACAGGTGGAAGCAGGATATCCCTGGGATGGACATTATTCCAGATCGAGCCTCACTATAGCAAGAACAAGAAGCCGACAAAATCCAGATAACTATAACCATAAACCATGATCCTACTGCACAATCCTAAAACAGAAGCCAAAAGATCCATCTGGAACAGAAACTGCAGCTAGTTTAACCATTTCCAAATGCCTGCAAATATTTTCAGTCATTTCCACAATACTGCAACACACTACAGATGCTGATATGCCTCTTTTGAAATCCAAAGTGCTGTTCCTAGGCTCAAGTGTGACCTCCAATTGCAAAGGAACTTGAATCAGTGCCCCTGATGATTGTACCTCCAAAAAGGTTCATATGGGGAAAGTCATTCTTTGAGACATCCTTGGCTCCTGGACATTACTAGTGCTGTGAATCAAAGCTAACTAACTGCTAACCAGTAGAGATTCCTGAGTTCCCTGTGGATGCCTCCTAGCAATAGGTCTGCAGCTACACCACCTGCATTTTTTGAAGTAAGTTCAAGGGTAGTCCCACAGAAGGCAATTTGCTGCAATTAAGCTCTGTATTTACCAAGGTAAATACATAGCTTTTATCCAGTAAGAGGTGTAATTGCTGTATTAGCTGATACTGGCCAAAACCAAGCCAATAATAACTTGGTCATCCATAAGGCATTCTAGGACCAAGAGTAGTTCCTTTTCTGCAAACTGCCGAACTTGAGGTGGATCATGACCCCATTCAGAACAGGTACATCCCCTCCTACTCCATTATGAGGCAACAGGTTCTCATCCCACTAGCCCTGGGTTCTTTCTCCTGTGAGAGACGGGCTTACCTTAAGGACACAATCCTAACCTGGAGTTAAGCTGGCACAGTTAGGCCGGCAAAGTTTGGCGGCATGAGGGCCACCGTAAAGTACCTTTGGATCATTCTCCGAGTCAGGGAGCATGGCACATGTCTGTGTGCTGGCCTCTCTGGCTCTGAAAGTGGTCCAAACATACTTTACAGTGTCCCTCGTGCCGGCCTAACTTTGCTGGCCTAACTCCAGGTTAGGATTGTGCTCTAAGCGGTTTTTTTTGTGTGTGTTTGTGTGTGTGAGTGCACGCGCGCAAGAAGCTATGAAGAAAAGAGAAGAGATCCTTTCAAAACCCCAAAGTTTAAGAATGGGTGTGAATGAAGTATTTGCTAGAAATGGAACTCCTGAATCAACACTGACCAGTGCACTGCATCATAATTATCAGGACATACTACTGCCAGGAGATTTATAAAAATCCCACTCAGCAAATAATTGCCCTGCTGTTAGGAGATAGAGTGTTAACACACTGTTACAGTCCAGCGTAAGATATTCAACATTCAATTACTCTTGCTGAGAACTGAAAAGGAACATGATAGTTTTTCAGCTACTGTAGCTCTGCTTCCACAAGAAATCCAGTGAACATTCCTGCTAATCCCCAGATAGAGAGGGAGGTTTGTTGGGGTTTCGTCTCCTTCAAGCAGTAGAAAAACTGTTTAGAAACTTAAACATTTCAGAAAAGAAAAAGATCATTTGGGAAAAGTGTCATAACAGTCTATAAAGAAAAAAATGTTTGAAGCTTTCTCTCAAACCGTGACGGTACATTCTAAAGTAAAAAAAATATTAATCTGTTTATTGCAAGTGCTGGCTAAGGCGGGTTCACACTTTACATGATATGCAAGAAACCCCATAGAAAGGAGTTATGATGAATTATTGGAGGAAAATCAAAATAATTTCATAAGTTGTCATTTTTGTGATGAACCATGTATACGTCTCTTTTTTACCACTTTTTATTTTATTTGACAAAAAAGAAAATATAAAAAAACTAAACCATACGTACTTGGTAAGACCCAGCAAGAGTGAAGCAGTATGTTCTACTTACATATAGCTCTATTACTAACCAATGTATATTTCTCTTAATGTTGAAGGTATTTATGCATTTAGAACAGTATAGCTATGCAAACAAATATCTTTACTGCCGTACTCTGCATCCGACTGGCTCTGTCTGGTTAATACAGATTTGCAGTGGCTATCTAGGAATTTTTGTGCCCTGCGTGGAGATGCAACCTGGAACCTTCTGCATGCAAAGCACCTGGCCTACAGAATCTACAGTTCCTAACATGGAGCTGTAAAAAAAAAATGTGTGTGCAGATTTTCTATCCTACTGAAATAAAAAGATAATCTAAAACCATTTAAGACAAAACAGGAGCACAAATTTGGTACACTCCATGCTTCAAACCTGGTTTACATTTCAATTGAAAAAGAGAAATCCATGCACACGTTTGATACATGAGAACAATCAGAACCTAATTGAAGATGGTGAATGCATGTATTGATGAATATGGGGATGCATATGCTCCGAAGAGGCTACGTCATCACAAAATGCATGAGCAACCCATCCATGAGACCAACTGAAATGGCGGTCTCAGGCAGTGGATGGCCACCTTCCCCTCCACCCTTCCTTTTCTGCTTTTCCCTTCTGTCTTTTTAGAATCCAGGTAGAAGGAGTTATTGGAGAAAGCAGAGAAGGAAGTAGCATTTTGCAGATGTTCTCAGATACTGGGAGATCTTGAGCACTCTTGAAATTGCTTGCCTGCTTGAGCAATTTTTAAATCAATAACACAAGCCTGGGGAACCCAAAATAAAAATACCAAGCCAAAATAAAAATTAGTGTGTGAAAATTATCAACATTACAGATATTCATAGCTCAGACCCAAGCACCAGAGACTGCCCTTATGTAAGCAGGACAAGCTGAAAGTAAATCGATGCACCACTGGGTTATCATAACCAATTAACTTTGCAATTTTCTAGTACTAATTTTAATGGTATCTCTTGTTTTAAGTCTACAGCACCTGACTCAAGCCTCAGCTGGAGCCTGAACCTAAGCAGATGAGAAGACTCTCAGGTCAGAGCCCCCGATGCAGAGACCCCCAGCAGCAACTTATCCTGTGTCTTTCCATAGCTTGGTCTCTTCCAAGAGACCGGTCTCTTCTCTGCTTGCCACTGCAAACAATGCACTGAGCAAGGGTTAGTAAAGTAGCAGAGTGCCAGGCTCCAGGCCAGAGGTCTGCATCTTTAAGAATTATTCTTTAGCTAGCAGTTGGAGCTTGGGAAGGGAAATTGAGCCAAGGAAGTATTTAAAGTAGGCTCAGTTGAGCGCCAGCAACTGGTCTATAAGGAGCTGTCCTAGGTCCTGTAATTCCAGCCTGACCCTTCTCCAACTCAGATATTTCTATGAGCTCACCTTTCTGGACAAGCAAGGATAGTAGACACAGTGAGGTAATAAAATGAGAAACATAAAATAGGTTATAGTATAGCTTTTCTGAATTAACCACTTTCTTTACTATTTAAAAACTTGTAAAACCATGTTTATTTTAATTTAGTAAGATTTAACCCTTTCAGTATACTTTTATAGGGTTTGGTGAACAAAAAGATATATCAAAGCTGCAATCGTTACATACTTACTTGGGATAAAGTCCCATTAAATTCAGTGGGACTTACTTCTGAGAAGGCATGCCTACGTCAGGAGAAACCATGCTCGTATTTCATATTCATGTTTTAAATGAGATTACAATGTGGATTTAAATTACAAAACTAAAGAAAAGAGATGGTAGGAAATGTGCTTCTTAAAATTATTAAATGAAAACATTTGCTTGTTTTTCTGTCCATTACCTATCTTAAACCATAAAAAGAACAGAAATTCTAAAAAAAATAAAATGATGTCATTTAGTTTTTCTAAAAGTTGTGCATAGATATTACAAAAATTAGAGAGGAATAGAAAGAAATAGTGTGAGGAAAAACTGAAACATTTTTTGCCAATAAAATATGGATTCTTCTTCTTTCTTTGAAAAGCAGACTGACAAAAATATTAACCAAATCCAAAATACCATTTTTAAAATGACAGTCTCAACAGAAATGATATTAACACGATCGTCGCTCTCACACTATGTAGATGCATTTCTTCCTGCGATTTAGAACAAGAACTTTTGCGCAAGGCAACCAGTAGGTGGAGCAGACAACATAATTTATGATTTGGTAGCATGGGCACAGTTTCTTCAGCAGGTTTTTTCATAATTATGGGGATCATGAAGAAAGAATTTTCTTCAAACAAAGGAAGGCTCAGATGTGTTCGGTGTTACTTGACTAGTTATTGAAACCAGTGATAAACGAAGAACGTTGATTAAAAGCTCAATATTTCATAAGGATAAAGTTTTAGAGCTTGTCATTTATTTCTCCAGGCATCGTTTTTGAGCAACCTGAGTTTTAATCAAAATACAATTCCAATTCTATTTTTAACTTCACTCCACTATTAAGTTTATATCAGCATTAAGCATTCTGAGGAGGAAAATATCGGAATGCGGCAAATTTAATCTACGCAAAAATGTAGAAATTTACACCATTCAGATAATAGTTTCATTAACATATTGTACTCCTGATCACAGTGAATGTAGATACATTGCATTGTACATTTTCTGGTTTAAGACTAAAATTGCCAAGTCTTCACAGTCCAATTCCTACACAAATCTACACAGAAGTAAATTCCATTGTGTTCAATAGACCTTTTCCTAGGAAAGTATGCTTGAAGCCTGAAGGCCCAACCTATAGCCAACCTATGCTGCCAGAACTCGTGTTCCAGAAGCACAGAGCGCTACCTAGAAGCATGACAGTCAGGCACACTGTTGGGGGACTGCCGCAGGATTTCCTGCTATAGGAAGAGGTTGGACTAGATGACCTTGTGGTCACCTTCCTAATTCTATGGTAATTATGTGAATTACCAATGATGCAATCTACCTTAAGCATGCGTTGCACCAAATTTGTGAAGACTGTCTGAAGATTTTCTCGTGAGAAAAGATTTTTAATTTCCATATAAACCAGCAGGTACATATAAGCCCTGTGGGCTTGATCTGGCGCCGGCCACAATCTTTCCTCTGTGTGAACGGAGTTTACCACACCACCTGGGGAGTCCCTGTCTTTGTGCGGGGCTGCTGCTTCTGGGGACTGCTGCCCCAGCAGGCTTTGTGCCTGGATTTCTAGGCATGTGCAGGCCGGCGCCAAGGTCGAGGGCGATCTGCAGTGCAACAGAGAGGCCCAGAGGTGGCACAGTAAGCTCCGTAAGTGCCAGTGATGCCCTAACAGCACAAAGCGGCTTCCAGTTTGGAGACCACCGATATGGACCACACGCACCCCCATGTTTTGCCCTATCTGAGGCTACTTATATAAGCGCTTTTATAATATTTTGAGGTAACTATGTATTTTAATAGCAATCTGAAGAAATGTGAGGTCTCTTTTTCCCCAGAGAGAGTAGTCTCAATGTACTCTTTTCAGAAGAGATGAATAATTCATTCTCAATAACATTCATTTACTAATTATCCTTTTCTGCCGTTTCTTTACAAACAAACCTTGATTTTCCTAAATTTACAATTAAAATAACTAATTTCCACTAATCAGTTCACTTTTCCATAATTAATTGTTATGCAGCTTAGATAAACACGCCAACATTGCTTATTCATGACTGACATGACACAAAAGAAAGGGGCTAAATCACAAGGCATTGTCTTTGAAGACTGATACGTGTTAAAAAGAGAGGGAGTATATGGGTAGCTACGATGCCTAATCATCAATAACAAATACCGATTGAAACAATTGTACTTGCACGTCTGGTATGCATGTTCATATAAACAGTCACTTAATACAGGCAAACAAAGACTTATTTGCACGGATGATCATGAGTAGGGATTAAAAAGGGGAACACCTGTCATCCTGTACAGCCCTTCAGAATTCAAACAAATATTCTGCAAAGAGTAAATAGACAAGTCACAGTATATTCAAAAACAAAATCATGGTAATCTGCTGATTCAGGCAGATCTCAGGAAAATTTTAACAGGTAACATGCCCTTACCATCTATATTTCAGAACACAGAAGAAGAATGTCATTCTGATCCAAGCATTAGCTCAATTAAAATGGGAAAAAAATGAAACCCCTCCTTGGCTTAATAACTTGTTAGTTCTTGACAAGTGAGACAACACAACAATAAGCCAGTCAAAATGAGTTTTTAAAGTGAGGTTATGCCCTTCGTGTTGTGTTATCACAGTGGCAGATCAAACTGCTGACTTGGACTCTTTCTGCCAGCCGTGCCGATGTCGCCTCTATGAAGCCGCTGTCACGCAGCAGTCATGGTACCTGCTCTCGCCTATAGAAATGCACTAAATTGAACTCAAAGTAGTGTCTTTGTGATATCTTTTCAACAAGTCATGTCCCATTCAGCCTGCTAGTTTATCTCTGTCAAGCTATGGGCCCCAGTGGTTTGCCTGAGCTGTCAGGGACAGGTACACCAACCTGCGCAGTGCTAAGGAGGTAATGCATCTTTCGGGCGAGGTAATCCTTTTTCTTTTTTTCCCTTTCGAGGGCTTTTTTCTCCTCTTCTTTCTCCTTCATCTCTGCAAACTCTTCCAGCTCTCTCCTGCATTGAAAGAACAGGGCTGATTACACGGCCAATATGGAAACTAGACTGGCACTTTTCAAATTGTTTCATAGCTTCACTGATATGCTGGCATTGACCACATATTTACTGAAATCCAAAACAGCAGGATTTATTTAGCGAACAGAGGGCTGCGGCAGCAACATTTCTTAAATATTCAAAGCCACCTTCTACTAAAGTGGCTATAAGGAACAGTCCCTCTGATTAAGAGAAACGTTGGTTTGGGCTATTTCCCAAGTGCAAATTTTGAGCAGCATAGGCAGCATTTGTAAATGGAAGGGATGAAATTAAAATGTGGCCTACTTCTAGTTGTATGTACACAATTTATTGCTATTTTTGCTAACTCAGAAAAATTAAACAATATCTTGGGTTTGGATCAGGACGCAAGGACAAGTGAGTAACCTGCTTCATGTTATGATGATTCATATGTGAATATGCACATGATAATGATCTGAAGTCACACAAGAACAAATATTTCTGAATCAATTATAGTGCCATCCATAATGATTGCCATATTTAAAATGAAACATAGTTTAGAATTCACTGCCAAAACAAGTTGTAATGCACTTTTTACACTCCTCAAATTTGGCACAGAGAGAATTACTGTCCCCCTTCCAGAGTGGTTCCTGGCTTGCACTGTGCCTGGGGGTGGGGTGACGTCACTGCGCCCCCAGCACAGCTGCCCCACCCCCATGTGTCACCTGGCCACGCCTCCCTGTGCATGGAATTGCTCCATTAAGGAGCAATCCGAGCATAAGAGAGGGGGGGGAAAGCACATGGGTTTCTCCACACTGTTGTGCCTCGCCGCAGCCAGCGCCCATTGCACTTGCCACCCTCTGCCCTCCAAATTGCCCCCTTCACCCAGAATAGTGTCTTTTCTAGTGGCAATTGCTGGTGTTAATTCTGCATCTTTTTAACCTGTGAGCCCTTTTGGGACTAGGAGCCATTTAGGGTGCAATCCTATCCAACATTTCAGCACCTGTGCAGCCGTGCCAATGGTGTGAGTTCTGCATACTGGAAATTTGTAAGGAAACATCAATTGTCTGTTGAATAAGCTTCCATCCATACTAGATTTATGAATACAACAAATAGAGAGAGGTTCCTATGGGAATGACACATGACTGCACAAGTCTTAGAAGATAGAGCATAGTGTAGTAGTAGCACTCAGACAGCAGAATTCAGAAAGGATCTCTTCCAGAGGTCTTGCAGAGCAGCTCACAATCAAGAGCAAGAGCGTGGGCAAGATGAACCAATGGTCTGATTCAATATGAGAGAATAATATTTTAATATCTAGAAACTGAACATATAGTACCATAGATTCCTGCCCTTTAAATTTCTAGGCATTTTTGTATTAGAGTACTAATTTTATTGCAAATTAAAATCTTAATTTAAAACTGTTTATATAGTTGTATATAGGATTACAGTTTAAATATATAAACAGTTTTAAATTAAGGTTTTAATTTGCAATAGAATTAGTATTCTAATACAAAAATGCATAGAAATGTAAAGGGCAAGAAGTGCCCTTTACATGGAAGTGAGTCCTATTGAATTCAATAGGACTTACTTCTGAGTAGAATCACATAGGCTTTTGTAAATCTGATTACATAGCATTATTGATAAAAATGTATAACAACATTCCCACCAAACATACACCAACAGCAGAAGTTAGCTTGATTAACATTTGTTGTTATTGGTATTTTAAAAAAAAAACCCAGCTAATTCAAATTAACCTTTTATGTGAAAGACATAAATTTTGTTCAGCGATGTATGTAGATTTAATAAATGTTAATTAGGTAAGTTCTGACCTTTTTCAAGGCATCTTACACAAAATACGATACTGAGAAAATTCCATTCCTGTAGTGTAAATATTTATGATACCTCAACATATTCTATAGCAATTAATAAATATTAGTAGATGCTGTCTGCATTCCACTGAAGTTAAGACGCAAAATCTCATTGATTTCGAGCGCAATCCTAACCTGGAGCACAGTTAGGCCTGCAAAGTTTGGCTGGCACAAGGGCCATGCATTTGGACCACTCTTGGAGTCAGGGAGGATGGCGCACATCTGTATGCCATCCTGTCTGACTCTGAGGGCACAATCCTAACCTGGAGTTAGACCAGCACAGTTAAGCAGCAAAATTTGGCCGGCACAAGGGCCACACATTTGGACCACTCTCAGAGTCAGGGAGGATGATGCACTTCTGTGTACTGACCTCTCTGACTCTGAGAGTGGTGCAAACGTACTCTATGGTGGCCCTTGTGCCAGCCAAACTTTGCAGGCCTAACTGTGCCAGCTATCTTCAGGTTAGGATTGCGCCCTGAGAGTGGTCCAAACTTACTATATGATCTCCCTTGTGCTGGCCAAACTTTGTTGGCTTAACTGTGCTGGCCTAACTCTAGGTTAGGATTGCGCCCTTAATGACACCAGTTTGCATTATGCTATATAATAGCTGGGATCCAAAGAGCCTTCTACCCATGTGGAAAGTACTTCTACATATACCAAAGAGGATGTCATAGATTTTTCCCCGGGCTGCATCCCCAATACCACATCCCACACAGCTCTGGAAGGTCCTCAGAGCAAAAGTTACTCCTGCAATGGAAAGGTGGAGCTGCAAAAGCCCTGGTGCACATGTGGAACACCACAGATAGCTTTTTGTATCCTGGTCAATGGATATGCTTCCATTAAGACCATGCTCCTCTGAGCAAGTACACCGAAATGAAATAATGAGCTGAAGGGTTAGCAAATAATACAAGATTCTGAGCTGAAAGAGATCATCAGCATATGTGGAACCCATTCTTGCACTGTATTTTTTCATACTATAGCTGAGGAACAGAATATTTTAATGTCCCCAAAGTACAATTATCTCTATATAAAACTAGCATGTTATGGAAAAGGCTATGTTTCTCAAGCAGAGGTCAGATGGCCACCATAAGCTGCTCATAGCTGTTGTCTGCAATGAGCAGGAGGTTGGACTAGCTAACCTCCAAGGTCCCTTCCAACTCAAACATTTCTAGAATTCCACACATGCCTTTCCCCTGCTAATTTTGTATGCTATAAGGCATTTTATGGTGGGGAGACTCAAACAGTTGCTATACCACCTGCAGGATGAAATAGTACAACCCAGCCACAGATACATACGCTTCTGCTGCTTGTTTTAATACTAAAATCTGATTCATACATCTTGTCTCTCACATTAGTACCTGCCTGAAACACAACTGCATGAAATCTATTTGGGCAAAGTGACTCCCCAACTAGCTCCAGTGATTTTACCCATTTCACTGCAACTGTTTCAGGCACAGGAGCTATTTCATCCAAACAGCTTGCCATAAGAAATGACCTACAGCATCTTGGCAGATGGTGGAATGTATGAATGAAAGATGTTTTCTTGGGTCTGCCCATGTTAAAGTATTCAACAAAATCAAGAGCTGAACTGGGTATAACAAGGTATCAGAGCTAGCAGATGTTGACATGATTCTTACATCACAAGTCTCTATGTGTTTACTTAGAAGTAAGTCCTACTGAATTTAACAAGATTTATTTCTAAATTAGTGTGGACAGACTATAACCCGAGGACTGTGACGGGCATGGTAGATTCTTATGATCATTTCTGGGGGGGTGGGGGGGCAGTACGAGTTTGGTTTGGAGTTTTGCATCATCAACCGCCTCCCTTCTCCCTGCAATTTCTGTATACTGACAGCCTCATGGAATTAGGCTGGGTGAAAAATCTGATTACATGAGGAACTGAAAGGCCACCTTGCTCTTAAAAAGCATCCAATAATCAAACTTCTAAGAAATGTGAGGACTGTAGATTCCATTGCATATCGCAGCAATTTAGACAACTGGGAGGACAATGTGACAGCTGGCCACCGCAATGTATGTTTGTCACCTCAGTGTATGTATATCCCCCTTTTTCATTTTGTTTTTGCTGTCATTGCTATTGTAAAGTTTTTGATTTTTTTTATTCAAAAATAAATGAGATGGGCGGGGGGACACTTCTGTTCATCCAAAGACTAGAACATTTGTCATGCCCTGCAATCATTAATTTCTAAATTTCTGAGCACAATCCTAACCTCCCCTGAAACAGGCAGGTCAACAAGCCTGTGCTGTATCCAGCACAAGTGAGGAGTGAGCTTGGGCGTAACATGGAGTAAGGGGATTTTAGTCCCCTTACCCCGTATACAAACCAGCCAGCCCGGTAGGCGAGTAGGATCTGCGCCTGCGATTTTGCAGGCACCAATCCAAGCGGCCCGTGTAAGGCCGATCAGGCTGGGATGATGGTAAGGACCTGGCCTAGCTTGCATAGGCCAGTCTCACCCCCATCCCAGGCCCAATCCTCCTCCCGCTACGCCCACAAATGCCACATCCCTGCCCCCGGAACACCCTCCCGCTACCCTCTCCAACCTTTTGTGCCCACCTACCCAGGCCAGCACAAACTCACTGGCTCCCAGTGCAGCTCTAGTGCCGCTGAGCCAGCGCACGTCCGTAAACTGGCTCAGCTTCCCTCCAAGTAGCCGCAAACATGCCTTACAGAACATTTGTGACACTCAGGGGCCGGCACAAAGGACTTGTGATGGCTCAGGGCAGCATTAGGATTGCGCTGCCAGCACTACTGTAGCTTGTTCAAATGACTGGCTATATTTGTACTACAGATATAGAGAACTATGTTTCAAAATCTGTATGCTTACTCTTTGTATATATGTTTCTTACCAAAATATTCATCCACGGCAAGTACTAAAGGAGGTAAAATATTAAGTCAATCACACATGTTTTGCTTTTAAATGTATAAGGAAAAAATAAAACAAAATGAAAATGAATTAACGATAGGAGAAGATGTATTGTTCTATTTTGATCCCTCGAAATTTTTTTTGTTGCCATTTACTGTTAAAGGCTTCTGATACAATATTTCATACAAGGTTACTTATGAAACATACTGACGTTTAAAAATCACCATGCTATGCTTTTGCAGCAGTGTAATTTTTTTCCAACATAAGATTAAATTGCAAAATAAATGAATTACTTAGAGTGGCATGGCCCCCATTTTGCCACACTTCTCTTGAAAATTGCTTATTAATATGAAAAAAGAAGTTTGGAAAATAGCCTGTTTTACTTTATGCATAGCGTTTCGAGGCCTGTGAGCCGACAAACCTGGACTTGCTATGCATTTTCGATTGTGTTGGCAAGTGGGTACACTGATCTTTCTGACCTGCATCTCAAGGCTATTATTAATCGCTAAGTAACCTGGTAAAGCCACACAAATTTGTTTCCATTGAAAGGATCTCTATCTGTGTCTGCGAATTTGTGCCTTTCCAAACAAACCTCATTAACTGTGTCCACTTTTGACAAAGAACTAGGAGTAGGAGGCTGGTGACCTTTCTTTGTCCTTAAGGTACAGAGCTCAGAACCATGAAATGTGAGTAAATAAGTGAGTAAATAAGCATTTTAACAACAGCACTATTAAACATAAACAAATATACATTCTCAGGTTATTTTAAGTGACTATACCTGTCAACATTGGTGCATAAGTCTCATATTTAGTAATTATTCTCTTTCATTGCAGATTTATCTAGTCCTTCTCAGTGGCACTGAAACTAATAACATGCCTTCCCATGCATGCTTGCAAATACTTCATTTTTTTCCTGTTTCTTCCCAATGATATAAAAAACTTGCAGAATCCAAATTGTGAATACTCAGCAAAATAAAGGAGAATGACTACAAAGCAATTTATATACATTTAATTAAGTATATAATAAAGCTATTCAAAATAATTGTGTTTCATAATTTTGTGGCATTGACAATCAGTTTTAGAATGGACGATCCAATTCTATAATTTGGAAAAATTAACAGTCCAATCCGGGGAAGGAGGCAGAGGGGGTGGAACGGGTGGGCTGAATGGGGAGGAGATGGGACAGTGAGCTGGGCAAATCAGAGCCATGAAGAGAATGTGTTCAGCAGTAGCAGTGCCTACCGAATCCTAACCCCCTTCCTGGACCTGATCTGCCTTCACTAGTCAACGTGGGCTTACACCAGTGATATCGCTAGCACAGGTCCAAGTTGATCCACCAAGCTGACAAGGGCTTACCCCCGGGGAAGAAAACAAGTGTTGTCTTAACCCACAGAGGCCCCCTGAGGCTGAAATTCCCCCAGGGGAATTCAGCAGACTCCACACTGGCACCTCTGCATTGCTGTGTGGGGAGTTCAGTAGGACTGGGCTGAAATTCAATTTGTAGACCTGGCTTCAATGGAGCTCCCTTTCCCCACTAGCATGTGATGAGTGTCCTACATCAGACTCCTAGATCTTGCCATAATTGTGGAAAATATGGTCTAAAATACTGTAACTTCTGGATACACTGAGCAGCATTTTTTGCTATCAGAAATGGCCTCAGTTGGAAGTACTGAAACCATATTAATTGTAAAGCTGTGAGATGGTCTCCAAAATATGTGACTATCCCCAAGAGTAAAGAAATCTTGAACGGTTATCTTGTTAGGACAGGGATATAAAAATGGATACCATAACAGCCCAACCTTAACTGACTTCCCCAGCACTAGTGCAGCCATGCCAAAACAGTGTGCGCTGCATCCTGCAGGAGACTTTCAAGCTGCAAATGCCTCCTCAATGGAAGGGAACATTTGTTCCATTGCTCCAGTGTAAACCTTTTCTTCCCCTCAGGGTCTACTGGCGGAACTGGTGGCAAGTGCAGGCACAAGACCTGGTGGACCTGGGGAGGTGGATCAAGGCTAGGGAGACAGGATATCAGCTGTGCCACCGATACTGACCCCTTCCCTGAATTGACACAAACCCTTCTCCATCCTGCTCTTCCCACTCCCTTCCTCGTTACTCCCACACAGTGCCCACCCCCAGTGCAGGGACAGTTGCCACCATCACATGGGTGTGGCTGCTCTCCTCTTAAGGATGTGTCCAGACTGTCCTCTATGGTGCACTGCTATTTGCAACTTATACACTGTGTTGCAGCAACACAGCAGCCCAATACAATTGGCAGTAAGATATCTGAAAGGCTGGTAATGCCAGATAGGAGTCACTATAAACGTATCGGGGGACTTAACTCCAAGATATTCTTGGAGTTATATCTATAGAGAAATGTCAGAAGTCTGGCTATCTTCAGTGTGATTTCTTTTTTATATACAATTTATTTCATTTCACTTGTTCCTTGCTTTATTTTTATTTAAATTCTAGGCCAACTCACTGTTCCACTAAACGGGTCACCAAGACAGATTACAATAATTAAACATCATCTTAAAATAATCAGACTTACAAAAAAAAAAAATCCCAAATAATCGCAACAAAGGTAATCAACAAAGCACAAAAACCAAACAAGAGATAAAACAAGGAAAAACGCACACTAAAGAACTGCTTTCTTAAAAAAACAGGCAGAGTTGGGACGAGCCAGGCTTCCCAGGGTCCCACAATTGGGAAACAGCCGCGTAAAAGACTCTGCCTTGGGTTCCCACCAATCACACTTTCCCTGGTGGTGGAACGTGAGGCAGGGTCTCTGATGCTGAACACAAAGTGTAGGCAAGCTAATGTGGGAGAAGAGATGGGAGTTGCTTCTACTGAGTAGGGGGTTGGACTAGATGACCTTTAGCTTTCAGCTCTAATATTCTACGAGATAGTCCTTCATGTTCCCTAGTTCCAAACCACATAGGGAGTTATAACTGGCATCTTGAACTGTGTCTTGAAACACACTGGAAGTCAATGCAGCTCACAGAATACAGATGTTATGTGCTCAGACCAATGAGTGTTTAATATTGTAGTTTCCAGACAGTCCTCAAGAGTAGATTGCCAAAGAGCAGCCCAAAGTAGATTGTGTTACAGTAGTCCAGATTCGATCTGGCTAAGAGCACAATCCTAACTGTGTGCTCAACTGATGTTAAGTTCCAGGAGTGTTGTAAACATGCCATAAAGCATGTTCGCGACTAGTATGGAGTCGGAGAGGCCAGCACAAGGACACAGGCCTGACCGGTCCTGACAGATCCTGACCAGGCAGGGGTGAGTTTGCGCTGGCTGAAGATAGCCAGTGCGGGAAATTGGAGAGGGTGGGTGGAGGACAGAACAGGGGCATATTGGGGCAGGGGGAAGGCCGGGGGAGGGAAAACTGGTGGGCTGACCAGGCCTGAGAAGGGAGTGGAACTGGCCTGCATGATCCTAACTTGTGGGATCTCGTGGCTCCTAACTTGTGGGCCGGATCCTAACCTCCTAACCAGGCCAGTGCTGCACTGGACTGCTTGGATTTGCATTAACTATTTCTCTGGTGCAGATCTGAGTAGCTGCGGGGGAGTGGCTGCCCCACAACACATGGTAAAAGGAAATAAATCCCCTTACTCTGAGTTGCATGGCAGCCACCACCTACCCTGCACTGGATGCACTGCTCTGTTGACGTGTCTATTCCAGTGCAGGATAGGATTGGGCTGTAAAGCTGTATCCAAATACTGTATCTAAATCTGCTGCAGTTGGTGCATCAGCTAAAGCTGAACAAAAGTACTCCAAATTACAGCTGCCACATGCTTCTTCAAGTTTAAGGCTACATCTAGAAGCATTCCAGACAACAAACCTGAGCTTGTCCTTCCTGAACAAAAGCTATTACTCTAGAACAGCTATTTTCAAATCAGTTTTGGTGGTAGGACACCCTGAGGGCCAGACCAGAACAGCTGTGTGTTTATTAAACGTGTGCTTGTTCCATGCATTCATAAAGCAGAAGGGGGGGTCTACTTCTTATGCCAGAAGAAGCACCCAGATGATGGAATCGAACTTTACTGCTTTCCCCTTCCTTATAGTCCACATGCTGAAAGTGTGTTTCCTCTGCACTTCCTTCCTTATCCTATAAATTAGTCTGTCCCTCCCCAGCAAATGGGACAACACTGTTTAATAATTAGTTGATGCCAACATAATTTTGTATCATTTTGTGAAATTATTTTGCATTTTGTCTCATTTTGCAGAATTTTGTGAAAATGATGCACTGAAAGTACATATGCACACCTCTACTTGACATTGTTCCCCCCAAGCGCCTTACAAAGTGCCAAAAAGGGGCGTATAATTTTTTTTGGAAAGTTGGCAAAACAGGAATAGAATCTTTATATGATAAAATGACATAATTTAAATCATTTCACTTGTTAAATGCAGTCTTATTTCAGAAATAATGCACTTGGGAATACTTGTCATCATGATTCAGCTAAGATGGTATGCAACAAATGTCTAAGGCAGTGAATTTTTCACTTTTGCTTAGGTATTAAACATAAAACTCATTCATGTGCCAAGGAAACTTATTGTTATTCTGAGTTTTCATTATGCAGTGTGCAGTGGTGTAGGTTCCAGCTATGAGATGCAAATTTACTTGACAGCATTCCTTCTGTTTCTATAAAGGGGAAAAGCAACACATACAATATTGTTCCTAGCACTTTGGTAAAGGTCTTTAAATGATGATTTCAGCAATATTCAGATTCTGTTGTACTGAACACTATGATTTTAGTGATTTTTACAAACATACATTTACTGAACATTTTAAAAACATTCCTAGAAAAGGAGAAAAACACAGAATTGACTCAAAATGGTTTGTTCCCAAATTATAAAATTCCAGCAACATAGGCAAAGGTAACCTTTGCATAAGTTAATTTTAACCAATATCAATTTTACCATTTTAGAGTCACTCTGCCATCTCAGACAAAGAATATGGAATAATAAATGTGGTCAACTGAATAGCGCTCAACATATGTTCATTTATATAACAAAAGTTGTTTAAAACCTGATTCTGCTCTCTCTTTACTCATTTTGTCTTACCAATCATCTGCAAACAAAATTAAGTGCACAGATCTTTAGCTACTGCAAGATGCTGCGAAGTCCAGATTTTAAGAAATACTGACATAAAAGTAATTTTGAAAAGTACAGATACATTACTTCCAACCTGATCCTAGCCACATTGTTGTTGTAACAACAGCACATAAAGCGTGAACATTTAATGCATTTGCAACACCAATATCTAAAGATTGAAGCCAACATTGCAGCGGCATTAAAGCCTCAGAGTTTGTCTTCCTGCCCGAACGGGCAGCCCAGCTGGTGCAGAGGTGTGACAATGTGGGTGGGAGGGAGTGGGCTGGGGGAGGGCGTTCTTGGGTGTGTAGTGGGCGGGCTGGCAGGCTGGCCCGGGAGGGGGTCGGGCTTGGGATTCGGCCATAAGGATGCAGCTGGATGCAGGCGCAGATCTGAGAACTCCATAGGGGAGACTCCAGCCTCCCTCATACTGCGCTCAGTGGTGCAATTCAAATGAATTAACAACCGGTTCTATGACATCATAGCCAGAGCCAAAAAAAAACCCGAAGCCAGCCGAGGTAAGTGAGTGGGCGGGGCCCAGCCATTTAACAACTGGTTCTATAGAACCTGGGCAAACCCCCTGAATTTCACTACTGACTGCGCTTGCCTGTTCCAGAGCAGTATAAGATTGCACCCTCAAGAACCTAGTAGGAGTGATTCGGTCTTGAAAAACTGTAAGGTTCACAAAGCTTCAAGGTGCAATCCCAGGCACCCCATTGCGTTGACTCGTAGTGTTGGCCTGGGAGCGCGGGTGCCAAGCTGTCTCTATGCTAGATATACTGGTACAGGCGCAGTTCTGGGAGGGGGTGGCTGGAAACTGGACAGGGGCTGGGTATCCAAGGCCCCAGGTCATGCGGCCCCAATTCGGGCCGCGTGGCTTCCTCAGACCTGCATCTTTCGCAGGTGCAGATCCGAGGAATCCATAGTCCCCTAGTGCAAGGGCACAGATGTGCCCTTGCACCAGGAAGGCTCCCAGTGCCCCCCGAGCTGTGTTGGATGCAGCGCAGGCCCACCAGCCTGCCTGCTCCAGTGCAGTTTAAGATTAGATTTCCCATTAAAGCACAAGAGATAGAAAGGGTGCAATTTAATTAAGCTCTAACAAATCATTGGCTGTTATGTCTGCTGTATATTTCCACCATGCAATGGAGTTGAAAGTCAATACAGAGATAGAAGTACAAGTTTTAAGTTGTTACTGCAAGAGAATAGAAAATATTTTGGTGCTAAACAAATACTCTCTTGTATGATCGCAATATGTGAAAATGCTGCTGTACAACTGAGCAATTTATGAGCTCGGATACAGAAGGATTGAAGGTAAGATGTTGCCTATTTAGGGGGGTGAGATGATATAAAATAATCGGAGATCTCAGTGGGGTGGGACTGGGATAAGATGGAAATATGGGAACAAAAATCAATGGAAATATTTTGGTGGCAAATAGGAAGATAGAAATGATTTCCAAGCCATATGAAACTGGGAAGACCTGAAGCCCCAAAGTTCTTCCCTTGTCAGATGTATCTCCCCTTGCCAACAGAGATCACCAACCCCTGCATGACACATATGGGAAGCACATATGACAGAGAAGACCTTCCATATGTAACCCAGGAGAATTTTATTTTCTTGCTGCTCATTGGGATCTACTTCCTTCTTCATTTCTACTCTTTGCTTCTTGTCCCCTCTACAATTTTGCTTCCAATTTTTTAAAAAAAAATTCGTACTGTCTTCTTAATTTCACCAGCTCCTACCACTTGTACTCCTCCTCTGTACATCCTGTTTCTACCCCACTCAACTATGATGTTCCTTTTTTATCTTCCTTCATAAGATCCAAAGAAGTCCCATAATCTGAACCCTCCATCCCCCCCCAAAAAAGAATTGTAAGATAAGGCAAAGAAATGAACAGCAATGCATTGCCCCCCCCCAAAAAAAAAATTCAATGAGTGGGATGATGCAGCATGCACTACTGGAAACAGGGCTTATAAGGTTACAAGATATTAGTCCAGTACTGTCTGCAGTTACTCACCAAAATATTCTTTCTACTAACAAATAGAACTATCTAAAGACAATGTTTAGGAAACAATATTTAAAAGTATGTATAATTTTACAGCTCAATCACTGCATGTCTACACAGAAATAAGACTCATTAAAATCAATGGGACTTACTCTCAGGAAAGGGTTTATAAGATTACAGCTCATAGGACTGGGCTGTCAATCACCAACTAAAACAATTGCTTCAAATATTAAGTTAATGTCTATGAAAGCACTATAGAATTTTTTTGTCTCAACAAGGCAAATGACACCACCACACCACCCTGGCTGTTTCTCTTGCACTTGGCTTTATTTCCAGTGTTGGAGTTTGGCACTGTTAACTCTGGATGACACCTGTCAGCTATCTACAATTCAATAAAACAGAATGGCTGTCATTTAATCAATTACAACCTGAGAATTGTATTTTGAAAAATCAAACATATTAATATACAATCTTTAGGCAAATCATATTTATCCTCCTAATTTACACATTTCTGATGTTATATGTGTCCTTGAGATACAGACACCATCCTATGAAAAAGTAGCCTAGCTGCTGGAGTTCATAAATTTTGCTCAGCTTTGGATGAGTTCAAAGAATTACCATGTAAGAAAAGCCTTACAGAGGGAATTTATCTGATTATGGCAGTAATAATTACCCAGCTGTTTATTGCAGATAGAGAAATAATTCATGTAGGCAATAGGCCGTGGTGGCAATGACACTCCACATTTAGTAAATATGCAAACTGTTCATTTCTAATTAACCAAGCTAGAGGATGCCCTTATTAAATGTATAAACTAAAAGTGCCTTCCTGACAAATGATGAATTGTTACATTGCACAAACTCTTGCCACAGAATTATTGGAGTGAACTTGGGGCTTAACTTCATTAAGAGATCTTGTGGGATAGTTAAATGAGGATGGACAGCATAACAAGGCTGGTCTGACAGCCAATGATATGTTAGAGCTTAATGAAATTGCACCTTTTCCTTCTTTTCTACTTACTTTATAGTTAAGATCGCACTTTAGATAATGTAGAAGACTGTGAAATCTGCAGAAATTGGGACTATAGGAGAGCATGATACACACCGGCTTGGATTTTAACAGCAGAATCAATCTACAGAAGACACTAAAGTCCATAAGTAACCTTAATAAAGGTGCTTTACAATAACAGAAGGACCCATAATTACTTCCCGTCTACTCTAGAAATGCTTCCTGTTTGATCCCTTCCATTTAATGATTTGTTCAATTAAAATATTGGAGGGTTGTTTTTTTTAAAAAAAAATTAAAATATTGGTGGGTTTGTTTGTTTGTTTGTTTGTTTGTTTGTTTTAAAGATGGCCAGGTTTTAAAGAAATGGATCCAGACTGACTCAATGTTTTAAATTGTGCCTGGAGGGTAATAAGAGTGAGGGTGCAATCCTAACCTGGAGTTAAAGGTAAAGGTAACGGTTTCCCCACGACCGAATGGTCTAGTCATGACCGACTGTAGGGGGCGGTGCTCATCTCCATTTCAAAGCCTGTACAGCCGACGTTTTGTCCAAGGACAAGTTTCCGTGGTCATGTGGCCGGCATGACTCTACGCCGTAGTGCACGGAACGCCGTTACCTTCCCACCGAAGTGGTCCCTATTTATCTACTTGCATTTTGGTGCTTTCAAACTGCTAGGTTGGAAGGAGCTGGGACAAGCAACAGGAGCTCACTCCGTCACGCAGTCTTGAACTCCCAACCTTGCGGTCGGAAAGCCCAGCAACAGCGGATTAACTCGCTGTGCCACCACGTCCCTAACCTGGAGTTGGCCGGCATAATTTTCTTGTGCCAGCCTAGGAGTATCACAAATGTGTTATAAAGTGGGTTTGGACCACTTCCGGATTCAGGAAGGACGGTGCACATCCATGTGCCAACCTCCCTGACTCAGAGAGTGGTGCAAACACGCTTTACAGTGCATTTACTCCTAGGCTAGCACAAGGGGCTTGTGCCTAATTCCAGGTTAGGATTGGACCCTGAGGATGTTGGAGCATGGTTGTAATGTGCTTTCATTGACCCATTCCAGTTAAAATACAGGTCACCACCTTCTTCTGCGCAATCTAAAGCTTCCCAACCATCCTGAAGAGTAGCTGCAAAAAAAGTATGTTACAATAGTCCACTTCCTAGGTTAAGAAGTGATGAAAGACAACTATAAAATCCTAATCAGATTTAAGCCTTCTTATAAGACTGACCTGGTGAAAGGTGCTTCTGGAAATACCACACCCTAGTTCCTATAAGCCCGTGAAACTGGAAGTGATGGCAAAGCAAGACCCTGCAGACACATACTTCCTTGACACTCATTCAAGGCAGTTCACCAGCGTGATAAGGAGAAAAGTACCTGGGTGCCTGTGGCACCTCGATTGCTATGGCGTTGTTGTGACATCTACCTTAAGGGGGAATGGCCTAGTTCCAGTCCCGAAGTTGTGGGTCATGACCCACCACTTTTGGAACCACTGGCCTACGCTATTCTTGAATTGCCCCCAACAATTGATACCCTTAGGTAGCCACTGAAAAACAGCCATCATCCTAGATTGCATTCTCTTTTTGGCCCATCTAGAACAGATGGCATTTTCCTGGACATTGAAATAGTAGCTTTGCCCCTAATGGATTGGTATTTGGTTGGCCACATTGTGAATAGTGGGAAGACGAGCAGATGGCTTACATGGCTTGTTTCTATAACTCAAACAAGCTATTTTTTCCACGACTTTTTAAAGATTTCAAAAAGTGATTGAAACCAAGATAAATGTGGACATTTTTGGTAGAAAAATGTTAGTGATCACACCCCTTTTTGATCAGAATGCAACGCTTTACCCATGTTCCAGTGTAAGTACCAGTGTTTTGGTTTGAGCATTGGACCTCCTTAGCCATAACACTTCTTGAGTGGCCTTAGGCCAGTCAGTGTCTCTCAACTTAATTTCAAAGAAACGCTGTGACAATAAAAGAAGAGGAAGGAGCCATGTACACAGTTCTGAGCTCCTTCGAAGGGATATCAATATGTGAAATAAATAAATATTTGATATACATATATTGCATAAGGATAGCAGTTATGCGACATATCCTAAATTTCAGAGTGAGCAGTACTCTGTGTCTCTGACCAGCCAACTTCCTCAGGAATCAGAAAAGGGCAGAACTACACGTTACCTCAGCAACTGCAGGTTCCCAAGCCTAAATTTCCCAAGGCAGGGTCCTTGTAGAAGAGAACTAGTGCATTCTCTCCTGTAAATGCTTACCTCCCTCTCACATATTTGGCTTGTTTTCAGTCTAGATCCTCTGCCTCGAGGAAAAATGGTTAAAAAATCTGCTAAGAATATAAGAAGATCCTTTGGCAGGATCAGGCCAAATGCCCATCTAGTCAATCAAGTCCAGCTTCTTGTATCTCACAGTGGCCCACCAGATGCCTCAGGGAGCACGCATGACAACTAGATACATGACAACTAGATACTAGACATCTTGTTGCCACTCCCCTGCATCTAGTTGAGAGGGAATTTGCAGGGGCAACTTGGCAAGGTTAAGTAGGTTAACCACTTCCTGCTGCCTGTTTCTCCCCTGCAGTTTTCCACTTCCCCTTCATTAGCATTACAAGCCGAACACAGTTGTTTGTCTGGTAACTTGTAGTTAAGTCCAAAGGATCTCCAGTGAGACCTATTTCAAATGAAGCTTAAAGCTATGAGCCATAGCAAGGGGGCTTGAGGATAACAGGTTCTAATGAATTCAATCTATTCCTGAAATTAGCTCATTTTCTCAGTTGATTGCATCATAGCTAATGCTGCGAAATATTAAATAACAGTTAAAACCAATGCATATCTATAACAGTAAAAGTAGAAGAGAAACAGAGTATGCTGCAAGTTCCCCTATAGATCAGCTTTATAATGTTTTATTAATGCTGCCAATCTGTATCTCTGAGGCTAGTTTTTAATTTCATGATATCATTTTCTTGTTCATAACCTGGGGCAGTTTTTGCATATGGGGCTATAGGTTACAAGTGCACACGTCTAGCAAGTGCATACTCAGCCGTTAAATTAATAAAACCAATTTATCTTTGTAGGAGGCCCAGTCTCACTATGAAAACATAAACTTACACTTGTGTTACACAAATATGACAAAAAAGGCTAGGAAGACAAATACCAGCTTGCTGATCTTCTGTGCTAGTTTAATAAGAAATGGCACTTGTTTCTAAGTACCATTATACTCCTAAATCCATTTTTTACCAGTTTACCAGTTAATAATGACAACTAAAACATGGGCAATTATTGCAAAGTAAACATACTAGTCCCACATATAGAGTGAATCCTAGTTTCTGCTTTAATACAGCATTTCTTCTACATAACATTTTTCTATATCTTCCTTCAAACAGCTTAGAAGGGAAAAGTCTACCAAGTGAGACTACTCCCATCGCCTTCTCAGTAAGAAGGGGAAAATATATCTAGTGAAATTCTCATTTCTATGCCACTCATAAAAGAACAGTGAGCTCCTCAGAATTCGGACATGGAATTCCAAGGAGGCAGAAAGGCTCACGAGACTGAATTTGAACTCACAAGCAAAACACATCAGGCAAAGATGGAAGTAAGGTTAACTTGGCCGGTTTCAGCAGGGCAGAAGAACCTGGCCTGGCAGGTTGTGGTGGTACTATGTTGCTTGACCTGTCCCCCACTCCAGGAGTTTGGCACTCTGACAGGCACTATTGACACAGTCACTGAATAATTATTTTATCCTAGTGATCCTTTCCTAGTTTCTTCATCCTTCCCTCAGAACTAGAGGCCACAGGCAGCCTGTAATAGCACTATTCTATTATTTTCCAGATGTATTCAAATAGGAAGCCTAGAGTGTTTTTTTATCTGTGTTGATGCAAAGAAATAAATTATTTTTTGTTGTAGGTATATCGACGCTGAACTCACCCCAGGGAATTCAACAGAATCATATCTACATGCATACTGGAATAAACGAGATCATAATTTGGCACCACATGCTTCAATGAGGGGAGAAAGAAGACTACTTTATATATTGGATAATGGAGGCAATTCCTGCTGCAAAGAAATAATTTAATTAGTACCATAAACTATTTAGAAATAAAAAAAGAAATTTAAAGTTTTACCACTCAGTATTTTTATCTTTACCTGACTATCTCATTATTCAACGCAATTGCTTCCAGGTACTTCTTCAGTGCATAATAATTATGGATGTATTTTCGGATGTAATAGCCTCGCCATCTTTTCTGAATCTAGGAGAGAAAAGGCACATATATTAGCCTCAATATCTTTCCTGCACTAGAGAAAATATTTCTATGAAATATTTGGTCTATTTCCTGAGACGTTATACTATTCTAACATCGGGCATGGATACATATTCGTAGGTCCATTAATATGGGTAGGATTAAAGTGTAATATATTGTACTAGAATAGTTACATTGGTCAAAGTTATAAGCAAAGTTTTAACACAGGGTAGTCTGTATGATTCTCTGCCTGAAATTAACGTCTAGCATCTCCATATTCTAACTCTCATTATACTTCCTAAGTGCCTGAGTTTGTTGTCATTGTTCAGTCACTAAGTCGTGTCTGACTCTTCGCAACCCCATGGACCACAGCACACCAGGCCTCCCTGTCTTCCACTAGCTTCCAGAGTTTGCCCAATTTCATATTCATTGCTTCAGTGACACTATCTAACCATCTCATCCTCTGCCGCCCCCTTTTCCTTTTGCTTTCAATGTTTCCCACCATGAGAGTCTTTTCTAGAGAGTCCTCCCTTCTCATGAGGTGGCCAAAGTATTTGAGCTTCAGCTTCAGCATTTGTCCTTCCAGGGAGCAATCAGGCTTGACTTCCTGTAGGATTGACCGATTGGATCTCCTTGCAGTCCAGGGGACTCAAGAGTCTTCTCCAACACCATAATTCAAAAGCATCTGTTCTTCTGTAAGCCTGGTAAACACTGTAAGGTAGTGTAAACACTATCACATTGACCATCTCTGCCTGTTTAGAACACCAAAAAACCCCTCCACACAAGAAAAAAAACAGAGGGGCTAGAGTACATGCTCAATTCTTTCCCTGCACTCTTGGGAACAAAAAGGTCAAGTTGCACTCAGAAGGAGCAGTTGTTGGCCTTTTTCCTTACATTGCTATATTTCATGTAACTAATATCCCCATCCTATCCCCCAGCATCCTACGTGATACAGTTACGCTGCTGGACAGGACATGGAAAACCAGACAGTCCAGATCTACCTCTTCTCACCCATGAGATCTACATCTTCTTGCCCTCCAAACACCACTTGCATGCCCCACTACCTGCCCTGATTCTCCCCTGAACCACCACTGCCTTACCTGCTCCAGTACAGTGTACAGTAGCTATGGGCACATGCAAGGGACTTTGGGCCATTTTTATTGGTGACTAGCTTTTTGTGACCCGGCGTTGCCCGGGGGCAGAAATTATCCCCAGGCTCTATTAGGAGGAGGAATGAGTGTGTTCTGCAGTGCACCCCCACCTCTGGGGGCGTAAGGGGGGCCCTACCCCCACAGCATATCTGTCCAGATCGTAAGGAATAAGTGTACCACGTGTGGTGCACGTCGTTCCAGGCGTTCCAGAGTAATGGTGGAACATACACACAAATATACAAACCTCCCTCAGAGGTGTGACATAGTGAGATCCATATATAGACATATAGAACCCGTCCCTGAAATAAAACAGTATTGATGACCTGGAACCCAAAATGCACACCAGCACTGTGAAATGAATGAGGAGACGGGGACACAATCAACTAAGAGAGCAATATGAAGGTCCCACTTACTGTCTGTAGGCAGAGGTGGCCTGTGAGCTGCCTGGACATAGGCCCCTCTCAGATCCGACTGGGTGCTGGAACTCTCTGGATCATTTGCAACTCTTTGCAACTCCGGCTGTGCAAATTGCTTTCGGTTTCGCTTTCCCTGTGTATCACAGACCCTGCAGAATCGTCTGTGACCACAGGGTGGCAGCAGACCTGTAGCCCAATGCAATCCCTTTGGGTCCTGACGATCTGCCCCCCCTCCCCACAAAACGGGGGGCTGTAGGGGGTCTGACCCCCGCAGTGACCCTTTCCAGGCTTCAAGGTACCTGTGTGCCAAGTTTCGTGGCCGTGGGTCAAGGCACGGAGACGTGTATAAATAACATACATACATACCCACATACACACACACATACATACACACGTCCATTTTTATATATATAGATCCCACAGCACACAACAATGGTGATGCTTTTATGATGCCATAAAAGGACTTACGGCAGCGGATCACAAGATCAGCAGCCATAAGCACTCGATAAGATTGGGTTGCCTGCATGTAGGAGTGGGCAGAGGGGAGAAAAGCAGTCATGAGACCTGGCTGATATCCAGGCTGATATCCAGAAATTCCAGGGATCTTAAATTGCTCAAGCATTATTAATAAATATGCATAACATCAGTGCATATTTAAGTCCATTTAAAACAAGATTGCTAGAAGAGATCCCTTTCATGGATCACTGCCTTGTCGTGGCGAAGGGGCTTGAGTAGCTCAATGAAGCTGTGAGCTATGCCATGTAGGGCTACCCAAGATGGACAGGTCACAGCAGAGAGTTCTGACTAAACGTGGTCCGCTGGAGAAGGAAGTGGCAACCCACTCCAGTACTCTTGCCAAGAAAACCCCATGGATTACAGAACAAAAAGGCTAAACGATATGACACTGGAAGATGAGACCCTCAGGTCGGAAGGTGTCCATTATGCTACTGGGGAAGAGCAGAACACGAGTACTAGTAGCTCCAGAAAGAGTGAAGTAGCTGGGCCAAAACTGAAAGGAAGCTCAGCTGTGGATGTGTCTGGAAGTGAAAGGAAAGTGCGATGCTGCAAAGAACAATACTACATAGGAACCTGGAACGTCAGATCTATGAATCAAGGCAAGCTAGATGTGGTCAAACGTGAGATGTCAAGGCTGAACATCGACATCCTGGGAGTTAGTGAACTAAAGTGGACAGGAATGGGAGAATTTAATTCAGATGACCATTATATTTGCTACTGTGGGCAGGAATCCCTTAGAAGAAATGGAGTAGCCTTCATCGTGAACAAGAGAGTGAGAACAGCAGTACTGGGGTATAACCTCAAAAATGATAGAATGATTTCCATTCGGATCCAAGGCAAACCTTTCAACATCACAGTAATCCAAGTCTACGCCCCAACCACTGGTGCTGATGAGGAAGAAGTTGACCGCTTCTATGAAGACCTACAACAGCTTCTAGAATTAACACCCAAAAAAGATGTCCTTCTCATCATAGGGGATTGGAATGCTAAAGTAGGCAGTCAAGAGGTAAGAGGAATAACAGGCAAGTTTGGTCTTGGAGTACAAAATGAAGCAGGGCAAAGACTGATAGAGTTCTGTCAGGAGAACACATTAGTCATAGCAAACACCCTTTTCCAGCAACACAAACGGCGACTGTACACATGGACTTCACCAGATGGTCTACATCGAAATCAGATTGATTACATTCTTTGCAGCCAAAGATGGAAAAGTTCCATACAGGCAGTCAAAACAAGACCTGGAGCTGACTGTGGCTCAGATCATCAGCTTCTTCTTGCCAAATTCAGGCTTAAACTGAAAAAAGTAGGGAAAACCACTAGGCCCTCCACGTATGACCTAAATCAGATCCCCTACGAATATACAGTGGAGGTGACAAATAGATTTAGGGGCTTAGATTTGGTAGACAGAGTGCCTGAAGAACTTTGGACGGAGGTCTGTAACATTGTACAGGAGGCAGCAACTAAAACCATCCCAAAGAGGAAGAAATGCAAGAAGGCAAAGTGGCTGTCTGACGAGGCTTTACAAATAGCTGAGGAAAGGAGAGAAGCCAAAAGCAAGGGAGAAAGGAAAAGATATACCCAACTGAATGCAGATTTCCAGAGAACAGCAAGGAGAGATAGGAAGGCCTTTCTAAATGAGCAATGCAAAGAAATAGAGGAAAACAACAGAATGGGGAGGACTAGAGATCTTTTCAAGAAAATTGGAGATGTCAAAGGACAATTTCATGCTAAGGTAGGCACAATAAAGGACAAAAAATGGCAAGGACCTAACAGAAGCAGATGAGATTCAGAAGAGGTGGCAAGAATACACAGAGGAACTCTATAAGGCCGATCTAAATGTTCCTGATAACCACAGTGGTACAGTCACTGAGCTCGAACCTGACATCCTGGAGAGTGAAGTCAAGTGGGCTTTAGAAAGCCTCACTAACAACAAAGCTAGTGGAGGTGACAGCATTCCAACGGAATTACTCAAAATCTTAAAAGATGATGCTGTCCAAGTGCTGCTCTCCATATGCCAGCAAATTTGGAAAACCCAACAGTGGCCACAAGACTGGAAAAGATCAGTTTACATTCCAATCCCAAAGAAGGGCAATGCCAAAGATTGCTCAAATTACCGCACCATTGCACTCATTTCACATGCTAGCAAGGTCATGCTCAAAATCCTACAAGCTCGGCTTCAGCAGTATGTGAATCGAGAACTACCAGATGTACAAGCTGGTTTCCGAAGAGGCAGAGGAACTAGAGATCAAATTGCCAACCTTCGCTGGATCATGGAGAAAGCAAGAGAGTTCCAGAAAAACATCTACCTCTGCTTCATTGATTATGCTAAAGCCTTTGATTGTGTGGATCACAACAAACTGTGGCAAGTTCTTGAAGAGATGGGAGTTCCAGACCACCTGATCTGCCTTCTGAGAAACCTTTATGCGGGTCAGGAAGCAACAGTTAGAACTGGACATGGAACAACCGACTGGTTTAAAATTGGGAAAGGAGTACGACAAGGCTGTATATTGTCACCCTGCTTATTTAACTTATACGCAGAGTACATCATGAGGAAGGCAGGGCTGGATGACTCACAAGCTGGAATCAAGATTGCTGGGAGAAACATCAACAACCTCCGATATGCAGACGATACCACTCTACTGGCAGAAAGTGAGGAAGACCTAAAGAACCTTTTGATGAGGGTGAAAGAGGAAAGTGCCAAAATTGGTTTGAAGCTCAACATTAAAAAGACTAAGATCATGGCAACCACTCCCATCACTTCCTGGCAAATAGAAGGGGAAGAAATGGAAGCAGTGACAGACTTTATTTTCCTGGGCTCCAAGATCACCGCAGATGGTGACTGCAGCCATGAAATTAAAAGACGTTTACTTCTTGGGAAGAAAGCTATGGTGAACCTAGATAGCTTAATCAAAAGCCGAGACATCACCCTGCCAACAAAGGTTCGCATAGTCAAAGCGATGGTTTTCCCAGTAGCCATGTATGGCTGTGAGAGCTGGACCATAAGAAAGGCAGAGCGTCGAAGAATCGATGCTTTTGAATTATGGTGTTGGAGAAGACTCTTGAGAGTCCCCTGGACTGCAAAGAGATCCAATCGGTCAATTCTCCAGGAAGTCAAGCCTGATTGCTCCCTGGAAGGACAAATGCTGAAGCTGAAGCTCCAATACTTTGGCCACCTGATGAGAAGAGAGGACTCTTTAGAAAAGACCCTCATGCTGGGAAAGATTGAAGGCAAAAGGAGAAGGGGGCGACAGAGGATGAGATGGTTAAATAGTGTCACCGAAGCAATGAATATGAAATTGGGCGAACTCAGGAAGCTAGTGGAGGACAGGGAGGCCTGGCGTGCTGTGGTCCATGGGGTCGCGAAGAGTCGGACACGACTTAGCGACTGAACAACAACAACAAGAAGAGATCCTCTCAGACACTTCAATTCTAAGAGAAACAGTAGAAAGCATTAAGATTAGAGCTGTCAGGCATGCTATACTCAGGAAGGACCAACATGATTTCAGGAAGGGATGCACTGCTCTCAGAAATCTTTGAGGCATTTTCCTCCAACAGAAGGGAGATCCAGCAAGCTAGCAGAGAATGCTTAAGAAACCAAGAACAGGATAGGTGGTGAAGTATTTCTTCCTTGTGGCCCTCCCTGAAGCAATTTTCCCCTTAATACCTTAATCACAGTTGAAGGATATTAGCTTTAACCAATTTAGAGCCCAATCCTATCTAACTTTCCAGTGCCGGTGCAGCCGTTATGCAGTCCTGAGGAAAGGGAATATGCATTCCTCACCCGGAGGAAGCCTCTTTCACTGTCTCCCTATCGCAGGATGCAGCACAGGCCCCATTGGCACAGCTGTACCAGCACTGGAAAGAGGGATAGGATTTGGCCCTTAATCATGGTTAAAACTAGTTAGGAAACTGTAAAGAGACCAAGACTTGCTCTGAACTGGCACTCATCAATCTTAATCAGCTTCAAATCCCAATTAAACTGGTAACCTATTTCCCCTTATTTATTTATTTATTTATTTATTTTTATTGAATTTGTACCCCGCCTATTGCCCGAAGGCACTCAAGGCGGCATTACAACAGTATAAAATATAAAAACTTAACATTAAAAACAATTTAAAACAATATTAAAGTACAATAAAACAAAACTAAAACAACAGAATTTAAAACAGGCCATGTGGATCATAAAATATAAAAGTATAATCCCTCTTATCCCTCTTATAAGCCTTGTGCTCCACACTGGGTCTCCTCAGACCTGCACCAGCTCTATTGCTGCCACAAGTCTGAGGAGAAGTGGCAGGGAGGCTTGGAAAAGAAGGGATAGGATCCAACTTTCCCATTTCACCTCATCCCTACCCCACTGCTGCATTACCTACTCCAGCAGGCATAGCAGGAACTGGTGTCAGTGTTCCCAATGGAAATGGCCACCCACAGAGCAGTGCATGCTGTTGATGGCCATTTTCCACCTTCCAGCTAGTGGGTGCCTTCCACTGTTGCAACATGCTCTGGCCAGCAGCCCAATCCTCGACAAGATGGGGCTCTGGTTTTCTTTTCTTTTCCAATCCTCCTGCTAATCTTTGCACATGGTGAGAGTCACAGTCTGTATTGCATCCCAGCAATGGTCACTGTTTGCCTGTTGTTTTTCTTTTGTTTTGCTTGTTTGTTATTTTCCTTGCTCAGACATTTCTCACTGACTTTCTGGGCATTACAGAATAGAATAGAAATTTATTTGTCATTGTACACGTGTATACATGTACAACAAAATTAGGTGCTTTTGCATGGTAAAAACACAATACACTACAACAGAAGCAAAAACAAAACCATCAGATACAATCCCACTTTACTTAAACTCTGCTCACATGTTGCTATACCACTGCATTTAGTCTAGACACTGCACTAGGATAAAAACTATGTTTTAATCTGTTCGTTTTTGTTCTAATCGCCCTGTATCTTCTGCTTGATGGCAGTAGTTCAAAAAACTGATGACCAGGATGTGATGGATGGATTATTTCATATTTTGTCCGTCATCTGTGGAGCCTAATCTTCTTCCGTTTTTAAAAATACGGCAGACATGTACCAGTACACAATGCACATTTATGAAGGCAACTGTTCATCAACAAATTTTGTTTCACAGGACCTATTAGTACAATCTTTTGCATATTCATTCAAAAAAAGCTGAACCGTGAGGCTTATTCCTTCCTAAGTATATTTAGAATACATCTTAATTCAAAATCTGCATATTCCATGATCTCAGAATTACATCAAGAGCCTGTCAAACAACCCTTTTTCAGCAAATTGGTTCACATTTAATATATGTGTATATAGTTGTATGTATACACTTGTATAGATCTACGTTCTTTTAAGAAAAAAAACCCACAAATATATAATTCCCAGAGAAGGAATTGTGCAGGGATACAAACACACATTGATTTGTTTCAGCACAGGTAAGGGCAAAACTAAAATGAAATGAAATGAAATGTGATAAGAGGATATTCCTTCACTGAAAATAAGCAAAGCCCTCACACCTTCCTTTCATGCACTGATAAAACACATATTTCAAGGGGGAGCAGCAGCATGCCCTCTGCCACACCTCTGATCTCAATGCATTCAACACATCATCATGTGTTGATGGGACTGCCCAGTTGCCCCTGCTAACTTTTGCAGCACATGTGTGTGTGTGTGTGGGGGGGGGTAACCATTCAGTCAACAACAATGTGCTTGTGCAGTGCCGGCTGAGACACTTCCTTGTGCCTGAAGGCAAGGACAAGACTTCCCTTCTCCCATTGACTGCTACACAGCAGGCTCCCACAATTTCAATGAGCAATACTTACCTCATTGGCTGCCAATGACAGAGGGTAGGCAGTGCGCATGTTTTGAGAGGTCTGGGTGTTTTGTAAACCCCCAATCATTTTTAATCCGGTCACATGCTAATTCTGTCAGCTGGTATCCAGTACTAGTATTATTCTCAAGAGTGTACAAATGTTGGCCACTACTTTTTCCAATATGTATTCATGGTTTTATGTACCTTGCATGCCCCCTCAACTATCTATTCTCCAAGCTGAAGAATCCTAATCTTTCAGTCTCTCATTGTACAAAAGGGTATCCCTTGTGCCTGTTCAATTCTTTGGTGTTTCCCACTAGAAAGAAAAAATATTGGATTTTTCTGAATTTGTTACGAAATACAATACTTCAAATTCAATTATTATACCTGAAAATTCCAAGGTGAATATTTACACACTCTTACAAAAGGTAAGTGTGTGTGCCCTTCAAAGTAATTACCAAGTTTCAAAGGTGATTGGTACCAAACAATTATTGTCATTGATCAGTACCAAACAGATAATTTTAAACAAAGTCATTGTGTGCTCAGCAGATTACAGCTTGTTAACGGGCAAGTTCTAAATGACCTCTTAAGCTAGTCAAATCAATGATGCATATTCCTCATTAAGTAACATCAAAATGTAAGTGGTCTTATAAATAATGTTTATTTTAAGCACTAAAACAAATGACAAAACCTTTATATATCAGAAGCCATCTGCTCACACAAAGATTTTTTTAATGGGGATTACTTTTGTTGTTGAAAATTCAAAGCAGTGCTTATATCTTCCAAATGAAAAAAGACGAATATATCAAAACCTCCTATTCTAAAAGTAAATCTGATATAAAGAAAATTATGCAGTATAATTGCTCTCTTTATGTTTTTTTTTCCTTATTCCAAAAGGTGGGAGCGTGACAGTAACAGGTCAGATATAATTAAGGGACAACTTTAAAGAACATATTATGATACAGAATCCATTACACTAACCAGGTGCTTTTCATTTCTGGCTGAATCTAATTCAAAAACTGTTTCTCAAAGCAGAAGGTAAATTGCATTTTTACAAGGGAGTAGGCCAGGGTACACTGCTAAGGCCTGTGAGCCATATCAGACCTGACAAGACTTTTCACACAAAGCTTTGTCCCCTGAAGCAAACTTCATGAGTAAGAAGCAGCAGGGCAGCAGTATGAGGCCATGAAGTCTCAAGGAAAATACAGCACCTTGGTTGGCCAGACGCAACATGTGAACATTGCATTTTCCCTGCCTCAGAAAAAGAAGCTTAATTTTCATCTATTTACACCAGTGAAGTGAAATGCAGTGATGTCATTCAGGAGGAACGGACCAGAACGGGCGTTCCGGATCCTAACGGGCTCCGTGGCTGGTTCCGGGTTCCCGACAAGTGCCAATCAAAAGTGAGTTCCTGTTCCTAAATCATTTGAATGACACCACTGGTGAAATGTTTATTTATTAATACTGAAATCCAAGCATAATCAAACTGATCGCAATTCTGATTTTCCTAGTACCAAATGGACCACCAAAAAAAAGATTATGTATTATGAGAGTCAGAAAACAGGTCTACACAAGGCCCTTTTTACTTGACACTAGGTTGATTTTCCCTTTGAATCACCAAGGTTTTCCACTCTGTGTCTCTCAGGGCGCAATCCTAACCTGGAGTTAGGCCGGCACAGTTAGGCCAGCAAAGTTTGGCCAGCACAAGGACACTATAAAGTATGTTTGGACCACTCTGAGAGTCATAGAGGCCAGCAAACAGATGTGTGCCATCCTCTCTGACTCCAAAAGTGGTCCAAACACATTTTACGATGTCCCTTGCGCCAGCCAAACTTTGCTGGCCTAACTGTGCCGGCTTAACTCCAGGTTAGGATTGCGCCCTCAGTTCCATCAGCCAGATATGGGGTTTCTAGGAGACAGTCAGGCTAGGCACCTAGGTGCTTCCTATAGGCAGAGAAACAAGGAGTAGTCTAGTTTTCATACCCTTCCTCCTTGAATGGTTTTGCACAACTTAGCTGATGCTGATGGAAGGTATGCATTTGAAAGACAGATTCAAGGTTCATGTGCACATGTTCTTTGGCAGCCAAACAGAAACTCCTATCTAGCTGTATATATGCCCACCAGTGTGGTGCTGTGCAGCAGTGTAGTATTGTATGGTGGTGGTTGTTTACAAAATCCCACCTGGAAGTTGGGCCAGGACATTCAAGTCAGATCATCAGTAACGGTATAGATCACTTGTCTGGTGACCAGATGAGCTGCAATGACCCTCTGTTATAGCTTGATCCTGATCTAGCATAGTCATCAATGATCTTGTGAGGACAATGCTTCAGTCTCTCCTTATACATGTGATTGGTGAAGCCATTCCTGTTCTGACCAAAGTGGAATGTTCCACTTTCCAGATGGATAGCAAAACAAAATGCACAGTTGCACACTGCACAAGTGTACACCCAGACTATTTGAAGGGACTTTGTAAGCAACCATTTCCATTTCCATTTCTCTTCATCTATGGGCAGCCCAATCCTAATCTGCATTGGAACAGGCAGGCTGAGATGCAGCTGAAGCTCACCTTGGGAAAAGGGGATATTTTCTCCTTGCCCCAGGGTAACCCCCAGTCAGCTCAATGGGACTGCTCAGATCTGCACCAGTAAAATATAAGGTGCAAGTCTACGCAGCCAGCCCTTATGACTGTGTCCCATCTCTACCCCTCTCCGGGCTACTCTGCCCATGGAGCCACCCTCCCTCCGCCCCGTTACACTTTCTGCCTACCTCTGACACACCCTCATCATGGGCTCTCAGCCAACACAGCTGACAGGCTGCGCAGTGCCTGCGGGACAGCACTGCTGCCTTTGCCAGCCCAGTGCCCAAATCCATGGCACTTTTGTGACAGCATTGGTCCAGCATAAAATCACTATGCCAATGCAACGCCGGTTTAGGATTGCGCTCTTAGAAATGCATGGGGAAAACTTGTGTCTCTGTGTGGATCACCCCAGCTAGATGAGGGCAAACATTTAAATATGTGTATTATCTGGTCTGAAACACATGGCACAGCAACTTTGTGGGCTGGATCAATGCTTGGATGGGAGGCTGCTTGGTAACCCTATAGATGCCCCCTAGAGTGACACCATGGGAGACATGGGAAATTAAAAAAGCATGAATGAACTAATTAATAAATATTTTCACCAACTTAAGGCAAAGCACATCAACACTTGGAAGAGACAAGAATTTACACATCAATATCTCAAATCTAAAAGAAATTTTCAGATGCAACTTGGATTACTTAGTGTAACTTTATATTTGTAACTATATACCATTTCCTCACTTTATCATCAGCGTATCAATCAAGTTTATATTATTCTGGGTTGCTCATTTTATTAAAAGCAAATTCAGAGCACAATTGACTTTTCATTTGTTTAACAAGTGAAGAAATATTTACCCTGACAGCCATTTCATTGTAGAAATTCATCTTCATAATAAAATATGCTGTCTGTGAATCAAAGAGGGAGGGGGAAGATGGCATACATTTCAGTTACACAAAGACAGTACTCCTATTTTTACATATAAAAGATAAGAATCTTTATACATAATACATAATAAGAGTTCTAGGCTTAGAGGGAATAAAATCAAACTTTGTATTGAAGAGATAGGCTTCCTAATACATAATGCAGGCTTAACCAGAAAAATCTATGGTAGTCAAACTAGCAGCTAATGGAGATATATGATCATAAAATGCTCTCCGCTGAGTTTGATAATCAATGGTGCTCTACTGAGAGTAGAATAACAAAGCAGAAATATTCACAAGTGCTGGTGACACGTAGTATTGTATGATTTATTCACTGGGGTTCTTTTAACCAAAACTCACAGAAACATAAAAGGAATTCATATTTCAAGACGTCTGGTTTAATGAAAAATTCAAAGAAATGCTGTCTTCAGTCGAAATCGTTCAAGGATATGGATGCAGTGATGGAGCAAAATTGTGCCTTCCAACCATCTGTACTAAATGTTATGTACTTAGTTGCCTCCTGAGTAATCCTTGGGAATTTTGTTTCATTTAATATTCATTCTAACATCATAAAATCATAAATACAATGATAACATGTTACAGTGAATCCCCTGATATAGAAAACATTTCCTGGTTCCCTTCCAATGAAGACGAATCCCACTTTTAGAGAAAGAATCGCCTTGTTAGAGCAAACACTCACTTGGCAGGATAGAATCTTTTAATGGATACATCACTTTACACTAAGCTTTCACATCTGTTCCGCCCTCTAATTACACATGCAAAATGAGCAAAATTCACAACTGTATCATAAAAAGGCAAATAAGTCCTTTCAAGGCAGAAGACGTCCTTTATAGGCTTGGTGCATGTGTGTTTCAACTGCAAATCAAGGGAGGAGGACTTCCTCCCCGATATGCAGTTCCCTGCTCTTTGGCTCCTCCCCCCTGGCAAAGAGGAATTCACTGTAAAAGGGTTTCACTGTAATTAGTGTTATTTGAATTGCCTAGTCTGATCCAAAGCAAATTGTCTGTGGAGAGCAGCAGGACTGGATTATTTATCAACAGTCTGGGCAATTAAGAAACAGTTGGCTGCAATATGTTATTTACAAATGAACACAATGATGCTACTTCATTTTACATTCACTTTCTTCATTACATTAGGCAAGGCATATTCCTTCAGTTTAATTAAAGGGGCTTTTTAAATGCTTACTTTAATATTATATTGCTGCCTTAATAACAGAAGCAGAAATGATAACAAAGACGGGAGGTCTTTTAAAAAAGTGCCGAATTGAGGAATGCTGATGTTTTTAAGCTAGAGCAGTTGCTTAGCTTCATGTCCAGCTCATTATAGCAAAAGAACGCTCTTCTTTGGCACAGGTAGTCTTAAGTAAATCATCCCTCTTACTTCTTCTCTCACATACCACTATTCAGTCAACCACCTCAGAAAATCCTGTTCCACCCCACTTTAAACTGCCTGACCAGAAAGTGGAAAGTTGTGGATTAGAGGTGGCTATCTGACCAATTCACATGCAATTCCCTGAGTAGGTGTGGAAGGGCAGAAGTGTTTGTTGTTGCTCTTTGTTTAAGAAAAGCATGCTTCATCGCGGTTGCAGAGTCAACAAGCTCCAGCAATGGAGCTACCACTACCCATAACGGGAACAGGGAGACCAGCTTGCCTACCCCGGATCCACAGCGGGATTGGGGCTGGAAGCTGTGAAACTTGGAGTAAGGAGAATTAAATACCCTGTGTTGCACAGCAGCCAACCCAATAGGACTACTCGGATCTACGCCAGCAACGTTGCTAGCACAGATCTGAGGGGCCTGTGTAAGACTGACCAGGACGGGGCTTTGGATCAGACTTATGTCGGCCAGTCTGGTCCCACCCCCCTCCAGGGTCAGTCCACCCACGAGCCCATCTTTCCCCCCACCATCCTCCTGCCTCAAACCACCTCCATGATACTCTCCCCCCGTCCTCCCAAACAGAGGTTATATGTATTAAGTAATAATGTAGTATGTAACAGAGGTTTCACCTACTTTCCATTTGGGTGCAGTGTTATGACAAACTTACAAAAATTTGAAATTTACAGAAACTGAGTTTTTACCTCCACCATTTTTCTGAATTTTTTTCTTCCTCTATAACCCCGCCACCATTTCTGGATATAAACCATCATTTTGTTCAGATACCTAAAGCAAAATTTTTTGATAAAAAAGATAACTTGTATGAATTAATAGTTTGTATGAATTAATTGCCTTTTGTTCAAAACAGCAAGATGTTCTTTGATTTATTATTCAGTAGTGGCTGTTGATGAATTAAAAGCATTCCTTTAACGCTCTTTAGAGCAACCTAGATTCTGAATACAAGAGAGCAAAAATCTTAATCATTTAATTATAGATTTTCTTGTAATGCAAGGCATCATTTGAGAGGGAAAACTATTTTTCACTTCTAATATGTTATCTGAAGCATGTGCCCCTTCCTGAATGAAAGTCCAACCTAAACTGCCTCCCCCGTAGGCGCAGTGGTGCCGAAACTGCTACCATGGCTTCTGATGGGTGCCATGGTAGCCATAAGAGGCACCTCCGAATGGCACATTTGTTCCCTTCCCCTGGAGAAGGGTGCTGGCCTGGCAATGGGCCTCCTCAAGTCTGTGCCAGCTATTTTACCAGTGCAGACTTGAGAACCTCCCTGTCGGGCCATGTGGTTCAACACAGAGGATAGGATCCAGTGGTGGAAGCCACAGCCAGTCCCAACCCCCAACCCGTCCCTCCCTCTCCAAGCTCCACCCTCCCACAACCCCAAAGGTGTAGACAGCCAGCAGTGGTAAAACTTATCACTGGGCAGCATGGTGTCAGGTCCTCCTGGCGCTGGGGCCAAGCGCCTCCTGGTGCAGGCCCAGTGCCAACTGTAACCCCTTATTGAACAGAGCCAATATTCAGTTTAGAGTAGGAAGGGGGTGTGAAGAATTAACATACATTTATTTATTTAGCTGAATACTTCTACCACACTTTTCCCCTCTTAATCAGGAGCACCCAAAGGCAGCTGACAATATCATAAAAGTGCCATAATATGCAATAATAGGCTCCACATCAAAACTATCAACAACAAACAATGTCAGTGGCAGAACAAACCTATAAAAATAAGAGCAGCTCACCAGGCATTAAAATAGTAGCCCCAATGGCTAAATAAAAAAAGCTATTATCAGAATCATAGAAATAAGAGGGATAATTTCATGTACTGAAACAGAGGGTTGCACACACTTGATGCCAATGCCAGCATCAATATTGTGCATATCTGATATGCACAATATGGCAGAATTATAGCAAACTGTAACTATTACCATTTTATGTATGTCCAGACTTTGGGGCAAGGAAGGCCTTACAATCTGCACCCTGAATAGCGCTTGGGAGCTGGAACCAGTGAACAAAGAGTTGATCTTGGCTGAAGGTGATCTATGCTGAGGTCCCAAGGGAACACCCTCCCCTTGCCCTGTACTACCCCTTCCCGCCTTCCCCCCACCCAGAAAAGCCCCTGCGCTGGCTGAACACGGGCAGTGCAGGAGCGGTTTACTCTGCAGGCACCTCTGGATCAACACAAGTGCTTGCGTCAGCCCAGCGCCTCTCTGATTGGTGCAGACGTGCTTTATGGCATGTCTGCAACAGCCTTACACAGACGCAAGGCACATGTGTCAGCCCAATGAGTGCCTTGGATTGCGCCCCTTAAATTATTTCCTCCTACTTATTCAACCTAACAGTAAAAAAAAAAAAAAAGTTTCCGAAAAAATTGATACGTGCACTTTTTTTTTTAAAGGGATTTTCTCTGTGTGTGCAAAGGAAGATATTAATGTTTAGATGAGAACATTTCAGGCACATCACTAAGACCTGATAAAATGCTAAATCACTGAAAACTATCACTGATTAAACTATATTAAGACTTGGATTAATATAGCAAATTAGTTCCATTGAATGTTGCAGTAGTACTTCTTCAATAAGATATGTTCAAGATTATATTGTAAATCAAGTTACCTGATGTATGCCCGGACTTTGCATCCTCGAAACCAACTCTGAATTTTTACAGCAGCATAATATTCTTGTTTTCGATATTCATTTACATATCTGAAAACATAAGAAACACAATTCATATTTTAATCAGTCATATTTAATATCAAAACAAAGCAACAAAAGTGTTACTTGACTGCATAAGCATTCATTTTCCGGAGGGCGGGAATGTGGCTGATGTCTAGCACATTATAATATGGCAACACTGTACATTTATTATGTATATCCCGTTCTTCCTCCAAAGACCACTCAATGTGTTTGAACTTCACAACAACCCTGTAAGAGTGGCTAATTATGTTTCCTGAATATCATTGTTCAGAAATACTAACCAATGTTCAAAATCCCGTTAATTAATATGACTAATTGAAAGAATAGAGCCATTCTAGAGGGGTGGAAAGCAGGGAAACCGTAAGCACCAAATTGGTATCTGTAGAGTCCAGGGGCGCGTGTGTGCATGTGCTCAGTGTTATCCATGCACACTGGAGACATGTGCTTTACTGATGGTTTCTAAATACCACTCTGCCACATAACATTCAATTCCAATAGATTTCTGTGGCCGTTTAAAAGAATAGTGCCTGTATCTTGGAAGTGAGGGTGCTGAGTGAACTATAAAGAAAGCACCACCCCACCACAAGTTTGAGAAAGGCTCTCTCTATGTACCTTCAAATATTCAGAGATGATATGATTTTTCCTAAATATCATTATCTGGATCCCAATTACAAAACAATGCATTTCTGTGGTAATTTGGAAGGACAAATCCTGTTACTTCCTAACAGAGTGAGAAGGTACAGGGGTAGTGCTTTGAGGGTTCCAGCACAAGCCTATGTGTGTGTATCCAGAAGTCCCACTGAGTTTAGTAGAACTTATAGGATTGTAGCCTTAGGCAGCAATTCTAACCTGAGAGTTGGCCCCATTGAATGTAATGGGACTTACTTCTGAGTAGACATGCACAGGACTGGGCTGCCAGGGTGCAGTCATAAGAACATAAGAAGAGCCCTGCTGGATCAGGCCAAAGGCCCATCTAGTCCAGCTTCCTGTATCTCACAGCGGCCCCACCAGGTGCCCCAGGAAGGCATGAGACAACAAGATGCTTGGATCCTGTTGCCACTCCCTTGCACCCAGTCCTCCCTTGCACTCCCTTGCACCAGTCCTAACCAACTTTCCAGCATTGACATAGCTGCGCCAATGGGGCATGTGCTGCATCCTGCAGTTGGGGGGAAGTCACGGAGGCCTCCTCAAGGTAAGGGAATGTTTGTTTCATTACCTCAGAGCTGACACTACCCTTATCCTAGCCTGGAAAGTTGGTTAGGATTGCACCCCAGTTTCCTTTGGATAAGACTTCAGGTGTCTGTGTTATTTGCTTTCTTCAGAAATATACAAGCATAGAACAAGGGGAGGTAAAGAGGAATTCCTACAAGACAGCAAGTCACCACAGAGTGACCTTGCTCTCCAATGTGCTTTCTGGCTCTCTCTTGATTAATTCAAGTCAGGGAACTGGCACAGGAGCAAAGTGTTAATTCCTAATTCCTCACTCCACAGATGTACCCTCAATCATATAGCTGCTTTCTGAAGGGAAAAAATAACATTGCTGAGTTCCAATCATGGAAGTCCATCCAACATGTAGTTGGCCTTCAGACACAATCCATGAAGCATTCATTCCTCTCAGTACTTATATTATCCTTGCAGATGAATTGTTCACTCCCACCCAAAACAGCCTCTTACAAAATCAGCTTTTTTAACATGCATAACAAGTGCACACTAATTTGTGTGCAAGGATTCCATGTAACAGCCAATTGCCTCACTGTGCAGTTCAGTGGGGAAGGAAAAGAGGGCTGAGAAGGAAAGGTGCAACCAAACAAGTTTAACAAAATGTGAAAGGGGAAATCAAAAATAACCAGGACCGAACAAATTTCTGCAATTAACTCACAACATTCCCTCCACTTCTCTCCTTTTAACATCCTCCAAACTCATTAATCTTCAGTGCACACATTAATCTCATATCACTCTTTCTGGCAACTTTCAACCCAAGCTCCTGTTTGGCTATGCAAATTAACCCTTCAATGCCATATAAACTGAACCTCTTTTAGTTTTCAGACTCTTCTACATTTCTTTTTTAACTTCTGATTTTCTTAAGACCCAGTGACACCCAGACTCATATCTTGTCTGTCTCTAACAACTTCTGCCTCCTGAACTAATCAAATGTATTGGAACCTCTATGAGCGAACTGATTGTACTTCTGACTGTAAAGGAGAAGGGATGGAGGCTATGTTGAAAGCCGGAACTTCCAAAGCCTGTAGCTTGAATGCTGTTGTTAAACACAAAGTTGCATCTTTCTCTTTCTACGTATCAGCCTTATTCTCCTTTACAGACAGCACTTTCACAAAGCTTTCTCTTTATGGTATAATCCTGCCTAAGCCAGGGCCTATTTTAACGGCTCAGGAAGGTTAATTATCACTTAACCAAAGGAGACACAGGGCACAATCCTATGCATATCTACTCAGAAGGAAGTCCTATTGCATTCAATGGAGCTTACTCCCAGGAAAGTGTGGATAGGCTTGCAGCCTCATGTTCTGTTTTTCAGCCTGTAGTCCCTGTTGCTTTTTTTCCTCCCTTAACATATTTGCGTGTGCTTTCTCAAACACCCCCAGGAAATAATTAAAAAAGACAGGAATTAAAGAAACAGTGAAGTGCAGGAGTAAAAATGTGTTACTTTTTTTCCCTTCTCCCCCCCCCCCAAAAGATCACAGGACACCAAGCACTGCAACTTTCCTCACTCTGTGGGAGAGTTCAGCCACTATTCTAAAATTGAACCCCATCTCAGTTTTCAGCTTACACCCATGGCAAACATGTGGGCACTCAGTGACCCAAACACATGCCTCTCCTGTATTCTAAAACAGTCCTTGTCTGGACTTACTTATCTATGACCAACCGAGTGCTCGTCTACTGGGATGCAATTATCCACACCATCAAAATTCACAAATATACAACACACTTCCCCAACCTTTTTAGACATTATTTTTTATTGCTAGATTGATCTATTTTATTTTCAGGTGTACTTCCTTCTTTTTTATACACAGTATTGCCAGTCCTAGCCCTGCAGTAGAAGAAACAAGAAGAGCTCTCTCTGCTTACTGAGTTGGAGGAGGTGCCAACTGTGCCTGGGAAAGGGCAGATCTGCCTCCTTCCTTACCCTTCTTGGAAGAGGAGAAAGTGTTTTAACGCCCTGGATGTGACTTTCGGTGGGAGTTTGCTGTGTGGGAGAGCCTTTCTCCATTCTAAGAATGTTCCTGAAGAGAATCCCTTGCTAGAAGAGATGCTTGCCACTTCCCCTCATTCCACTGCTTCAAGCGGCATGGCCTACACAGTGGAGTCATGACTCCTATTTACTTTTTGTGTGTTTCCTGTAACATGTAAAACACATTGCCATAGCAGCAACCAAAACTACCACCGTCTTCCCCTGCTTCCATTACCATTCCACCCAGCTCCCCAAAAACATAGGACATTCAAGAAACATGTAGGACATTACAAAATAAAAGCTAAAAACACTCACCCCAAATTTTGGGGTGTCCTGTCCTCCTTTAATGCAACCCAATGAACTAAGGAACAAGCACACAAGCAAGTGATGCAGGCAGCCCCTCTTGACGCTGGAACTCCTTGCCTTGAAACATAGGACATTTTGAAATTTACCCAGGACAGACAGTTGAAATGTAGTGGACATGCTGGAAAAAGAGGACATCTGGCCAGCCTGAGTGCAAAGCACCTTGTACACTGATGCGGCTTGATTAGTCAATCAATCAGCTATAATGGTAACGGCTTGCTCACTCTCGATACCTGTGGATCTTACTACATTGGGTTTGCCATGCAAAGTTGTTGCAACAACACGTGAATGAACGAGCCCCAACTAGCAGACTTGGAGCCGCCCCTAGGAGGCGTGGGTTCTCTGGAGTCGACTCAGGCACCTAGAAGGGATGGAAACGGACGGGCCGATTACCTGTTCCTATGGTAATAGTCCTCCTTGAAGTCTGGCAGCCTCCCTTGCAGCCTAGCCAAAGTGGCCATCTTACCCCCGCCCCTGAGCCTATGGATGGTGTACAAGATGTTGCCACGGCAACCGGGCCATACCACGCCACCCAGAACAGGCGGGGGGGATTTATTCTCCTCGACCACGAGAAAGAGGAAAAGGGAGGGGGAAGGGCGGAGTTATACCGAACAGATCGAGGTAGGGAAAAAAAAAGAACCAAGCAAGAGGCGGGAGACGAGCCCTGTCAAGCGCGTCCTCCGTGCAATTTCCCAGCCCTGCAAGGAGGAGACGATGGTATCGTCCTGCTTCCTTCCAGTGCCGCGGCTGCCTCTGGGATACCATCATGGGGGAGTGAGCGGCGCAGCGGCTGCAGAGTGGCTGGCCCGGTGGACCTGCCACCCCTCCGAGTCTCTGCGAAGCGGCACCCGTCTCCCCAGGGAGCGGCCGAAGGCAGGCGCCGGGTACATGTTCCGGGTGGCTGAGCCCAGCCCGTGCAGACCTCCAGCCGCCAGGAAGAGCTGGTGAGGGGCGGGGTTGGGCGGGGGGGGGGAGACAGCGAGAGAGGCAGCCCGCCCGCCCGCCCGCCCGCCCGCCTATCCACTCACCTATCCACACCTACCTATCCTGGTGGGGCGGCTGAAGTCCTGCTCTTCTGCGTTAAAGCTGAAAGGCAGGCTGCCCCTGTATACCAGGTTGCCAACTGACTAGGGGAAAAACCCCGGCCTGGTTTGCGCCTGTGCTTTGAACAGCATCTCGAGATGCTGCAGAAATTAGCAGGTGGGCTGCTGCGTGGAGATCGCTTGCTAAGGTGTGCACGTCAATGTGCTGTCCAAGAACATAACTTAAGAAGAGCCCCGCTGGATCAGGCCAAGGCCCATCTTCCTGTATCTCACAGTGGCCCGCCAGATGCCTCAAAAAGCACAGGAGACAACAAGATCCCTGCATCCGATTGCCACTCCCCTGCATCTGGCATTCTGAAGTACCCGACTACTAACGGTTGCAAAACCCATCATGGCCTATAGCCCACGATGGACTTTTCTTTTCCAGAAATTGGTCCAAGCCCCTTTTAAAGGCATCTAGGCCAGATGCCTAAGCCTGCCAAGGCATAGCTACAGGGGCTAGTTGGAAGTCTGGTAGCCCTGTCTGCGACTCCTTATTTATGTATGAAGAGAGTCTGATTTGAAAAATAAACAAACAAAAACACTTTAAAAATAAACTCTTGGAGCCTACAGTTCCTACAGGTGCCTACAGGTGTTAGAATAGGAAGGGAGCTGACTTAGTGTGGCGAGTGTGTGTACATGCACATGTGGACAGTGGTGGTATCTAAAGTGGGAGAACCAGAATGCTGGGTGGGACGTATGGTTGATTGGCAGCCCATCCGTTCTGTTCCGCCGCCTGCCCGCCCGCCGCGTGGTCTGCCCCCGGTTGGCACGCCCCACCGCTGCTCGCCCAGGCACCCAACGCACCCCCCACCCAGCGAGCAGATGCCCCCTCTGAGGCCAGGGCAGCCCGCGCGGCAGCCTTCCTGCTTTAGATACCACCACTGCATGTGGATCTCTCTCTGTTTGGATATTGATAGGGCTAAAATATTTACATAAAGAGTAAATAAATATGTAAGGGGATGGGGTTGTGTGCATGCTTAATGGTGTAGTTGTGAATGGTATTCTCTGAAGGGTCTCTATTATGCCTCCTGTACCACAAGGTTTCTACAGAAATCCAACACTGTTACAATCGGTCCTTATTATCTGTGAGGGGCAAAATTGCTACTTTCCTCATCAGCTGTGCCTCTTTCATCCACTATGCAGAAATCTTCCAAAGGCTGCAGGGACCGTCAGAATGGCACCTGCAACCAGTGCTGACTCCTTTAAAATGACTGGTAGAAATATCCGCTGACCATGTTTAATGGATCCATGCTGGTTGCAGATGCCATTCTGAAGATCACTGCAGCCTGAGGAAGGTCTCTGCAGCATTTGAAGAACGTTTGACACTTCCTGTTGCACTCTGCTGACTTCCTGATGATCTCTGCTGGATTCTTCCGATGGCAGATAAGGTATTCCTCGCACTTAACCCTGTTGATCCCAATGGTTCGTTATCTGCAAATTCACTATCCGCAAGATTTTTCAGGAACCTAACCCTAATGGATAATGAGGATTGACTGCTAACCTAGAAGAAATCCCTGTCTAGTCTGCTATTATCAAGTTTCCGGGATTTATGAAAGTATACTTGGTAGTCATAGGGAGAAATGTTTTGTTTCTCCCGGGCCTAACTAGTTGTGTTCAAGAATGAATTGTATTTTTATCATCTGTGATTTGGTAAGAACTGCCAAACTGACAAGCCACAGTTTGTTTGATGTCTTATATAATAGCTAGTGCCTTTACTTGTTGAAGTGCATTCCTCCTTTCCCTCACTATCCAGGGTGTGGGCAGTGGGAAGAGATGGAGTGGTTGTCCAAGTATTGACTGTGCAACAGCTTTAATGGCAGTGGCAACAGCTCTGGAAATGTTTCTGCTGCTCAGTTGGGAGCACTGTCCTGTGCACCATCAGCAGCAGGCCTCTTGGCTGCACAGTCCAAAGGCCTCACCACCACCTCAAGCAGCGCTTCAGTGCCTGGCCCCAGTGAGCCCAGAGGGCATGTTTACATCTCAGTCACCACTGGAAGGATTGGAGGCAATGGTAGCAGAGAAGGAAAAAGCTGCATACAAACAGGCTCATCTGCAAGCCGTGCTTCTGCAGCCAACCCTTGTAGGTAAGGCAGCCTCTTGAGTGGCTGTGTGAATGGAGCTCTAGGGAGGGACCAAATCCAGGGAGAGCAGACTTTTAGGGAAGGAACTCCTGAGTGCCAGGCTGCCTTGATGAATGGGTTGATGTAGAAACTAGCAGGGATGGCAGGAGGTTGGTAGCGGGAGAAGATCCTGCCAGGACAATCTCCCCAGTATCAATAACTAAACCAACTCCAGAGGATGATATGGATTCCTTCCTAGTGACATTCAGGGACACTGGTGAGATGGCTGAGTGGCCTTGGGTGCAAAGGGCCTGTATTATTGGAATCTCTTTGAATAGTCCAGCTCAAGCAGTTGTGGCTCATGTGGCTGGTGACTATGGCAAACTAAAAGAGGCACTTCTTGACTGCTGTGAGGTCATGGAGGACTTTTCAAAACCAATGTCTGGGCCATCTGGTATAAGTGGGGTAGTATAAAGGGCCTTGCTGTCTGAGATCTAAGAAATAGAAATTCAGTTTCTCTGCCCTACTACCAATGATGAAACCCAGATTGTGGATAAAGCTGCACTGTATTGGTTGTAACAGAGCTTTCCACCTGAGGCTTGTACCTGGGCAATGTGAATAAACTAACCACCCTTAAGGTCACAACCCACCTATTTGAAAATTTCTTGGCAACCAGAAAGTCTCCAAGAGCAGTCACATCCAGATGAAAGTCGCAGGGGAGGCAGATGACACACAGAGCTGCCACAAAATGGCCGAGCTTGGACCTCCCTCACGTCATAACATTTTTATGGGTAGCCAGTTGCCAGCAGGTGGTTCCCCTGCTGTCACCTTTCTAAGAGAACTGCCACTAGAATAGGAGAGGGGGTTTCCACAGTATTCCCAAGTCTTTGGAATTCCTGAGGCCTCTCAGGGAGGCACCAGAACAACCATAGAAGGATCCTTGCTCTAATTGTGGGCTGGTGGGACACTTTAAGAGGGACTTCCATACATAGATTTAGGGTGGTTGGACAGGCCCACCTCCCAAGTCGACAAAGGAATGACTAGGAGGCAGATGGCTCACCACTTTGTTGGTTTCCTGTTTTGCCATTCCAATGGTTTGAACCTACCTGGTTCCTGCAGTGCTTCCTGTGCAATAGCAGGCAGCTATAGCCTGCTTACATTAACACTCCCAGAGGCTACTGGTGGCCCAAGTTCAGCTAAGTACTTGAGGGGCGAACAAGAGGCTGACCTGCTGATCTCCACCTTTACTTGTCCTGCTAGGGTGTGATGCACCAGGGTTTATGGTAGTCCTGCACATTGTCACAGCCCCACCCACTTTTGCATTGGCAGGGGAATTTGAGGACCCTCAAGAAGAGGCTTATCTTCTGTGTCTCCACCGGTCAGCCCAGAAGATTTGGCAAGAGAACCTGAGTTTAGCAAGCTTCCAAGGCAGTGCAGTAGTGAGGGGACTGTGGTTAACACCCAATGAATGAGCAGTTACGCCTGGGTGGAGCATGGCTGCATTGGTGATGGTTTAGTTACAATTGGGCTGTACGTTGACCAAAATCGAACTTGCTTCTTGGCAAACATGCATAGGTTTGGGCTGAGTGAACGTACATGTGATTGAACTTTTCATGAGCAAAGATTGGCAGTTAGTGAATAAAATATTGCTTTATGAGTGCTGTGGATAACAAATGGCCATTCTATTTGGCAACTAGAGTCATGTAAGTATTTATAATTTGAGGACAAGCTCAGTAGATACAAAATAGGAATAGAAGATCATCTGCAATGCCTCATTGGTGATCTTGCTGAGAACCAGAACCAGGGAACACCCACTGAAATTGAGTTAAAACAGATAAAAGGAAATACTTTTTTACCCAGGGGGTGATTAACCTATGGAACTCCTTGCCACAGAAGGTGGTAATGGCATCTGGCTTAGAAGCCTTTAAAAAGGGATTGGACAGATTTCTGGAGGAAACGTCCATCATGGGCTATAGACCATGATGGGTTGTGTAACCTCCTCACATTAATAGTAGGCTACCTCAGAATGCCAGGTGCAAGGGAGTGGCAACAGGATGCAAGCATCTTGTCTCGTGTGCTCCCTGAGGCACCTGTTGGGCCACTGTGAGATACAGGAAGCTGGACTAGATGGGCCTTTGGCCTGATCCAGCAGGCCTCTTCTTATGTTCTTACATGCAGTTTGACATCTCCTGGATTCTGTGATGATGGATTTATTAGTCTCTAATCCTGACTGCTTGTGCTGGCCTAGCTGCTTCTTGGAGTCATGGAGACATGCCTTAAGGCATGTTTGTGACCAAGGGAGCTGACGATTTCAACATTGGGGGTGCCCATAGCCCTGCCCCCAGACACTGCCATGCCCCCTGATGTAGCCACACCCACACAGTAGTAAAATGGCACCTTCAAATATCTCGCTGGCCCTCGCCATCTCTCGCTCGCCATATCTCATTCACCCTCTGTTGCCCTTGCCATATCACACTCACTCTCTGTTGCCCTCACCATCTCTCGTTCACCATCTCTCGCTTGCCCTCTGTTGCCCTCACCACCTCTCGCTTGCCCTCAGCATCTCTCTCTCTCGCTATCTCTTGCTTGTCGTCCTTCGCCTGCCCTCACCATCTCTTGCTCGCCCTGTCGTCCTCGCCATCTCTTGCACGCCCTCTGTCGCCCTCGCCATCTCTCGCTCACCCTCTGTTGCCCTCTTCATCTCTTGCTCACCCTCGCCATCTCTCGCTCACCATCTCTCACTCGCCCTCTGTCACCCTCACCATCTCTCACTTGCTCTCACTCACCATCTGTCACCCTCGCTGTCTCTCGCTCGCCCTCTGTCACCCCCCCCACCATCTCTCGCTCGCTCAAGTCTCAGGCAAATGATTCAAACCTCGCCAGAAAAAAATACCCCCTCAGCTGTGCCAGACTCAAAACAAGGGCGGAAAAGTCAGCCTCAGAATTCAAATTTCCCATCAAAAAGACGCTCCTCCAATCAGCCGGAGATCAGAGATAAGGAGCTTTAAAGAACCAGCAGCATTTTCCCACCAGGCCTCTAATCTGCCTCCTAGGAGGCTAGGAGGACCAGGACCAGGACCGTGAGCATGGGGGTGCTGAGCTCAGTGGGGGTGCTGGACATTGGGAGTACAGATTATTGCAAATTATTGGGGGTGCTGATAGCATACCAGCACCTACAGAGTTGGCACTACTATTTGTGACACTCCTGGGCCTGCCCAGAGAACATGTGTGGTCCTAACTGTCAGTTGGGATTGCGCCCTTATCCTCAGAAGTCAGATTTGGTATATAAAAACAGCCTTTGTCAAACCTGTTTGCTCACAATTCTTTTTAAAGAAATTCTGACCCTCAGTTTGCGTGAGTCAAGCTTTCTTTTTGCTTGTATTCTCTAGTGCTCGCATGAGGGAGAAGGTACAGTTTCTGCTAATTCGCCCTCTTTCTCCCGTCCCCTCTATCCCCTGAAATATTGACTTCTGAGGGCATTCCAACTTTCAGGAAAAGGTTTGCAGGGAGTGCAAGGGACTAGAGAGGGAAGGGAAAGTAGCTGAAAATTATGATGTCCCTTAGTATTTGTGCCCATAAAAACCAGAGTGCAGATTAAATTCACTGACCGTAATTAATGTAAAAATAACTTTTTTTATTCAAGCTGGAGTGCCAACTTCTGTTCTATGCGCATAGCATTTTTAGATTCAGCTTACGCATATATAGCTAAGTGCAAGATTATATCCTTACAGTTGTTGCGATGTAAATCTCGTAAACTATGTAGTGTGCAGAGAGTTCAACATTTAGCAAATTTTATTGTTATGGATAAACGTAAAGGTCATTGCAGGCAAACTATAATTACTTTGGCTTAATGTCTTCTATGAGACGAGAAGTAAGTTTTATCACTAGCTGTGGGGTGTTCGTGATTGTCTTTGCTACATGATGTAAAACATACTGGAGGTATTACAATATTATTGAAATAAGTTCTGCAAATGAACTGATATCAGACATATTCCATTTGTTAAAAAGCAGGTTTCACCTCTTGAATATTGCTTATAATTTCCATTTTAAATAGAAATATTCTAAGTGGGACAGGTAGTGGGGTAGGTTTTTTAAGTGGGACAGGTATCGGTAGCGGCCTAACAAATATGTTGACAGTAGTCCAGTAGAAAAAGTTTCTGAACAGTCAAGTGTGTGTAACTTCTAAAAAGAAATTATCGTTCTAAAAGTTCAGCATTTTTTGGTTTATTTTCTCTGTTTTCATTCAATTAAAATTATCCATTTTCAAGACAGAAGAGTTTTCAAGCTGGTAGGAGCTACAGGTACCCTGCAGAATTATGACAATTTGGATAATATCATTAATATTTGTACAGGTAGTCCCTGATGGCTCAGTCCTATCCAGGCATTCTACTGTCAGATCTCAGATCCCAGGCCTGCCACTGTAAGGCCTGGGCCACTGGCATGGCATACAGTGTGCAGGCTGTTTCTGCCAGTGCCAAGCCTTGGAGGCCATGCATACATGCCACGTGCCACCAGAACCTCTGACTCTAATGGAACTTTAACAGGAAGCAGGACAGTTCCTGCTTCCTAATTGGTTAGTCTTCTCCTGTAGCATTCAGGTTGCTTGCCTGCGTGTAACATTCTTCAGTTAAGCAAGAATGTTAACAAGAAACGCCCATGCTTCCAATGCTTATAAAGAACAACAAAGGCAATGGGTACAGGGGGTTCCTGTATATATAGGGATCCCTGTATCCAAGATTTCTGTATCAGCAGAGGGACCAGAACAGAACCCATGCCGGTACAGGGGGCACTTGAATAAAAGGACAAAACTTTAAAAGGTTGTGCAGTAAGATAATTTGATAAGCAGCCTATTTTGTCAGAGTGCTACTACTATAATTCAATTACTTGGGAATCATGGGGGAACAAGAATGTGTTGAGGATGTTGGGTTCATGTAAGGAAATCTTGTGTCAGAGCCACTAAGGTTCATGCAGTAGACACAAGGCACTTCCTGAGTTCTTTGGCATATTCAGATTTTTCAGAGAGGGACAGGGTACCATTTCACATCATGCAGGACTTTGAAGGAATTATGGGGTAGCATAAATCTGTCAATTGTCTGTACATCTATAGAATCATTGGGACAGTAGTTGCAGCAAAAGGAAGTTGCTGCTCTTCTAGAGCCTTCTACAAGGTGAAATAAGATCCTCCCCCAAATTCTCTGCACAGGTGAGAGGACTTGGCAGGATATGCGGACAGGGGATTGAGTCATCTTGTGTTGTGTTCTTGCAGATAGCAGAAATAGTGCTGGTTTGCAAAACCAGTTCACATACAGACCCCTCTCTTCTGCCACGCCTTTTCTACAATTCATAATCACAAGTGAAAATTTGGAGAGAGACTGTTATCACTCATTACATGAAAGGCGAAAGGAGCTCTGTTGCTAACAAGTTCAGTTCCTTATTTTAGTTACATCTAAATGTGAGAAAAGTCTAAAGGTGTTCACCTTCTGGCACAATGGACTTTAGAATAAGAAACATTTGGAAGAATTATTATAATATATAATGATAATTTTAGCAGTTTGCTTTTGTGTAATTATTTGTAACTGGAATTCTTCATTCATTGTAGGCATTTTAGTAAGACCATGGAGGAGCTCGTTCATGACCTGGTCTCGGCACTGGAAGAAAGTTCAGAACAAGCACGAGGAGGCTTTGCAGATACCGGAGATCATTCACGGAGTGTTTCTTGTCTCTTAAAACGGCAGGCCCGAAAGCGAAGAGGGCGAAAAAGACGTCCCTTTAACACCCATAACCCCTGGGAGACAGGTCATTGTTTAAGTGAAGGCTCTGATTCCAGCCTTGAAGAACCTAACAAGGATTACAGAGAGAACCATATTAATAAGAAAGACCATAGTGACTCTGATGACCAATTACTGGTTGCAAAACGTAGACCATCTGCAAATTTAAATAACCTCAGGGGCAAAAGACCGCTATGGCATGAACCTGATCTAGCAGTTGACAATTTAGGAAATAGGACTCTGCGTAGAAGAAGAAAAGTGAAACGAATGGCAATTGATCTACCTTCAGAAGTAACAAACACACTGACTTTACCCCAACAGCAGGATAACATTAAGGATCAGGAAATGGACAATGACAATAGGTCTTGCCAACACCAAGAACTAGCAAAGAGCAAAGTTAAAAAAAGGAAACTAGCTGCAAGTAGGCAAGGACCAGAAATTTTGGATGAAGGAGTGGTAATAGAGAATGATGAAATCAACCAGGCAGGCAAGGATAAAATGGAGTATGAGGAGCAAAAAGGCTCGGATGAAAACATGAGTGACAGGTTACTTTTAATTTTTTTATTTACTGACATTTCCCCCCTCTCTTTATCTTGCAAGTATTGACAAAAACATACTCGGGTGTTGGAAATATTGGAAAAATATTTCAAGATCATCATCTATATATATAAAAAAGGGTGTGTGCGTGTGCGTGTGCTGCATAGGCTCCGCAATGCCTGGACCGATAGACACCAAACTCGGCACGCAGACACCTTGTGGCCTGGCAACAAATGCTGTGGGGGTCAGGCCCCCCTCGCACCCCCGCAGGAGGCGCGAGGGGGCCTGAACGTATGTGTGTGTGTGTGTATATACTTCAGCTGATATGTGGTGTCCTGAGGCAATCTATTATGATGTCATTGCTGACGTCACTGATTATGACATGCAGACTATAACCTTTCCAGCACCTGAAGTCTTTAAAGTGTTGAACAGCTGCTGAACAGAAGTCCTGCGGAACGGATCTGGGATGTTGGGATCTGGGAGAGGGATGTTGGGATCTGGGTGACGCTCCCCACACCGTTGGAGTCCAGGTTTGGGCCCCCCTCAACGTGGGGGGTAAGAAAGGGTGCGAAACAAAACGTCCGCCATGCCCCGCTGGAACGCCCGGAACGATTGGCTGGGAGACATAACTTGGGATACATAACTTGGAATCTTGGGATAAATAACTACCCGGGCAACGTCGGGTACCAAAACGCTAGTATTGTAATAAAGTGTGTAGTATTTGAAATTGTTTGGAGGCTTCCTAACACTCTTCTGTGTTGGAACTCCTACTCAACATTCTGATTGTGAAGGAATTCTACAGTCTACAAGATATTTTTCTTGTACTACCATATAATATCTGCATTTTATCTGAAAATAAAATGATGTTCTGATGGTCATGTGTAGGGCAATCTTGTGCACGCTTGCACAGTGTTCAGAGTTCACACTTGCTTTAAAGTGTGATCAGATTGCAGCCTGAGGCTGCAATGCTATACACACTTTCCTAGGAGTAACTCCTATTGAATTCAAAAAGGCTTACTTCTGAGTAGACAAGCATAGGATTGTGCTGTTAGTAACTTCAGGCTTATATTTCACAGTAAAAGTTGAAATGAAGAGAAAATAAACAGACTGCTTTAAGTTTCAGTAGTGAAGAATTAGCAAATGATAACATTTGCATACCTGACATAAGCAACAGAGTCCAGCTTTTCATGTTGCAGAATTTTGGTTTTTATAAAAACAAAATTAACACAAAGCAAAAGTAAACAAAAGTAGACCCCTTGGAATTCCATTATCTTACAACTGGGCATGATTTGAGACATCAAATTAATATTCACGGTTAAGTAAAAGTGCTAAAAATCAAAGGGTATTCTAAGGTTTCCTTCCTCCAGAGGAAAAATTATTCTTCTGGATAAAGAAACTAGGATATAACGGTTAAAATTAATTTGGCTTTTTGCTGCCACAAGTCATCTTTGGAGGCATGTCAGAATATATCCCTTGTGATTTCCACTTCACATTGGTAGACAAGTTCTGAGTTGTTAGTTTTTTGAAAAAAAATGTGTGTGTCCCCCTTATGCTCTGTTCCCCTGGTAAATTCTGACTTCTTTTTGCATTCCATGTTGTGCACCTCCATGTCAAAATGAGTATTCATGGCAGTCTCATGGTTTGCAGCTCTGCCCTTAGTTGAACATTCTATTCTTTATTGCCTGTATTTTTCCAAGAAGGTCATGTATGTCAACGAGGAGCCTATATTTTGAAAATGTTTGTATTTGCTGGAATTTGAATAAGTTAATAATTTGGGATCCAGTTGTGAAGGAGGAGGGCTTAGTACTTGGTGTTAAATAAATTTAATAGCCTAAGAAAAGCAAATCAAAAAAGATAGTCAAGGAAATAGATTTAAAATTAGTCCTCATGTTATGGTCACTGAAATTGAGATTGTGGGAGGCATGTTAAAATCTAAATTTTATAATTTTGTGTTTTTATTCTTTTCAAATTTTGAATTTGATAACTCTACCTACTATATTGTATTCACAATCAATCAATCAACCAACAGGTACTTATATACCGCTTTTGAACACGAAGTTCACAAAGTGAACTTGATATTTTATATTCTAATCCAGTTTTCTCATTAACTGGAAAATTCCCCTGTAGCTCTTTTAGCAGCATCTCTTTATACAAAGACATTCTCTGACAATTGCTCCTGTTTGTTTAAAACACTTATCTCTTCTCCCATTTGGCAAATGGCACCTATGCAGTCAATCCATCAGAGGCTGAATACAATACTAAATGACTATGAAACAGTCATTAAAAATACTCTTTTAATAAAAATCAAAAGAGGCCTTCCTAAAAGCCTGCACAGTAGCAGCCTTCCTACCCCATATTCACTGGGGACATGTTCATAGTGCTGCCTCGGATAGTCAAAACTATGGATAGCAGCGAACCCTGTCACACTCGTGAATATCCTCTCTTTGGACCCAATCCCATCCAACTTTTCAGTATTGATGCAGCCTCAGCGTAACACTAAGGTAAAAGAACAAACATTTCCTTACCTTGAGGAGGCCTCCATGACCCCACCACAGTATACGCCTTGTTGGCACAGCTGCATTGGTGCTGGAAAGTTGGATCGAATTGGTCCCTTTTTTTCGCAAAATAATACAGAAAGCAAACAGCACAGGAAGCTTTTTGGAAAAGGACGCAGACAGTGAGAACTCCAGACTCATCACTGTTAAAGCAGTGGTTCTCAAGTCCTACTTTGAACCATCTAAGTATTTGTGGAGACAGGGCAGAGAGGAAGTAGTGACGGTGCTGCAGCGCCAGTGCTACCAAGGGGCCTTTATACTTACTGGCCTTCCAATGAATGCGGGGGGGGGGGGCTTGCAGACCTCTCTGCGTGCCTCCCCAATTCTGAAAAAAACCCTCATCTCTGATCAGAAGTTACTTCTGGTTTTCCATCAGTCTTCCATCTCCAGTTTGTCTGTGAGCACCTCACACCCTGTGGAAGGCCAGCACTGTCCCCCAGGTAAGTAAAAAAGCCTCTTGGTAGAGCCAGTGCCACGATTGCTGCCAACCCCTGCGTGGCATTCCCCTTAAGGGTTGCAAGTGGGTTGCAACCCACCAATTTGAGGACCATTGTGCTAGAGGAAGCGACCATGAGAATGCTGAAAGAAATCAGACAGCAGAGGAAGTAGACAGATGGCAAGAACACTAGACTCTGCTTCCTGTTAGTGTTCTTGCTGTCACCTCTTCTAGCATTTCTCTTACACAGAAGGGCTGGAGTTTGGAGACTCCTGCTGTAGAAGCTGAGTGTAGCATTCTTGCTCTGTCTGCTTCCTCTTAGCATTCTCAGTATTGGCTCCTCTAGCACTCTAGCATCTTCTGTCTGCTTCCTGTTAGCATCACCTTGCTAACTACAGTTAAAGAGAGGTGAGTAATGAGTATAGTGGGGAGGAATTTGAGAACTGCGGATTACTGAAACTTCAGAAACTGTGTCCACAGGTACTGAGGGCGGTGGCTGCTGTATAGGAAAAGGCAGGCAAGTAGGCTTTTCTAAGAGAAGAGGTCTCCAAATTGGTGCATCCTATAAAGAAACGACTCATTTAAATTCTGCTAGATTTGGCAGGGTGAATGAAATGGACTTGAAACAGGGCTTTCTAAGATAATTGGTAGGTAGGTTAGGGTTAGGTTATGGCAAAGGTAGATCTAAACATACACAGCAGCCAGACAATTGTGAGTTTTGTAGGTTAACACCAGGCGCTTGAATTCCATGCAAAAATCTGAGAGCCAGTTCCACTGTTACAGCATCAGTCAATTGAGCCCATTGTCCTACATCTAACCAAAAGTGAGCTGGTGCATTTTTGTACTAAGGGCACTTAAAGGGCAATCATATATAGAATGCATTGCAATAGCGGATTATAAAAGGATGTTTCTAGATCTAAACTTCTCCCAAGCTGTTCTTTTTCAATTTGAATTCATGCTCCTTAAATGTGGGTAAGCTCTGTTGGATGCAAATGGAGCCTTTCCAGTGCCTTAAGCCACACTGTAAATATTTTCCGCACCTTCACTGGAATTGACAGAACCTAATATGTTGCAGAATTGCCTTTGCACCTTGTGCAGCTGAAGAAACATTAATAAATGGAGCAGGAATGCTAAACCTTAAATAGCAAGGAATGACATGTATGTCTGATTTAAAGCTTTGGTTCTCCTTACATAAAGTTACTATCACACTGATATGAGGAAGGCTAGGTTAATGTTACAGATATATTTGAACTATACAGATTATGATACTTTGTTTTCTGAAAAGAGCATACAGTCAGTCCTAATTATCTGCTAGGGATAGAATCCTGGAAATCCTCGCAGATAGTGAATTTGCAGATAATGAACCATTGATCCTATGGGATCAATGGGGTTAGGTGCAAGGGGTACCTTATCTGCCATCAGAAGAATCCAGCAGACCCCCTTAGGAAGCCAGCAGAGTGCAGCAGGAAGTACCAAAAGATCTCTGACTGCCGCAGAGACCTTCCAGAGGTGGCAGGAATATTCAAAATGGCGCCTGCAACCAGCATGGACCTTTTAAACATGGCCTGTAGATGCCCCATTTTAATGGGATCAGTGCTAGTCACAGGTGACATTCTGAAGGTCACTCTAGCCTTTGGAAAGTCTCTGCATAGTGAATAATGAGGAAAGAGGCGCAGATAACGACGAAAGTAGCAATTCTGCCCCTTGCAGATAAGTGAGGTCACAAATAGCGAGGTCGCATATAAAGAGGACGGACTGTAAATGAATTTTCACTTCTGTGGCCTTTGTACAGTAGTGAAAATTTCTCTCCGTGGATGAACTATATGAATATAAGGGGCTGCATTTCAATTTTGATTGGGAAAAGAAGAAAGCATTTTAGTGTTGGAGGCGACTTTGAATGGACACAGAGAGGGACAATTCACAACACATGTTAAAGATCTTCTGCTGCATGCAAGATAAAATTGTAAAGCAGCGTATTGCTAGATACAGCAGTCATTGTAATGTTCCATACTAACACAGATAAGTTCTTAGAAGAAAAATCTGCAGATATGATGTGAAACAAAAGCCCTCCGTAAATGGCACCCTGATACACTTTGTTTGAAGGCTCTAGGCTGCTTCATACATTACATGATAGTAAATATTTGGATCACTACCTCCACAACCACTCTTTGCTCTCCGATGCGTGTAACTGTATGATGATCTTGGAGGTAAACCCATATTTGCATGCACACATTACATTTTCTATAGATGCAGCTAAAATATTTGGAGGATGTATGTGAAAGCATAATGTATAATAGTGCCCTGAATTGAAAGTTACAGAAAGAAACATTTTAATCTTTTTTTCTTTTTCTTTTCTGCTATTATGATCATATTGATCATATTCTTTTCTTTTTCTCAGGGTGACCTTTACTTTGATTTAATAGGCTGCCATTGCTGTATCTACCTTCTATAATTATAGTGAATCTTTATGTGGTGTATTTTCTAGAAAATTTGCAAATTCTAAGAATTTTGTCTCTAGACACTTGTATTTCATGTGTTGAAGAAAGTCTTGGAATGCTTTTGATTAAGATTTCTCCTCTCCCTCCCCCCTTTTTTATTGAGCAGTGGTGTTTGGTATCAAGCTGAATTGCACAGCATAAGAAAGGAGCAGCAAGCATTTGATGGGAACTGATAATAAAATGCATCAATTGTGTCAGCACCTCAGTGGAGTCACATCTGGCTTACTGTCAGGGTCCCATTAGATTCCTGTGGTTTTATGTGCCAAAAATAATATGTTCTGCAGTTAATGGAACTGAGATATTTGCAGTTTGATTTTGTGTGTGTGTGTGTGTGTGTGTGTGTGTGTGTGTGATTTTCCTTTAGATTTTAGTCAGGCTTAAGTGTCACCTGTGTGCAATCTTGCTTCTTCAAAAATTTTCACCTGAAATACCAATCACGCTTTTGATGTGTTTTCTTTCTCTTCATTACTACAGTGAATCCAGCAGCCTGAGCAGTAGTGATGCTGGTTTGTTTACCAATGATGAGGGAAGACAAGGTATGGAAGCAGCATGATAGTTCCCCCCTCCCCCCAAAAAAAGTCATCCGGTTAAGTTCTGTAAACTGCATGTAATTCTGTAAGCTGTTGATTTATCTCCCTTAAAAAAAACAAAGAAAGCAATGCCTAGGACATTTGGAGATGGTCTTTTTTGTTTGTTTTAAACCTGAACCTACATTGCATCTGGGGCCCAAGATAATAGTGCAATCCACCTGAAAATAAAAAAAGGCATATAAGTCGCATATACAGGCGTGCCCCAGTATCCAGTGATTATGTATCCACGGTTTCAGTTATCCATGGATACCATGGATACTGGAACGCCTATTAAAAAGATAATGGAACATTAAACAAATCTCTTTTTTTACATTGTTGCAGCAAAGCCACTAATATTTATCTTTAAAAAGCCATCCCCAGTATCCACAGTTTCAGTATCAGTGGTGTCATCTGGAACGGATACCGGGGCATGCCTGTATCTTTTATGTATGTTATAAGAACTGAATTGCAGATTTCTGGTAACCTTAAAAGGGTTTGCATGAAATCGGAAGCATTATGATGTTAATTTTTTTAAAGGGATAAATTAATATGAGCTGCGACAGTTTTAATTTTATGTTGAACTGCTAACTAATGGTACAGCAACTCACGGAATGAAACGTACGTGTTCACGCGCCATATGAGGGCATGGTGGTCTGTCTATGGTAGGAGTGGAATCTGACAAACATACCCAAACATAATCTCAGCTGCTGAAATATTAGCTAGTGTATCAGTGTTTCCCATACACAAACTCCTACATTTATGATGGTCCCATTTCACAAGGGACTAATGTGGCTCCACATGCATTTTAATCTAATGGCATGCATTTTTAACAATGGAATTCTAAACCATTGTGATCAAAGCTCAGTTGTTGTACAGAGTTTCTTTTTCTGGCATTTCCATCTAAGGGTCTTGGGGTCGAAGTAGTCATGATGAGAAATATGTTATCACATTTCCATTTTTTTATTTTTGTGCTTAAATCGAAGCTGTAGGACCACAGGAAGTGGTGGGGAGGTTAACCTTCCTTCAACTCTTTTCCCAACAAAATTGCTCCCCTGAATCTGCTGTTTGCACCAGGAAGGAAGTTGCTATTTGGGCCCATATTTATTTATTTATTTATTTATTTATCTATTTATCTATTTATTTATTAGATTTGTACTCTGCCTTTCTCCCCAAAGGGCAGTCAAGTCGGCTAACAACCAGTTTCCAACTGCCTTCAGGCAACGCTCCAGACTCAAAACAGCCACTCTGCTATCTGGTGGAAAAGAAAGAAAGGGCTAAGTGTCATCAGCATACTGATGACACTCCAAATTCCTGGATGACCTCTCCCAGCAGTTTCATGTAGATATTAAATAACATGGGGGGAATATAGAACCCTGTGGCACCCCACACCCCAAAGGATCCTGTACACATCCTCAGGTTTCACAAAAGAATCCCACAAGCCAGAACTGACGGATGCCTTGGGGACATCACCAGACATTGTTAATGTGGAGCCCAAGTCGTGGCGGATCTGAGCAATTTTATCCGCAGAGTGCCTGGTAAACATGTCACAGTGGACCTCCATGTGTTCCTCCTGGTTGATCGGTAGACCCCTCACAACAAGGAACAGTTCCACTGGCCGGCTCTGTGTGGATGCAGTGGTGGCAGAGAAGTAGGAATGCTTCGCTGCCATCATTGCCACAGAGTAGGCCCTGAAATTAGCCCTAACCTGTTTCCGATCAAATCTGTCATGAGTCTTCCACCACCATCGCTCAAGACGTCTATCCTGCAACTTCATATGGGGTTTTTCATCTGAAAATTCTGTAAGGGGAAAGGATTCATGTGCCCCTAGCGTGGGTAATTAGCATTGGGTAGAATTTTTTTTTTCATTTTTATCAACTTGTGCAATCAGCTAAGTACCAATGGTAATAGAGGGCAGCCCTCGTTATCCTCAGGGGTTCCATTTTGAAACCCACCATTGATACCGTAATCCGCAGATTGTTGCCCCTCCACCCACCAAACGTGGCTAGAGTCTTTATGAGACCCACACGGGCTGCAGGCCTCAGAGTTTCAGCCAGAGCAGTTTAAAGGTAATGTCCAGTTTCTGGTGAAAATCAGAAATTACCTTTAAACTTCTCCAGCCAGCATTATGAGACCCACAGAGGCCACAGGGGGTTGTGTGCAGCCATAATGGGTCTCAGAAAGCCTCCCAGATGCGACCGGAACAAGGCTCTTGTTGTGTCATGGAGGTCTATAGTGGGTTTGGAACTTGAGGATTCTGAAATCCCTGGGTCCTGAATCTGCTGATATCATGGCCCTGCTGCACTTAACATTTATATCTGTGGTTCCTAAACTGTGTGCTGGGGCACTTCAGCAAACACCCAGAGGTGCTGCGGAATAGTTCAAATTTTAAAGGGAAACACAATAACGGAATTTTTTAAAATATAACAACAAATACAAATACAAGCACATACAAAGCACATACAAAAGAAGGGTGCAAGATACCATAACCATGTTTACATATCACCCCCTTCTAAATTTTCTTAACCTAGTTTCCTTTAATTCACCTTCTGTTTACATTCTAAATTTTCTTAACCTAAAAAGGTAAAGGTTTCCCCACGACCGAATGGTCTAGTCATGACCAACTGTAGGGGGCGGTGCTGATCTCTGTTTCTAAGCCCGTAGAGCCGGCGTTTGTCCGAGGACAGGCTTCCATGGTCATGTGGCCAGCATGACTATATGCCTTAGCACACGGAACGCCATTACCTTCCCACCGAAGTGGTACCTATTTATCTACTCGCATTTTTATGTGCTTTCTTAACCTAGTTTTCATTTAATTCAACTTCTAATATACTTTTTTCTACTTATAAAGTACAGTAAGTCCTCCATTTTCCTAACATAGAAAAGATAAAAAATTATCTTTAAATGCCCCAATTTTTACTTTCTGTAAGTTCATCCAGACATAAAAAGGCTTCCATTGCTCAGTCTCCATCTGTTTTTGTTGTTGATTCAATATTTCTGAGAGTTTATCCATTTCTGCAACATCCATTATTTTTTCAATCAACTCCTCTTTTGTTGGGATCTTTAAATCTTTCTAGTATCTAGCATATACAATTCTAGCTGTCGTTAGTATAATTAGATAAGTATCATTTTCTTTATCTATAATGTCTAAAGTAATATTAAGTAGGAATAGTTCTGGTTTCAATGGGATCATGACCCATAACTTCTTGTATTAAATTCTTTACCATTCTCCAATATGTTTGTGCTTTTTTACATGAACACCACATATGGTAAAATAATCCTTCCACACATTTACATTTTCAACACTGATACATTCTGATTCATTTTTACTAATTTTGTAGGCATCATGTACCTCCTATAAAACATTTTATAAACATTTTCTTTGAAACTTATTGCTCTGGTAAGTTTTATATTATATTTCCATATCTGTTCCCATTGTTCTATCATAATATTCTATATTTTGCGCCCATTTTATCATACATTGTTTTACTGTTTCTTCTTGCATCTCATAATCTAGCAAAAATTGTATCAAAAAGTATCTGTTCCATATAAAAGCCTTCTTGTTTATCCTTCCCAAATCTTGAGTCTAATATTAATCGTGTCCACCAAGCCATCTCTATCTCTTGTATTATTAATTCTTCTTTGGCTTCAGTTTTTCCATTTCTTGTCAGTACATTTCTATATCTTAGCAATTTTTTATTGTCCACCAGGTTTAGTGGCGTATATGCCTCTAATGGCATTACCCATTGGGGGATTTTGGCATACAACTGCCTTTGTATTTTTGTCCATATCCATAATAAAGATCTGGGAAACACTGTAACGGAACTGTAGGGGCACCTTGAAAAAATTTCTGGGAACTGAACCGGGAAAATTCGGGAGCCTCTGATTTCTGTAATAAATACCTAGTGCCAACATTATGCTAATTGCCTTTCCAATCTTCAGTACATAATGCATAATGTGTAGCAAGACTTATCCACATCTTGACGTTTTTAAATGTGTATTCCAGCATTGTTTATCTTTCTAAAAACAACATTGAGGAAAATTGGAAGGAGAAGATTGAGAAAATGCCTATCACTATGGCTTCAAATCAATCAAATAATATTTATATACCGCTTTTCAACACAAAGTTCACAAAGCGGTTTCCTGGCAAATAGTAATAATAAAGTTAAATGGCTCCCTGTCCCAAAGGGCTCACAATCTAAAAAAAATGTAGAACACCACCAGCAACAGCGACTAGAAAAGAGAGACTGTGGGTTGAAGAGAGACAATTACTCTCCCCTTGCTAAATATAAGAGGAGCATGGCTTGAAAAAGTACTCTTGCCCAGTTAGATAAAGGTAAAGGTTTCCCCACGACCGAATGGTCTAGTCATGATCGACTGTAGGGGGCGGTGCTCATCTCCCTTTCTAAGCCAAAGAGCCGGCATTTGTCCTAGGACAAGCTTCCATGGTCATGACTATATGCCATAGCGCACAGAACGCCATTACCTTTCCACCAAAGTGGTACCTATTTATCTACTGGCATTTTTAGGTGCTTTCGAACTGCTAGGTTGGCAGGAGCTGGGACGAGCAATGGGTGCTCACTCCGTTGTGTGGTCTCGACCTGCCAACCTTCCAGTCAGCAAGCTCACAGCTCTGCAGTTTTAACCCGCTGTGCCACCACGTTCCTTCTTGCCCAGTTAGCAGGGGTTAAATCAAGGAGGGACAGTCAGCCTGCAGTTGAGTCATAGTCTTATTCCTCCCATGGTGTGCTTGCCAACAGTGGGGGGAACTCCTCCATGGCCAATTATGTCCTTATCCATGTATGCAGTCTCCTATGTTACAAATGTCTCCTACTATTCCCCAAAATGTCACAATACTTAGAAGACCTATGAGACCACATCTCTGTTGTCATATCAATCAAGCCATTGTTCTTTGCCTTGCTGTGTTTCCAGGGCAACAGGCCATAATTACCTGGCAACAGAATCACTCCAATAGACTGCAGGACCATATAATCCCTGACATCACCATTTACCAGTGCCCCCCGTACCAGTTGACCCTGCTCACAAAACATTTCTCTTGTGTATTAAACTCAAAATGAAAACTATAGCATAGATATATATGAGTTTTTAATGTTGATTTAGTGAAGTGTATTATTTGTTTTACACTTCATTATTTGTGAAGTGTTATTATTTGCTTTACACTTCATTATTTGTGAAGAGTATTGTTTCTAAGAGCCCTTAAAATATTCCAAGAATCTTGATGTTTCCTGCGGTACTGTCATGTTTCATTTAAAATCAACTTTTTCAAAACTTATTTCTTAATGAACTTAATTAGATTAATTTTATTTGGTCACATCTGTTCATGATTGTTTCCCCCTTTTATATATCATACAAATCATAAAATTAAGCTAATTATGCGCCATTATCATCTGCAAAGAACTGGTTTCACAGTTTTATACCTTTTAATCCCCTGTAGGAGATTAAAGCTTTTTTAAAATTGGAACTACAGTAACTTAAATGAATTTCCCTGCTTTTATGACAAAAAGGATTAGCCAGTTTATTATTTTTCACATTTCCACATTGGCTGCAAAATATTACGTTTTGTGTCCTCTCTTTTATAATGGCAGTACTTGTCTTAGGAAATGCCGCATTCCAAATAGAGCTGCATTACAGGAGCAACTATAGTGTGAAAGGGGAAAGTGATTCTGATTACGAGTGGATAATAAACCTTAAACTTTTTCGTTAATATGCGATGTTTGTTACCATAGGTGACGATGAGCAGAGTGATTGGTTCCATGAAAGTGAATCTGGAGGTGCCTGTGGAATCACTGGAATCATTCCTTGGTGGGAAAAGGAAGATGCAGCACAACTGGAGAAGGAGCTGCCTGATCCAGTCTTTGAAAGTATCTTAACAGGCAGTTTCCCACTCATGTCCCATTCAGGCAAGAGAGGTCAGCAACGTTTAAAAGGCAGAATAATATAGTATTGTAAAATCATTAATAACTTCACTGCTATCACTGGATTGTTACTGGATGTTTGTGGTCAGAAGGTCTTCTCATCTTGTTTTTACACCACTCTAAACCAGAAAAGATTTATCTGGGTACTGTATCTGGCATCCAGTATCATCTTAATCCTTTGCATGGTTCTATACATCTCACTGTTTTCAGTGAGATTTATGTGTGTGCAGTGCTGTACATTGTTGTAACCAAAGTTTACAAGGATCTGGTTATCCACGGTTGTTTATGTTGATTACACTCCCCTGAAGTGATTAGATGTTTTGCTTGAACAAACACTATAAGCCAAAAGCTTACAGCCAGATGAGCAGCCTAAAAAGGAGATTAAGATCAGCAGAAGGTGAACATTCACTCTTAGAGTGCAATCCTAAACTGCATCTGTGTGCTGGCCTCTCTGACTCTGAGAGTGGTCCAAACATAATTTACGGTGTCCCTTTGATGGCTTAGCTTATGCTGGTCTAACTCAGTTTAGGATTGCGCCCTTAGTCTCCCTTCTAGGCTGCAGGCTGCTTGCCTGTTATTCTGCACATTAGCTTTCTGCATATAGTGTTTGTAGAAGCAAGACTTCCACTTCGGGGAAATGTAATCAACATAAACAAAGATAATGGGGCATGGAGTGCATGGAGATAAGGTTCCTGCCTTGGCAGGGGCAGAAATGTATTCCTTGTGGATACTGGGGATGCCTGTATATCATTTGAAGGCTTTTGAGCTATTGCAAAATTAATCTATGACTTCATACACATTCACTTTTCAAAGCATTGTAGGCAATACTGTGCAGCAGTGACTTCTCACATTCTTTTCCTCCTCCCCCCCAAATCCTTTATAGTCTCTAGTCAAAGCTAGTTTTACAAGTTTCTGTACCACTTAACCCCGTGGTTCTCAAACTTTTTAGCATTAGGACCCACCTCAGAAAAGTTCCACTTTGAGCAGTACTCACTCACAACTCTGTGGCTATAATGGTGATGGGGCAGCAATGCTCCCCGCAAGAAGCAAGTTGTTTAACTCTTGATGCACATAGCCTAATATACCCTGTCAGTTTTGTGAACCACCGAAAATTGGGCTCTGACCCACTGGTGGGCCATGGACCCACAGTTTGAGAACCACTGACTTAACCTATAACTAGAAAAAGTAGCTGCTAGTGGTTTAACCAGCTATGAAAAAGTAGCTCCCTACAGCCAAACATCAGTTTGATGAATAAACATTTTGGTGTGATTGTCACAGGCATCTTTTGGCTACCACCATTTTCATTCCGACTTTTTCCAGAAAGTTCCTAGGAACAGACCTTAAAGTTATATTTTTAGTGAAAGATTGGTTCTTATTCATATGTCTGATCATGTAGGCCTTTAAATGTAGAAGGCTACTTCTGCCTCTCTGAAATGCCTATTATTAAATAATGTTTCTTTCCTATCTTTTTAAAAAATGTCTTAATGTAATTATATAGCACATAGTTCGTTTTGCATTTGTTGATTTTCCAGTCATAATCCTGATAGCTTCATCTCAGTGGATAATGCATACCACAATATAATAAACAACACTTAATTGTGGCTCTTAGTACCAATAGCTATGACTTTATTCTACACTTGAATACAGGTTAACCACAAGTGACCAACAAAGGTTTGGAAAATGTTTTAGATGAGAAGAGCAAACCTTTATTTCAAAAATTGGCCTTGTTAACTGTGGATCTATATTGTGTCATGCCTGTTTAAGCTGAGCTGTAATTCTCTTTTGTAGATTTCCAAACAAGATTTAGTCATCTTCATGGAATGCCAGCAAGAAGCATCAAAAAAGTTGCCGGAAACCCAGCCACAATGGTACGTTAATTCTCATTGTTTACATTGAAGTGCATTTCCCTTTTAATCTGTGGTATTTTCAAAAAGCTGCTATTTGTGCATAATTGAAAATAGCTATGTTATAGGGCACAAACTGAAAGTGGCAAAACTTTACATTTAAAGGTCTACGTGTACAGATGTTTATCTTTCACTTATTAAAAACATAACTTTAAAGTCATTCCTTCTGCTGCTTTAAATACCTGGTTCTCTTTTCAGTTCATTGCACGCAATGTGAATACTGTTCCTGAAGGTCAAACTTCAGGTATAGAAGTATAGTCTAGAGAAGCTATATTAAAGTGACATAGTGATCTTTTAATTCTGGAAATAATTCTTTATACCTTTTACCCCAAAGTCATTTTTGGTGTTATGGATAAAAATGAGTTTGACTATATACAGACCCTCCTTTATGCTTACTATACTGGATCCTTTGACTGATTTAGAATAACTTGACCTCCTTTTGTACCATTGCTAATAAAATAAGTATGCTGTACTATTCCTAGAGTTGATAAAGCAGTAGGAAATCCTCAAGAAGTACTATATGGGAAGCTATTTTGGCAGTAGTGAAAAAATAAAACAGTGTCATAAAATACTAAATATAGGGTAGGTCCTCCCCCCTCCCCCACCCCAAAAAGCAAACTAGACTAAGGAAAGAAGGAATACTGATCCTGGAATTCAAGCATTCTTCTCATTTCATATTAGCCTCTGCAACGAAAACAAATACCTAGCCTGTTAAATACATTTGAAACTGTAGAGTGTAGCTTAAACCTGATAATCCAAGATTTCTGCTCATTTAAAGGTAATAGGATTATAAACAAAGAATCGGTGGAAACCATTTTGGGAAATGCAGGAACATTTTAGAATTCTTTGTTAAGGAATAGGCAGTTCTGAGCTGGATAATCTACTTTAAAACCTTGGCCTGTGAACTTTGTCTTTAGTGGTCATGAATCAGATGAATGGTATCTAGTTGCTGGTTTCAGATCTCCCTATTTTTATTTTTGGTTCACTGCTTGCTTGAGCATATCTGGGATTTGTAGCCCATTTTCTAGGCTTATTGCAATCTCACTCTGGTATTTTATAGAAGCTATTACAACTGATAGGTTAACTTCATGGTATTGATGATACATGGCTTAACCACGCTAAAAACTGCCTTCCCTCTCTAAATTGTAAGAAGGTGATTAAGTTTCAATTGATGGAGATATACTGTATCTGTGTATACATATAACAAGAGTCAAGAATTGTTTTCTGGTGCAATGTCTCAACAGCTGAAACCCTATATATTCCATTTACAAAATATACAGGAGATATTATTGTGCCATGTACAGAAATATTTTGGATTGTTAAATAAATTCCCAGAAAGTTGGATATATTTGTGTAGTCAAATACTTGCTGAAGACACTAGCATGTGTCAAAAAATTTACTATCACTTCTGTTGGTGAACATGTATTTTTGATTTTGGTCTGTTTTTATTATTTTTCTTTGTAATTTTTGTAGGGAAAAATATGTACTTAATTTTTTATTCTAAATGTGTGGTTTCTAGCTGCCCCTTTCTTCCATCCAATATACAATACAGTGAAGTTTGGTTGAGCAGACTGTTACAAGTGTGACAATTGTGTATAGGCAAGATGAAATGCATGCAGGTACATTATTGGGCAATTGTTTACTTCAGTACTTGTTACTAGATATAATTTCCTGCTTTACATACAGCATAACAATCACCACTCCCCAATTCCACATTTGCCTTTGAAATTTGGCTTGTCGAGGCCAAATGCATATGCTTATTGGTTATCAATACAAAAATTCCAAAGGCAATCTTTAAAATATTAAAATCCAATAGCAAAAAGGCAGAAGAAATGTAATTCCTGTGACAATTGGTAATGCAGAACGAGGAGTAATTGCAGCTATTAGATTGTTACACAGAAAGCAAAAGTGCTTTTAGAAAGATTAATTTCCTCAGCAAAGGAGAATACTGCAAACACTAACTTATTGAACAGAATTGGGATGATGACCTAATGATGACCTAATTATTTCACTTTTATCAAAAGGTTTGTGAAGGTTTGTGATGCCTTCACCAAAATATTAGCTTAAAACCTGGAAGGAAAGAAAGCAGGGAAAGAATATACTATATAATGAGATTTTTTGTTATTTTTTGTTATTGCAGTGCCAATCACATAACCTGTATACATCACACACATACACTTGATCATGCAGTTCTGTACAGCATGTGGCATCCGAGTTGCCTAATAAGAGTTTATCAAAACTGTGGGTTGCTACCTCCAGAATCAGCTGAAAACTCATTTCCAGTTTATTTCCAGGTTTGTGAAAATGAATTAAAAAAAGAAACTTTTTGAGAGTGGTTTGGGCACAGAAACCAATGAGCAGCCAGCATCTCTCCCACATAACTGGCATAGCATACTCTTCCTGTGTGACTTCCTTAAGGGGAGTGGCCCTGGAATAGGTGCCCCAAAGGAGACTAAACAAGCCTTTCAGAGGGTGCTGGAGGTTCGCAGCTCCTGCTGTGACAGTTGTTCTAGAACTATATAAGTAGGGTTACCAGATACAAACAGGGACAGAGTGTCTATACCTTTAACCATTGTATAGAAGAGGGAATTTTGGCAGGTGCAGATTTTGAAACCCTTCCACGATGAGCTGTACCTGCCCAAATTCCCTCTTCTATACAATGGTTAAAGGTATAGGCACTCTGTCTCAGTTTGTATCTGGTAACCCTATATATAAGAGTTTGCTAACATCTGTCTAATGAGCTATGGAGAACACGTATTTAGCACATTTTCCTACTGTGGTTGCATTCATTTTATTAATGGTTGATTTTTATTAATAATGGAAGTACAGTTAAGTGGTCTGTTAGTGAAATACTTCAGAAAATGTTTGTGTTGAACATCCATCCTAGAACTGCAAAATTGTGTTCTCAGACCTAGTATTGCTCTGAGTTGCTAAGTTCTTAACAATTGTTTAGCATTTGTGATACATACATACATACATACATACATACATACATACATACATACATA
>JAJKFI010000008.1:11823509-11954756 GCA_029204185.1 Lerista edwardsae
TACATACATACATACATACATACATACATACATACATACATACATACTCTTTATTGGCATAAGTTAAAAAGAAGACAAGAAAAAACTCAGATTAAACCAAACATGGCCAGAGAAAATGTTACTAGAATATACTAGAATATTACTAGAAAAGATTACCTTAGCTGTCACAATATGTAAGGCAGCCAATCCCATTTTGCATTTGTGAAGTATGTGAAAAGGGAAGTCCTCGGATCCAATTTAACTGTTTACTTGAGTCCATTACATTTAGACATGCCATTATTTCTCAGTCTGCAGAATAGCGACAATAGTTCTGAACCTTCTTGCAGAGTGGTTGTAAGGATTACTAATACATCTCAAGCATTTTTAACATTAAAAAAGCACTATATGTTGTGTTCTTCCAAAATCTGCAATGGAAAAAATGTGTCATGGAAAGAGTAGAGATTCACAGCAAGGAATCAGTCATAGCAGAAAATCCAACAGATGATCACCTGATGATTCATTTGTCCCTATCTTGAGCTACCCCTCAGGAATGTAGTCAGGAATTGCAGGGACTTAGGGTGAAAGGAAGAACAAATACTTCTAACCATGCAATCATAACCTGTGTTGATACAGTCAGGATGCATGGCCTACTCTAACCTACACAGCTTAGGAGGCAGATGGAAGTCACCTCGGAGTAAGGGGATATTTTCCCCCTTACTCCAAATAAAGCCCCAACCATTCCTATGGGGCTTCTTGGATCTGCATCAGCTATAGAATTGAGCTGGCGCAAATCTGGGAAGCCTGGTGTAACGCTGGGCTGTCTGGGAGGGGGGGTAGGATACAGTGGAGGCCTACGCCGCCGATCCTATCCCCATTCTGCCCTCCCCCACCCAAAATTGCCGCATCCCTGCATCTGTCCCATACTTATCTTTCCAGTAGGTGCATGGTCAGGATCCAGTCTAGCTGAACTGGCATGGGCCTCCACACTGGTCCAGCTAGCTCTCAAGTAGCCACAAACATGCTTTACAGCACGTTCCCAACAGGTCTCAGTGCAGGGAGACCTTTGCCAGCTCAAGGGAATGTAGAGGTAAGCACAAATCTCTCTGTACGTTCTGCTCAAGCCAACATTGATAAATGCTATCCACATAACATAGGCTGTTTGTTTGGGTTTGGTTTTCTGTTTCAAAAACACCACATTCAAGCAAAAAAGGTAAGAAAGTCTTCAGAGGAGAGACGTTGGGGCTGAGTTTTGGCATGTGGTAAGGGGAATCGAGGGTCAGTTTGGGTTGTAGACTTAACGTGTCACTTCTTCTTTAGGAACTAAGTAGGACTAGTTTGAATTTAAGAGCCATACCGTTCAGTTTTGAGATCTCAATCTTCAGCCTTTGCATGCAGGCACACTGCTGCACACAAGAACCCACCTGTGTTTCCCTGCTGCACCGAAGATAGTCGGGTATGAATATTCTGTTAACCTGTTAAGAGCATGAAACAGATAGCCCCAAAACCAATTTATGTTCTGTCAAAGCTTGATTGCACGTGAATCAAGTCCAGCAAAGATCACCCCACATACATCCTGGAGTTCTAGACTTCACTGCATTCAATCTTTTTCTGTAGTGAAATCAGAAATCTTCTCTTACGCACAGATAGCGTTTGCTGGATTAGGGTGTCTGTATAATACTTGCTAATTTTGTCTTTCAGATTTTCAATCATGTACAAAAGTTTAATATTAATCTGCGTAATAGATGTTTGTTTCACATTTATGAATGTATCTCTTACTTGTAGTTCAGAGATGTCAGAATAGTTTAGTTTTAAAGCTATGGCTTCAATATGTACTTTCTTTTATATTGGTTTTACTATATCCAATATCGGCTATTGCTAAAAGTGTACAATTTTTTAAGGAAGCCCTTTTGAGTTTGATGGATTTGTACTCTTCAAAGGGAAACAAAACACTAAATATTTCTAATCCTGCATTATTTACCGCATGGGTGGTTAAAATGCTACTTTAAGTCTCATAAAATTTAGAGGAAGAAATCTGCCAACTGTAGCAGGAATTAGATTTAGGAAGAGAGGTACAGAGTCAAAATATTGCTACAGAATTAAATGTCAAAAATCTTCTTTAATAGTAGATATATAGTTCACAGTGTCTGGTTATGATTAATACATTTAATCTAAATCACTGAAAGTTGCTCTCTCCTTTTCCATAAAATACAATAGGACACAAATCAGTTTTACTGTAGGTGGATAACAATTGGAAAATAATGCATCTTCCCGCCCAATAAATTGTCAGTTATACCTTTTAACTAAAATCAATTCATCTTTTGAAAATTTATTGCAATTTCTAATAATAAATCTTTTCAAATGTTTATTCATTTGCTGCTTGATACATTTGCGCCACTTTTGCTATGGTCTAATGTTTTTTTTCTTTTGATTCATTGTAAATTAGAAAATCTATTTTGAGTCAATTTTCTAGTTAAGAAGTTAAAATCTGTAACCCAACCATTTTCCTTTTTGTGTCCTTTGCACATTTTAATACCCTTGAACTTTGATGCAATCCAGTACATTTTGATTATAAGATTATTAAGCTTTTCATTGTAACTTGTTAAAAACAAGTCAGAACCAAGTAGTTATGAGAATATTGGGAGACTTTTGCCACAGGTCCTTGTTTCATAAGACAAATGAAAGAATTAAACCAAATGAGCAATCATGTGTGCTTTAGTTAATTGCACATAGATAAGATTAAATGCCCCATTGCATTGGTATCCATGCAGTAAGATAACAAGTATCCTTTTCTCATCTTTTTTTCAAAGACACATCTTTGCTATCATTACTTTTTAGCGTTTACGTTTGTGCTTTAATTTTTCAAGATGTCAAGTACTTCCAGTATGACAGATTGAAGTCAAAGTTGTTTGAAAAATGTTAATTTAAAATGTTGGCATATATAAAAATATATATAAATCCATTGCTCAGATAATTTTTTCTGTTGTCTCTTCCTCTAAATTGGTACTGAAAATACAGATGCAAAAAACCTAATATTTCTATACTAAAAAAAAGCAAGAAGGAATAACTATTTAGAACCTATAAAACTCCTCTGCTTCTACAATGCAACCTTCCATTCCTGTCCATACTACTTCGTTTGCTGCTATACTCCGAGCTACAGAACATGCAGGAATCCTCATTAATTCCACTACTATGTGATAATCCACATAACAAAGGAATATGCAGTACTGTATATGCAATTTTTACTCTCTCCATTGAAATTAGTGGAAAATTATTTTCTAGCTGAGGCAGAGGATAGAAATCTGTGTATATTGTAGGTTTTGCACATGCTACTAAGTGTTAGATTGTGGTGATAGGCTATTAATCATTTTATGCATTTTGGTATTTTATGCAAAGTAACTTATTTGTATGATGATTTAGGTGGTACAATTGCAACTTACCAACAGCTAGAGCATAGTTCTGTTCTTCTGGATGTCTTTCTTTTTATGAGCATTTTCAGTTGAGTACTCACGTTGTTGATCTCCAAAATCATGCTTGTAGGCCATTAACTATTTATATATTTATTTTTCACATTTTTATACCACCCTTCCTCCAACTATACATGGTTCCTCCCTTCCTTTTGTCCTTACAACAACACTCTGAGGTAAGTCTGAGAGATTGTGACTGACCCAAGGTTACTGAGGAAAGTTAATTGCTTTTTAAAATCAAGCTTTTAACAAAACATATGAACATAAGAAGAGCCCTGCTGGATCAGGTCAAAGGCCCATCTAGTCCAGCTTCCTCTATCTCACAGTGGCCCACCAGATGCTTCAGGGAGCACACAAGACAACAAGATGCCTGCATCCTGTTGCCACTCCCTTGCACCTGGCATATGATATTCCCTCAGATTTGGTTAGATTACATTCCACAGGTAAACAAAAATGGAAATTCCAGTTCATTATTAATGTTATTTCGGAAAACTGACCCTGTTCTTATTAAAAACTCACTTAAGTGTACTCTGGCTACAATATGTGAGTGTACACACACATGCATGCACAACCAAAGGAAGTGAACAGGATATGATTCAATCCTGAGGTGGCAAATTAGACCATATCAGGCTACGGGTTGGCAAATCTTTTTGAGGGGAGCGATCTTCCTTTGAAAGACATACACCTTCTTTTGAGTAGAAAGCTAGTAAAGCAGAGAGAGAGAGAGAGAGAGAGAGAGAGAGAGAGAGCATACAATCTTCTCTTCCCCCCCCCCATAGGGAATCATTCACAATGTGATCCCTTGAATTATAACATGTCCCTAATTCTGCCACCTCAATCTGCTGCATGAATTGTTGCAGCTACACTCTAAGATGGTTCTGATAAGACTTGTAGACTCAGTAATTGGCATTATACATAATTACTACTCATTATACAAATGTCATATACCTAATTATGTTTTGTTTGTACCATAGACTCAAATGTTGACAGACTAGGAGAATGTTAGAAAACACTTCAAATACAACTGGGAAGAAAAAAAACCCAACATAATAAACGCAGTATATCAAGTTGAAGCTGTAGCATATTGGTGAATCTGTTTAACTGATACCATCTTGTGTGTTGAAATGATTGATTTCGGAGATAAAGAAATCATTTGCATGGAAGCAGTAGAATTCATTAATTTTACTAATTACATAGTGAAGAAAACATCTGTTTTCTTCACTAAAGAGCAGACATTAATTACAGGTCTTACCTGTACATCTAAAAATAGTGTCAATATGTTCAGTTTTCTCTCTTTAAATTGTTGGTTTTTGTTGGAAGTCTTATGTCATTACAGTGTTGCTAAGACCTCATTAATAAAGTAATTTTATGATAAAAGTGCATTATCCCAAAGGAACAAAAATATTAGTCCAGTAACTGTGTCCCAAGAGCATTTTAGTTTAGAACCATCATCTTTAATCTGCAAATCTTCCTACATTTTTTAGAATGGTAGGTTTGTATATCAAGCTTTAGACCATTAGAACAGGCTGCCTTTCATAACCTATTGTACGATAAAGTACCCACAATCAGCCATAAAGGTGGTGCGTGTACTTATTCATGCATCAATCTGTGGTTCGATTTGAGGTATTCTGTATCACAATTTCACACTGCAGTGCTTGTGGCAATTGTTCACTAGTTATTTTCAGGGGAGAGATGCACAAAAGTAAGTTGTGCTTATTGAGCTTTTGTATCCTGACATGTGGTATGTTCCTCATGGTTGGTTTACCAGCCATGTCAAATACTAAAAACTGCAGTTGGAACTGCAGTCTTTCAGTTGGAAGAACTGAAGCCTTCAAGACTTGCCTAAAATGGTCAGAAGGGTTTTCCTTCCCTCATAACTTGAGAATCCAGGGCATCAAATGAGACCAACTGAGAGAAGATTCAGGATGAAAGGATGTAATTTTTCATACTGCATAATAGATTTATGGAATTCTCCGCTCTAAGATATGATTATAGCCATTAGTTTAGATAGTTTAAAAGGAGATTACTCACGTTCATGAAGGATGTTTGCTGGTCATGGTGACTAGATGCTACCTTCAGATTCAGAAGCATCAGTTCAGCAGTGGGAGAAGCTGATCCTGCTTGTAAAATCTGGGTGGCTACTGTGGGAAACAAGATGCTGGAATTGATAGACTTTGATCTGATCCAGCAGAGCTCTTGTTATTTTTTAATGTTTTCTGGCCCTCAACATTCACAAACAAGGATGACTCAAATCTCCATTTTCTATGAACTATAGCCAATCCTGTTATCTGATTTACGGCAGCAGGACACTGTCCCGCTGCTACTACCAAGGCAGAACACATTGATGACAACCATTTCTAAGCAGCAGCAGTGTTGGAAGCCCATTGTTGTGGCCAGCAGCCTGGAATGAAGCAGTTAAGCCTGCAGTGAGGCAGGTGGTGGACCTTGGACTGAAATTGGGAGTAGCAGGGTGTTTTAGGAAAGGAATCAGGGAGTGGAACCAGAAGTAGTTGCTTATGTCAGATCTTATCTCCTTGTTTCAAAATCAACCAGCCCATTTTTACACGTCAGATATACACCACTGAAATGACTGGCATCTGTCTGAGTAGACCCATGGGTGGCCTCTAGGCTTATGTGGAGGTAAGTAGTTTTTTATGTACCTCCAGTTTACTTTCAGGTCACTCCTCCCCCTCCCCTGCCAGAGCATGCAACGTACACCTTTTTGGCATGGTTGCATGCTATAAGATGGCAGGGGTAGGACTGGGCTCCTAATGTACTACAGTGGCTGAGTGTGAATTCTCTCTAGTTCAAATTTCATCTTAGCCATGAACTTACTAGGTAATTGTAAGCAAGTCACTATTCTCTCAAACTCAACTCCTAATAGTGTTATCGTTACTATTATAATTACACCTTACACAGAATGAGAAAGACATGTTCCTGTCCCAAGGGAATCACAGTCCAGTTGCTATATGGAGTAATGAGCTAAAGTATGTGAACTGTTCTGAACATTCAAGCAACATAAATTCAATATGCAGATGCCATTCTTCTGAAAATATTTGTAAGAATCACATGGTTCCACATTCCACCACCCTCTTTTCCCACCTCCATTTTTGTGGAAGGAATCTAAGGCAATTTGCAAGGTACTTTCTTTCTGGAACCTACTGAAAGGTTCTTCCCACTCCAGGGAAGAAAGTCTCCCTAGATCAGCATTTTTCCGTGCAAACCAAATGCTGTACCCGTAAGGGAGCTTTATGACTTAGAGAACATGCTGATAGGCCCAGTTTACCAGCACACTTTAGAATGTCAAATACCACATGACTGGAATATCTGCACCATTCTCAGGATGCTACCTTATTCATTCATTCATTCATTCATTCAATTTATTTCCCATTGTTAAAAGCAAGAAATACACTGGCTTAAGACAATATATGCATGCTTTATTTTGTCATGCTGGAGAGCTAAAAGTGACAATTTTTTGTATTCATGTATATAACAAAGAGGTGTCAAATGGCTTTGATTTCCACCGCACAGACTGCTCCAGTACCGAATCTGTTGGTTGTTTTGTTAATCAAGTCAGACAAAAGCCCAAGCTCTGTGCATGCTTAGAGAAACTCTGTTGGCACCAGCCTAATTAAAGATAAACTCCTAAAGTGTTCATTTATTTCTCTAGCAAAATGCTCAAACTACTAATGTACCCACAGCTTGGGAGAGGAGGGACTTCATGACCTCACTTAACCTCCTTAGTATATCTGAGAGGATTTGTCTTGGCAGGTCCATCTCTAAGGAAGTGATCATTGAAGCCTTTAATGGTCTGTCTCTTGGCAAACTGCCTGGCACAGATTCACTTGGAGCAGATTCTTTAAAGCTTTTTCTGCACCCCCTTAGCACAGAGGTCTTTTAAGTAACTAATTCTGAGAAAACAGTGTGTGTCTTGTCTGAATTATCTGAACCTTCTCCTTGTTGAGAAAGGTGAGGATCCTGCCCTTAATTGTACCTGAATATTTTAGAATGTCAAAACTATTTAAAGGGCATATTAAATGCTTGCTTTGTTGTAGTACAGTCTGAACAAAGAAACTCTGCCAACTGGTACATATTGATCAGACTGCTCTTAAGTGGTTCTACTTGTTCCTGGCCTAGAGACATGCGATAAGAGTGACTGCCTGTCATCTTGGAACCTCTCTTGTAATGTTTTCTTCCTTTTATGTTCACTGTGCTTTGGAGGACGTTGGGTGAGATGATGATGATGATGATTAATTTTTATATGCTGCTTTTCAGCCAAAATAGTTTACAAAGCAAATTTGCAAATTAATAAAAAAGACCATGATGAGCCTTAATAGGCCTGTGACACAGACAGGACACAACCCATGTCTTTATACGTGCAGGTGAATTAGGCACTTGGAATTCCCCACATGATTTTAACCAAAAACAGTTGTTGTAGCCTCAATCTGGATCAGCAGCGCAAGAAAGGGGGCCTAACCTTTTCCATTTGTGCTGTTTTCTCACTCCCACTCCCCCGTGGAAGTTGCAATTTCCTGCCAAGTTCAGAAGGAACTCTGAACTTGCCAGTGAACTTTTACACTGGCAAAATGGCAAGATTAGAAAGGGCTAAACCTCTGTCCCCATAGTTCCAATGGCTCCTGATTGCTTTTGGTTTAAAAAATATAAAAGAAAAGGAATCCCACATGCAGGATTTAGTCGTGCATTTGAAGTAACATCCCCTGTGTCCTCTGCACTGTTTCATGTGACATTGGCAGTTCTTACTTCTTACATGGGCAGAAGATTTAGTCGAGAGGGTTAATGCCTCCGTTTGCCTGAAGATAAGAGCTGAAGATCTGAAGGTCGCTTGTTCGGGACAGCCGGAAGTCTCTGTGAGCGGCAGACCTTGTTAATTGCGGCTGATTAACAGCTGAGCTTTGGCTGCCTTGTGTGAGGGGGAGTTGTGCCGAAGTTCAGCCGCTTCTCTGGTGGGAGCAGGGAAGCCGCTTATCAGCCAGCAAGAAGACAAACGGGTGGCCAGAAAGAAGGACTAAATCTAGAAAGATCCATCTGTATGTGTGTAGTTCTTGAAAGATAGAACACTTCTGTATAAATTGTAAAAAAAAAAAAAACCTTCGGGTTTCTGAATAAAGTCTGCCCATGTAAACCGTCTTGAGTTATAGTCATTAGAGAAATCTGGTGACCTAAGAAAGGCGGTATATAAATCCAAGTATTATTATTATTATTATTATTATTATTACATCGTATCTTGTTATAGACTGGGTTGAAGATGAATCCTGAAAAGCCTGGGATTCCTGGCAATGATTCTGCAGCAAAACCTCATTTGATCATAGGAAGCAGCAAAGACTCCGTCACTTCTATTATCTTTTACCTGATGAAAGGATGCAAACTTTTTCTTTCTGATTGAGTCCAGAAATAGAAGTCATAGGATCACAACAGGACATGAAAATGTGTGGCTGGCACAGAAAGCAGCTGCCCCATGTCTCCTCTCCAATAATGTGAAGTAAAACAACAAGCATTATGTGATGTTTAAAATAAATTAATGGTGTCATGCTCTTTGTTTCCTCTGCAATTTATGGGCTGCCTCTTGCAGGACAGATGTTGCTCAGCCTGTTATTGTGTGGTTCTTTTTGTTTAGTCAGTTAGGACTCAGTCCTATCCAGCTTTCCAGAACTGATGCAGCTGTGCCAACAGGTGTGTTCTGCATCCTGCGGGCAGGGGGGAGTCATGGAGGCCTTCTCAGGGATGCATTGCAGCTGCATTGGTGTTTGAAAGTTGGATAGGATTGTCCCTTAGACATTATGGAACATACCTTAGAATTGTAGCATGATGGGAATTTGGAGATCATCTAGTCTAACCCCTTGCTCAGTGCAGTCCATATTTGGACCAAGGTGTGGTGATGTCAACTCATATATTTTGCTTTGTTACAGTCTTCTGTGGGAGAGAGGGCCTGGGCCTGCTCACATAATGAAATCCGGAACTTAAACCTTACAGCTGTCATTGATACCTTTAGGTACATTGCAGCAGTATTGTGAAATTGCCTTTGCAAGCTGCAGTAGGTTGCAGCTTGTGAGAAAAGCAGCAGCTTTCATCTTGAAGGGTATGGATCACCAAGTTAACAATTATGGAGGTGCCCCAGAGTTTGCACTGGTTTTCAGTAATTATCCAAGCAATAACCAACATTTTGTCTATGATGTGTGAAGCCCAAAATAGCATTGTATCTAAAAGGCAATGTCCTTCTCTCTGTCATGTTGTGATCCTATGACTGATAGTGTGTTCATCCTAACAGTAATATTGGTGCACAAACTTCAAACATTAAAGGCAGCTGGAGATTTTGTTGTGCAGAGGCTCCTTGCCCTACTTCACAGGAGCACTAGGGCTGAACCTATTTAGGATGGAGGAATCATGCTTTTCTCCTTTTACACGCCTTTCATAACTGAGATACTCATTCTGAATGTTGCTTGTAGACTTGTTTTTGTTATTATTTTCCAGCATCTAGCACAATATTAGTGACTATATAATTTGTATACATTATAAATAATTAGAAGGAGAATATTAAACAAGTGTGGTCGTTTAAATTTAGAGTGACTTTAATTTTTCTTTACAATTTTAAGCAACATGTTATTGGTCATCTCAAGACTTCCAGATAAGGTGGAATAAAAGGTCACACAACAGTATTCAAGGGACATAAAAAAAACTCAGGCTTTTTCTTGCTAAAATGTGTTCTCTTTAATGCCACTGGTATGAATGTAAATGCCAGCAGGAAAAGGTACTCTGAGCATAATTGACAAGTAAATTGCAAAATACCTATACTAAAGTTATGTAATTGTTGACCCAATCCTATCCAACTTTCTAGCGCTGATGCAGCCTTGCCAATGGGGCATGGACTATATCCTGCATTGGGGAGGGAAGTCATGGAGGCCTCCTCAGGGTAAGGAGGCATTTGTTCCCTTACAAACTTCATTGCTGTTAGAAAGTTGGATAGGATCGGGCCCTATGAGACTTAAATAGCAGTAGAAAGCCCTTCACCGTGGTGTGCATCCCCAGTCTTGAGCAGTTGGGTAACTTAAGTAGTGTTAACCTCAGTGAGATTTAAGCAGCCTAACTCTGGATAGGATTGCAGCCCTTCTGTGCATTGCACTGTACAAGTCAGCTGTCATGTGTTTAGGGAGAGGAGGTGAATTTTTCATTGTGAGATATGTAGCATATGCTCCTGTGATATCTTGGTATTAAATCCCCCAAGAAGCATGCCTTTTTGATTATTTGTATGTGCTAAGTGCATAGATTTACTGCTATAGTTTGAACATTTTTAAATTAAAATATATCACTCATTCTGAATGTATTGATTTACGCATCTTTGTGTCAATATTAAGTTGAGTCACTTTCTCAATAAGTTAAAAAGGTCTGGCAAGGCAGGTTATGTTGAGTGGATTGCTTTGAATGTATACGTGCCTACTACCACCTCTATATTAAACATTTTAACTGTTTTGTCCTTTTTTCTTAATCAGTATTAGAGTTATCAAATGTCTCCTAATCCTAATACAAATGAAGTCCATTTTGATATTTATCGTGAGAATACTGCCCTATCAAATATACTGACTGTAGCTCTTCACTAGTTTAAATGATTATATCTGCAGTTTGATGATGCACTTTCTTTTAGGGCCCAATCATACCCCCTCTAGCCCATAGGAAATGCCCATAGCATACAGCACTGTTGATGGAGTGTGCACTGTATGCCATGCAGCAGGCAACCTTCCCAGAAAAGGTATGTAAAAATCTTTGCTACTTACATCCCCCCACTTGTCATATGGAAGTTGCAAGCCAGTAAGGTTTGTGCAGTTCTTTGTATAACATAAATGTAGTTGACATTGAGGCAAAATCTCCTCCCATCATTAATAGTTTAACTATTACCAAATCCATATTAAACTTATTTTACAGTGCCTTCTGCACACATTACACTTTACAAAGAGTGAAAAGAATTAATGTAAGGATGTCATTAAAGAATGCTGCGGTACTGTACCCTAAAGAATTATTACCTCTGACCCATCAGCATTCAGTATACTTGGTAGTCCTTGTAAAACATGTTTTGCTTGTGTGAAAATTAATCTGAAAACGCAGTTGGATCAAACGTTTAAATTGTATTTGCCAGCAGTTTCTCTTGGCTAATCAAGAGTGTGTGTAGTATGAAGCAAACATTGTTGCTGTGCTCTCAACCTGAAAAGTCACAAGGCAGCACTCTTGGTTAGCCAAGTGAAGCCAGTGTGTGTCCATTAATACATAAAGTAAATATGAAATTTGCTTAGGTTTTCAAGATAAAAAATAGGTTTTAGATCATACTAGATAATGTTAATCAGAGTAGATTATAATATGTCACAAGAACATAAGATCTCTTTTAGTGCCTGTAATACGTCAATATATCAAACCAATGTGCAGTGAGAAAAAATTGTGGGTATGGGGATAGAGGAATGTATCAAACAAGTTTCACCCGGCACTTTGAATGCTCAAGGAAAGAATCTCTGTCGGCAATCTTACGCAAATTGCCCTTGACATAGGGCAATTTAACCCAATGGAGTTTACTTCTTAGTAAGTGCTATTTGAAATGAAACTGGCTCTGGAATACATGCTTCTTGGCAAAGAGCAGTAGCTCCCTTGAGGACTCATTAAGCTTTTAGTTTTGCAAATAGTATATTACAAAAAAACAAAACCTGGGGGTGGGTACAAAGTTTGTACAGGCAGTGCCTCAGCATCTGTGGGGGTTCAGTTCCCAGAACTCCCATGGTTACAGAAACCTGTGGATAATGAAATCTGTTCATCAGGCACACCAGTTCATTATAACTCGACCAGTAATGGGGGGACTGGAAGTGACATTTGGGGCATTCTGGGGGCCTTTTAAAAGCATAGAAACAAACCCCCGAAGTGAATTTATTTTTTTGGCCTGTAGAATGCATTCTAGCCAAGGACCTCAGAACATCTTCCAGACGCTACAGCTCTGGTTGCATTTGGAGGGTTCAGGTTGGGCCTGGTCAGGGCTCAGCACAGGGCCTCTGACCTGCGTTAAGTAAAATCCACAGCTGATCAGTATTATCTGTAATTAACAAAGGACACCTGTAGTTAACACCTGTAGCTAACAAAGGACGCAATGCTGACATAATTTGCAGAACAACTACAGTAAGCTCTAAGCTGTAATACAGTTTGCCTGCTTTGATGCCCTATGTAGAACAAAATATTTCCATTAATGAGGATCATCTCTGATTTATGTCTTCTGTGTGTCTTCTGGCAGGCACTTGAATAAGACTACTGGTAAGCACATATGTGTTTCATACGCTCTTTGTTAGTATAATACGAAGTCTGATGGCTCTCTGTTGAGCCATACAATATTTTCTGTTAGCCTATTTCTTTTTCTTATGTGGAAAAGGTTAACAGAGTTGGAAAACCAGCTCTTTGGTGTGACTTACTGATTTTCTGGAGATGTGACCAGAAGTTACACAATGTTTGCTTTGAGATGAAGAGGAAAGTTATTTGGGCTTTGGAGAGGATGACACAGGGTAATATCAAATCCAATGCCTTTATTTTATTTTTTATTTTGGAAAGTGTTAAAATCTGTATCAACAATGGTTGTTTAATCATTGCTTTTGCCTGTAGTTCAGAGTTGTCTTTGTAGCAAGTGCTATCACGTTTACATGTTGCCATATGAACATTGTGCTTCATGAACTCATCTGTATCCCTTATTAGCGCTTATAAAAACAAATATAAAGCTAGTCTCTGTGCATCAGCAAAAGAACAAACTTCTGCCAAATGAAAATGAGATGCAACATGAACAGACATGGAGATAAGAGGACAATTTATCAATAAAAGGGTGCTACGTTGGAATCCTTTGCTGATTACCAAGTAATCCCTATTTGTGTAGTTCAGTGTACCCTTTATTCCTAGCCCCAAAGCTTCAGGAAAAAAAGGCCAACCCTGTAGTTAACATCAACCAAATGTCTTTTCTGACTCTCTAGGTTTCTATTCTCTATGCTATTGCTGAAAGTGAAGTTGCAGATACATATCTGTATAGCTTTTTAAGCACTATTTTTCAGATGTGCGTTGTCTCTGTGGCCATCACATTTGAGACACGTAATTCAGAAATATGCTCCAGACTATGCCCAGAAATATGACCAGATAAAATATTACTCCAAATATAGTTTAACAGTATTGTATGTTCTTTGTTATAAACTGCTTTGAAATAGCTTTTGATTTTAAAAAGATATAAAATGTAGATTATTATTTAAAAGTAGTATGTAAATATTATATCCATTTGCTTATGGTGCCCCTATCCCTTCTTGGGACATGGTCAGGATTGGCAGCTGCCATTAGTTCTGCACCATTTCCACACGTAAGAACATAAGAAGAGCCCTGCTGGATCAGGCCAAAGGCCCATCTAGTCCAGCTTCCTGTACCTCACAGCGGCCCCACCAGGTGCCCCAGGGAGGCATGGGACAACAAGATGCTTGGACCCCTTGCACCCAGTACTCTGAAGTAGCCTACTACTAATGTAAGGAGGTTACAACCGATCATTGCCTATAGCCCACGATGGACTTTTCTTCCAGAAATCCGTCCAATCCCCTCTTAAAGGCATCTAGACCAGATGCCATCACCACCTCCTGTGGCAAAGAGTTCCACAGATTAACTACCCGCTGGGTAAAAAAGTACTTCCTTTTATCTGTTTTTACTCTCCAAACCCTCAGTTTTAGCGGATGCCCCCTGGTTCTGGTGTTTTGAGAGAGGGAAAAGAACATCCCTCTATCAACTCTATCCCTTCCGTGCATGATTTTGTATGTCTCAATCATGTCCCCTCTCAGGCGCCTTTTTTCTAGACTGAAGAGCCCCAAATGCTGTAGTCTTTCTTCATAAGGGAGGTACCATAATCATTTTCGTCGCTCTCTTCTTCACCTTTTCCAACTCCACTATGTCCTTTTTGAGGTGCAGTGACCAGAACTGTACACAATATTCCAGGTTCGGCCTTACCATCAATTTGTACAATGGCATGATAATATTGGCTGTTTTATTCTCAATCCCTTTTTTAATTACCCCAAGCATGACTATACAGACTACTGAAAGTGGCTGGTGGTCTCTGAGCTATATGTTCTGTGTTTGGAAGACAGAAAGTGAAGTTGCTAGGCGAACCTTCTATGGATGGAAAGTGAGAGACGTTCTCAGAAGATCCCTTCCGAGAGCACAATTCTCTTTCTATTCAGAGATGGAGTTCTCATTCACAACCCACCACAGTACAAAATGTTAGGATGTAACCCAGTATTGTTGCATCAGTTTGTCTCTCTTTAAAGTGGGAATAATGTACTGCTTGTTTATGTAGTTAATATAGCCAGTAAACCTATCACATGAGGGGTGTGTGTGTATGTGTGTTAATATTGCAGTCCATTCTCTCTAATACATACCCCATTCGCCACTATCAGGTTCATGTCCCCCAGACATCTGTTAACTCAATTGAAAGAAATCCCTTGATTATTTTTTTTAAAAAGGTAATTATTTAAAATTATTCTGAGTCCCCCATGGCATTGAGATAATCGTGGTTGAACTGTGTTGCCAAGTTAATAGCATAATAATATTCTGTTAGTGCACTCCAGTAGAGTGCTGTTATTTAGTACCTCAGCTAGAGGAAAATTGTCTGACTAGATGAAAGAATAATCTGAATAACTGTTTTTCTTCTAAGATACATTCACATTCATAATATTAGTCTCTATTCAGGACATGCTTTTCTTTTCCCAGGCTGTTTTTCTTTCAAACTTTATGCAGCAAAAGCACAGCCTCAATGCTTGTTGTATACTCAGTCATCTGTTTAATCCTTATCCCCTTCGCATTGTCAATACCCATCTAATTCCACTTTAACAACAGTAATTGGCTGATGGAGTAGCAGATATAGATTTGTTTTCCTGATGACTCCTTGACTTTTTTCCTCTGGTAATACTAATAGAATTCCAAATCCTTACTGGTGTGATCATGTCATGAGTAGGTCAACAGTCATGTCAAGGTCCTATTGGAAACTTCATAGCCAACATCTTAATTTAGACTTAGCTATCTTTTTTTTCTTCCATGTGCAATTGTAAGCAATTCTTTCAAGTCTCTTACTCATTCCATTATAATAGAATTCATTTAATTCAAAAGGAATTAGTTCATGATGTGAATGTATTTGGATCGCTGCAGTTCAATAAAAATAAATCTGAGAACATCCATTTTGAATTCTTGATATCTTTCAGTTTGAAGAATGGAATTGTTTATTTACATATCTGTTCCTCTATGAATTGTCTATATTAGACAGTTACCTTGGATTTTCTGAATTTTGCCTAGTAGGATGACTACATATTCACATGCCACTATATTTTCTGTTAGAGGATTGCCAGATTCCTGCTGATTGAGTTCTTGTCAAATCATTGATTGGCAATATAAAAACTTACTCACTTGAGGTTTCTGCACTAGGATGCTTAATCTACCAATCATTTCTACTCCTTCTGTAATTTCACTGCCCTTACTTAGAAATGGTATTTGCAGCTCAATCCTAGCCATGTTTACTGAGAAGGAAGGCACATTTGATTGCAATAGGATTAACTTTTACGTTCAGTTGAAGAATAGTGGATAAAAGTTTTGGAATTTGCAGAATTGGACAAACATACAATTTTACTTAAAGAGAAGTCAGTAAACTTTTTCATGAACAATTGGAAACCATTTATTGACTTTTTTGCATATGAGAGAGAGCAATGATTTAATGATTTGCGGATTTGGTGAAAAGAGAATGGAAAGAAAAAACTAGAATAGGGAGAATTAATTTGATAGTATCAGAAGTATATTTTGTTTTTTGATACTTTGACTTGGTAGTAGAATAGATACTAGATAGATAAGTAGGATTTGCTGCTTCGCTTTTGCTGTGTCTTACAAACTATTTTTTATTCTGTTAGTTAAATAAACTAAAACTATATACAAAAAGGGATTTACTTGTAAGGAAAGAATGCTGAGGATTGCCACTTTAGTGGCTTGTACTCTAGAGTAGATAAAGAATTCACAGAGAACCTTTTGGGTCAGGGGGAGCTCCTTCCTAGGAAGGAATCTACACGTCTTTTATATATGAAGATTATTGTCTTAATATGTTTGTTACCCACTTTTGAAATATGCATACCCTTATCAAATTCAACTTCTTCACAAAAGTGAATGTTTTCTGGTTGAATACTGGTTTTTGACAATTAAATTATTTATACAGCCAGTGCAGATGTAATGCTGGCTCTCTGCAAACTATTATTTAGGCACAGTTTGGGAGTTTAAACTACCTAGATTACCCTGATGGAAGGATGACTTCCACCACAAACTACACCAGATAATCTTTTTGGTTCCATTAGATCTATCAACAATGTTCAATGCCATCAATCATGGCATCCGGCTGGAATGGAATTAGGAGGCACTGTTTTGTAGTAGCTTCACTCTTGCCTGAAAGATGGGTTTCAGAACATGACGTGGGGGAGTTCTGCTCACCCCATTAACCTTTTAGGCCCAGCAGGGTTCAATCTTTGAAACTACTATCCAGAACTTTGGAATATGGTTTCATCACTATGCTGTTGACACCCAACTCTGTCTCTCCTTCCTATCCAGGAGTCTCTTGAGATCCTGAACCATTTTTTAATGCAATGAGGGATTGAATATGATTTAATCTAAACCAGTGGTTCCCAACCTGTGGTCCTTGGACACAGAGAAGTGATCCATGAGGTCTTAGGAAAATCACCTAAGATCACTTTCCCCATCTACCCAACCGCTCCCCAATGGACCACCAGAGAGGGCAGATTACCAGCAGTGGCAGCCCGTACTTCAATGTGTCACATTCCCCCATGGACTTAATTGGATTTAATTGTATTTTTGTGGGGGGTTGCATGTGGTCCACAGCAAATCCAATTTTTGCCTCTGGACCACAGGCTCCTAAAGGTTGGGAATCACTGATCTAAACAAAACCAATCTGGGTTTAAGTGTGCTTCCTGTGCTGCATCGGATATCACTCCCCTTGAATGAGCAGATTTACACTCTGGGGTTGATCCCTGATCTAGCTTTGATCCTAGTTTGTGACTGTGACCTGAAGTGTCCTTCAGCTGATTCACCAGCTTTTCTAGGGATGGCAGAAGACAGACCTGGCAACTGTCATTCATTCTTTGATCAGATTACTGATCAAATTAGATTACTGCAGCAATTAACGTTACATAGGACTGCCTTTATTCCCAAACTTTACTAGTCAGCATGCAACAGAATTTTGTGCAGGGCCAAGTTTTTTGGCACATGTAATTCCAATTTTGTTCAATTTTCATTGGCTGCCAATTCAGTTCCAGTCTAAAGTTCTGGATATTACACATAAAGCACTAAATGGCACAGGACTAGAATATTTGGATTGCCTTTTCTCTTAAACCCTCAGTGTTGATGGCACTGATTCCACCCTATGAGCCATCAGGAATGAGTAAAGGACCACTGTGGATTGCCCAGTGCAGTGTTGTGCCCCAGGTCTTCACAATCTGGCCCCATCATTGCCTATTTGATAAGGGAATTCTTGAGACTCCAGAGTTTGAATAACACATAATTGCTCATTTCTAGGAGTACATCACTTTTGGATGTGATTGCCTGTCCAACTAATACATGTAGACAGAGATATTGCTTTCTGTATCCATTAGGATCTATGGCATAGACCTGTCCCCTAATGTGGAGTTCACAATGCTGTGCATAATGTGTTGCTTTTGTGCCTGCTCAGTTGCCTGCCATACAGCAAAAGGAAACTTCACACTTTTCAACATAATTCAGTTCTTTTGTCATGTGTGTGCTGATGATATAACTGTATTATCAAACAACATTCCTCATGTTGTTTTTAGTCTCCATGCTATTCTGAATATTTTTATTTCAGGGCATTAAAAAGAAAAGTGTAAACAAACAATATTTAAGTTTTATCCAAATTTTGTGGAGGGAGTGTTTGTCAGGGTTTTTGCCACCTCTGCCTGTTTAATTTAGAAAGAATGAGACTTGTAGCTTAGTCACACTTAATTGTAAATTACGCAGTGTCTCATTGCTTGATCTTAGGGCCTGATCCTAAAGAGCCCAGCATGGGTGATATGCTTGTTCTGCCCACATCCCTGTTGCAAATGGCACTGTAAAACACCTCCAATGGCCTCTGGGCCATGGGAGCCCCGGAGGGTGCAGCATTTGCTGGAGAGCAGTGAGTTCACCACTTGCCAGCAATGCAGCCTTTTGGGGCAGATCAGGAGGGCGTTCCGGGGTGGGGGATGGACGGAGCGGGATCGGGTCCGGTGGTGACTCTCCGCCAGTTCCCAACCTCCGAGTAAAGCTGCATGGCCTTACTTGGAGGCCCTCTTTTCTGCACCTACTAAATATCCAGAAGCCAATAGGCAGGTCATTTGCCCTGCGCCCTTACCACGGGGAAAGAGGATCAATGTCTCAGGGCTGCCTGGCTATCACGGGATGCAGTGGTTGCTGCCTGGCTACTGCTGCACTCCCAGGTGGTTGGGCAGTTCTGGACTGGGTTGTTAGCATTGTGTGACACTTAATGAGTGTGTGAAATTTCTCAAATTGAAAATGTTAGGTTTGATGTAAAATGGTGAACATGCACATGTGAACTCATACCAAGCAGAATATTTGCTAGGATTCTAGAAATATATCAGTGTGTGACAGGCATATTTTGACAAAGGGGTTTCCCTCCATCCTTGAAATTACTTTGAATTATCTTCTTCCGCTCTCCCCATCCTGAAATGTCAAGTATTGTTATCTTAAATACTGGATGTTGGAAGACATAGAGTTGTACACAGCATAAGTTTTTTCTTATACCTTCTCCAGTTTTTTAAGGCAGAATAGGCATCATAACCTTCATCTTAATCTTGGACCCATTCCTTGTGCATTATCATGCTTAGCGTCCAGACTTCCAACAAGTAGAGTCTGAATTAGCACTGATCAGTAGTTTTGGAGAGGTTTAGGATTGGAGAGGTTTAGTTGGAGAGGTTTAGGATTGTAACATAGCACATAGATGCACACCATTTTGTCCCAGAGGGCACACCATTTGCTTGGATAGTAGTTCAGTGCCCTATCTATATAAGGACCATCCTTTCTCCAACACATCAAGTAAAACTCAATTGCTAAGAGTCCTTGTATGATGTTTTCCAGTCCTGTCTGGCAAAATCTAGGATGTGGTTAAATATAAAGTGTAAATGAGAAAATCAGTAATGATTATCAGCCTCAAATGGAGCAACAGACAATCCAAAGGTTTTCATGGATCCAGCCACAGCATATGCTGAACTAGTTCAGTGGATTGTTTTCACTGTATAGTATGTAGAGCTCGTTCCTGTAGGAAGAAGTAGTATTAGGAATACAACCTCAGCAATTCATCTGAAAAAACTGTGGTGGGTGGGATTTCACCATTAATAATGTCAACATGTTTGAAATGCTTGTCTAGATGGTAGTAAAAATATGGAAATTCAATATGGTTTTAACCAGGTTTAAAAAATAGTTAACGAGTGGATATTGCCTGTCACTTTGCCTTAGTATTTTCTCAAAATCTTTATTTTCTAAATGTCAGGCCTGTAATATTGTTTAATCACACTTTGTTGTGTTATAGTTAACAGCCATAGTAGGTTGGTACCAAAAGGACATCTACCAGTTTTGACACTGAGAATTAATTATGAAATAAAAGACAGATTTTTGCTCAGGCTAGAATTAGCCTAGCAGTTCAGAATATAAACAGTCACCTTGGAATCACATAACAGAAAGTGACACCCTTTCTTTGACTATAGGCTAGATAGATCTTGTGAAGTTCAGTTAGACAGATCAGCTGTTTGTCATATTTGTTGTTCTTTTTAATTAATTTGGGAAATAGTTGTTGCTTTCCTTTGACACGCAGCCACAAAGTTCATGTGTGTTAAATAGTGTAAGGAATATAGCGAAGTTTATTTTTTCCCTCTTTTCTAAAGAGGGTCAGATGCTTATCAGAGGTTATCCATTCTAAATAGAAAAGGGTGACATTCAACATAACGTTTAAATACAGAAACGTTTCAAAAGACTGCTTCTGTGTTTTCAGTTCCTTTTAATTATCTTTTGCATGGGTTTCTCTCATAAAATGCTGGCTCCGTATTTTGTTGGTGCTTTCCAGGTGACCACAATTACATGAATGCTTTTAATGGAACTGGCTTTATTTTATAGTGACAAAGACCCCTCCAAATAGCTCATATCATATAATCCAGAGCTGCCTTGTGTTAGTAGGCTAATGTTGAGTGCACAAAGAACTATTGGAGGGTAAGAGAGAGGGCATCTCTTGGATAAGCTTTCAGTATGATGTGAATGATGATAATGCTGCCAGTGACACAAAAGACAACAGCAAATCTACGGTTTTGATTTTGAAGATGTACCTCCATTTATTTTTGAACTTAAAATAATGTATAATTGTGGGTGGACACCCAGAAAAGAGTACCAATTATGTGCTTTATCATGATGATGAGTATTATAAATGAGAACTGATCCCAATGCTGTTTTCTAGTGTCTCTATATATGGGTATTTGTAATAACCTTGTTGTCTTACTACTGTAGATTCATCATGACTTCCTGTCCTAGTCATGTTAAATTCTTTTCTTGCTCCAAATGAGGAAAAGTTACAATAATCTAGATAACGCCAACAACTTCTGTGGTTGGAGGACATTCACACCACTATTTTCCATGATATTTGGAAATATCCCACACTGCTTGGGATTAATGTCTTTCCTTCTCCTTATTAGAATAGAGTCCCACCTTCCCATGACTGGTTGGCCATCTTTAACCATGGCTTAATATTATATGTGCACTCATGCAAACCAGGATTCTCCTGTTAACAAACATGTGAAACCAGGGGTTAAATTGCATTTGGAAACCTTGGTTATGAGGGAAGTTAGTTAACTTTAACCATGTTTAAAGGTGATGCATACGTTAAACTGATGGCCCAAGCCTATCTGGGTCTTGATCTTTGGAACCTCTGTTCCTGCAGTGCAAGGCCCTTTGTGGCAGCACAAAAGCAAGCCCACTGTCACATGCTTCCAGGACTCTGCCACAAATGGATTGAGATGTCATACATACAGCAGCAGCTCCTGCAGGCTCCGCCACTGCCAGTAAATTGGCAGCAGTGTGAGATGGGGAAGGACTGAGAAAGTTTTGAGATAGGGGCAGTGGTGTTATTCTACCGGAACGCTGGGCGGGACATCCGGGTGATCGACAGCCCACCCATTGCGTTCCGCAGCGTTACGCCGTTTGCATAACGTACGCAAGCGGCGTAATTGGTTACGCAAACGGCGTAACGCTGCAGAACGCAACGGGCGGGCTGTCGATCACCCAGATGTCCCGCCCAGCGTTCCAGTAGAATAACACCATTGGATGGGGGGGGTGTTGGAGGAGGGAGGAAGTGGATCCCAGCAGCACTAGTGTGCTCCAGGATCTTATCCCTTCTTTTCAAACTCATCCCTTTGCTTTTCACTCCTCAGACTTACACCAGTTATATGGCTGGCATAGAACTGAGAAGACTCTTAGGCCACCGGGAGGCTTCCTAATCACCCCACCACCATTAGATGCAGCATTTGACCTGTTGGCACAGCTGCGTTGTTGCAGTGGTTGGGGTAAGGATTGAACTGTAGGGCTATAATCCTACATACACATACCTGGAAGTAAGGGCCTGTTGAACTCATTGGGTTGGACATCGGAGTAATATGCATATGTGATATGTGTTTTATAAGGGGGGGGGAGTGTTTGCGCTAGAAAAAGGGGAAAGGCTTTGTGAGACTATATCTCCATTTACAAGTAGGACTTTGAAGTGACCCAGCACAGCTTCAGCACTGAACCTTGACCATAACATCCTGTAGTACTAAATTTAAGGATTTGCTGGGTATCCTGGAATTTTAATCTTGTACATGCCTTTCATCATTATTAATCAAGTGACAGTTTGGGCTTCTAGTGGAATGGAATGAATGCAAAGTGAAACAAATTTCTGTAGTCATTAAATTCAAAAGCACTTGTTCTGCTATTAGTTGGCTGTGGACCAAAAACTCGGAAGTTTTACTTAAAATTGCAGAAAAAGAGTACTAAGTCAGATTTTTATTGGATGCCTTAAACTTACTGGAACAGTGAAGTAGTGATTTGGTGACGTAATGTTGAAGTCAAAACAGAATATTTTGCTGTGCTGAAGAAAACTAATGGAAACATTCACTGGAGTAAGACAAATGGTGTTAAATGAGAAAACACACCATGAATTGCAAATGGAGCTGAGTTAATTTGTTGCTACAGTAGTGTTGCCCTACTGTTAAATGAAGGCTGTGTAATTATCTTGCTGGCAGAGATAATGTCAAAACCTCATTTCTCCTTACATGCCTCGTCTTTACATGAGGGCTAATTGAGCTGCAAGGTGACAACTGATTATATATGGCTATCATTGGGGTCCTCTTGCTCAATTTGCAAATAATGTTATCTTTCTTAAGAGATTATTTTTATATCGCTTGTCAAATTAGAGGTGGTAAACTTTTTTTAGTATGTTTTCGGCAGTTTCATCACCGCTCAGGAAGGCGCAGAGCATTCCTCAATGTGTAATTATCCATATACGTAGGAACTATCCATTTGTCTTGCTTTTTTGGCTTTCCTTTGATTCAGCCAAAAACAGACCAGTGCCACCTATTTTGCTTTTATAGCTGTCAACTGTTTGTTTATGGTCGCTGCATTCATCGCAAACATATCATTTGCTGAAACCAGAATATTAGAGGAATTCTTTTGATGAGTTACTAATAGGTATAAAATGCATGTGTTGCCTCCTAAGAATGACTTGTGGGAATGGAAGAAGTTACATACATACATTTTCCATACAAAGGAGAAAGGTGATTTTCATTTTGTTTTCTCCCTTCCAAATCTGCTTCTAAGCAGAGTTGTCCCACTGAAGAGCCTTGGTGAGCCCCAGAGCCAGGGCAGCATACAGGCAGAGGTAGGCGCCACTTCCCCTACCTCCCCACACTTACCCAGCAGTGGCAAAAGCCACCACGGCTGAAGTTGCTGTTGCTACTATGCGGCTACGTCTCCCTCATGTTCCATTCCAGTCCAGCTTCTGCTGAGAAGACAAAAGGCCAAACGAGGGACAAGAAAGAAGGAATTGTACCAGCCTCGTCTCCTTTCTGATCTCCCTTTGCATGGCTCAGCTTTTTCTTCAGTCTGTATGCGATTGCACTAATAATGGACTTTGCACCGGTGCAGAGCACCCTTGAAACTTTCTAGAATTTTTAGCCAGGGAACTGGCACTCGTCCCTGCGGTAGGGCAGTGCTTCCCACCTAAACAGCAGCATTCCACTGAGTTCTCTTCTAAATTCCGCATGAGCAGCAGCTGAGGAAACTACACAGTTCTACTGTGAGCAACGCATTTCCTCTTCTTCTGTTTTTTTTTCCTCTTTGAATGAAGTGTCTACCTTTTCTTATTTCTCTTGGCACTCAGTTTTTGCAGCTTCACACCTTTATGTGGCTCCTGCCGCCTCCTGCCCGGGGAGGAAGGTATCCGTGGCTCAGCATGTCTTCTTCAAATGCTGGATATTGTGTGGGGCAAAATTGCCCTCCGTGAACAACGATGACTGCAAACCCTTTTATTTGGATGTGACACATAGGGTGGCCTCCTGCAAACTGTCAAAAATCAGCAGTACAGGCTGATTTCACAAGTATCAAATTGTTGGTGTGCATATATGGGCTAAGGTCCTGAAGGCATGTAGGCCCAAAGGGGCTTGGACTCAGTTCAACATTCTGAACACATCAGACCCACTTGCAGCACAGGGGGTGACTCATTCACCTTCTTCACTTTGGTGATTTCTTTGAGGACGGAATATATTCCTGCTGTTTTAAAGGAGGCAGTTGTTTTCCTCTTGTTTAAAACAACATCATCTTTTACCTCTCCAGTTAAGGCACGTCTGACTATCTAGTATACCATTATTGGGCAAAGTGCTCAAGTCAATTGTAGCAGATTCAGGTTTTCCTGGGTGAAACTTTACTTATACCTTTTATTGGCATATAAAACTAAAATCACAGATTAAAAAAACTAGCAATTACAAGCAGATACAGAATTTCCAACAAATCCACTGAATCACACATTGACAATTTCCTCTCCGCCGGTTCGCCGTCTATTATCTTTTACAATCTGAGCAATGAACAAGGCAAGCTGGTAAATAGATATTGAATCCTTAGCTGCAAATAGGGACTTCCTGCTCTCAGAATCCTCCTTCAGACAATACAAAGACATAAGAGGTTTTAGAAGTTTTTCCCTAGTCCTAAGGTGTAATGGGCAATGGAAGAAGAGGTGTTCCATTGATTCAACTTCTCCCTCATTGCATGGGCAGAATCTTTCTGGAAAAGGGATACCATTGAATCTGCCCCATAACACTTCTGAGGGGATCACATTACAACGGGCGAGGGTCATAGCTCTTCTGACCATGGGCTTGTCCAAGAAACTTAATTAAATGTAGTATAGCTTTTGACCTGGTTTTGGGCTGCAAGCTGCTTTGATTGGCCTAATGCAGTGGTTCAAACATTTAGGAGGCTGCAAACCACTGAAGCAAAATCAGAGTCGTGGACCACAAAAAAAAAATGCAGTTAAATTTATTACACTAATTTAAATTTGAATTTAGAAAGATTTTGGACCTTTCTGTCATATTGGGAAGAAAGTTTCCCCAAGGTGTTCTCCTGTCTGGATCTTCCCTGGCCTTGGATAGTGGCAACTTTAATTCCCTATCAGTTTAATCCCAGGCCACAAGGAAATAGGGGCAGGGAGGTGGGTACCATTTGCTAGGCTGTTTTTTCACCACAACAGTCATCAGGTCAATTTGCAAAATGCGGAGTTGAGGTTGTAGTTGTTGAACACACATCCAGTACTTGTTTGTTCTTTTTTCTTTCTTTTTTTAAACTTAGAAGTTGATATTGATCCCAAGTAGACAAGTGCCTGTGAAACTTGTGATCTTCGGATATCGAGGGTAATTTTGGTGATTTTGGCACCAAGGTCAATTTAGAGGTCAAATAAGGTTTACTCAATGGAGGACAGAACGTCTTCATCGTTACCATGTCAGCTGGTTTTGAGAAGATAGGCTGAGTTGGAGAGAGAGCTTCTGTTTATTTTACTTTGAGATTTATTTTATTTACACAATAATAAGGTCAATTCTGAGGTCAATTCAAGAAAAACTGGCCAAAAGTCACCGAGCAAGTTTCAGAGCAGCTTGGGGATTTGAACCTGCGTCTCCCTGCTCCTTTTTGAACACTACAGGCCTATGCATGTCTCTTCAGAAGATTGTTTCGCTGAATTCATTGGGACTTACTCCCAGGAAAGTATTGCAGGATTGCAACCTAAGATTTAATTTATAGATACGGACATTTTACTGTGCCTGTGATTTAGATAGGCACATGTGCAACATTTACATAGAAAGCTGGATTTTTCTGAGACAACTTCTCTCCAGCTGTTCCTCACAGAACTTCCCACTTGCTCCATATAATTTTCTAAGGAGATAAAGCAGTTTGGGGATTTGATATTAGATTTGTTTAAAGTAAACTACCACAGTGCAGTGTATTTCCTGGGTCCTGCTTTGAAAGGAGCATAGTTATGTTGTCAAAACAAAGGAGGCTTTTTATGGATCAAATTTGTGGACGTGCATTTCTAGAAAACCTTTCCCAAGTGTTAATGACATCAGAGACATTCTTGTCTGCTAAGCAGCTGTTTTTGCTATTAAACCAAGGTAGTGGCAGTCCTTTAGCAATGCAAGCAACATGTCTCGGATTAATGGTGTTTCTAATTGCTTTTTAATATTATTCAAGGGGATACTTCTGTATCTGCTGGTCCTGGGATGTCAGCGTCAATTTCAATTTCAAGAACTATTTCATGAATCTGTATTGATTGCAAATCTTCAAATAGAGAGATTTTTCCCCTTCTGCTGGTAATTGAATAGTTAAACAGAGCTTGAATCTTTTCTCATCAGATGTTTTGACTATTTTTAAACTGAATAAACTTTAAAACCAGAATGCAGAAAAATGTTTGACAACTTGAGTGAGAGGCTGTTGGGTGCTAGGTCTGTTGCAGCGTTTGCCTGTCCAGCCTAAAAGCCCAATGGAGATGTTCATCTGAGCTTACAAGTTGCCATGACGTTATTCAACATTTTGTTTTGTTCAGTTCAGCCCTCTTCATGCATTATGTGCATAATATGCTATTTCTGTTAGTTATTTTTAAGATTTTCTAACAATAAAACAATGCTTCTCTTGTTTTTGATAACATCAATGTCAGTTGGTAAACTCTTGAAACCACATGAAGTATGTTAAAATCCTTGAACAACAACTCGTTTTCCAGTGTAGAATAGCAATAGACATGGATAAAATAGCATTGTAGAGGTCTTCTAGTATACATGCTAAAAAAATTTAAGGGATGTATAAACTAAATATGAATATATGCTTGTATCGTGCTGCACCCTATTAAATTCTTAAGGGAACAATCCAGACCCGGTGCTGGGCCTAAATCCCCTGTGCCAGCCCAGGAGTGTCACAAACATGCCGTAATGCACATTCGCATTGAATGACTCTTGAGCCACCTGAGCCAGCGCAAAGATGGGGTACATTTACATTGGCTCGGGTAGGCCAGCATCAGGGTGGGAGGTAGTTGTGGGAGAGCAGAATGGAGGCAGGGAAGGGGCGTTTTATCAAATCCCACAATTGGATAAAATTTAAAATGTCAAATTCCTGCCAGCCTGTCAACAATTGAAGCCTTGTTTAAATAAAAAAGTCTTCAGCCCCCACCACAATATTGCCAAAGAGGGAGCAGTTCTTAATTCTAAGGGGAGGGTATTCCAAAGTCGGGGGGCCACTACCGAGAAGGCCCTATTCCTGGCCGCCATCCCCCTCACCTCTCCTGGTGGCAGCACAGTCAGAAGGCCCCCCCCCAGATGACCTAAGAGTACAGGTAGGTTTGTATGGAAGGAGGCGATCCCTCAAATACCCCAGACCCGAGCCGTAAAGGGCTTTAAAAGTCAAAACTAGCATTTTGAATTGGGCCCGGAAAGGAACCGGCAGCCAGTGTAGCTGCTGAAGCAATGGCCCAACAGGGTCGAATTGACGAACTCCAGCAACCACACAAACAGCCACGTTCTGCACTAGTTGCAATTTCCAGACCGTCTTCAGAGGCAGCCCCACGTAGAGCGCATTGCAGTAATCTAATCCTGATGTCACTAGGGCGTGGGTCACCATGGCCAGGTCTGCGCAGCTCAGGTATGGTCGCAGCTGGCAAATCAGCCAAAGCTGAGCAAAGGTTCCCCTGGCCACCACCGCCACCTGGGATTCCAGGAGCAGCTGTAGATCCAGGAGAACCCCCAAACTGCGGACCTGCTCCTCCAGAGGGAGTGCAACCCCATTCAGAGCAGGATGATAGTCCAATACCCGAGCTGTGGATTTCCGAACCAAGAGCACCTCTGTCTTATCCAGATTTAATTTCAGCTTGTTCGCCCACATCCAGTCCCCAACTGCCTCCAGGCAACGATCCAGGACCTCAACTGCCTCCTCAGAATCAGGGGGAAAGGAGAGATAGACCTGGGTGTCATCAGTATATTGATGGCACCCCACTCCAAACCACCGGATGACCTCTCCCAGCGGCTTCATGTAGATGTTAAATAGCATGGGGGATAAGATGGACCCTTGCGGCACCCCAAACTTAAGAGGCCGGTGTGCCGAACAAGCACCCCCCAGCACCACCTTCTTGGATCTGTCAACCAGGAAGGAGCGGAACCACTACAGAACAGTGCCTCCAAGCCCCAACCCAGCCAGCCGACCCAGAAGGACACCATGGTCGATGGTGTCAAAAGCCGCCGAGAGGTCCAGCAGGACTAACAGGGATGCACTCCCCCTGTCCATTCCCTGGCGTAGGTCATCCACCAAGGCAACCAAAGCAGTCTCCATCCCGAACCCCGGCCTGAAGCCAGATTGGAATGTGTCCAGATAAATGAGTTCTTTGCATCTCTCTTCACGGCAGAAGACGTCGGACAAGTACTGCTGCCTGAACGGCCCCTCCTGACTAAGGAATTAAATCAGATAGAGGTTAAAAGAGAAGAGGTTTTTAGACCTAATTGACAAAACAAAGGTCAGTAAGTCACCAGGCCCAGATGTCATCCACCCAAGAGTTATTAAGGAACTGAAAAATGAAATTGCCAATCTCTTAACTATAGTATGCAACTTGTCCCTTAAAACTGCCACGGTGCCAGAGGATTGGAGGATAGCAAATGTTATGCCAATCTTTAAAAAAGGAAGGAGAGGAGACCCGGGAAACTACAGGCCAGTCAGCCTCAACATCTGTTCCGGGTAAAATGGTAGAAAGCCTCATCAAAGATTTTAAAAAGCACACAGAAGAACAAGAGCTGTTGAAGGAAAGTCAGCATGGCTTCTGTAAGCGTAAGTCTTCCCTCACAAACTTTTCAGAATTCCTTGAAAAGGTTAACCAGCATGTGGATGCTGGCGAACCCATGGATATTATATATCTGGATTTTCAGAAAGCGTTTGACACGGTCCCTCACCAAAGGCTACTGGTTAAACTTCACAGTCAGGGAATAAGAGGGCAGGTTCTCTTATGGATTAAAAACTGGTTGGGGAGCAGGAAGCAAAGGGTGGGTATCAGTGGACAATTTTCACAATGGCGAGAGGTGAAAAGCGGAGTGCCCCAAGGATCTGTCTTGGGACTCATGCTTTTAAACCTGTTTATAAATGACCTGGAGATAGGCATAAGTAGCGAGGTGGCCAAGTTTGCGGATGACACAAAACTTCTCCGGGTGGTGAAAACCAGAAGGGCTTGTGAAGAGCTCCAGAGGGATCTCTCCAAACTGGGGGAATGGGCAGCCAAATGGCAGATGCGTTTCAATGTGGACAAGTGTAAAGTGATGCACACTGGGGCAAAAAATCAAAACTTCAACTATAAGCTAATGGATTCTGAGCTTTCGGTGACAGATCAGGAGAGAGATCTTGGAGTGCTAGTAGACAACTCAATGAAAGTGTTGACTCAATGTGCGGCAACAGTAAAGAAGGCCAATTCCATGCTTGAGATAATCAAAAAAGGGGTTGAGAATAAAACGGCCAATATTATTATGCCACTGTACAAATCGAAGGTAAGGCCGCATCTGGAGAACTGTGTACAGTTCTAGTCGCCACACCTTAAAAAAGATATAGGGGAACTAGAGAAGGTGCAGAACCAAAATGATTAGTTAGTCCCCTGCTAACTGGACAAGAGGCACTTTTTCCAGTGGTGTTCCTCTTATATTTAGCAGGGGGAGAGTAACTGTCCCTCTTCACCCCTGCGCAGTCTTTCTAGTGGCTGTTGCTGGCGGTCTGCCTTTTTTTTTAGATTGTGAGCCCTTTGGGGACAGGGAGCCATAACTTTATTATTACTATTTGCCTGTAAACCGCTTTGTGAACTTCGTGTTGAAAAGCGGTATATAAGTACCTGTTGATTGATTGATTGATTACAGGGCTGGGGCACCTCCCATGAGGAAAGGCTACAGCGTTCGGGGCTCTTCAGTCTAGAAAAAAGGCGCCTGAGGGGGAACTTGATTGAGACATACAAAATTATGCACGGGATGGATAAAGTGGATAGAGGGAGGTTCTTTTCCCTCTCTCAAAATACAAGAACGAGGGGACATCCACTAAAATTGAGTGTTGGGAGAGTGAGAACAGAGAAAAGGAAATAGTTTTTTACCCAGCGGGTAATTAATCTGTGGAACTCCTTGCCACAGGAGGTGGTGATGGCATGTGGCCTAGATGCTTTTAAAAGGGGACTGGACAGATTTCTGGAGGAAAAGTCCATCGCAGGCTACAGGCCATGATGGTTAGCGCAACCTCCTTACTTTAGAGTTAGGCTACCGTGGAGTGCCAGATACAGGGGAGTGGCAACAAGATATATCTAGTTGTTTTGTGTGTTCCCTGAGGCATCTGGTGGGCCACTGTGAGATGCAGGAAGCAGGACTAGATTGGCCTTTGGCCTGATCCAGTGGGGCTCTTCTTATGTTCTTATTAGTAGATTTTTGAAGTGTCTCAGGAGAGTTGACTATAGACCTGTTTCTGAATACTTGGTTCTAGCTCAATTAATACGTGAAATAATAAATATGCTTGTACCATTGTACATGTGCAGAAAGCTCTTCTTCACAACCAGAGTAGCAGCCTTCATTTCTCACACAGGTGTAGAGCGAGGAAATCCTATCTTGAAGGTTTTTCAGGCAGGTAAAAGTCCCAGCATGCTTCATTTTACAAATGTAAGAATTGTTTTTTCCACTGCTTTGAATATTTTAAGTAAAACAGTAGCAGCACTAAACTTTCATTATAGTTTTTTTTTAAGGGGATCTACAGTCCCCCTACACAGCTACGCTAAATATATAGCATTGAATTTCCCTAAGGTTGGTACCAACTTTTATTCAGGGATGAACAGCCCTGGTATTTTACCGCACACCCATCTCCTGCCGTGTGGAGCTCTGTGAACAGTGGGCTGCCCCAGCTGCTGACCTCATAATTTCAAGAAGCAGGTGGAGGTGGCAATTATAGCTCTGGCCACTATCTTGAACCTTCTGTACTAGGTGATGAATTGCAAATGGCTAGACCCAGTGCACAACAATAAACTCAAATAAATCTTCAATGCGTAATAATGACAAGACTGAAAGACTGGCAGCTATAACAAGGCTGCTTTTGTCACCCACTTTACTGTAGCCTTGATATCCATCATTATCAGCTGGAGCTAGCTTAAGAGCTGGACAAGAAGGTCTGAAGAAGGATGAGTTGTTTGCGCTGAAGCGTCCAGTAGGTCCCATCTGGCAGAGAGTAAATGGGATTTTTTTTATTTTTTACTTTTTGCCTGTTCAATGGGCCAGAGCTGTCCATCATTTTGGGCAGATATCTGATCACTTCATGCTGTGGGACAATATGGCTGTGTGCTGTTTGATACAGCCTTGGTAATTAAAATAACTAAATATTGTGCTCACTTCTGTTTTTATCTTACTCAGGGCCAGAGCTAGTTACTTGCACAGAAGTTTCCAGTGAATGGATTTAACTCAGTCTGTGTAATGGTATAATATTGCATAAAGAGCTGAAGCCCTTGCCTTTTTTCAATAATTAAAACATTTTATCTAGAAGTCTTTTTTCAGACTATATTTTGGGTTCCTTGGAGTTTCCGTAAACAGAATAGATTTTAGAAATTCCACTTCAAGTTGATTTTGCTTCTAACAATTTTTTGTAATGAGTATAGCAGCCATCCTCCATATTGTTAGACTACTTCAGTCTGATTAACTTCAGTAGGATTCCAGCAGCTCAGATAGTAGAAAATCTGCTCAAGATAGTAGCGTTTACATCCTACTTTACTTGTTTTAGTATATTTCAAGTCCTCCTTCTTCCAAAAAGAGTTATATTGGGTTTACACTGCTTATGCAGCTCTCAAATAATAGCTCAGTTTTTTAAATAAACCCTATAGATACATATTTTAGAAAAACTGACAGAATTAAACTATTCAAGACAGTCGATAATTTGATACTAGTACAGTGCAATCATAGCAATAATCAACAATCATATTAATAAATGAATCCCGAGTTCCTGACCTCATTCCTTTAAAATTGCAATAGCAGTTAACTATTGACAAAAATTGGGCTTGTTTGAATGTTAACTTGCGGAATCTGTATAATTAAACTGTTTATACATTTTGTGGTGCTTATTGCAGAAAAGCTTTCATCAAATGTATACTTTCTTGTCATGATTTAAAACATGTTTAAATGTTTTATGGACATCTTAAATTGCAGTCCTATGAACATTTTCATGGGAGTAAGTCCCATTGAACTCTGCAGAGCTTTTTTCTGCATACATATGCTATAGGATTGCCCGGTAAGTTCCATGGGTAGCTATTTTACAGGCAGTCTGTCTTGTGGGTTTTTTTTAAACTCAACTTTTCAAATAATGCATTGTATTCTTGGCAGGTGACATGTTATTTTAAGGAAATGCTGCCCAATAGGGCAATTGCCCTTTTAATTCCTGCTTCCTTAACATTTGCAGTGTGATTTTTTAAACATTTGGCTTGAACACCAATAATTGGTTTACAAACATATTTTAATGTGTAGGATGATTAAAAGGGAAGCCATTTGAGATTTCTATCCTTCCAAATGCTGGTTCATAGCTGGGGTCCAGGCCAGCTGACATATCATCATTCATTTTTCCTTTATTTCATAATAAATCTTTGAGCCTAGAGGCACCAGACCCATGCAAATTTCTCTGCATTTTAGTGTCTAGATGGAATAATAATTTCCAAATTTAAAACTGCAGCATATTGTATTTCATCTCTGCAGACCTAGCTTCAAACAGCAGTGGCCACATGAAAATATATGTCAAGAACACTGTTTCTCATATTGGAATTTAGGCAATTTGTTTTCAGTCAAAGAGCTGTTTCCAGCCTATTTTTGGAGTCCCCCCGTGGCCTGACCGTACGTTCTAACATAATTTATGGTGGCATTGGAACATATGGACTTTTCATCACTGTCCAGCTGAAATCCTCTTGGATGTGGACATTGCCTCTTCCCCCTGCAACAGCCACATGCTCCCTTAGATGATACATTTGACTAGTAATGGTGTGTATGAAAGTTACACTTGTTAAGGTATCTGTTTAAAATGTGTAAGGGAGGTAACTTTCACTTTTTAAACAGGATTATATTGATAATTAAAACGGTTGACTTGTTTGTTTTTGTTTTGAAAGAGCAGTCTAATAAAATGTATTAGAACACAGTATTTAAGGTAGTGTCTCTTGGCAACCTTTTGACTAAAACTGCTACCCAGTTGTTGCATTTTATAATACTCCACATGTGTTCATGAAATACTGTATATAATCATGTATAAGTCGAGAAATTTATGCCTAGAAACTGCCTTGAAAAACCTGACATCAACGTATATTCAGGGGAACTTATTTTCAGGGAAATACAGTAAATGCCTTCACTCACAAGATGGGTGGAGCAAGGCCTACGCTGTGTTCTGAGTGCTCCTGCCTGTCATGTGGCTCCTTGCAAGCCACTAAGCTTCAGAGCCTTCTGAGAATGCTCAGAAGCAGCTCAGGCAAATGGAGTCCTAAGAAAAGTGAAACTGAGCCACACTGCGTGTTTTCTTGCGAGTTGGCGACCGTGCCATGGTGCGTCAGGAAGAGCAAGCCGAGGAATGCAACGCCACCGGAATGTCCCGATCTGATGAACGTAGGCTCCAAAAAACACTCAAGAAGCCCCTCCCTCTAAGCTGAGAAGTATTGAGACTTATGGAAAGCGAAACGGAGCTACATATTCACATATAAGCAAGTGTTTACTGCAACATGTGAATGGAATTCAGCAGGGCTCTGCACTCTCAAAGCTATTAGGCAGGCTCTTTCCAAGAGGAGCATTCAGACAATGTGCTCTCTTTTGTTCCAGATGGCTGTGATGCTGAGGTACTGTGCAAACTATTGGGTGTGTGTGGGGGGGAGAAATGGGCTCTTTTATTACTCCTGAGTTGTTCCATTCAGGTATGCCTAATCAAGCCTTGAGCATTTTTATGTGTCTTGATTAATTTTCCCTAGCTCCCCCTCTTATGGCTGCATCCAGTAGCTTCTGTGTCAGTGTATCTGCTTTCAAACAAGTTTGAGGGGACCATGCAGACTGCTGCTTCCCAGCCCCAGCTGCTTCTCTTATGGTTCTTTTTTTTGCTTATTATTGGGTTACCAGATACAAATTGGACAGAGTGCCTATACCTTTAACCATTGTATAAAAGATGGAATTTGGGCAGGTGCAGCTTTTGAAACCCTTCCAAGATGAGCTGCACCTGCCCAAATTCCTGCTTCTATAAATGTATAGGCACTCTGTCCCAGTTTGTATCTGGTAACCCTATGCTTAATCAGTTCTAGCCTTGAACTAGAACTTTGTTTTGTTTGGTTTGTTTCATTATTCTAGCATGCCTTGCCCATTGTCTCTAATGACAACCCTTCTGTTTTAATGACATCCCTTCTTGTGGGTCCCCATAGGCTGTCATTTTCAAAAGTGGGTCCCAGTGCTAAAAGGTTTGGGAACAACTGGTTTGATAGTTGTTGGCTATGTTGCTGTTTTATTTTGTTTTCTCTGTAATAAATAGGTAGATTGTACAGTTCTTAGGTAACAATTATTGGTAAATCATTTGTCAGAATCTGGTGTTGGGTAAAATTAGACAAAATTATCTAATTCAATGAATTGCTGATACCCCTAAGTTTTACCCTCGACTTATCCAAGGGGCATGGCAAATTCCATGATTTTTGACAAAACCTGCCCTCGACTTATACATGACATCAACTTATACAATAGAATGTAATGTAATAGAATCCAATGTTAAATGTATGTCATAGTGCTGCTGCAAATTTGTGTGGGGTTTGACTCTTGATGCAAAAAGTTAACATTTTTGTGGGGTATGGGGCAAAGGAAAATTCTGCCTTCCACTTTTTCAGACATTTTCCCATAGTGTTTCAGCATATTCATGGATATACTGTACAACTGTACTGTACAATATAATAATCCAGTATTGTCCCCAAAATGACATTGTAAAAGGCTATGCTGGCCTGTCCATGAAACAGAGTAATAATTCAACTTGTCCTCTTGATCAAAGTCCCTTGAGATACAAAGCCACTTGAGATACAAAGCATCATATTCTGCTTTTCTTTCTGGGGATTCATCAGTTGAATTCAATGAACTTCTCATCATTCACTTCACAGTAAAAGATTGATCTTTCTCCTAGTTCCAGTTTACCTGAAAAAGCCAGTTTTGTGGCCATATGTTATTCTCTGTGTTTAAAAGACCCTTGTTCTCTTCATTATTCAGTTATATTCTTCTGATTAACTGCAGTTTTTTCTGGCATCAATCCTATAGTTATATCTAGAACCAGTGCTGGTGCCTGGTTGCTGCAGATCCTGTGGCAAAGCCCTGGGTCCCCCATGGCACCTTCATCCTTTTAGCACAGTGGGTACTGCCAAAAGTAGTGAGGATGCTGAGTTTGGTACAGCTAGCTGATACAGCTAGCACCCAAGCTGCCTGACCCCGTGATACCAGTCCTGGTTAGAATGCTATTTTATGGAGTCCCTAAACTTTCCAGCCAATCACATGCACATGTATGCACAAACATGCACTATATTATTCAAGAACCCCTTGTTCTATGAATACCAGGTGAGATTCTGTAAAGACCTGAGATCTTCTCAACAAATATCCACTTGCCAATTTTTGGATGTCCTGTTTTTTAATATGGTACCCAGTTTCATTAGTGTGATGGCTGTACTTGAGCTTGGATGTTCCTTTGCTTTCACTATCATGCATAGATTTTGTGAAATACGTCCATTTCGACTTGGGATTGTGACTATGCACTTTTACAAATCGCAATAATTGCATAAAGCTGGAGAATTGCATAAACAATTGCATAAAATGGAGAATTTTTGCCAGGCACAGCAGTAGCTGCATGGTGCCTCAAATGTTTTATTCAGTCCTAAATCTCAATTCCTGGCAAATTCAAAAATGAGATGCCCCTTTGCATCAACTAATATAAACCTTCCAACCAACCTATGTGGCCAAAAGTGATTATTTTGCTAATTTCACAGACCCGGAATTAAGTGAATTTATTAGTCATGAGATTAACTTTAGAAATGAGGAGACCTGGGAAGCATAAGAATCAAAACATGATCTGGCATTATCTGTATTTTGAAATTCAAGATTTAAATGTTAGCAGAAAGAAAGAATACATAAACAGTGATTAGATTTGAGATCATAGTAATTTGAAGAACAGTGAGTGGTTACATTTCATATGAGATTAAGATGATATCTCCTGCATTGACCTTACCCCCCCTTTCTCCCTTTAAGGGGACCCAAGTTAGCTTTAGCATCTAAACATGTCAAGGAGTGGCATGAGCCTCTTTGTATCTACCACCCATCTACCACCCATTTTGTGCATGCTGACAGGCAGAGACTGGATCAGACCCTGAACAAGCAAAAGTATTGGGCTGGTAAGCCCTTTTCCTTGGAGCAGTTATCACCTCCTGTTCAGGTTAAAGCACACACTAGTGTACCTTTTCTTCTGACACAGCATGAAAGCCTGAGGTTCCTGGCTGCTGGTGTAATATAAAACCATGATTTAGCCTTGCATTTTAACTACCCAAAGAACTGTCTTCCCCCCTCTCATTGTGGGGCCTTATTTAAGATTTTTGGGAGTCTTTTGTGTCCCATGTGTAACAAAAACATGGCTCCCAGCCAAACCCATATCTTTAATTTTCACATGTATTCCAAGATAGCCTACTACTAAAAGAAGTAGGTTGCACCATCCATCGTGGCCTATAGCCTGTGATTGATTTTTTTCTCCAGAAATTTTTCCAATCCCCTTTTAAAGGCACCAAGTCAGATGCCATCACCACCTCCTGTGGCAAGGAGTTCCGCTGGGTAAAAAGTATTTTCTTTTACACTTTTTAAAAACTTTTGTATAATGTCATTATATTCTTTGACCTTCTTTTCATACGAGAACTACCTTTACATCTCGCATCACCAGCTTCTTAACCTTCCATCTTAGTCCATTCAAGCCTGCTTCCAGTTCTTCTCAGTCTACCTGAAAAAAGTTCTACTAAACTATCTAAACTTTTGGTTCTCCTGCCCTCTTCTAAACTTCCTGACACTTTTCAGCCAGAGTTTTCAAGTTTGGGAATGGGATAAATAAGTTACTAAAGATATGAACTGCCAAATGAGCAAAGATCACAGTGTTAAACTCATCAGCAGATGTGTGATTTAATTTGTTTTATAGTATTTATTAATACATACTGTACAAACCACAAACAATCAAGCCGTCATGTCTTTCTGTGTTATCTATTGCCGTCATTGTTCTCACTATAGCTATTACTATAAAACGTTCCCTAAGTACATAAAGGCTCTAATCGTTAAGATTTTTATTACCAGCCACACATACAGAGCTGCAAATTGCCTTGTTTCAGATTTATTATGTATTACTCCAGAAATTCTATAAAGATCAAAAGAACTGATTACAATGTTGACCTTTGCATTAACTCATCTGAATTTAAATTCAAGTGTTTGATTTGGGAAAATAAGTCCATTTATCATAGGTCTGCTACTGAGGGGATTGTGCAGCCCTGATTGGTAGTGCTGAGACCAAATTTATTTATTGAGCGTGGACTTGAAAATTGTTTGTAGGACAAGAGGAACAAAAGTTTGACCTGCCATTCTGGTGTGCCAAGGGAACAATGTGGCAGTTGCCCTTTTCAAAACATCTAGTGGTCAATCTGTTTCAGTGTTGGAGACAGAAGATATTAATAGTAATACCCACTTACACACTATTTTCAACATGTTAACCATTACTAGGTTTAAAATCAATGAATTTCTTTCAGTGTAAAATAAACCAGTATGAAGGTTACAGCTCAAAAACTTGGAAAAACAGAATGGGGGATTTTAAAAGGTTAGGAGCAATAATATTTTATCAGATCAAAATGTAAGGGTTTTGCTCTTATAAACACATAGCCTATACATGCAATTTCTCCTATTAGTATATAGTAGCAGAGCTCTGTTGAATTGATGAAGTGCTGCAAATTACTGTGATACGATAAAACCACTTACCCCTTTTAAATAGTTTTGATTATCAAAAGTTAACATGCTGGATTAGAATCTTTCTGATGGTTACATATAACTTGTAAAATATAGGGATTATATATTTTATAAATTAATCAAAATATTTTGTAGAAAATAAATTATAATATTGGTACCTTCGCAATAGCTACAATTGATTTCATTGCAGAGCCTTGTGTTCTTGTTTGAAATACTTGCAAGTCTCCATACAACTATAGCTGATTAAGGGCCCAACCCTAAGACTCTTACCACCAGCAGTACGTTTGTACTTCCTGCTCTGTGTGTTGTAAACATGCCATAAATCACATTTCCAGCACCCAGAGACATAGCACCGCTGGTGCTGGGCCTGCACCACTCAGCGCTGGGCCTCAGTGTCACGCCACCACCAGAGCTAAGTTAGACCACTGGCCAATAGTGCAGGTTTTGGGGATGGGGGAAGGCATGGAGAGGGTGGAATTGGGCAGGGAAAGGGGAGGATCAGGTATAGCTGGGAAGGCGACTCGGCAGTGGCCTCCACTGCCAGATCCTATGCTGCACTTCAGAATGGGCAGCCCAACATGGGGCTGCTCCAGTCTCCTCCAGCCAAATAGCTGGCGGAGACTCAAGTAGCCCCATTGCAGGGGCCGGGGCTTTACCCTGGGTAAGAGGATGAACATCCCCTTTCCCTGAGAAGACCCCAGCAGCTGCTTCGGCACCCATAGGATTCAGCGGTAGCCACTTTGATACGGCTGCTCCTCCAGGAGCCGGACAGTTTAAGGTTGGGCTGCCCATACCGTGTTCTTAGTATAGTAATCATTTTTGTGTTTACCCGCACAGTTTACCTTGTTCATCCACAGAACGATGTTTCTGAACAAAAACCATGGACACAAGATTCCAGCCATCATGTAGGGGCCGATGATATCATCCGAATTATGGTTGAGAAATACTTGGTTCCAAAATATTATGACAGCATTGAGATAGGCACACACACACACCCTTTCTGTTTAGGAAATGTGAGGTCTCCCAGAGCAAAATAGTAAAAATCTGGCAGGTTGTATCTGGGAAGATGAATCACGTATGATGCATTTTCAGGACTAGAAGGCTGAACTCTTCCGCATTATTTATCACTGCCATTCTCAATAAGTAGTATTCTCTATTTTCATTTTTTTAACCATATGATCAGGGTCTTAGCTAAGCAGTAGTGCATCTACCTTGCATGTAGACAATCCCATGTTCAAACCCAAACATTTCCAGACGGGACAGAAAAAATTCCTATCTGAAACCATGGAGGACCACTGCCAATGTTGACAATACCACATTAGAGTGGACTGTCATGTGACACACACTGACAGCCCAATCCTAATGTGGGCTAGTGACAGTGCAGCAACCACTCTGCCAGCACTAGCCATTGTTAAACATGCCACAAAGCCTGCTTGTGACGACTTTTGATTAGGTAGCGCTGGCTGGAAGGCCTGTGCTGTCCTATTGGCACTGAATCCAGCCCAGCAACCACTAGAGCAGGTAAGTGTTGCCCCAGTGCTGGAAGGGTGGCAGGAGGGTAGAATGGCAGCAATGAGGGAGTGTTTCAGGGCAGGGAGGTGGCAGTTCAGACCCAGGTGGGGGCCGGGACAGTGGAGAAGACCCTAGCCCCAGTCCAAGGCCTGAAAACCCTCCATGGGTGACTTAGACCTAATTAGCAATTTAGCTGGCACTGATCTGAGTAGCTCAATTGGTCAGGCTGGGGCTCAGCATGGGGTAAAGGAACAAATGTTCCCTTATTCTCAGGAGACCTCCGGACTGCCCAATTTCAGTGCTGGATATGGTGTTGGCTGTGTGGCCCCACTCCACCAGTCCTGAATAGGATTGGGCTATGAGTTCCCTTTTTGCATCCTGCACAAACCTTTTGTCCTAGTCCTTTAAAACGACCCACGACCTTGCTCATGTGGTCTTTTTGCTCTTTTTCCTGATAAATCCTTATCCTTTTTCTAACACTGCTTTTAATTGTACTCATCCTCACTGTTCTTGCCTCTCCTATTTCTCCATTCCCTATGGAGGAAATTCTCTTCTCCTCTCATTCTCCTATTCCTCCATTCCCTATGGAGGAAATTCTCTTCCCCCGGCCCCTTCAAAATTTTGATTTTAAGCTTAAAAAAGAGATCTATTGTGGTGGTGGTGGTGGTGGTGGTAGTGTGTGTCTGTGAGTGTTTTACATTATACTGTCCATATTGACAATTCTTTAGGAAAAAATAATAATTTTGAAGTTCTACTGTAGGAAGAAAAATAGCAAAACCAATGCCCTCATGTAGCTTCCTGTCTTGCATCTCATCTCCCTGCCCTCCCCCACCCATCTGAAACAGAAATGCTTTAAATAAAACATTCCCCCTCCCACGTCTGGATATTTGTACATGTGTCAGGTCAGATGCCTGTCAACAATGAGGTACTAGCACTTGGCATGACAACATGTTTGCTGGGTTTTCTGTCATGCCACTCTGTCCATAAACAATTTAATGAAAAGGAGAGGCAGGTGGAATCCGAATCTGATTTCTGGTGTGAAATAAGCTTGCCTTGTTGCATGGTTTACAGTGATTTGGAACTGTCAAGCTACTTTCAACAGCCTGCAAGATGGACAGGTTTTAGTAGCAAGGCTGATCCACGCTCCACCCCAAGGACCTGCAATAAGAGATTTGAAATGCAGCAGTGGTTACTTATTTGGGGACTTGAATAATGTTCACTGAAGTATTTTATTATTGCTGAATCACAAAGTTATGACACAAAATGTCATATGAATAGTGGTGTGTGGGAGAGAGATGTAAGATTTCTGTGTATTTCCGTAAGGAATCAAAATACGGTTACTGCAGATTTCAAATATATTGAAACTCACTGGTTGCTCTCTAGTTCATCATTCTGAGCACTTGAATGTCAAATAGTTCTATGAGGTGTCATCACATATGACTACCCTGGATTGTGGTCACTGTTCAGTTCTAGACAAAATGTGTTAGAAAACTATTTATATTTTCTCAAATAAGATCTGTATTCAGATCCATATTTTGAATGTTTTCTGTAATATTCAGAAGTAGTTGAAGGTTTCCTTTAGTATGTGATGGTATTTTTCTTAGGAAGGAATTATAAAAAAATTTTTTGTAAAATACCATAGTACTAGCGCACAACAAAATCTGGGTGCCATTTCTCCTTGGCAGCTAGAAAGTTGGTTGTGGTGACTAATACTGACCCTACGTGACTCTCAGAGGACTTTTGCAAACTTGAGCCACAGTTTTAGAATGACTGCCCTCCTCCATGCACTGCCTCCAAGCTCTGTGGCCACCTGGGTGCTCACAACAGGCTATCATATGGAGACTAGAGGAGCAGTGCGGTGAGGGTGAGTCTGTGAAGGCAGCTGCCGCCTGCTCATAATGGTGTTTGCTGCTGTTCCTGCTCCAGGTCTCTCCTTGAGAGCACAAGCCTATGCTTGTCTACTCAGAAGTAAGTCCCATTGTCTTCAGTGGGGCTTAGGATTGCAACCTAAGTCTCTGTCTCTCTCACTCATGGCTCTTCTTTTTTTCATCTTGTCGCCTACATTGGCCCCTCCTTTTACTCTTCAATATTTATAAATTTATTTATTTAAGGTATTTTTATACCGCCTTTTTCAAGATTTTTCAAGACAAGGCAGTTTACATTGTCAGGCTGTTCATAAACCCCATTTTTTTTTCAAATGGGGCTTTTACAATTATTGTTCTATGTACAGTTCACAGAACGCTCCATTTCAGTGTGTGGTCATCACCCTGGCTGCACTCTTGCACCTTCCAAACCTTCACAGGCAGCCACAGATCACACCTTGGCCGGTTCTCAAGATTTTATCTGTTCCTTGTCAGCTGACCTCCTCCACATTCCACAGTCCTCACGTTCCACTGTGAGCTCGGTGACTTCTGGTCTCCCATCCAAGGCTGATCCTGCTTAGCATATTCAGGCAGGGCAACAGCTCAACCTCCAGACCACACCTCTGTATTGTGGGGCATTGTATTGTGAGTTGCAGAAGGTGAGGGAAAGCCTACCTCCTAAATTTGGGGGCTGGCTCCCAAATCTAAGGCAATTCTATCAAGCTCTGCTTTAGAATGAATAAATTTAATAATGAATTGGGAAGGGTTATTTATTCGTTTTATCTGGGTGTTTGTATGCTACCTTTCACCTGCTAGAAGGCTCTCATTTGTTTAATAATATAAACTTTTATTAAAATATTATAACACAATAAATGAAGAACAAAAAATAATACATAATAAAAAGGCAAACTATAGCAACAAAAGAAGGGGAGTGTTTGTGTAAACCAGGGGTCAGGGAACTTTTTTACCTTTTACCCCAAAAAATATTTAGATATGCCGACATTACCCCCCCCCCACCAGAACAAAAGAAAAAAAATTACATATTGGAACTCATTGCTTTTTATTTGATTAATTAATGAGCTTAATTAATGCTATGTAAATATGAAGTTGTAAAGGGTTTGGGAGAGTTAGGAAAGTTCTTTAAATATTTTTTTAATCTTACTCTTATTGTAAATATCTAACCTGCTTAGTTAGATTTGATTTTGTCAACGGAGGGGCGCGTTTTGCCGGCCAGTGAAAGTGGGCAGAGCAAAACAAAACAAAACGGAACCGGAACAGGGGTAATGGACGGTTGCGCTGCCAAGACACAGCCAGGCATGCATATAGATTCATATGCATGCCCAGCTGTGTCTCGGCAGCGCGACCGTCCATTACCCCTAGGAATTCCATTTTTACCCCATTTGGGGTAATTTACCCCTGTTCCCAGACCACTGGTGTAAACAGAAAGCCAAATGCTTGTGTAAATAGAAAGCCTTCACCAACTGGCCAACCAAGCCTTCAGGGAGAGGGATTTCCAAAGCATGGGAGCCGTGACCGAAAAAGTTCCTTTAATGTGTTTCCCAATTGCATCTTGACAGGAGAAGGAACATGGAGCAGGGACCCAGGTAATAACCGAAGTTGCCAGCCAGACTCATGTGGGAAGAGGTGATCCTTCACATACCCTTGTCCTAGGCCATGTAGGCTTTAAAGATGATCACCAACTTGAATTGACTTGAAAGCATTCAGGCAACCAATGAAGTGATGTAGGATCAAAACAATACGTTCCAGTCTTCTTACTAGTACCCCTGCCACAGCATTTTGTGCCAGCTGCCACTCTATAAGGGTAGCTCCATGTAGAGCAATGACCCAGTCTGGTTGTGACCAGTGCATGTGTCACCCTGGCCCCATCTTCCTTCCCCAGAAAGAACTGCAATTGGCAAGCTAATTGAAGCGCTACAAAACCGCTCCTACCACAGCCACTTTACTTCCTGAAATGGATTTTTGTGTGTCTTGGTGAAATATTTGAGGCTCCATTTCTAAAACTTATTTTGAAACAGGTTCCATTGAAATCAGTATGTGTACATTTCTAAAGGATTGTGGTGTAAGTGTCTAACATTTGTTCATGTTGAAAATTTTCTAGTAAATCGATTGCTGCACATCTTAAATTATTTTTAAAAACATATATGAGGAAATTTTTTTTCTTAAAAGCCATTCTTCAGCTAGAGCTCCCTTTTTGTGTGGTATATATTTCAGGCTAATAATCAAGGCTTACTGTGGGTCAGTATGTCATATCCCAGTGGTGTCTAGTGAGATGGAGGGTTATCTTATATGTCAGCTAGATAACCCTGTGAACAATTTTGAGCAGTCAAGATAATGGGACTGAATTCTGAAGCGAAGTAGAATTCTGAAATAAGGCTAGAAATATCCCCAAGTACCATGCTATGTGTCGGCAAAATAATATTTCTTACAACTACAGTCACCTTTTGGCATCATTAGTCATTTAGGTCTGACAACATTCTCCTTAATAGGGTGCAATTAAGGGAATGATAGAATCAAGTGCATAATCCCATACTGAACAAGAGAGCAAGACTGCACTCTTGAGCATGCTTACTTGAAAGTAACTGCAACTGAAAACAATGGAACTTATTTCAGAATAAATGTATTTAGGATCAGTGTGCAAGGCAGAAATTGTAATACAAGTGCATCTCCTTCAAAATTCTAAGTGTTTTTAAGATTTAACTATCATTGTGTAATTTGCTGAAATTTTATAGTGCTGTATTTCCATTGAAATCAGTGAGGCCACTCCCACGTAAGCAGACACTGTATCACCCCCATAAATAGTTTGCCAAAATATCCTGACAGTAAAATAGTTTAATCTAACATTAATATATAAATTGTACATTACTAATTATGTGCTTATTTTACCACATTATAAAACAGGCAATATATCATTTTTAAATTTCGTTTAAACCAACTGAAGCTTAATCTAGACAAGACAGGGTTGTTGTTGTTGTTGTTGTTGTTGTTCAGTCGCTAAGTCGTGTCCGACTCTTCGCGACCCCATGGACCACAGCACGCCAGGCCTCCCTGTCCTCCACTAGCTTCCGGAGTTCACCCAATTTCATGTTCAAAGACAGGGTTATTGCTGGTCAATAAGAGAGCTAATATAAAATTGTGTGTACTGCTTGTTCTTGATGGGGGTAGCACTCTTTCTGAAAAATCAGGTGCAGAGTTGGGAGGTACAGGTTAAGTATCTCTTATCCCCACCAGTGTATGCAGTGTGTGATCTGAAAACACACTGCATCGCTCAGGCTTGGCAGGGATAGGATTGGGCTGTGAATCACATTGAGATTCCTGATTGCAAACCGGAAGTGGGTCGCAGTAGGTTTTTAAACTTTTCTAATGCATGGGGAACCCTGTAGAGGGCTCCCCAAATCCCTTGGCCACTGGGGCAAGCAGTGGTAAGTCCCCCCAGCCCCATTCTGTAGCCACCAGCAACACAATTGTGGTGATCATGTTGCTGCCATTTCCCCACCCTCCACAAATACTTAGAGCGGTTCCCGAACTCCTAGAGAGTTTGGGAACCACTGATTTTAAGGATATGTCATTCTTCAAAGGAGCTAGTTTCGTCATCTTGGAGGGAAACTGATTGAAACGGATCCAAGCAATTATGACAGACTATAACTTATGCTAATGCTAGTGTAGATTCCTCTTTAACAGCAATAGCAACTTTTACAAATGTGTTCAATACTTCACAGAAAGTCATCTAGTAAAGTTACATTAATGCAGTTGCGAAGGAAAAGGAAGTTCTCTTTGCCATCATCACCACTACCAATAGTCACACGATGGGCTCTGAACTTGCCAGATTTAGAACAAGTTTTCCATCCTTTGTTCTCCCTCTCTTGCAATCTTGGTGGTCACACTGCCTCTTAAATTTGAAAGAGGCATGATCAGTAATGTCATTCATTAACAAGGAGACGGAACGCGAGGCGGGACTTACCCCTTGATTGACAGGGGGCCCGTTCCACGTTGCCGCCTGCCTCTCCGCCGCGGGGGCTTCTTCCGGGTTGTGCGCCCCTCCGCGGCTCTCCTGATCACCCAGCGCACCTCCCCAGGCAAGTGGGCACCCCCTCTGAAGCCAGGGGTGCCCGCACGGCGCTCAGCAAGGTCGCGACGCGTCATCAACGAGCGACCAATCAGGCGGTGAGTCCAATTTCGCGTTCCGTCAGATCGTTTCTGAATGACGCTACTGGGCATGATGCTGGGATATGGGAGAAGGTGCTACCTAGCATCTATTTGATCACCAGGGAACTTCCTGTTCCAGAGGGCAACCAGGTCATTTCCACCATAGTTGTTGCAGTCAAATCAGTAACCTTCCTAAGAGAGTTCTGAAAAGCAATTGAACAATGGGCAGGCCAATGGCCTAGCATGCATTGGACTCTTTTGCACTTGCTTCCTAGTTGTTCAAGAGATCCATCTCACCACACCAAGCCAACCAAAGCAAGGTGAAAAAAGAATGCCTTCACACCATTTACCTATTCTTATGGGAGAGAGGGGATAGGAGGAAACAGATCACTCTTAATCCCTTACTTTCCTGAAATAAGAAAATACGTTTAGATTTGTTCAAAATGCATTATTCGAATAAGTCATTGTTTCTTCGTGTGGCTTTCTTTTTTTCTTGGGCATATAATATGTAAAGTGGACCCACCTTATCTGTGGGTCCGGCATCTGCAGATTTCACTATCTGCGAATACTAGGGTCCCCTTTTTAAAACTTTTAAAAAGTCAGTAAGAAAATATCCTTCCCTACATTCACACCACAAAAATGGTCCCATTTGTTGGACTACAGGGCAGTCTTCTGCACTCTTGGAAGCAACTAACTGATTGCACAGCCCTCTCCTTTGGTCATGGCTTGCATCACAATGCTTCCAGGAGTGCAGAAGGCTGCTCTGTGAGCCGCACAATTTTTCATTGCGAAGATAAGGAAGGCCCATTCGTTACTGTTGTAAACATTAAGGAGATTTAGGTATCTGCAGATATCAGTATCCACAGAGGGCGCCGGAAACAAATCCCCATGGATACTGAAGTACAGGTAGGATCGCATTATCTAGGGTTTGGCATCGGTAGATTCTCAAATCTGTAGATTCCAGTCCCATGGTGGTGAGCCTACCTCCAAACACAACCAGCTCCAGTCGCATCCGGAGGGTTTTCTGAAGGTCAGGGAAGCAGTATGCTACCGTGCACTGCCTCCCTGGCCCTCAGAATGCTTTCTAAGGGCTGAAAACGTCACTTTGGAAGTGATGGGTTTCGGTCCTCAGAAAGCATTCTGATTGCCAGGGAGGCAACACACAGTAGCCCTAAGCTTTACTGAACACAATTGGCTTACTTTTGGGTAAGGTGAATAACAACTTTTTCAAAAGCCTCTAATTCTTAATCTTACGATATTTTTTAAAAATTATCAATGCTAGAAGGAAGTTATCACCACTGTCCTGAATTTGCAGCAGCAAATTGTTGTCCTGAAGTTAACATTTGTATATACACTCTGCTTATTTCTATAATTATATTGTTCACTTCTTAGTATTACAGAAATATATTATTCTCACAGTCTCAATAGTCTTTCTTGGAGTGTATAAACTTTCTGTGTTCATACACGAAATAAGAGATTTATCTTATAAAGAGATTTCCTCAGATGTTTCGTGGAACTACTATCATAAGAACAGATGACAAGGTGACTTATGTAGCCCTTGATCAGCCAGTAGAGGCCACTCACAGAGTGCTACATGAAGCTGGACACTCGCTTGAGAATATATTTTTTTTCCTTTTTAGATTTGTATATGCTCTGAACACATCACAGTTGCCTAGTCTGGCCTTGCCAATAGTTATTATTGTAACCTCCCATTTTGTCTATGCTTCCCAGCACACTTCTCTTACTCTGACTAAACCTTAAAATAAAGAATGAATGGAATCTGCTTAATCTAAGGGAATATCTGATTTTTGAAGACATTGATACGTCTGTTCTAAACAATTTTATGTATTGCACAATATTTTGCCACATTTTTTTGCCACCTCCAGATGGATGTTTCTCTTTTTCTTTTTAAACATAAAACATAAAAATTTTCTTTTTCTGTATGCAAAGGGTTTTTTTGGGGTTTTTTTTTTTTTGAGATCGTACATTTCTCTCTCACAGTAAGTAGCTCCATGGTAACTACTTCTAGAGGAGTAGCTGGTTAGTTTGTTGCAGCAAACACAACAGAAAGTCTTGTAGCACCTTAAAGACTACCCAAGTTATTTTAGCACTTAATGCTGTGGTGCTGTCACACAGGTAAGGTACATTTGAAACCAGTTTATTTCCAAATGCCTGCATAACAGTTCTCTTTCTCACAACACAACACAACACAACACAGCCCAGCCCCTGAATTAAAGCCTCTGGACTTCATGCACCAGCAGTGCTTCTTATGTTGACCAGTTGAAACATCGCATAGGTACCCTTACTGATTCCCCACACCAAGGAGAACTGTTGGGGTAAAGTAAAGCCATCAGGGAAGGCTTCAGCTTGATCCTTTGCCTTCCTTAACAGTTTTCACCTTCATCACTTGCCCGTTTCTAGGAAGGGGATTACAACAGTACCCTGTTGTAAATTTTGAGAATAAAAACCTTCTGATTGGTATGTAGAAAAAATTTGAGCTCTAGTCAGTTGTTGAATAGATAAAGCATGCTTATATTTATGTGTAAATTAGCTACAAATTGTATTTTGTTCAGTGTTCCTATTTTCCTTATCCCTGTGTGTGGGAGATTTCCATGGAATTTCCACATTTATTAAATTATAGATTATGTATTTTGAGTGAGCTGGAGACTTAAAAACATTTTTCCATAAATATGGCTGGAGGTAAACAACCAATTTTAGCCCAGAAAATAGCTTCTGCTTCTGTCAACACGTTGTTTATTTTCTCCCTGAGATAAAAAGTTCAGTTTTCTGATATTTGTACCAAGATAAAGTCAGTAAACAAGATTAATATAGTGTGGAAAAGGTTGTCAGCAGCTCTGGCAAAGGAAATAAGTTGCCTGTACACAGAACATACTGTAAACTGAATAAAAGTGTCAGGTCTACCATGAGATAATGTGATCATGAACCTCTAACAAAGCATGACATAGGCACAGTCGGCTTTTCTTATAGCCACAGTGTAGAAAATGGATTACTATATTCCAGGGATACCCACTGGAATAGCATGAAAACCTCATTTTGAGATTAATGCAGGATGCAGCTCGAGAGCTCAGCCAAATGTTTACTCCAGCATTAAAGTAACTGTTAGATTGTTAACGTTTTAATCAGTCAGTCGTACAAGTTACAATTTCATTTTCAGAATCCTTAAAATTTCAAAGTCTATGCCCTTGTCCAGAGAGACTGAAAGTGTTCAGTTGTAAGTAAGATATGAAAATAACATGTTTCTTTTTCTATTACCTTTATCATAGTTCTATGATCTTGAAGAAAAAATCCTGTAATTTTTACTTCAGTGAACTTAGATGACACTGTATTTTGGAAAGTGATAACAAATTTTTACTTGCACTGTATAAATCATATCATTAGTTTATGTGTTCTGTATGCAGTGGTAACAAGGTAACCAAGTTCAGACAGCATGTGAAGCTATGACTTCACATTAGAAGAATGAGCCTTGGAGTCATTCCCAAGGGGAAGACAATGGCAACTTCCATTCCTAGCTTAAAGCAAACTGCATTTCCAGTTCGATAGTCTAGCTCAAGGGTCTCCAAACTGCAGCATGGGGTTCAAATCCGGCCCCCACAAGACTTTATCTGCAACATTTTTTTTTCCAGATCATTTGCTAATGTTTGACATTTTTACTCATTATATATCATTTCTCAGTTTAAGCATGGCATTGTTTCTTTGTAATTGTCACATTTCTCGTTTGTTCTGAATCTTATCTTGCTGATAACAAAGAAGATTCAATTAAACATATGCATAAAAGTTATTTTTTTGGGCCCCTGAAAATGTGTAAAGTATACAATGTGGCCCTCGTACTGAAAAGTTTAGACCCCTATCTAGCTTAGGGATGTCAAACTCGTTTCATAGAGGGCCAGAGTTAGCATCCACGGCACCTGCAGAGGGTTAGAAATGATGTCCTTAAACAGATGATGACCAGAAATAAGCATTTTGTTCTCACCTAGGAACAAATTAGCTGCAAATGATGAAGAGAAAATGTGTAAATCTTGATCATATTTTCAAGAAATGAGAGGCCAATTATCACACAGGCCACCCTTTCAGCAGTGCTACTTCTGCAGAACACTGTTCCGTTTAATTTTTTTCCCTAGTTAATGACCTGAGCGGTGCCTAACCATTGTCATCTTTAAATGGGTAAACTGTATGCTTGCTTCTGTCTTTAATCAGCTCTAGAAATGACCAAACTACGTGACAGACAGAAGACCGTGGCTATATGAAACATTCCATCCCTTGTAGTTTGCTAATTATAGTGTTGCAATACTGGGGTTCCATTCAACTGTTCTGTCAATTCCATATCAGAAAATACTTGGTCATAGTTTCCTCAACACAGTACTCAGAATGCCTTTGGATTGCACATGATTTTTGGGAAATCTCTCAAAGTGCCAGTTCAACACATTGAGAGCTCTTCTGGTGAGGATAGTTGTAGGAGAAAGAGCTCTGGAGAAATGCTGATGGATCAGGACCTCTCTAAGCTACCTGACTACCCAGAGATTGCCTGCTTTGCAGGACAGGCCTGGGCTGCGATCCTATAAAACTTTCCTGGAACTAAGCCCTTTGAATAGGCTACGCAACAGATGAATATCTCCAGGGAGAGCCTTTTTAAATAGACGTGTTTTTTATTATTCTGGTGTTTGAATATTTTGCTTGCTGTAAGTGTTTTGCACACTTAAATTTTTCTACAACACTTATAAAACCTATTTATGTTTCCTTTAGATTACATCTCCAGGCTCATGCAATAATAAGAAAACTGTACATTTGTCCCAGGAGTCTCATCACCATGAGTAAGTATCTATGTCCGGATTATACTTATTTCTTCTGCTTACTTTAAATTCACCCCTGTTTTAATTGCATCTTGAATTTTAACCTAACTGTCCAGTCTTATCAAGACTATTTCAAATTCTAATCATACACTTATAGCAATACAAGTGCAGCTCTTCCCAGTATTGTTGTCTGAAAAAGATATTGGTGAATGAACCCCAAAATGACAATAGTGTAGAGTAAGTAGACTCTTGCTCTACTATTTATGTGGGCCCATAATACCGCTTTTATAAAAAGTAGGGCAAAAAGATAGAAGCAAGAGACATACGTTGCTCGCTTATTTCTGTGCCTTTGAATTCCGAGTAGGGTGAAGGCGCACATTGGCTGGGGTTGGGTTTGTATATGACTGAGAGCTCAGTTAAGATGTAGGACCAGCATACCCACAAGTGAAAATTCAGACCTGTTTCTGCACAGCACAGGAGTAAGTCCAGTAGTTCTATCATGGAGTTAGATGGTTTTAAAAGACTATGAGGCAAGCAGCCTTATTGCCAAGTACCTCCTGAGAGTCAATCTTTCTATCAGAGAAATCAGAGGACTTTGAAAATAACTCAAGTGTATTCATTCTTGGCTGTGCAAGCATAAAGTACATCACATTAGACATTGTTGTGTCCGACTCTTTGCGACCCCATGGACCACAGCACGCCAGGCCTCCCTGTCCTCCACTAGCTTCCGGAGTTCGCCCAATTTCATGGTCATTGCTTCGGTGACACTATCTAACCATCTCATCCTCTGCTGTCCCCTTCTCCTTTTGCCTTCAATCTTTCCAAGCATGAGGGTCTTTTCTAGAGAGTCCTCCTTTCTCATGAGGTGGCCAAAGTATTTGAGCTTCAGCTTCAGTATTTGTCCTTCCAGGGAGCAATCAGCCCTGACTTCTTGTAAGATTGCCCGATTGGATCTCCTTGCAGTCCAGGGGACTCTGAAGAGTCTTCTCCAATACCATAATTCAAAAGCATCTATTCTTCGGCGCTCCGCCTTCCTTATGGTCCAGCTCTCACAACTATACATTACTACTGGGAAAACAATAGCTCTGACTATGCGAACCTTTGTTGACAGGGTGATGTCTCAGCTTTTCATTAAGTTGCCTAGGTTCGCTATAGCTTTCCTCTCAAGAAGTAAACGTCTTTTAATTTCATGGCTCTAGTCCAATGTTTTAGGATTTGCTTATCCCATTGAACTCAGCAGTTCTTTTGTGTGCTTTACCTTTAGCTAAATGGTGTCCATCATTACTTGGGGGTAAATTCACTGTTCCTTGGAGGAAAATTCTTTCCATTTTCATTTCAAGTAAATAAGTTCAAGGTTGCTGTGAAAGTCTTATTGTGAATGAACCAGTTTTGGCCCTTTTTTCAAGTCTTTCAGCATGGCATGCGCCTGTATCACACTGGTGTGTACCCATGTCCCTTGCTTTTGCTTCCTGTTCCCTGTTGCCTGCTGATATCTGCACTTACAATGACTATTGCAGGACCATTTGAGGCCTCCTGCAGCAGCATGATCCAGAGCTAGTGGTGATTAAAAACTAGTTCATGTTACCCAGTGGAATAACACAGAAAAACTGTACAGATACTTTTTAGGCTTGATCTCCAATGCCTTGTTACAGCAAGGTTTTTTTGTTTTTACTTTCTCCAAAGTTAAAAAAAAATTACTATAATGCCAGACTGTATTGCATTTTAGACATACTAAACTGTGTGTACGCATTCATATGCACTTGCAGTGGAGCATAAGCTTTAAATGCAAACGCCTTTAATAAAGAACTAATGAATAAACATGCTCATGTTAAGCAGCAACACTTCTAAGCTTCTTTTTTGCCATAATTAGAACTGCAAATTAGTAGTACAAACACAGTGAAAATGTTATCAACAGGATGTAGCATTTAAAAGATTGCAGAATATATGGCATGAAACTTTCAGATTGATTTAGTGTATATTCACTTGCCTAAGCAATAGAAATCTGCAGAATGAGAAATGTCCTTACATTCGTATGAAAACTGCTACAGACCTTGTGAGTTCTGTAAAATATCCTATTTAAATAAATCATAGCCAAAGGCTACATTTTTTTCTGGTGGACAATAAAATACCCGAGAGCACACGCAGGCTGGTCATATGATAGCTCGTGCTTCAGTTAGCTATGTTACTAACTCCTTTTTTCTTTTTCTCCCATAGCCATTGGTTTAGCCCTGGGGCTAGGAAGGAACATAGCCAGGTAAGAACTACTTTGATCAAGAGCACCTTATTTCATAGGTTTGAAGAAACTGAACTGTTACTTGTCCGGAGAAACAGGGGCACCAATTTGTGAAACAAGGAGAAAATATTTGAAAGCTATTGCAAATATTTCTTCGATATGTATTTTTTTTATTTATTTAAAACATGTCTGTGGCACTTTGGTTAAAAACTTTCAGGGCAGATCACCAATTGTGAAATTATATATAATAAAAACATAAGTTTCCACAATAAAACATAAACAACAATTTAACAATAAATGATCTGACATGGAAGCTATATGGGCACAGCAATTCACTCTCTGAGATTACCAGAGTTCTTGTTCACTCCACCAGTACTACCATGAATGAGAAGAAATGTGCGTTCAAAAATAGTTGTAGACATCTAAGTATTCATCTGTTCAAGAAGGTCTGCCTGTGGGCTGACAGCATCTCAGGTTTTCCCTAACAGGTTTTTGTTAAATTGAATCCTTGTTTTTATTGTGTTATAGTAAAAAAAAAAAAATACGTCCTTGATACTTCTGTCTGAAAATATGGTTTTAATTCGGGCATAAGGTGATGTGAAAGATTTTTCTAGAATATTGGTTCATTTAAAAAAATGTTTCCAGCAGCTTTAATGTATAAAGGATGTGTATTACTAAATTGCCATGAAATGTTCCCAACACTCTGTCTAAAAAATTGTAATAAAGGCAACTGTTGGAGCAAAACAGACAGGGAAGATACAAATACACTGAAGTAAAAAAAAACCTTTCCTTACCACTGTCAACCATAGATGAGACTCAAAAGAGAAATTATAAACTATTATTTTCATAAACACCTCAACATTTTTGTCGGCCACATCTAAGAGATTGTCCCCTTTTTTAAAAAATAGTGTGTCGCTATTAAAGACTGGCCTTTCTCAGAAACAACCAGAAGGCTAAAACTGTGGGAGAAAATATTGTGCCAATTTTCAAGTAATGTTTTAGAGCTAGTCACAAAAACACACTGATCCACTCACCTCGTGGTTCTCAAACTCCTTGGACTGTATGGTCAAGCTCAGGCCTCTTTTCCAAGCAAACTCTCCTAACCTTCACCCAGCTGAGAGGCCTAAGTGGGAGAGACTAGCATCCCCATGAGTGGATGATTTCACGGCCTGCCAGTACAGGTGGTTCGCTCCTTGATTGTAGCCCTCAGTTTAGGCTACAGAGTCCCACATCCACCTAAGTAGTCCACATAATCTCCCAACATCCTTTCTTCCCCTCCATGCTTGCACCAATATATGCTCTTTTCTCTTTTACATTATGTTTCTCTTTTCTCTCCTCTCCTCCTCTCTCTGTATATATTTTGATTCCCCTTCCCTGTTGTTATTATCCCCACAATAAAGTTTGTATTGCACATTTCACCCTTACTTCCCTTATGCCCCACAGATCCTTTGAGCTGTGCCTTTGGCTACTACACAGGATCACATCACACAAAATAGCTTTCCCCTGTGTGCCCTTGTTAATGTGTGTTTAAAAGTACACCCAGTCACAATTTAATGAGGGCGAAATTGTGCGCTTGAGAATCTGTGCACACATTGATGCATGTTTAAAAGCACATCCAGTAGCAGTTGAATGAGGGAGCATCTAAGCCTCTGGTGCCCCTGACTCATCGTTGCCCACCAGAAGGCAATGCTCTTTCAAGGTTAGCATCTGATGTGCTTTCTCTTCAAGGAAAAAAGCTGAACCTACCCTTCATGAAGGGATGTTCAGAGTTGTTTTGGGTGCTCAATTGAAGGGTACTGATTTATTCTGTGTTACTTACATTTATGTCCTCCTTTCCTTCAGAGCTCAAGGTGTCTTATGTAGGGTTCCCAGGCAGTTCCCATCCTGGCATTGACCAGACTGCCATAGCTTCAGCAAGGTGGCTATATTGTCTAATTTCAGGCCATGCTTTAATTTCTGATTTCCCTAGTTGAGCAGGCAAGTGATGACAGTATACTAATAAACTGATTAGTATATTAACAAGGCTGATAATATACTAAGTACCATTTCTGGTTATGGCTTTATTAAATGAAAACTTCAGGATTATTTTTATATTAAAGAAATCTGTTGTATAATAGTATATGTAGTATAATCAGCTTTTGAGTGGCCGCGTATGGTTTTTACTGAGTTGGATCACTGGTCCATCTAGCTCAGAACCTAGACTGTCAATAGCTCTCATACATTTCAGGCAGTGTTTTTTTTTCCCCCCCTCAATCCTTCCCTGTTTTCATAGATGAAATTATCAACTTTTTTCATTTGGACTCATAAATATCGATGCTTTTCATCAGCTGGATTACTGAAGATAAAAACCCAGATGTAGACAAAAAGTAAGCTTCTGGCCAGTGTACTACACACACACACACACACACACACTCTTTGGCCGTACCTCACAGCGCATAGGTGCATGCATGTGATTATATTTGCATGATCTATGTTGACATTTTAAAACAAGGTTTAGGGAGTCTTTGAGTATTGGTTTTAGGTGACTTTTTAGGTGGTTTTAGGTCAATTTCTTGTGACTGAAGTTGCCTTCTGAAATCCCTTTTGCCTTTCATCAAAAAGATCTCTTTAAAAAATCCTCAATAAAGACCCTTAAGTACTGGTGCAGCAACTTGCCTATCTTATTTGGCCATGAATTCTGTTTAACTTTATTTCCATTAAACCAATAATCTTAAGTGCCCTTTTGAGATTTGTTTTCCTGTTAGGGAGTGTGTATATATAGCTATATTTGTATAATCATTTAGTAGGCAATGCCTTGCAATTCTCATAATTTACAAGTGTCAGTCTTCTAAAAGCAGATTTTTAATAATAACTAATGATGTGGTTTAATCTTGGAGAAGTCTTTTAATGTTTCAGCAAATAGTCTTATTTTGTTTGAACAATAGGGTAGTTAGGAAGTTTATGCAAATTTTAAAATCCTCCATTCAAATTAATATCTGAATGTTGGGGGAAGAAGAGAGTAGCTGGAAAATAGATTTTTTCCTCCTATGAAATTTTAACCTCATATATAAAAACTTTGCAGGGCTAAAATCTTGCTGAACTATGCTAACTATCCCAAAATACAGTAAAGGAGTTGGGGTGGTGGTGGCAGTTGCCAGTGTATTGCTGTTTGTTTTCAGATGCTATTTTTATCCATTATTAATGTAGGCTTTTCGCACAGAGAATATTTATTCATTGTTATAACTACTCTGTCAGTAGTTATTCATTGTTATAACTACTCTGTCAGGTTATTATTGTTCCCATTTTTCAGAATGAATCTTTTTTAAAAACAGAAGATGAGATGAAATTTGAACTTGGGCCTCTAAACTAAGTCCCTCTAACTACAAAGTTGTAATAATGCTGTTAAAATTCTGGGGGGAAAATGTGTTACAATATTTATGCCATGTCTGAACAACTAAAGAGCTAGTAGTGGCACACAATATTCTGTATTACTAATTAGGAAGCTAGAAACTTTACAGGACAAGTACTCTTACAATAATGCTAGGCTTTCTGTGTAGAGGGAAAGAAGAGAAGAAGGGATATTGGAATAAGGAACTGAGAAAGGCTCTCAAACCTGAGATTTTGCTTTCCTGCAATCTCAGCAGATGCATTCTGGATGCTTTATTTCAAGACTATCAGATCCACAAATGAAGAAACCTACAAAAAAAATGTACCACAAAAATATGACAAAGCTTATGACTACTTCTTTTTTTAAAATGCAGGCATTTGCTTAGTTTTTACATGTCTTCTGAATGTTTAACCTAGCTTCAACTCCTACGGGACAACCGGTCAGAGAGAGGACACAAGAAAAACAATTCAGTGAAAACAGCAAGCAGGTAAGCTTAATATGCAATGTATTTTACATGTGTGTGACTCACTGTCCAATAACAGTATCTCTTACTCAGGATCAACAAAAACTATCATTGCTGCCACCTCCACTGCCACTTGAGATTTCGTTCTGTGTTAAGCATGTGTACAACTGAATATTCGTTTTACAGATCTTATTGCTGGAGGAGGCAAAATAGCGTAGGTAGAATAACAGCCCAATCCAGCACATCTCCCCCAATTCCAATGCAGCCACACTGACGTAGCACATGCTGCATCACATAGTGAGCATTGAGCTGGGAAGGACTCTTCAGGGTAAGGGAACATTTGTTCCCTTTCTCTGGGATAAGCCTTCACTGCCTGCTGGGCTTAGGTATTCACTGGCTATTTTGCTGGCTCAAATCCAAGTGGAACCAGTAGGTGGATGAAGGCCAGGAAAGGGGATAAGATACTGATGGAGCTGCTGCCACTGATATTACCATCATCCCAACTTTGAAATGCACCCCTCCCTGTCCCAGTCCCCATGCTGTTCCTCCTCTCATTATTCCTCTCACCCACTGCCGAACCCTGCACCAGCTTAATAGCACTGGGACATCATCAGAGGTTGCTGGTTGGCAGCTGTGGCCACTTATTGCAAGTGGTGGCAGCCAGGCTTCACAGAATCGTGGGTTACGACCGCTGTAAAGCACCCTACACCACTGGAATGCACGTTTTGGGGGCACAGTGGCTCAGTAGATTCGGGCTCCAAAATACTTGGATTTACTGACTAAGAACAAACAATATAGCTTATTTTTTTTCTCCCATATGTTCTCTTTATTGTCATAGTGGCTGATTTTTGGAACTGTCATGCCTATCCAGCAATTGCAGCTAGGTTGAAAATGAACACTTACCCCCTCTCCCAAATTAAAGGATGTATATAATAGGGTTTTTTTTTACAAATACCTCGTGCAATTTTCTTCCCTTGTTTTTTGTTCACAGTATTAGATGTCAGAGTTGTAGCATGAGTAGACATCATTGAAAGGCTGATACAGAGATTGAGACATGAATTTATGGCTAGCAAAAATGTTACCCAAGTAATAATTGTGTGTGGTTTTTTCCCAAATTTCTGGAGATTCTGAAAAGATGCAGCAGGGCAGCTTGCTTGTTAGCTGGAGGAAAATGTGGTCCTCATTTAATTTACAATATATTACAGCATTTTAATAGATCTTGCATTCTCTTATTTTCTTTAACACGGTTAGCCATGTTGATCTCAAAACTACAGTATTTTGGTGACGCCTAGAATAAATACATATATATTTATATGACTATGGTTTTTGAAATTACAGGTATTGGTATCTACAAGTTATTAAGTACTGGTAGGGGGAGAATATGGGACGTGGTGGCGCTGTAGATTAAACCGCTGTTGCTGAGCTTGCTGACAAGAAGGTTGGCTGTTCGAGACCATGCGATGGAGTGAGCTCCCGTTGCTTGTCCCAGCTCCTGCCAACCTAGCAGTTCAAAAGCACATAAAAAATACGAATAGATAAATAGGTACCATTTTGTGGGAATGTAATGGCGTTCCGTGAGCCTTGGCGTATAGTCATGCTGGCCACATGGCCATGGAAACTTGTCCTCAGACAAACACCAGCTCTTCGGCTTAGAAACAGAGATGAGCACCGCCCCCTACAGTTGGTCATGGCGAGACCATTCGGTCGTGGAGAAACCTTTACCTTTAGGGGGAGAATAGTGGCAGAGCAGATGACAAAAAACTTCATTCCGCCATCAGGCCTGTGGGAAATCTATTTCCCCATGAACAGAGCTTGTTCGTTTTCTTCTGATAATACAGATGACTATATTTTGTTACACAGATGTGACAAATAGAATTACAGCTGTTCTTTACTTGATCTTCTAAAGAGGCAAAGATGTACAAGAGTTATGCCTGCTCCCTTTTTCCCACCATGTCATCTGTTGTTTGGCAAGAAGTTCTAATTTGTAATAGATAGAAAATTATTTGTCACATTGCAGGTTTGCCAAAAATAAATGAAACCATTAATTACTACATTTTTTGAGCAGCTGTTAATAGATTGGGATAGGGAAACTATACATTATGCTTACTGGTTAATTACCAGAACTATAATTGTTTAATGTGGCTTTTGTGGAAAATAATGACAGTACAAAGAGGTGAATTCTGTCTGCTTGTATACAAAGTGAACACAACATACCTTAATAGCAATCTGGATGTGTTCATTGATTTTTTTTAAAAAGCAGCTAGTTGTGTTATTCTTTCTCACAAGACAGTCTGTCCAGAGGCAGAATTGTTTCAGGCCAAGGTCTGTGCTGAGAAACCAACCTAAAAGGACCTGAAATTCAAGAAAACAAGCAAGTAGGAAAGCTGGTAGACAGGAAGAAAAGAAGGCATTTGGAGTAGCTAGAGTAGGAACCAACCGATTGGCTTACACACCTAGAACAAGACCAAAAAGAATATACACAAAAGAAGAGGGCTCAGTTCATGTCCTAGCTGAGACTAGCAATTAAAAAAGGGTTTTCTAAAAAGCAATGGAAATATGGGGAGTTTTTGGGTAACTAACAGAGCTAGCAAATTTAACAAAAAAAAATCCTTGGAAACACTGGGCCTACTAGTCCTACTATTGATGTTACCACTGAGTGCCATGGCATCCAACTCTCTGCCCAGCCCTTGTATTCTTGCTTGCATGGTTGGTGTGGCTGTAGAATGCAAGCCTGACAGATGCTTACCTAACACCATAAGTAATGACTATCACTTGTCATTTACTTCTGTGAAGAGCTTTTTGGGGAGTGTCTGCAAACATGTGGATAGGGATGATCTAGTTGACATTGTACACTTAGACTTTCAAAACACTTTTGACAAAATTCCTCATTAAAGGAAGCAGCTGTGAGAGGGCTATAGCTTAGTCGTAGAGCACATGTGTTACATGCAGGAGGTTCCAGGTTCACTCCCTGGCATCTTCAATAGGCCAGAGGAAATTTCCTGTCTGAAACACTCAAGAGTCATTGCCAGTCAGTGTCATCAATATTTGAACTAAATGGACCAATGGTCGGAGTCAGTATAAGGCAGCTTTCTATATTCCCAGTGTTCACAATAGAGAGAAAGAAAGAGCTCATCTCCCAAGGATCTGTAATGAAGCTGGTGCTTTTAATAATCTGAAGTTAAATGAACTGGAATTATGGATAAGATGCAAGTGGTCACATTTCCAGATGACACTTTACTATTTAGGGTGAACAGAATGAAAATTGATTGCGAGGTCAATTTTAGGGTGCAATCTTAGGGTGCAATCCTAACCAACTTTTGAGCACTGGGGTAAGGATAACGCAGGTTTGAGGTAATGGAATAAACATTTCCTTATCTTGAGGAGGTCTCTGGGACTACCTCCCCCTCAGCTGCAGGATTGATGCACAAGCCCTGTTGGCATAGCTATGCCAGTGCTGGAAGCTTGGATTGCATCCTCAGAGTCAGAGAGGCCAGCAAACAGACATGCCTCAGAAAGCCTCCCAGGCATGACCAGAAGAAGGTTCCAGGCATATCTGAGAGGTCTATACTGGGTCCATTCATGGGTTCGGAAACCAAGGATGATCAAATGTGCCTGTTCCAAATGCGCAGATATCGTGGGCTCACTTTTCTTCAGCTCCTGTTTTTGGGCTTTCCAGAGGCTTCTGAGTTGCCACTGTGGTAAATCAGAATGATGGATTAGATCAGTACAGTGGTTCTTAACCTTGTTGGAGGTACTGAACCCCGCAAGTTTCATACGTGCGTTCACCGAACCCTTCATAGTTGGAAAAATAAAGATTTTTTTCAAATTCAAAACATAGAGATATATATTTTATTAGTGCACAAAATGAACCATGCATCAGTTGCACATAAAATCACTGTGTTCAAAGAACAAAACCAACAAAACATGAATGTCACACAAAAACATAACTCAATGAATATTTACTGCAAATCAATGTGACTTTTGCTGTTGCCTTTTAGAGAGGTTCGCAGAGCTGGGAGGGCGCGGCTTTTCCTGGCTGCCGCTCGGGCACTTTAACCCGAGCGGCGGCCAGGAGAGGAGACGCCACGCGCCTGCCGGTTCAGTTTAGCCTTCAGAATAGCCTTCAGTTTCTTTTGGTGAAACATTGAAAATGCCATAAAAGTATTGTGTGAATGCCAAAAGTATATTAATGCATCTGGCGAACGGAATAGACACACACCTCCGCCGAACCCCTGAGACTGACTCACCGAACCCCTGGGGTTCGATCGAACTCAGGTTAAGAACCGCTGGATTAGATAAATCTTTGAACTGATCCCACAGGCCTCTACTTATATGCTTATGCTCTTGGTCCAGCACCTCTCAGACTAAGTAAGGATAGGCATTCAATCTTAGACAACAATTTATTCACCATATCGTCTTATGTAATGCAAAATTCTCTTCCTAATTTTGTCAGGGAGACTCTACCTCAAAGTTTGACAGAAAATTGGTTTCTCTTGGAATTTCTGTAAAAGGATTCATCCTTTGAAATGAAAATGAAAAAGCAGATCCTAGATTCTCTAGATCTGTACGACATCTCCTGATTCTGAGTTGTTCCTTAGCATAAAATACATTTTCAATTAAAGTTTGATAATCAGACAAGCTTTTTGAAAAAAAAAAGATGCCCAAGGCCAATACTAAATGCATAGGAGGTTATGTCTACAGCCATGATTATTTAAAAAAAATAATTCAATATTATCAGAATTTAGACTTGGGTGTCCCACACATTGATCTCTGATCATGTTAGTTTAATAACAGATTTTTTACCTTTGACTTGTTTGTACAGTGAAATATTGGTTTGGATTTGCCTTTGTCTAATTCATATACTTTTGATCAATTCCAACTCATGCCCAATTATATTACATTGCATTAACATAATTCAACAGATGTTGATATTTAAATGCTTTCTGGCATTCACATCTTGGACAGCTGTCTTAGAGCTTGGGGAAAAGGCAAACATTTAGAGTTAAATGCTGAACATATGCTTAAATTACTAATTAGAAGCAAGAAAAAACAATGCATTATCCTTTCTGAGGACAGTAAGACTCTAATACAGATGTTTTTTTTAAGTCTTTTTGGTTGGCATAAAGTTCATGAGCCTCTGGAGGCAAGGTGGTATAATGCATTAAGAATAACTGTACAATTGGACTTCATTTCCCAGGAGTTTTTCTTTTTAAAAAATTCTAGTGTTTTTATTGCAGGTAAACCTGAGTTTAAATAAGGTTTGGAACAGCTAGGAGGTGTTAGAGTACTATGTGCAGGGATGAGAGAGTCTACTGGCAAGAGAAATGCATTCTTTTCTCACATTATGTTCCTATTCCATATAAAACAAATATGTCACCATTAAAGCCCCAATTTTAACATACTGGCATTATATGAAAGGACTTTGACAGGGCTGAATTGTTCTATCACATCTGTTTAACATTTGATTTTTTATTTATTTATTTATTTTAAAGAAAGAACGGTCAGCTCTTGCTGGCTGGTACAATAGCATTCTCAGTAGTGTGAAAGCAGATGTTGCAGTGTGTGTTAATAATAATAATAATAATAATACATGTATTTATATACCGCCTTTCTTAAAGTCACTAGATTTCTCTAATGATTACAACTCAAGGCGGTTTACATAGGCAGACTTTTTCACAAACCCGAAGGTTTTTACAATTTACAGAATGTTCTGTCTTTCAAGAACCACATTCAAACAGATCTTTCTTTCTGGATTTAGCCTTCTTTCTTTAGCCACCCGTCTGTCGTCTGCTGGCTGATAAACGGCTTCCCTGCTCTCACCAGAGACGCAGCTGCGTTCAGCACACTCCTCCCACGGGCAGCTGAAACTCAGCTTTTAATCAGCCGCAGTTTGCAAGGTCTGCCGCTCACACAGACTTCCGGGAGTCTCGAGCTCACGACCTTGAGATCTTTAGTTATCTTCAGGCAAACGGAGGCATTAACCCTCTCGGCTAAATCTTCTGCCTGATGATTACGCTGATGATGTCATTGTTATAGATAAGCCTGAGGAAAGGCTTTAGAACTACACAAGCCAATAGTGGAATTCACTGTGAAATGTTCATTATACCTGCCTACTTCAAAATAATCACACTTTTATTCCCAGCAGCATCGGTTTTAGGAAACACAGTGTTATTTTATTTACAGTACCTATTGTTTAATATGGCAATTGATTATTTGATTTTTTAACCCTATTATTTTATAAATGTAATCTGAGACAAAAACTTAAAACAATAAAAGACATGCATCTCCTAAGGATCTGCAACCACCACCCCAACAGTGGCTGGAGAGGAAGAAAGGAGTGGGAGCTTCTTTTAGAAATACAATTGAAAATTGCTTGGCAAATTATTTATTACTAGATTACTTCCATTTGTATCCCACAATTTGATCAAGATGCTCTGTTAGCTTCACACAACAGCCCTGTTAAGGCAGGTTAGGTGGAGTTTTCAAGGGCACCCAAACGTCAAAGCTGAGTGTGATTTGAACTTCAGCTTCCCTCTTGAAAATTCAGGTACATCACACAGAATGCTACAATGATTACTTAAACAAATATCACACTTTTACTAGTAGCCCAAATGACAAAGTTATTATCATGCTTCTGTAACTGCTGAAAGTTTTAATCATTTTTTAAAAACAATGTGCTCATTTCAGATGAGCAAGATAAAGCAACTTTTGTCTACAACCAACTTGTCCATCCATATGCCCTCAGAGGTTATTTGGTGTCACTTCTTGTTGCTGCCATAAAAGCTGTCAATGTGAGCAACTAGTCCATGTCATTCCTTGCTAAGTAGGGTTGGGTGGATCAGAATGTAAGGCAGAGCATTTGCCTGTAGTAAGTAGCCGGAATGAGGAATGTCATGCTCTCTCTACTGTCCTGCCCCCAAAGTTGTGGAAAATTGTATACAGCTTGCCAAGATCTGTAGACATTAGAACTGACTGCTCACAACACTGCCAGACAACAATGCTATAAAGTTTGCTGTGAAAGATGCGTGAGATTTCTGACACTGATTTGACTGAACAGTCAAACAAGTGAGATGAAAATTCAACATTTGGGGTTCCTGTTTTTTCTGTTCTTTGAAAAGAACGCATAAGTATAAAAAATGAAGTTTCTCAGAAAGAAAAAGTTTCTATAAGTATAAAATATTTTAAATATTTTTGTATATGTGTTAAGAGTTCAGTGTTAAAATCAATGTTTTAATGCTTTGGTTTTTCTTATTTTCTATTAGTTGTTACATTGTACTTTTTATGTAGCTTTGTAAGCTGCCTCACTTCGGCAGGGAAAGGCAGGACATATATTTTTTCAAATAAAATAAATAAATTCCTGTTGTGAATGTCATAGTATTCCCCAGGAGAAAAGCTGTCATTACCAAGACACTTCCCACATTCCTGATTTTGTAATATAGCACCCAAGAAAGAATGCAGGGAATGTTGTCTGGTTATGCCTTTAGAATAATTTGTGCATTTTCTGCCTTTGAATTGAAGCAGTTGTGGTAGCTGCCTCAGAGTTATTCTGTGAACAGAAATCCATTATGTGAATGGCAGTAGAAGGGCACAGTATATCATCATATGGGCTGCACACATATAACATGTGGAAGACTGTCTATTTTTGCATCAGTAATTTTAGAATTACAGGATAATATAACTAGACAATGCTGCATTTCAAGGAACTTGTTCTATATCAAGCATCTCAGTTTTTAACCATTTTAATTTCCTTTTCTATGTTTTTGTGCATGCGGATAACAAATCTTCAATGCTCTCATGATTTTATGCCTTCCTCCTTGGTGCTTTCCCTCTTTTTGTTTTGGTGTTTTTTTTTCACATTTTTTCCTGATACAGGTGTCATAAATAGGTGGAAATATAATGTAGCAGAAGGGAAAAGAGAAATTCATATCTTGTGATCTATTACCATTCTTTCCTTTCAAGATAGTAGTCTACATTTATATTGTGTTTTAAAACCTTCATAATAGGTTTTAAATACAATTTAATAGAAGGCTACTATCTTGAAAAGAGAATGATAACAAATCACATGATATGCTTGAATGTTCTAGAATCGATACAAGATAGAACATCAGGAAATTCCAAAGAATAGATTGTTCTTAAAAAATCAAAGAATAGTCACTTTTAGAGGGAACTTCCGCTCTAACAAGATGGAAAGTAGGCTACCTGTCCACTACTTCTGTTTCCAGCAGAGAAACCCATCCAATGCCTTCTGAGAATTACTTTGTTTTGCCTTAGAAGTAATGGCTCCTGGGTTCTGTACAGGAAATAAATCCTAAGAAGTGATGTATTGTGTACATGAATACAATCTTGTCACCAGGAAGCTGATTCATGTGGCAGATGTATTTACCACATCTACAACACATCATCTAGTGTAAAGGGTATATGTGTCTGTAGACATATGGGGAAATGTGGTAAACATGTACCAGGGAGCTACAGTGCCTTCAAAATATCCCTTTAAAAGGGGACTGGGCAGATTTCTGGAGGAAAAGTCCATCACAGGCTACAGGCCATGATGGTTAGCACAACCTCCTTACTTTAGCGGTAGGCTACCTTAGAGTGCGGGATGTAGGGGTGTGGCAACAAGATGCATATTTCTTGTGCATTCCCTGAGGCATCTGGTGGGCCGCTGCAAGATGCAGGAAGCTGGACTTAGATGGGCCTTTGGCCTGATCCAGTGGGGCTCTTCTTATCTTATGTTCTTACAATAGGTGCAGTCATCTAGCATGTCTCTACCCTACATTTTTTAGACATGTCTGCCCTTCATACTTTATTAAGATAGACCATGGCAAATTTGAATGCTACATCAAACTAAATTGTCCCTGGATCTTTCAGGCATTGGGTCAAGGGAGAGCTCTCATATAGAACTGAAGAGTAATCAAAATTCTTTATTGGAAAAAAATTTCATTATGGTAGAAAAATAAAACAATTGCAAATTTTAGATCACAGATACACTTCTCTATCATATTTACAATGAGTTTTCAAGAATATAAAACATTAAGAATCAGATTTTGAAAAGACTTCCAGTATTCAGCTCATTACATACCTGTAGCCACTGTCCAAATCCAGATCCCTTCATTCTTCGTTGTTATTTACAGCTTTTCTCAAGCACCAAACTTGCACGAGAACGTGAAACTAGAATTCCTTCAAATTGGATTTCCTTCCCACAAAGTAAACTTTTTGACATGTCTTGGAGCCTTAGAACCAATACATTCTTGACCTTTGTTTTCCCCAGTAAAAGATGATGTTTTAAAAAACTGATAACAACCCTTGAGATTGTTGTTAAGCCAGCAAGAGGAGGCAGGCAAGATATCATAGGCTTGAGTGCTGGTAAGGCAATATAAATCAAACTTAAAATAATGCAGAGCTTTCCCATCATATCAAGATTACTATAGTGATGATGTTTTGGGGTAATGAGTCCCACACTTTTTTTCTCTCGCTACTTCTCCCTCCTGCTTTCCTTGGAAGCTCAGATGTAATGCAGAATCTTAGCCGATAGTCTTCCTTACAGAAGAAAAAACTTCCCACACAATCAGCTTGAGAAACCCTCAATTGTCATAATTCTCTCCTATATACAATTGCTCATTGATAGATCTGTCAAGAGCTATTGCTCATGATTTTCAAATAGGAATATCTGTACAGAAGCAATATATGACTGATTATCAGATGCTGGGAACAAGTAAGTAGAGACTCCTATCAACTTCATCTTATCCTTCTGATAAGAGCCTTTGTTCTATAGAAATTAAACCTATGAGACTAGGAAACCTAGATAAAGAATACAAAGAGTTGGGGAGACAGGCTGCCTCTGCATGAAGCACAGAAACCAGGAGCCAGGATCCCTACTCTCAGTACTTCCAGGTCTTTTGCAGAAGAGGGGTAGATGAGTATGTTGTCCATAGCAGGATATGCTGTTTGACCCAGACAAAGAAACACACCTTTAACCATAGGGCACATATGCATCTTATGCACCTTCTTTACATGAGATAGGAAAGCATGAGTCATTCATGCATCCTTCTTTCACATCTTCTGTGCTGAAGGGGCAGGAATATGAAAGAGATTTGAACAATAGATGAAAGCTATGGGGGAGGGAAAGAGAGAGAGGCTAACTAACGGCTAACTATATCTAAAGTAACTCTTAGTGATTTGTGGAAGTTTGGCATGGCTGTGAAGGCAAAAATATAATCTAATGCCAAACCTACCTTGTACAGCCTGGCAAGTGTGTCACTAAGATTTAACAGCTTGGCAGTAACAAAAATGCAATAATATCCCTGTTAATCAAGATGCTACTGATAGCATTATACTTTGAGCCTGAGTTTTTCTGCCACAAAATACAGTCCTTAAATGATTATGATTTATGATTTACTCATTATGATTTATGTTTAATACTTAAAGCATCGTGATATAGTTCTTGGAGTTTATGCACACATTTTACACATTGAATATAACCAGTGGTGTCATTCAAATGATTTAGGAACAGGAACTCACTTTTGATTGGCACTTGTCGGGAATCTGGAACCAGCCATGGAGCCCGTTAGGATCCGGAACACCCGTTCCATTCCGTTCCCCCTGAATGACATCACTGAATATAACACTATTTAGTGGGTATGGAATTGTGTGCCCACCAGCCTACCCCTGCCTCTCCCATGACCATTCATTGTGATGTTGAAATCAGAAATCTATATATGTGTATATTCCCATGCCTGTTTGCCCCATGACATTCTATCCTTACTCCACTGAAATCAAGATTCCTATTGGGCACACACTCATAAGCAGACTCATACTCCTAGAAGAAGAGGTGGTTGAAGCAGAGTTGGAGGCAGGGTGAAAGTGCAGTCCAAAGCCCATTCCACATTTTGCATACTTTGTTTGCTACATATGTGCATAGTTTCTTAGGTTCCAATGAAATAGATCATGTAGGTTATTTGGTTGGAACATTATTTGTTTTGAGTTCCTTCGTGTTTATCCAAAGAAACTATCATTACTAGATCTTGCTGTGTAATGCTTTATTGTTGTAGTTTCCAGCCCCCACGTAGGCCAAGAACCACTGTACTAGAGAATACATTATTCTGCATCTTTTTTTCCAGTAGCATCCCACAAACATTTCCTACTATTGCATCCCTGTGCCTCAGATATGTTCATAACTAAAAAGGTCATTTATTTTGAATCATGTTGGTCAGAACCATTAAATCATTTTGAACTGAACTCTTGTTACATGCTATGTAATATTTCTTAATAAATGCTCTGGCAGCCTACTAAAATTGCCTAAAGAGACCACTTTGTGTTCTGAATGAATAGCATTCTAGCCTCTCATATAAGGAAATAAATTTCTCCTTTATCAAAAATGCTCTTCTGTCCTTTTTGAGGTGAAGAGCACTCAACTCCAGCCATTTTACATTATCCTTCTGAGACCACCTCTGAAACGAACTCTCTTATCAAGCCTACAGACTAACTGCAGCATCCAACAGGGATAAACCAAAGGGTTCTACAGCCATCTGCAGGAACTCATTGATACTGTGCCAAAATCTTGTTGCTGTTTTCATAGCATTTTATTATTCTAATTGGGTTAAAAGCGTTGTTCAGCATAGCATAAAAGTGTAGCACAGAATGAAATTAAAGAAAAAAAGGAAGGTGTTGAACATGTTTTCAAAGATGTGCTAGAATAAAAGCTTTTACAGAACTGCACAAAAGTTCAATCATTAATTTTTTCACGGCTTTTTTCACTCAGCAACAAATTCTTCTGAAGTTTGCTTGTTTGTTTAAAAGATTTTATACCCATTCCATTCTTCCAAAAGCTCAAGGCAACAAACCAATAAAAAACAAAAAAAATCAATTAAAAAACACTGACATTCTAATTAAAAGCACTGCAAAATGAAAAGCTTTTGAGACTCCAGAGATTACAGAGAGTGCCATTCTAAGTTTGAGGGGGGAGAGAGTTTCAAAGGCCAGCCAACCCAACAGAAATTGTCCTGTCATGGGCTGCCACCACATGCCTGAATGTCAAAGGGCAACAATGCTTACAATAGGGCAACCTGTGATTGCCTCATGGGTAGAGGTGTTTGGAAAATGGTGTTATTTATTTGACTCAGAAGTAAGCCCGTTGTGTTCAGTAAGATATAGGCTGTGGACTTATCCTATTCACCCAAAACAAACGCTCTACTAATGGGATGGCCAGTCTTATGCAAGAGGATACCATCCAAGTATCTGAGTCTTAAACCACTTAGACATTTATAAAGAATCACCTGCTCATTGTGCTTGAAAATGTACATCACTTAGTGAAGGTGAATTAACAGGTGTGTGACATGGTCACATCCCCTTCCTCTTGTAAGATGCCTAACAACTGCATTCTGAACTAGTTTCCAAGCAGTGACAGCTCCACATATAGCCATACATATAACCATAGCCATACATATAACCATAGCTCCACATATAACCATAGCCAGTAACCATAGCCAGACACAACTGGTGAACCAGCCAAAGCTAATTAAAGGTGCTGCTAATCATGCCTGATGCCTGACAACCCAGGAACAAGGTTGAATCCAGGAATGTTTCTCCTCCCCCCCCCACCCCAAATTGCAGATCTGCTTTTTAAAGGGAAGTCCTATCTCATCTAAAATGAGATGGTAGTCAATATTTCAGGGTATCTGTCCACTAATTATCAGTACCTCTATCTTCTCTAGATTTAATTTATACCTGTTTGCCCTTGTGTAGTCCACCCCAGTTTGTCATTAAGGAATTTGTATTCTAAAAGAAAAGCTTCTGAACCTTTAAGAAATCTGAATTTAGTGCACCATTCCAACAGAAGTGGTGAAAGGAGAAAAGCTCTATGTGCAGATCACAGCCAGCATCTTAACATACAATAAACCATTTTTGTATATGCCATCATCATACTGCTGTTTTTGAAAAGGCTGCTGAATCACACCTGTTCTCCAAAGAAGCTTTTAGCGAGATGAGGAACTTGGAAGAGTTTGTTAGCCTTTTAGGAATTAAGGCCATGATACTTTTCCTACATGAATGTGATTGAATGTTGGTGTGAAGATTTGTCTTTGTACAAAATATATGTGTTCAGGAAATCTTTCCTGTGAGTACATGGAAAATCTTTATACCACCTGAATACCTGAGAATATATATGAGGATTACACACACACACACACAGAGAGAGAGAGAGAGAGAGAGAGAGAGTGTTATACGCCAACTATATCTGAAGTAACTCTTAGTGATTTGCGGAAGTTTAGCGAGCAGAAATATTATGCTTCTTGATAAGTACAAACTCTGAAGTGAATGTTTAATAAAATCACAATATTCAAATTTAAAATGATTCTTAGAGGTGATCATGTCTTACCCTGATAAATAATGTTTGTGGAAGCAAGAGATCCATGCTGCATCTAAGCAGGGAAAGAGAAAAAGCCATTAGGTTACAACACAATCACCTGGGAGAGAGCAAAATTAGTGCCCTTTATTTGGACCCTGAAAATAATAGCTGAACTCATATGCTCTGTTTCACTTAATAGAGCATTTTCTTAGCGTTTTAAAGCACAGTGATGGCCCCAGCTGTTTGAGGAAGTTAAAGGAAATATTTATTTGCCATGCAACATAATAAAGTGTGAAATTAAATTTTAAAGCATAGAGACTTTCAATAGAGGAAAGAAAGCAGAGAAAATGTCCACATCCAATAACAGATGCAATATTTACTGGTAAATCTACTTTAAAAAAAAAAAAAGCCTGATGTCAGAGCAATAGCTGCTAATGTTAATAGTACATTTTCCTTTATTGTTGTAAATTTTCCTGGTTGTCACCTCTTAGGAGCACCGCTTATTTTTTTTCCTGTAATTACAGGTATGCACATATAAAAAAAAGATTTCTTCAACATTAGAGGTAAAAAAGAAAGGACTTTTTTTTTAATTTGGCAACTGTTTTTCCATTCTTCTGTATTGGCCATTTGTTCACTTAATGTGAAAAGGCATGACAATAACATAAATAAAATTGTGGCCTACCAGTTTAAGTTCACACCAGTCTGGCTTTTGCAGCCCTTTCCTTTGCCTCTGCCACAACTTTGCCGCTGCTGTGACACTTGCAGGCCTGCTTCACTGTTGTGCAGCTGATGCCCTGTCCAGGCTTATATTTTTCTTCATGACAGTGAGTGTTCTTGCCAAATGCCAGGGACCATAGTCACATCTGTTTGTCTCCCGAGCTTGTCTGAGGCTGCTTGGGAACACTTTTTATCCAGGGGGCAGTTTTAACTAGGCCTAATACTCTGGAAAACCCTGTTTGTAAATGCATACAATGAGGCGACAAGTTCCTGTTGTCTTTTCTGTAAAATTATTCCCTCTGACACGACTTGCTCGAGTCCCTGTCACCAGCACATCAACAGCCAAGTTTTCAGGCAAGGTGGTCTTAACAAGTTCCATCCCCCCTGCCAAAAAGCATGCCTAGCTTCTATTCCTGCATGAACACTATTTAAATGATAGCTTGCAGCAAGGTAGAGAGGAATCGGGGAAATAGTTCTTTGTGATCTTCAAGGATGTGGCTCCATATTAAGGAATAGAGTCTTTTTGCCATGTCTCAGTGAAAGAAAATAGAAATGAAAATGTGAATGTCAATAAATCAGAAGCGATACTAATCTTTCCACTAAATAAAGTGGACTTATTGCTTTGTTTCTTCTTGAAGATACAGTAAACCCAGGCTCCAAAGCTCCATAAACAAGCTATCATCCAAATAGACTTCAAATTCTTTCTTAATATTCTCATGTCCATATAACCCCAGGGAAAAGGCAGACCTGTAGTGGATCGCTCATTTTGGATGTCTTCCAGGCCCTTTGATGAATGAAGTCAGAGCATATAGCCTAGATTTGGGGGACTGATTCTATCAATGCAGAGGAAAATCTCTGTAGAAAGTAATACTATACTATTGTTTGTGAAAATGAACCAAATTATTTCATGGTACATTTTACATTTCGGATCCTCTTTGCGTGCAACAGTTGGGGGTAAAAGCAAGATGCACAAGTAGACTTCCTTTTCTGCTTTCTACCACAAGTTGGAACTCTCGCATTTCTCCATGATGGGTAGATGTAGGGTTACCAGATACAAACTGGGACAGAGTGCTTATATCTTTAACCATTGTATAGAAGAGGGAATTTGGGCAGGTGCAGCTCATCATGGAAGGGTTTCAAAAGCTGCACCTGCCCAAATTCCCTCTTCTGTACAATGGTTAAAGGGATAGGAATTATTTTGTTGTATGTTATATTTTTAATATTGTTTTTATTGTCTTAATACTGTTTTTAATTATTGTTTTTTACTGTGTTTTAACTTTGTAATGCCGCCTTGAGGGCCTTTGTGGCGGAAAGGCGGGGTATAAATCAAATAAATAAAAATAAAACTGTCCCAGTTTGTATCTGGTAACCCTAGGTAGATGTGATGTGAACATGTTTCTCCATGATGCATAGAAGATGTGTAGGCTTCAGAGACAGCTTACAACTATTCATAGCATACCTTTTTTTTTTTTTTTTTTTTTGCGTGTTAGAATGTGTAAGGAAGGGTAGCAGGACTAAATCCTGTGAACATGCATTTTTCACTGTGTGTTGTTAACACACAAAGGAGCGCATAATGATTTTGATCACATCAAATTGATTGTCTTGTGAAAAGGGAGGGGGAATTGTCACAGCATTACAAGCTGTTGCCTTTTAGTTCTTTGTAAGAATCCTGATTGTTTCTGGCACAGAAAGTCTTACTGCTTTTCCTCAAAACACTAGCAAAAAAAATTGTTCTCACCTTGTCTAGTGATCAAGTTGTTGTGCTTTGCAAAGACAAATGATTCATTTATGCTGAAGGAACACAGCTGCCTTTCAGACATCCATTGATTTTAAATTAAAAAGTAACTGCTATGTTCTACACACAGGGTGACAACAATAACAAAGTAGTCCTTGCATAGTGTTATTTGTTGCAGCTCCATTGCAGGTGCCAATGGAGAAGCAGGGAGGGGAGATCCAAGTTCCATAATCTAACTGATCAATAATCTAGATATCTCAAAGCAGTGTAACAGATAATCAATGTGTGCAAAATTACTCAAGCCCAACTAGCTGTTATTCCTGGAGCTAGGGTCTTCGGGTTCAATTGGCTGACTTTATTAATTTTTATCTTTCATCCTACTTGAATTTTGGTTTCCTACCTTTCTATTCCTTCTCAGGCTTCCTTCATTATACCAGTCCTATCAAATACTGCATTCTATTATAGTACGAACTGTGTCCAGAAGTCTCTGTCTGACCCTGTAATTATATTAGGAGCTGCTGTGGACAGAGGAGAGGGAGGATTAATGTTCTATTTGGTTTTATATACTGTACTATTCATTTATGTGTGAAGTTATTTTGGGACCAGCTTAAGACATGACTTTAGTAGATCTGCGAGGTCTAATTTTCAGTTTAGCATCATTTACATCATTTACATTTTAATTTAGACCTCTTTGGATCATGGCTGATGTAACAAACATTTTAGAACATTCATTCATTCAATTTATACTCAATCTTTCTCCCCAAAGAGCACTCAAATGGCTAACAACCAGTTAAAATACATAAATGATAAAACACATAAAACTATAAAATACACATAAATGATAAAATATACATTAAAAGCCAATCAGCAACAGCATAAAAACACTCAAAAAACAATAATGTCTAAAAAAAAAAAACATGCACCCATCTGCAGCCATCATAGAATCACAGGGTATTAAAAGTTGTTTGAAATAAGAAGGTCTTCAGGCCTCGCCGGAAGGCTAAAAGTTAAGGAGCTGTTCTGTGCTCAAAGGGAAAGGAATTCCATAGTACCGGCGCCACCACTGAGAAGGCCCTGTTCCTGGCCACCATCCCCTAACCTCTCTCAGTGTCAGCACAACCAACAGGGCCCCCTCAGCTGAACAGTATGAGAGAAAGTGTTCTTTCAAGTCCCAGCCAGCCCTATTGGGCTATTCAGATCTGCACCAATGAAATCGCTGAAGCAAATCTGAGCAGCCAGATCGGGCACACCCAGCCCAGGGACGTGGGGTAGGATTTGGACTAATGGCCAGATCGGTGCTCCACCCTCTTCCCAGGCCAGCCAGCCCATAGGCCCCCCCACTCTCCATCCCCGCTCTGCCCAGTTCTGCTCCCTCCCGCCTTTCCCCCACCCTCTCCCTGCACTGCCCGAACTCGGCCAGCATAGGAGCAGCTTACCTGTTGTCATCCATGGCGTTCATGGGTCAACGCAACTCCCTGTGCTGGCCAAGTGCCCTCTTGGCTGGCATTGACATGCCTTATGGCTAGGGGCACTCTAAAATGGTATTTGTGAAATACCGCAAAATAACATGAAATTGGCCATTAAAAACCACAAAAACGCTATATCCCCTTTAATCAACAAAATAAACCGAATTTCACCTTTTCAACTGCCTGCTGATCATTTGCAAGTGCAGACTGTCTTTAGCAGTTGCATATAGTTTGCAAAGCTTTAATTGCTATTGGAGTAGTCCTTTGTTCTCCATTTGTTTACATTTCACAAAGCTCCTGCTAGCTCTTCTGAGCATGCTCCGTTAACTTCTTCGCCCAGAAGTTAACCTCTATATTGCCATTAACTCTGTAAGAGCTGGTGTTCCTGCAATGGTTGCATGGTCTCTTGCCTTCACATTATTATTGAAAGTTTTTAAACGTGCTAATGATTACTGCTTCCTGCTAAGGTTTTTTATGCATTGTAAAACCTGTACTTACGTAGTACAGTAAAAAGAATACTTATGCAGTACTTTTTCTGCAGTTTGAATCTATGTATTTCTTCTGCTGTTTTCTCACATCATGCTGTGTTGTACACACCAAAAATGATGCCTGTTCTGCATTCTAAGGAATCTTCAATTCTCTGTATTTTGCTATGAACCTCTACTGAACCCCACTGCAATAATGACACAGGCAGATTTGAAGGGGGGAGAGGGAGGAATAGAACCTGAGGGAAGAACCAGCCAAAAGCCAAGGCATTTTTTTGGTATGCAGAACTGCCAGCTTAGGATGTGACCTGTGGGAGGTGGAGTGAGAGTTAGGTTGCTTTTGGCTGCTTAGCTGCCCCCAGGTTCTGTGTGCAGTTTCAGGTCCCTAACTGCTTGCTAATTCTGGGTGTGTGTGTGTGTGTGTGTGTGTGTAATACCTGTTTTATCCCTGTGGCTATGTCTGCTGACAGCCACAGGCATAAAACACATACATGCCATATATATGGCCATGATTACATTTGATAAAGATGCTTTAAGATTTATTAAAACACACAACACTACTTTAGCCCATTTTTTTTAGGATAACACCTCCATCCATGAAAAAATAAAACCGTTTTAGACTGCCTCTACTTATGGCGCATTTAAAACATTACTGGGCCATTGCAAGTGACATGTATATGCCTGGTGACCAAGTAGGATTGTGCCCTGAATTGCATGATACTGAATAATCTAATATCTTGCTAGCTGGATGAGACTGAAGGCTACACCAGATGTGATGGTAGAAGGCATGTTTTGTGTCTTGTTTTGCCCTTTTCGCTTATGGAGCAGGGTGAGGTTCTTATGAGACAGGGATGCAGAACTCCCACCCTCCCTCCCTCTCTCTCCTGCACCTTATCTCCATGAGGTCTGTTCCCTCTCCTTATCTTCCTGCACCTTATCTCTATGAGGTCCAGCCACTTTTTTCTTGTCCCATCTTCCATCTGAGAATGGAGAAAAAAATCTAGAGCAGTGATTCTCAAACTTTTTAGCACCGTGGCCCACTTTTTAGAATGACAAAGTGATGTCATGGCTGGAAGTGCTGTCAATGTGACGCCAGGGTCTGTTGCTTTTCAGAGAATGCAGCAATAAGTTTGGTTATTTCTCAGCCATTTTCCAACAGTAAAGTGAATCAGAAAGAAAAGAAGCTTGTTTTCAACCTTGGCACAAGCAAAATAACCTCACAGCCCTCCCCCTTTCCAGCATCCCATCCTCCCATATTTTCAAAATGGCTGCCCTGGGTACTTCGTGACCCACCTGAAACTGGCTCATGACCCATTGATGGGTCCCGACCCACAGTTTGGGAACCACTGATCAAGAACAACCAAATGTGGAGAGGGGAGGCACAGAACAGAACCTTGGTTCAGTAGCTCTCTCCTGCATGTTCCTTTTAAAATTAAAGGCTTTGTCATGTCAGGTTTGGCCATTTCCCTTGGCTGCAGTTCTGATCTGAATTTATCATCCTTTGCCGGAGCTGGTATTCTCTCTGGAAGGGAACTTCTGATTGGCTAATAATAATACTACTAATAAAGGTATATGACTTTATTCTCTGTGGCATTTCACTGCGTGGTTCTGTAGCGCTCAATCAGCCTCAGAATTTGACATTTTATATGGTTGCCAGATTCTGCAAGTGAGTGTTCAGTCCTGATGGGAAAGCTTTCAATATAAGAGCACCCCTCGATCATTGTTCTGTGTGGATCACTGTGTAATTATAGTCCTGTTCCCTTGTGAGCTTCTGCTGCTTCTTGCTGTGCCTTGACAGTAACAAAGTACACTGTAAACTATGTGTGTTATTAATGTCATCCTGAATAAGCACAGTTAGAAATAAGATCTTTTATTTCTTTATCTACAAACTTGTATGTTAAAACAAAAAAAAAACCCCTAATACCTTGGTTAAATACATCTGTGTGTTCTGATCTACCCAGGATTCTTATAGTCTTATCTCACCTCACATTAATGCCTACTTGTCCAAGCAGCTAAGAGAGAAATATGGCAACTCTTTGGAAAGTGGCATGGCTAGAGATAAGAAGCAAGTGGAGTTCTAACTTGGTTTTCCAGGTAGATCTCTGAACTAAAGCAATAGATATGAAGAGTTCCTACTGTTCAGTAGTCCAGTAGGCAGCAGATCTACAACTTCATAGTGTGTTTTAGGGCAGATTCAGGGCCCAGTCCTATTGGGCATGGAGCATACCGCCCGCACCTGTGTTGCAAAAGGTACCATAAGGCATCTCCAACTCTGGCAGTAAGCTATTACCATCAGCTCTGGGCGACCACCTGGCTAACAACCACCTCGCCTTGCCCGGAGGCAGCAACGTGACCCGGCAAGTGTGGAATGCACTGCTCACTGGAGCCTCATCCTTTTTGGGCGGGGGGGGGCATTCCTGGGTGGTAGGAGGGGTTGAGCGGGGTTGGGACCAGCAGTAACTCTCCTGCCTGGCTGCTGCGGGATGTAGTGGTAGCCAGCTGGCTACCACTGCTCACCCAGGCAGTTGGGCAGCTCAGAAGTGGGCTGTCAGTCTCAGTGGAGTAATCAGAACTTCATATAATCAAGGTGTACCATTTTCCTTGTAGGTGACAGGATAAAAAGATGGATTAAAAAAAAAAAACTTTCCAAGGAATGCCAGTGAGAATTTTATAAAGTTTTGAACACTGTGGGTTTTTTTCAAAGTACTTCCCTCAATACCAGAATTCAAGATCACACAGTGAACTAGATTGCAAGTATTTACTGGGCGGACAAATAGAAGTACCTCTTCATGCAATGTATAATTAACATGGGATTATTTACCACAAAATATGCTAATATGACAATTAGTGGTCAACAGTGTTAGAGTGAAGCAGACTACGGTTCTTCATGTGTCTCATTTTAAAATTCACAAGGCAGATGAAAATAAGAGGGCTTTGTTTGCCACAAATTTATATCCTGTGAAGGCTACTTGTTACTTTAAAAGAAAACAGATGATGTTTTTGCCGTAATAAATGTTGTTCCAACAGCAGGCATTAGTACCCAACTGGTAACTCACCAACAATATTGTGATCACTTTAGATCATTAATCTTGCCTATTTTCTTGTCGGGTGCATCAGTATTTCATTTAAGATTGAGCCCAAAAGATTGCCAGTTTTGAAAAATTAAAAGCATTCCCTTTACATTATTTATTCCAGAAGCGATTTATACTGCATTTTCGTGCTGAGTGCTTGTCAACAAACTTAATTAGGTTTCGGTATAAGAAGGATTCCAACAGGCGACTTCATCTTTACTGAGACTGTGTTAACTAAAGTGCGGGGTGTATTATGTTAATTGGTCTGTTCCGGTATTTTCCTTACCTTTTTGTTAATAGATCTCTCTGGTAATTGCTTTCAGACAAACAAGTGTCCATTTAGGATCCTTATGCATGGGAGACATCAAACGAAGGAGAAAAGCTGCACCACTGCCAGGACCTACTGGTAAGCAGGTCTCACTATGCAACATGCCAGAAGTTGTAAGTCTGCAAAATAAGGTGGGCAGAGAAAGCGTTAATCCATGTGGCCTTATTTGAATAGGACCGAACAGCAGGACAATTGGCAATATGTGTTGTACATATTTTAAGATATGTATAAAAAAGAACTGCTGTGATTTGACCCTGAGAACAATGTAAGAAGCTGCTGTGGTTTATCCCATGTCCTGTCACTGACTGGCCCTGGTTTTCATAGCCAGTTTCTTCATGTGAATACGAATATTTCATTAAAGAAGTACTAACCTCTTTAATGTAAAGCTCGTTGCCCATAAATGTCTCACATTGGCACCTTGCTGTGGATATTGTGGATATTTTCCAGTCTCTTATTATTTGGATCTTATTTCCTTCCCTGTCCCTTCTTTTAAAATTTTATAATTTGCTAATTCAGAGTACTAACCTGGAGTTAGGCCGGCACAGTTAGGCCACCAAAGTTTGGCCAGCGCAAGGGACACCATAAAGTATGTTTGGACCACCCTCGGAGTCAGAGAGGCCAGCACACAGGCGTGCGCCATCCTCCCTGACTCCAAGAGTGGTCCAAACGCACTTTATGGTAGCCCTTGTGCCAGCCAAACCTGGCTGGCCCAACGGTGCCAGCCTAACTCCAGTTTAGGATTGTATTCTCTCCCTCCCCCCCGGCTCTCCCGCCCAGCAGTGAAGCAGGTATGCCAAGGAGGCATGTCCCACATCTTATGGTGGTGGGGGCAGCTGGATACATTTCCTTGGAAAGTAAACTTTTGTGCACTGAGGAAAGTTCCTATAGTTCCTGTGGGACTACTTGCTGTTCCGCCAGTTATTTTGCTTGTGGAGGACTGAGGTGTGCAAAGACAGTGGAGAGGGAGAAGACGGATAGGATTCAGCCACCTGCTCCTGCTGCCAAACCCGCCCTCTCCCTCCCTCCCGGCCCCAGAAATTCCCTGCTCCTCTCACTACCACCCAACTGACACCTTAATTCTCACCAGCATACAGTGGCCTGGCTGCCAGCCCTTGCACTCAGCCACCAGTGGTAAGTAGGTTTGGGCTGCCCCTGTCAATCTCACTATATTTCCTCTGGTTTGCTGGCAGAAGCAGAGAGGTTGTTTCTGATTTTGTGCAATGTTACTACTTCATAGAGCCCCATAGAATCCCATAGGGATCCTGTAGTCCCTCTTTTTTTATCATCACCTACCTTTAAGATGGTTAGACAGTGTCACCAAAGCGATGAACATGAAATTGGGCGAACTCCGGAAGCTAGTGGAGGACAGGGAGGCTTGTCGTGCTGTGGTCCATGGGGTCGCGAAGAGTCGGACACGAGTTAGCGACTGAACAACAACAACTTTTAACCTTCTTTGTCCCCTGAATATTTCCAATTTTCAGGCAGAATTTTTATACCACTAAGCAAATACATAGCAGTTAATGAAATTAAATTTATTGCATAGTTTTGCAGCTCTTTGGATTATCTCTAAATTCCTGACTAGAATGTCCACATTGGATGAATCGCTGTATATGTCCAGTCAACATTGTCTCTCGATCTTCCCTTTTATTTCCTGCACATGCTTATCCCATTCTGACAGCCTAGTCCTGCTTGATTCCCAAGACATGACAATTGTTAAAGAAATATCAATACATGTTGCAGAAAAGGCATCTGAATCCAGCTTTATAGTCTTACTTAGATTGTAAGCCTTCTACTCAGAGATATGCCCTGTGGGTGTTCCGTACGGTACTTACCACACGGAGCTTGATCTATAATGTCTAATTCAACCTTTCCTAAACTATGGGGCGCAACTCACTGGTGGGCCGTCAGCCCATGTGAGGTGGGTCATGAGCTGGGCCCTCCTGTCTTCCTTTCTGTCCAAATAACTACAAATAGGAGCCACTCCGGAGGCATTGGGCAGCCCCATAGGTTTCTTCCAGGTTATGCTGGGCTGGCCTCCTGCTGTAGTGGCCTCAGCAGGCCTTAGAATGGCTTGCAGACGCCTCAGGAAGCAGTTCCAATTTTTGGAGGCAACTTATGGTTTGCCTCCAAAACCCAGAAATGGCTTTTGGAGGCTTCTACACTCCACTCGCAGATGCCAGTGGAATGGGTTGCTTGCTTGGCGTGACCCAGAAGAGGCCTCCCGGGCACTGCCACATGAGGTAGGTTACGGCGCTAATCAGATTGGGAACCACTGGTCTAATTTATTTATTTCTGCACAGAAGAGCCTTCAAGGCAGTTTAGTGATAATACAAACACACATGTTTAAGCAAAAGGTGAAAATGCTTGCTTACAGCCAAGTCCAAACTGACAGGTACTACAGCGGAAGAGAGGTTCCCCTGTTGTAAATGACCATGTAGTGGTGAGAACAACATGCAATTGGTGGTCATTTTGGAACTGCCACTTCAAACAGCAGCAGTGTCAGTGGCCTAGTCCTGCTACCAGCTGCCTACAGGTAAGCCAGCACAGAGAGCAGGCAATGGGGGAGGAGAGGAATGGGGAAGTGTCTGCGTGTGAAGAGGCAGCAAAAGGCCGAATAGGGGAGGAACAGGGTAGGTCCTAGCAGCACCAGTTTACATCAGGATCTCCATTCCCTCTTCTCTCTCCTTTCCTCTCCTCAGTTCCGCACCACCAAAATGGCTGGCACAAATCCAAGGAGACTCACTCAGACAGTGGCAGCTTGCCCCAGATTAAGGGAATGAAAGTTCACTTACCACATGGAGACCTCCATGACTGGGCCCCTCCGTAGGATGCAGCATAACCTCCAGTGTCACGGCTTGCATCAGTGGAGGGGGGTGTAAGTTAGAATTGGGCTCCCAATGTTTAATATCACTAAGGGCGCAATCCTAACTTGGAGTTAGGCTGGCAAAGTTTGGCTGGCACAAAGGGCATCGTAAATTATGTTTGGACCACTCTCGGAGGCCAGCACACAGATATGCGCCACTCTCCCTGACTCTGACTGTGGTCCAGACGTGCTTTACTGTGGCCCTTGGCCAGCCCAACTTTGCCGGCCTAACTTGAGCAGGCCTAATTCCATGTTAGGATTGCGCCCTAAAAAGCTTAAAATTTGAGTTCACGCTTCAGAAACTACTGTACATGTTGCACATGAAAAAGCCGGCTTTTACCGGAATTTTTATCTTTCCAGATATATCAGTATTCCTTTTTTGTTGTTGTACATGAGGCACTATGAATGACCTTCTCTTCATTATCAGCTCTGACATGGATATGTTCTGATACACGCTTGAAAGTCACTGTATTCCATATTTTTCAAATATATGCCTTACATATAAAGTATCTGTACACAGGTAGTTCCTATCAGTTCTGCGGAGCTGCTGGAGTGAGGTCTGTCGAGTTATTTAATTTCGGTATTCTGGTAGAGTGGCTTTTGATTTTCAAAGTGTTTCAGCCATCAGTGACAGAAACAGACGAAGAAGAGGTTCAAAAATATTGCTAAAGCACCTTAGTGGCAGTAATATGGAAAAAGAGAATGTCTAGGTCAGGTACTAAGACTCTGAACATATGTGTAGTGAGAAAGAAAATGCTTAATGGCTGAGGAGAGGATAATATAATTATTTCTACAAGGTGATTTTAACTTCACAACTTATAAGTGACAGAAGGAAGTCATTTTGTTCGGTGTACGTGAATATAAAGCATAATGAAATTAACCTTAGTATACATTTTAGCCTGGGCTTCCCATATATGTAGTGTCATATTCTGTTTGTGAAAGCTGGCACTCCCACATTCTTGTGTGTGGTGGCGGCGGCATGAAAAGTTACATACATTCTAATTTTTTTTTCTTAGCCACAATTTTACATCACTAAGAGCACAATTTATTAAATGGTACTCCAAAGTATCCTGCCAGCCCAGCAGTTCGAAAGCATGTAAAAATGCAAGTAGATAAATAGGTACCACTCCGGTGGGAAGGTAACAGCGTTCCGTGTGGTACGATGTATAGTCATGCCGTCCACATGACCATGGAAGCTTGTCCTCGGACAAACGCCAGCTCTACAGGCTTAGAAACGGAGATGAGCACACACACCCCACGGCTAGGGGTCACGACTAGACCATTTGATCATGGGGAAACCTTTGCCATTACCTTTTTACTCCAAGGTAAGTCCCATTGTTTTCAATGTGATTTGCTCCCAGGACAGTGTGTATAGGAAGGAAGCTTTGTGACTTCTGTGGTTCACAAGATAGTGATTCACAAGTGATTCCAGCAGCTTCCAAGATAGGTCTGAGAGTCCAGTCCTGGGCCTTCAAGACAGAGCCCAGTTTGGCTAGCTCATGATATTACACCTTCTAGAAAATGATAATAAGGCTGAGCCTTGTGTGCTCTAAGTGTGCTTGACATGACAGAAGAGAGAGAGCGCCACATACTGCACACCCTAGCTAACCTAATCCTAACCTGGAGTTAGGCCAGCATGGTTAAGCCAGCAAAATTTGGCTGGCACAAAGGCCATCATAAAGCATGTTTGGATCCCTCTTGGAGTCAGGGAGGATGGCGCACGTCTGTGTGGTAGCCTCTGTCACGCCGAGAGTGGTCCAAACATACTTTACAGTGTCCCTTGTGCTGCCCAAACTTTGCTGGCTTAACTATGCCAGCCTAACTCCAGGTTAGGATTGGGCCCTGATTATGGCAAGAGTTGAAGTGTCTGATTAGCTGCAGAGTATAGTCTGTATCCTATGCTTGGCTGTAGGAAAGTGGATGGGGCAGTGACAGAACTCAAGATGGTTTGGTGCTTTCCTTCCTTGTTTGTTCTTTGAGTTTTTGGGGCCCTAAACCAGCCTTGACCTTGCACCAACATTTGGGGCATCTGAAGGAGGCTAAAGATGTATGTCAGCTCCTCCCCATCCTGTCCACATCATTTAGCGGTTTATGCTGGCTGCCATTGTCAGTGTGGTGTTGCACTGATGTTTGTTAGACAACTGGTGCTTAAATCCTAGAGCTTAATTACATGCAACTGGATGCAGGACTCTGTGTGTGTGTGTGTGTGTGTGTGTGTGTGTGTGTGTGTGTGTGTACATGCCTTGCATGAGGTGTATACACTTTACAATTGTATATAAATATAGTATTGTTATTTTATCTTTTTTTATTTATTTGTTTGTTCAGGTGTTTATTTCCCTAAATGCATGTTACCTCATAGTAATGGAAAGTGGGAAGACTTTTGAACGTAACTGACATGAAGAAAAGATTTCCATTGCCAAATTCATAAATGTCTGTTAATGACAAATGGTTTTCCCTATCTTTGTACGCAGTGTGTTGCAAAGGCTTATTTATGCATGTTTGGAGGATAGATAGCACGGCAGTTCTAACAGACTGTTGGAATGAGGTGTTTGTATGTTTGTGAATCCTATATTCAGCACCTGAGCTGCTGTGTACTTTCAGATACGTTACAAGGCTGTAGACTACTGTAGCTAAAAGTGTTATTGGTTAAACATTTATTAATTGTGACAAGAACACCCAATTTATTTCTGCGCTCTGGCTTATTTACTGCTCTTTCACCTTTGTATTTTGTATTGAAAAAGTAAAATGAATATTGATAGAGTTAGCTATTGATTTCTAAATTTATAGCCTGTTCTCAGCCTTGAGACAAAGTCACATACCAATAGCATTGTGTGTATTAGTAACAAAGGATGTAGATTTACTCATACAGCAATGAGAAACTGTTGAAGCAAGAAACTTTTAGCAATGGAGAGCATTTTATAGTTTGAAAAATGTCATCTGTAAAGGTGAACTACAGCAGTGAAGAAAATAAGGTGAATTTTAGAAGATAATTCCTGTCAACAGCTGAAACAATAGAACTCTAATCTGGGGGTTGTGGGGAGGGGGGTTGGAAATAGGAAGCACTTGACTTTATAGTCTGTAAAGTTCCTTTTTTTAACATTGCAGCAACTAACCAGTTAGTATAGTATCTGAAATGAAATGTGATTCTCATGCATTGTCTATATAGCTTACATAATGACAAAAGCATAGTTGGGGGGCATTATTCTTCTTAGACAGTCACACATTTGTTCCAGGAAATAGTTACTAAAGAAATTGATGGAGTAGTGAGGTCCTGGGTTTCATTAAGTCTCCCCCTCTCTGCATTTAAACCACAGATTTCATTCTGTTCTCCTCTTCCTTCCACACCCCTGAGCCTCACACAAAGAGAATTTCAAAATGTGGTTAACACGTTTTGCAGCACAGGTCAATTTCCAGGCATGAGAAACACAACAATGCAGCAGATGACACTGTGGAAATTTTCCCGGAAAACAGAGTGCTTTGTGAAACAGTGCTATAAGGGAGTATAGCACCTCCCTATAGCACTGTTCTATAGTGCTATCGCACTATAGCAATTGGTCACCGCACCTCAAAAAGGACATAGTGGAGATGGAAAAGGTGCAGAAGAGAGCGACAAAAATGATTATGGGGCTGGGGCACCTCCCTTATGAAGAAAGACTGCAGCGTTTGGGGCTCTTCAGCCTAGAAAAAAGGCGCCTGAGTGGGGACATGATTGAGACATACAAAATTATGCACGGAAGGGATAGATAGAGGGATGTTCTTTTCCCTCTTTCAAAACACCAGAACCAGGGGGCATCCACTAAAACTGAGGGTTGGGAGAGTTAAAACAGATAAAAGGAAGTACTTTTTTACCCAGTGGGTGGTTAGTCTGTGGAACTCTTTGCCACAGGAGGTGGTAATGGCATCTGGTCTAGATGCCTTTAAGAGGGGATTGGATGGATTTCTGGAAGAAATTCCATCATGGGCTGTAGGCCATGATGGATTGTGCAACCTCCTTACATTAGTAGTAGGCTACTTCAGAGTACCGGGTGCAAGGGAGTGGCAACAGATCCAAGCATCTTGTTGTCTACAGAACTCCCTGGGGCACCTGGTGGGCCACTGTGAGATACAGGAAGCTGAACTAGATGGGCCTTTGGCCTGATCCAACAGGGCTCTTCTTATGTTCTTATGAGTATAAAGCTGTTCTAATGTAGATGTGTTCACAGAACTGTACTTACAGAACTACTGTGTAATGATCAAAACTGCCATCACGCCTCTTCCATGGCACTGGTGGAAGACGATGGGAAGTGCTGATCCCAGCAGACTGAGCCAGGTTGTGACTTATCCCTGGGAATACAGGCTTCTTGCCCACTGTTTCTTCTCCTACAGCATTTCCTAGTAGCATGTTATTTGCTCTCATCGACAAAGCAGTAGCCTGCATATGTGTCTCCTGTTCTTTTCTGCACCAAACGTCTGAATGATTTGATGGATTTTAACCTTGGTTGGTTGGTTGGTTGGTTTTAAATATTATAAAAATTACATCCAGGACAAAGAGTGCTATAATGAAACATATTCGAGGTAGCCTTTAGGGAAGTATGGTATTACTGTACAGTGAAGGGTTTTTTCACCAATTGGATTTGGCTTTTTAAATAGCTATTTGATTTGGGGGCACTTGGCATATTCTGCATTTTTATGATAGTAATCACATTGTGAAGAATGTGAACCCACATGAACCCACATACAAATATTGTGATGATTTCATTTTGTGTATGGTGACCCTTAGGAATACACAAATGGCTGTAGCATGTTTTAAATAGTTCCCAACCGAAATGCAATAAATGCTAGCAAATGACAGTAGCACAAAGTTCATCAATTGTCTTTGTTCAAAATAAATGCTTCAATATTTTGTCTGGGTTGGTAGTCTACGTGTCACGTTTCAGGCTGATGCACTTTGAAATGACTTGAGTTATCAACTCTGGGTTTTATTTGTTTTTTTAAAGAATGTGCTTTAATGAAAAAATCTGACAGATTCTCAATTATGGCACGTAATATCAAGTACTGCTATAAGGTCATCATGATTCTCCTTAACAAGGTAATCAAAAGGCTAAATGTTTTCATTCCGTTTAAAAATTGCCAGCAAAACTATTTTGCTGACGTTTAATGTGGTGGTGATTAAAAATAAGACTTGAATATGTGTGTTGCCAAATTGATTTGAAAATACTCTGATTATGCAATTCCAGAAGAGGTTGCCTAGGCCTAGTTTGTGGTGAAGGTCAGTCTTCAATTCTGGCCGTCTCTTGTAGATTTGGATAGGCTCACTACACTGGGTGTAAACTTTCAGGATGTGGGTCATGAGAGGTTGGTTCCAATTCTGCTTGATTGATAATCCATCAGCTTTAGGACAAAGCTTCCATATTTCTTGCATTAAGCCAAAATTCCTGTTAGCATTGTATGACCAGTCTAGTTTAAAATTCTGTTAGAGAGAGGAACCAATAGAACATGTGTCTCCCCTCAATCTACAGAATCTTGATGAAGCTCAGATATCATAAGCATTAATACATTCTGGTGTTTTGTGAATTTGCAGCAAGCTTTTCCCCCAAATCCAGCCCTTCCGTTTCTCTACAAGTTGGAGAGTTCTCTACAAGTTGTAACTCTAGAGAAAATTTAAAAAAAAAAACCCTCTTTCATACATTTCAAGTATGCTTCTAATAAAAAGGAAGGGAGAAATTGATAGAAGTTGTCTTATTCCAAATACTCCGTGTATTTAGTATTCAATTGCTATTCCATTAATTCATTTAGTGCTTTAGTATCTCAAGCAGAGGTTCCTCCCAGCCCTATTACCTGAGATTTGTTTAACTGGAGATGCCAAGGAATCGATCGATCGATCAATCACTAGTATTTATATACCGCTTTTCAACACAAAGTTCACAAAGCGGGTTACAGGCAAATAATAACATTGAAGTTAAATGGCTCCCTGTCCCAAAAGGGCGCACAATCTAAAAGAATGGAGAACACCACCAGCAACAGCCACGAGAAAGACACTGTGCTGGGGTGAAGAGGGACAATTGCTCTCCCCCTGCTAAATATAAGAATGAATCAGTGATATGGATTGCATGTTCTGTCATTTGAGCTATGACCTGTTCCCACTAGATGATATAAATTATAGCAGTGTTTTTCAAACCCTCAGGAAGAGTTTGCACTGCTGTAAGTGTGGGGGGGGGGGGGGCAGGGCGAAGGCAGCAATGCAGTCCCCAAGATCTCATCACCACCTGGGGTGACAGGGACTGTGATTATCTTACCTGTCGCAATGTTAGGCTCCGGGGCTCCCCAAACATTGGAATGAAGAAAAAAAGCTATTATATTGCAATCCACTTCCGGGTTGCAATTGCAAAACCAGAAGTGGGTCACAATTATTTTTTTCTTTCATTCTGACAATTGGGGAGCCCTGCAGAGGTTTCCACAGGGCTCCCTGCACCCCTACCCCCGCCAGAGCCCAGTTCTGGAAAAGGTAAGTCAAACGCAGCAACATAATGCTGGAGATTGCGTCACTGCCTTCCACCCACTCCTGCTCCTAAAGGGAAAAGAGCAGAGGGTTCAGGCTGGGGCATCATGATAGCCCAGTTTGAAAACCTCTGCATTATAGCATAGGAATCTGAGGGTTGAAGACAGAAGATTTGAATAGAAGCAGTAAACTATCTAAGAAAAGTAGTGCTGGTGTGGAATCCCCAATCAATACTCATGGTAAAGTGGCAGTTGCATATTGCCAACTATCTAGCCTTGTAGAGTTTATTCACCTTCAGTGGAGCTCCAGTGTTGGAACAGAATATACCAATGGGAACAACCACAATGTGCATGACTGAGAGAGAGCCTATGCACATACACATACGTGTGCACCATGAAATTACTTCATTCGAGTACCACAGAATAGGTCAGTTGTGTTTGATAATTCAACTTAAACCATTTAGCTATGTTTTTACATAGTGCAGTAACGGGAAGTATTTATAACTTAGACATTGGGACCTACCAGGGTGACTGAAAACAGATGATTTTTTCTTGCAAATTATCATATATCTGGTAACTGTATTATCTTGCTATCTATCTTAACATCAGATTGTGTGCGTTTTTTTAAAAAAAAAATCTTCACAGCCATTTCCCTGCTATAGGGAATCCTTTAGGAAAAACAGCAGAGCAAGGCAGCTTATGGTTTTGAGAGCAACACTGTGATAGCACAGCTTCCCTGCATCAAGATCAAAGCCGTCTGTTTCAGACCTTTGCATTTTGCTAGCTAGTTTAAGCAGCCACAAATAGAGAACTGAAAGGAATACTCTGAATATTAAAAGCCTTCAGAGAATGGGGGAAAGGTACGCTGGGATATAAAGCAAAGCAGCATGTATCTCCCGTTTTCCATTGGCTGTTTATCCAACATCAATACAACACTTTAGGAGCCAAATTACTAAACAAGCTGCCAATTAGACTTGCAGTCAGCTGGATAGATTAGTGGCTAAGAGAGGCAGATACAAGATTTTCATCTCTTGAGCCAATTACTCAAGTGAATTACCATCCACAGTGCTCCTTGGGAATTTAAGGAAGAAAGACTAACTCTGCTGTGATAGGCATAAGTGAGATCCAGGATAGGGGGTCAGGGTTATCAGGCCACATAGTGCAAAAAATTGTCCAAGCAAAAAAAGATCCTTCTAGGAGAGGACTTAAAGGATTTAGGGCTGCCAGGAGGGCTGGAAAAGAAAATAATAGTTGTGGGATGGCCTGCTGCAGCAAACATGTTACATTCACACATGTTAACATTATCAGGGAGGAATGAGAAACCCAGTATAGTTTTGGGGTTTTTTTTTTCTGTTTTTCAGTAGAAACCTTTGGCATAAAATACTGCTGCCTTATGAAGATACAGTTGGATTCTGTTCCATTTCTACATGCACACTTTAGTACAAATACTGAGTAAGTAATATTTGACAGGTGAATTCCTTCAGTGTTTGCTAAAAATTTGCATATAACATTAATTACAAATTGAAGACCACAGTTTTGCACATATTCTGCCTTTTCTCCATATCCTGTTTCAATCAATCACTCAAAGAGTATTTATATACTGCTTTTCAACAAGAAGTTCACAAAGCGGCTTACAGGCAAAAAATAAAGTTAAATGGCTCCCTGTCCCCAAAGGGCTCACAGACAAGAATTACCCGCAACAGCCACTAGACAAGACACTGTGTAGGGGTGAAGAGAGACAATTACTCTTCCCCTGCTAAATATAAGAGGAACACCACTTGGAAAATGTGCCTCTTGCCCAGTTAGAAGGGGTAAACTTGTTTGTCCACAAGTTTTACCTGAAACTTAGTAGAAAGCCAGCATCTCTTTGATGTGTCTCAAGTGTAAATTAACCAGTTTTTCTATTTGACTAGCAAGGTATTTCCCGTATTATTATATACTTCTTTCCTATCTTGGATATAGAGGTGGTGGTGATGATCTAAACATCTAGGGCTCGAATTTCTAGTTGTAGGGATGTATTCATTCATTGCCTTTTGATTGGCTAAAGCAGGGGTGTCAAATTAATTTCATACATTGGGCCAAATATCATTCATAGCACTTGCCGAGGACGTGACATCATTAAGCAGGAAGTGGCATCATTAAGCAAATGATGACCAGAAATAAGCACCTTGTTCTCACATAGAAATTCATTAGCTACAAATGACAGACGAGAAAATATGGAAACCTTGTTCATAATTTCAAGATATGAGAGAGCCCAATTATCACGCTGGGAGAACCCAATTACAATGGGAGCTGGGCCACCTTCACAAGATGCAGCACAAACCCCATGGGCACGGCAGCCTCAGCACTGAAAAGTAGGATAGGATTTGGCTGGTAAAATATATTTAATCATATGACAACCCTTAGAATAGATCACACAAGTCAAACACATATAAAGTGTGATGCATCTAAGCAGCTCATAAATGAAGGCATCTGAGGATGCTTCTAAAAGACTCCATCACTCAGAATGTGTGTCAATCAAAAACAACGTTGTTGTTTCAAGCCAATTTAAGCCTATTTGGTGTAGCTTTTTTGACCGACACGATGGTTAATTTCGGTAGTGTTGCTTTTATTCTTTGGCCAGGGAATCCTGATTGCATATCCAAAACCATAAGTTCTCACTTAACCATTCTTAGAAAGTAAATATACTTGCAATAATAGCATTAATCAGCATTAATCCCTATTAAGGGGAAAGCAGTACGTAAGACACTGCAAAGTAAATTAACTTGCAGATACATTTTTTAATGGGTATGAAAATGGAGGAATGTAGTCCAATTGCAAGGCTAGTGTCACATATATTCAATCAGGAATATAAGTTGATTGCTGCCTGTTCTGTATTGAGCTGAAATGTAAATTTGTAGTTTTAAAACGTTATATAAAACCAAGTGGTTTTTGTTTTATTTTTTAAGAGAATGTGTTTCTAGTTCAGACCAACAGACCAACTTTCAGGGTTTGCATGTGTGTGTGTCTTACTAGTTCTCAAATCATGGCATAAAGCGGTTTCTTAAATATTAAGCAACTGTAAAACCTGAACTTCGGCAAGCTGTTGTGTCCCAAAATGATTAAACAGATGTGAAGCCTGCAGCAGCATTAGACCTCTGATCTGATTTTTAGCTTACAGATGGAATTAAATTAATTCATGGCAATCCCTGTAAAATCAAGGGTATGGCACTGAATGCTAGTGCTCTGTTTAACCAGAATGTACCTGTTCCAACAGCTGTTGAGAAAAATTACATGCCTTAATTTTCATAGAAATCTACCTTTAATGATATCATAAATATTATTTTGAAATAAAATTTTAATTGAAGGGTTTGTTTTCGTTCTCTTGTTTTTTGTGGTTTTTTTTAAGGAATGCCTTGATTTACTATACACAAATTTTGTTGCCTTTTGCTTTTATGGGCTTTGTCTTAAGTCTCCAAAATATTTGCATATATAAGGAATGTCCCAGAAGTTGTGATAGCATTAGTAAAATTGCAAGATTATACCTGTTGGCTTGTTGTGATTGGCTGGTGAAGTCACAGGAATTTTACCACTTTGTTCTGCCAGTCCATGCTATTCGTCCATGAAGTGTTTGCTTTTTCTTGTGTTGTAATGAGCACTCCACTGAGCTGGCCAGTCAATTGGCAAATCAAGTACTATTTGTTATGGTTGTGATCAAATTTTACAGGCTGTAAAAGGCCAAAGAACCCATGTGCCACTGAAATGCCAGCAAATTATGTGCAGACAGTATTAACTCATTCTGATTGCCACACAATCTTTTCTCTGAAGCAGCTGGAACATCAGTCTGCCCTTCTTCACCAGCAATGTGCATATCTGCATTAAATGGCAACAGCTGATATTTATCATCTTCAGTGTGGGTCGTGGTTGGAACATGACCCCCAAGGGGGCATATTCCTTTCTTTCTTTACCTAGCATGTAAATGAATCTGTGGGACTCCTTGCCACAGGATGTGGTGATGGCTCTGGACTAGATGCCTTTAAAAATGGATTGGACAGTTTATGGAGGAAAAGCCCATCACAGGTTACAACCCATGACAAATAGGCTATCTCTGAATGCCAGATGCAAGGGACTGGCAACACTTGTTGTCTTGTGTGCTCCATGAGGCATCTGTGGGCCACTGTGAGATACAGGGAGTTGAGCTAGATGGTCCTTTGGTCTGATCCAGAAGGGCTCTTCTTATGAAGTCATTATCAGAATGAGCATCTGCTCCTGCAGTGTACAGGCAGCTTATGATTGTGCCATAAAACAAGTAGGGAATCAGGGAAGTAGGGATGCAGAGGAGTAGGGAGAAGGGGAGCAAATTTAAATAAGTTAGTTGGGATAGCAGTTTCCACCCCCGTTTCAGTACAGTATGCAGTGACTTTGAGCTAGTGCAGTGATGGCGAACCTATCACACGCATGTCAAAGGTGACACACCATGACATTTTGGCTGACACACCAGAGTTCACCAACACCTGACAACAACTGAGGTTTTTTTTTACTAGGATTTCATTTTTGTAAGGATTTGATATATGCATTTGATAATGCATAGCCATAATTGGGCTGTATTTATTTTTAAATGAATATTCATTTCATTTGGTTTCTCTTTCATTTGGGAGGGGGGATTGATGCACCAGCAGAGTCAAGTTAGGAATTTTTGACATGGTGAGCCCAAAAGATTCGCCATCACTGGTCCCATGTAAAGATGTTTTGAACTATAGCTACAGCTCAGCCATGACAAATTTGTATATATTATCAGGTGCATGTTTTTTAAAATAAGAAAATAGTTGTGAGGATAAAGAGTGTCTATAAAACGTTTTGTTCCTGTAAATGTGATGCATTATCATTTTTATCTTTAAAAAATCTTTCTTTTATCTTTATCATTTTTGTCATCATCGTTAAAAATACTAACAATTTTCTCCTTTAGCACCATGTTAGCTAGAAGGATGTATAATAACATACTCTGTCTTCAGTCCTATAAGGAAGGTTGGCAGCTTGTCAAGGCACCCAGATTGCTTCATGGTTGGGCCTAGGTGTGAATCAAAACTGTGCCAATCAGCATCAAAATTCTGTGTTTGAGAACTAGCATGAAACAGACAACAGGACTGCTTCTTGTATATTTATAGATGCTGGGTGGAATAAAATTCACAAGTTTCAATCTCTGATAATTATATTGCATGGTGAGGAGAAAAATTCATGATTTTCTATAATAAAGTACTTTAAGCATCAACTAAAAACAGAAGTCTTCCAAAGTACCTGTCAATCAGAGAAAATTGCATACTTTGTATTGAAGGTATGGTATTAAAAATAGGAACATCACTTTATGAAGTTGTACATTGTAGAGTACAAGTTGTTCTGTTCTGTCTGTAATCCCCTATGATATTGTTTATGTTAATGCAATAATTATAAGCTTCTCTAGACTCTTATTTTAACCTTGCTACTTTATTGTTATATACATTGTCATTACTAGTCTTTTACTGTTTGTTTTGAAGACTTATTGTTTTTGCTGATACAGACTAATATGGCTGCCATTATGGAAAATATTACTATTTATTATTGCTTTGAGTCCTATATTTATACAACACTTTTCAACCAAAAATTGTCCCCAAAGCACTTTACACATAGAAAAAGATTATTGTGAAATGACAAAGATTATTGTGTTTATATTGTGACCAAAGGGGTCACAATATAAAAAGAAACACAGGGAGTCACCAACTGGGGGGGGATACTTTGAAGAGATTAGTAACAGCCAGATGCTATCATCCTGCTAACTATAAGAGAGCAGGCACTTTAAGTTAGTGTGAATGGGAAGGTGGTTTCTATCCCATTTTCACTTGGTTCAGAAAAGATGCAACAATTTTGCTAGATTAAAGAGAAAAATATATTGATGCTTCTACCAGAGTGAGCTTTCCCTGCTTCCTAGAGTCCCTTCAATGCCTGTTTCATACTGCAGGGGTTGAGGAGGATTTTGCCAAGCATCCATTGCAAACGATAAAATATTTCAAGTCAACTGTGTTGACTCAAATGTCAGAAGCTATGCAGTTGCTTCGCTTTTTAGGATGGTGCCTCAGGGTCTTAAGAAAGCAGCCCAGCTTCAAGACACTACTGCAGATGTTGTGGTGCTCAAGAAACATGTGTCATCTGCTTGAAGAAACCATTCTTGCTCATACAGTGGCAAAGATCCAAAGAGCCTTTCAGGTCCATTCTGGCACTCCATTATAGACCAGGCAGGGTTTTTCCAAAGCGCAATAGTGCACGGCACAGTTGAGACCATTTCTGGGTTTCTACTTCCACATTTGTTTTGAGAACCACTTAGATCCCAGCCCATGTTTACTGCCTGCCATTATTTTATTATAAATTTTCTGGTTCATAATTTTCACCTATTGACCCATTGTGAATCTTAGCTTTTGTTCTGAGTTTGTCATCCACGCTGTTTCATGAGAATTTAGAAAATGTGACTGCAGTGAATGTTGTCAGAAAGTGGAAGAGAAATGAAAAGAATCCTAGTCCAAAAACTCACGTGGGCCAGCTTAACTCATTCGCCACAAAGGGCTAAATTCTGGTTTTTATGTGCCACTATAGCTCCGAAATGTGGATTAAAGATGATACTAAAGATAGTATTCTGCATGTTCATCTGCCACAGATGTGAGGAGCCCTACTGGGGCTTACACCCAATATCGCCTTACTCTGAGGCAACCTCCAGCTGCCTCCTACACTATGCTGTACTATACTATACTCCTATTCTATCCTGACACTGCCTGTCAGCCTGTTCCAGTGCAGTATAGGATTGAGCGATGAGTCACCACATAAATATCAGGTGCAATCGGACTTCTGTACAGCTTGTTGAGTTTTAGTGGGAATTCAGTATGAAAAAGCATATATAGAAGTATATAAGACATATAAGGTTTGTGTGTTCAGGATATGTTTGAGGGCTCTGACCAATATTTCCATGTAAGTTAATGCATTCAGATTCCTCTCTCTATTTTTGATTGTTTTTAAACTCATGAAGTCATGTTGGAATGTTTTAATTAATGCTCTACCCATGTACTATGTGTCGTATTAAGAGTTTATATCATTCTTTTCCTCAGAAGTAAGGGAAATTAGCCTATAACACTCTCAAATCAGCATGCAACCTTCAGGTCAGCGCGTACAAAGACATCCTGTTCCAGCAATCTATTAGATAAATAAGAGAATAAGAAGGTTTAAGGCTTTAAAGGAGATTATCCTGCTCTTCTGCATATGGCTGTGCTGATTAATGCTTCGTCGCTGTTTTAATCTCAGGGTTCGTGGGTGAAAATGCTCAACCAATCTCAGATAGCAACATTGGCAACAGGATGCTCCAAAGTATGGGCTGGACGCCTGGCACGGGCCTTGGACCAGACGGCAAAGGCATTGCCGAACCAATCCGAGCAATCCAGAGGCCAAAGGGACTTGGACTTGGATTCAGCTGACCAACAGGCACTCCAGCAGCTGTTCGGCCGTCAAGACTATCAGTCTTAACTTTGAAATAACTGGAAAAAAAACCTTCTATTCAGCTGTCGTCAGAATATGCAGCGGTTCTTACTGTAACTTTTGAAGGCAGAAGCTTCAGTCTTTTCTATTGCAACTGCAAGGGTCAGCCACTAGGGCCGTCCCAGTGTTTGAATCCTAACTCGGTAATGGTGCTAACATTTTAAATTGTACTTTTTTTAATTTTCTGAGGTCAGCAATTTATATTGTCAAAAATTCTAGCAAGAATTGATCAGATTCACTACTCTTTCCCCACTTGAAGCCTTGCCAACACTGCAGTTGCTCAAGGTAACTTTTTCCAGCTATTTTGTACAAAAGGCTATTTTTTATTTTTTATTTTGTTGGTTGATATCATGGATAATTAACCCTTGAAAAGCTGCATTGTTAGTGTTTTTAATGATGAGGCTTCAGTCTAGCCAGTGTTCTGCTGTTTATCACCTCTCCACTCCAAGGGGGCTTGTTTGGGAACCCTGCACAAATCCTATTTGCAGTGAATGCAAAATGTATTGCAGAAGTGCTTGGTGGATTGTGCATCAAAGCAGCATAGATAGAGAGAGCTGTTTTAAACAGGGAAAAGTACAGTTAGAAAGACAGCTCTCACCTTCTTAGAAGATGCCTGCCCTGTCTCAGGGCACAATCCTAACCTGGAGTTAGGCCGGCATAAGCTAAGCCAGCAAAGTTTGGCTGGCACAAGGGACACGGTAATGTATGTTTGGACCACTCTCAGAGTCAGAGAGGCCAGCACACAGACATGCACCATGCTCCCTGACTCCGAGAGTGGTCCAAACGCGCTTTACTGTGTCCCTTGTGCCAAACTTTGCTGGCCTAACTGCCAGCCTAAATTCCAGGTTAGGATCGCGCCCTTAGTGGCTTCCAGAGTTGTCATACTTTTCCATTCAACCTATACCACCTTCACATGTTTGCTTCATTTCAGGCCGAAGTTTCATTTAGTATTTCCAGTGGGATGCAACATTTGCAAAAGAGCAAATCTAATTGTCTCTTGCTTCCTAGCATGCAACTTTGCATGAGGAATGCACGGTAAATGGCAGATTTTTCTTCCAACAGTTGCAGCATGTAATTCCATCATCTTCTCTTACTTAAATACATATCCCCCAACTATAGTTTTATTGGGTTTTTGCACTTTAGATAATATTCTTTAAAAGCTAAGATTGTAAACAAATTATATTTCCATCTTTTACCTAAGCACTGTGAACATGTATTGATCCATGGTTAGCTCAGTTGCTTTTAAATGGGACTGTAGTACCAAAGCATGTCAATTTGAGTTCCAATTTGGGGGATATTTCTTAATTTACAATTGGCGCTGCCGAGGGGCGCTTACCATCTTCCCAAGCTAGTGTTCATAAAAGAAAAGAAAACAAGTTGAAATAGTCAATCAGACAGTGTTTTGATAATACCAGCACTCATAACCTCCAGCTTAGTATTTCTGCTTATCTTGTGCTGACAGCTAAAATTCACAAAAGTGGTCATCTTGTACCAAAGGATGAAGAAATGATTTCAGTGAGTCCATCTAGCTCATGAGCTGGGCTTGCTTCTATGTGTTGTTCACAGTGAAGCCGCAGCCTATAAAATTTACATTTACAATGTGCAGGAGGGCAAAGGAAAAAGGGGATGTGAAGATGATATTCAAGTTCAGCTTTTCTAAAAGAGGACAGATACAATAGCAGGCAATAGAGTACATAACCAAAAGAAGAGGAAAAGGTATAGAAAGTATCTTTGGGGTCTCAAAGCTGCCACCAGCACCAGGCTGCTGCAGATAAGCAGCACAAGAAATACATGCCTCAGTAGATAGGGTTCTTTAACAGGAGGCATGCCTAACCACATAAGGTCAGGGGGATCTTAAGGAGCCGAAAGAGCAATTGCTAGCTAAGGCAGCTTCACAGTACTATGGACATGAGCAAGGTTGTAGCCTTACAACAGAGAGCACAGGCCAACAGATAAGGTGATACATAGGGCAGTCCACATTTGTGAGATTGTTCATCTTTGTGGGGTAGCCAAGAGGTTAGAGCAGTATATGTGGTGTGTGCGTGTGTGGCCCAGAAAATCCTGATGACAGCCCTAGGAAAGCATTTGATAGAGACAGTCATTCGTGATGCCACTATTGATGCCACTAATTGCTGCCAACCCTGCAAGTTCTACTGGTACTATAGTATGAAAATAGTGTTGTAGTAGGTTTCCATAGTGTTTTTTTTTGTTAGGGAGTGCATTCCCCCTGCCCAGTTTTCCTGATTATTATTTTTTTAAAATAAGATGTAAGGGATGCTTGTTAATATGGTCTCCATGATAGGCAGTTTGCATTATGGATACCAAATGAGGAACTTTATAATATAGAGTTCTGCACCATGCCACTCTTGTGTACTACTGTAACTTTTCTGTCAAAACTAATACTGAGAAAAGGAAGAATAACAATTATTTAAATAGGAAAGAAGCATACTGTAAGTAAGCAGGCTGGCAACAGAACACCACATAATGTCCAGGTGGGGTTGTTAGTTCTCCAAACAATAGCAGCATTCCTATGTGTGCATTAATCATAGCATTATCTTAAACACACATAATTGCTCATTGAGCTTGCTTTTTTTTTTAACCTGTGATTTTTGTAAAAAGATTTGGATTGGGATCCTGCTAGGGGCAATTTCTAGTGAGATTCCTGTAATCTACACCGACCCAATTAGAAAGTGGAGTATTAATGCAGAGCAAACCCGAAGGACCACATAGGGCTTTGGACCTCAGCTCCCATCTTGACTGTAACTGCCTTTGCCGATTGCCAACCTGCTCCTGAGATGAGGAGTATCTTCAGGAACAGCCAACAATTGCAGTTGAGGAGCTGCAGCTGGACCTGATTTCAGATGGATGCCTAAACACCTCTTTGGACCCACCTATCTCACGTTTGCATTCCTGGGTGACTGCCCCATCTAGACTTCGATGAAACAGGCAGGAGTACCATTGGAAAAGGAGAAGTTAACATATTGTGTTTGGGGAATTGACAATATTTCCCATAACCCTTTCCCTCTGGAGCTGCATAGGGAGATAGTACAGTTTTTCTACTATGGCCATAGTAATCAGTCATTACCCCAACCACCACTGTTCTCAGACCTAACCAGCACATTTCACACAAAAACTATCATGCTTTACATAGAGCAAATGGTCAAGGATGAAAGTGGGAAAATAGAACATAAGAGGGAATGCAGGAGTTGAAAAGCAGGAGGGATTGCACTAGGATGGCTACAGGGATGGGCTACAGCTGAATTAGCCAGAGATGAAGGAAACAGCTGATGAGTCAGATTAGGCAAGGGAGCCAGGAGGCTGAGAGAGGCAGGGAAGGCAAGGGAGAAAAGAGATAGGCAAAACCTAGCCAAGAGAGGACATTGAAACTGAAACTTGCCTACCCACTTCACAGCGTCCAGTCTTTACATTTCAGTACACATTCCCCTCATTGGGAATCTCATAAGTAACACATAAACCGAATTATATCTCTTTAGCATAGTAATCCTGCAATCACAAATGCCCCTACATCATGCCATAATATCCTGCTTTCCCCACTCTACGCCTTTTCCCAGTCTCTTGCAGTTCCTCTTGCAATGTAATGTTACGTAAGTAGACCTAGTGTCCACAATTTGCTGTGTACTTGAATGGAGGCATTTTAGAGAGTTAGTAATAAAATCCAAATATTTTGAACTGGTGTATATTTTAGATTTTAGACTAATTTATTTCAAGACAAGACCTACCTTAATTCAAAGCTGCTATGCCCTGTATTAAAATATTAGTGCTTTTGATGGGTAAGATCTGCTAGAGGACAGATGAGTTAAGCAGATATTTTTCTCAGTGGTGGCATAAAAAATTTAGAACCTCCTGAGTCTTGGTGTGCACGGGATGGATGATGGGAAATCACATCAACCACACTTGATGGATTTGTTATCCAAGTAATATCAGCGTATTGTACGTATGTGGGAAGTTTCAATAATAATAGTACAATATGTGCATTCAGTATATGGTCAACATGGGGGGGTTGTACCTTGCATTGTATCGCTCCCCCCTCCTTTTTGGGTGAGTTAATGAGAAACTAAGTATTTTCAAGTATTGTCCGATGTAGGGGATCCATATTAATATGTGTATGCTTCCTACCATTTGTCTTTCCATTTTCTTTCTAATTCAAGATTGTTTTTTCTATTGAAATCAAATTGGCAGAAAGGAACTACGCATCCATGTTGAAAGTATTGTTTCAAGCGTGCAGCCAACAATTAAAGAAAAGATGGTGATTCAGGGCTCTGGTGTCCTTTCATTACAGACAGTGTCCTTGTTTAGATGTGTGTCTGCTGTTGGAACAATTATGTATGTGAGTAATTTTTAACAAGCATACTAATACCACATATGGACATTTCATGAATGTTGGCTGGAGCCAATATTGCAAGAGGGCTAAAATGTTCCCATTATTATTATTTTTCTTTTTAAATTATTTTGTTGTGTTGCAAGATAAATGTAACCTTATCAATTTTATTTCTGTACAAATCTAGAAACACAATGGGCAAGGTATAAAGGAATATATCTACATCCTACATCTAAAAAAAATATCAAAAAGCTAATCCTATCCCTTACCATGCTATAGCAGCTTGCAGTCACACCAAAAAAAAAACACACAGTATGCTGGGGTGGGGAGGAGCCTGAAGGCAAACGGGGGTATGTAAAAATATGTTTTTATATTTTTAGTTGCCTCCATGTAAGCCTATGGGCGATCTATGGGTCACCTTGGACATACACCATCCATTTTGATGCTGTATGTCCAAGAAGAGAAAAGAGGCAGGGAGGTTTTAGAAAGGATAAGATCTGGTTTGCACAACTGCTTCTAGATCCACCCCTCCCTCACTGGTCCCACTCTTTCCCCCAATGTGCCTCACTACTCCCTTTCCCCACCAACAAACTGTTAGGATTTAGTGGGTGTAGCACCCCCAGAAGACCGGGCTCACCCTGGGAATGGAAGGGGCCCGGGTTTGGTAGCAGAGGATAGTTGCAGCATAGGCAAGTCACCAGCAGGAACGGCGTGTCTGCTCTCAGAGGCGAAGAAGTCACAACACACATTCCTTTCTTTAGATAAAAGGTTTGTATTGTGCAATAGCTTACAGTCAGGTTCCAATCAAAAGATCAGAGGCTGTTCACATCAAGGCAGCATAACAGGATACAGCAGATGGTATACAACAGAGCAAACGGGCAGCGTTTTCCCCTCCACACATTAAGACCCACATGTGAAGACCCACAAAGGAACTGGGATGCAGCCCTTCCTTTAGTACCAATTTGCTGCTCCTGCTGCCCAATCAGGAGTCTGATTGCAGCTCCATGAAGGACGTGCAGGGATGCACGTCCCACCTTAACACAGGTGTACTAAATTTGTTCCTTACTGTTGGCAACGCAGGCGCATTAACTTGCTGGCCTGTTGCCATCAGCTGTTCACAGAGGGAACAGAGATTCCAGGCCTGGCTCAAAACCTTGACCAGTCCTGACACAAACCTCGCCCACCCCATACCAGCTTACCTGCACGAAGGCTACTTCTGCTTTCCGACAGCAGCTCAAAAACGTCTGGCTGTGCCAAGCTCTGAGCTTCATCTGCAGCTGATTTATGACAGCAAGACAGAGTTCTGCCATAAAACCTATGATAAGATTGGACTGTAAGGTCCCAAGGTCTCAGACAGTTGGAGACTTTAAAAGTCCCCTTCAGTAGGGGCTTAAAACAGCTGTTCCCAAAATGTAGATCTGTGGTCACGACCCAATTTTTGGTGGATTGTGAAACGGTACAATCCTTACCCAACACCAGGGTAAGGACAATGCAGCTCTGAGGTTATGAAACAAACATTCCCCTATCTTGATGAGGCCTCCATGACTACTATTCCACTGCAGGATGCAGCACATGCCCCATTGGCACAGCTATGTCAGTGCTGGAAAATTGGTGAGGATTGCGCCCTTAATCTGCCTTCTCAATTTGCATGAAACAACCTGCTATTTGGATAGGGGGGCACTGCTGCCCAATCACCATTAAAGTCAAAGAGCTTGAGTAGCTGGTAAAGTGGCACTATTTTTTAGGTGGGTCCCAATGCTAAAAAGTTTGAGAGCTACTACCTTAAAATGACTCCGCCACCAGTAATAGAGTAATATTCCCCAAAAGACCCATCCCAGCCGGCTCTGTAGCCCTGACATTTTGCACCAAAGTTCCTGGCCACTTTTTAAAGGCAGACTCATGTACATAAGAACATAAGAAGAGCCCTGCTGGATCAGGCCAAAGGCCCATCTAGTCCAGCTTCCTGTATCTCACAGCGGCCCACCAGGTGCCCCAGGGAGGCATGAGACAACAAGATGCTTGCATCCTGTTGCCACTCCCTTGCACCCGGTAACAGTAGCCCTCCATCTTTTTAAGAAGGTTGCACAATCCATCATTGCCTATAGCCCACGATGGACCTTTCCTCCAGAAATCCGTCCAATCCCCTCTTAAAGACATCTAGGCCAGATGTACTGTATAACATTATCTAATGCTTTTCTTGAGCGGTTTCAACCGCTCCACATATATTATTTCAATAATCCATATGATAATCATGTATCATAGCCAAATGCATCATAGCCAACCTAATGAGTCAGATCCATGTTTATAGCAAGGTGAAAGGAACAAAACAATAAGACGTACAGTATTGTAGACTTGGAAACTGCTGATGAAAGTTTGTAACATCTGGTGGGTTCGTGTTTTTAAATATGCCTCAAAGTTGCCACCAAATAGTGATGAGGAGCAGATGTATGAAAAACTAGATATTATCACTTCTTGGCTTTTGTCCATTTTAGTTTACAACTGATAGCTCAAAACAAGTCCTCAGGATGAGGCAAGAGTTAAAGCATACAGAAAAGGCTTTAAGGTCACACACAAAAAACCAGATTGGACTAGAGTCTGGATGACTCAGGGCCCAGCTTAGATTCGTGACCACATCATGTCAACCCATACCAACACTTTCAATCAACAGTGTCTCTGACTTCCATAATAATTATGTATTATGCCACATAATTCTATGTGGCCCTGGAGAGTTTTCATGTTAACACCTCATTCTATTCCTCGGCATGGTTAGGAATCCCAGAGAGATGGTTTCAAATGGTAACCACATGACCAAAACATGGAGATCGGTCCTCAGACCAGAAGATGTTTCTCAGTCTCCAGTGTTTACTGCCTGCCACTTAAAAATGATCTGATGTGATAGGTTCTTCTTTCCATTTACGTTGATTCGTGGAGGGACCATAGTGGTATATTACTTGTTTTCTCTTCAGAAGATCCCAGTTTCATTCCACCAGTAGGATTGGGAAACATCCCTATTAGAACTGCTATCATTCACCACAGGTGTTACTTAATGTTGCCAATGGATCAAATTGTCTGGCTTGGAATAGGATAGCTTCGTACATTTGAATTCAGGCCTAGCCCAAGACGAGCAGATGCCTAGAGTGGTTGCAAATTCCACCTCCGCCTCCCCCCCCCCATTATCACCTTCCACTCCTGTCATTGCATGCACCCCGACTGCCACCATTCTTTCCTCCTCAACAGCTTTCCTCTCGGGCACTGCGCACCACCTCCTTTCTTCCACTTTCATAATCGTCCTTCCCACCATTTCTTTCATGATTTGAAAAGCTCAGGAAGGTTTCTTGAAAAAACTGGAAGAGGAGGAACCCGAAGCAACCACACCCAGATTTGTCCAGCCACAAGAGAGGGCAGCAGGGGCAGGTAGCCTGGAGGTGCCAGTAGTCTGAAAACGTTCCAATGCCCTGGAAGAGGACCAATCAGAATAAGTTTGCTGCTGCAGCCCTTGTTTTCTGCTCTGCACCATGATTGCTTGGTCGTGACTGCAGCCCTGGAGCAAGAGGTGAGTAACTCCCACTCCAACTCTTTTCTCTCACACTTTCAATGAGAGAAAAATGAATCAGAGTATAGGACAAAGTGGCTGGGTGGCCAATGGTCAGTGGCGAGCCTAGCAGGGGGTCCAGGGGGTCACAGGGGCCGGAGCAGCAGCGAAGCCAATGCCACCGCTCACCCGCCCACCCGAGCCGCCACAGTCGCAAAGGTGAGTGGCCTTCAGTCCGCTCGCACACCGCCCCTGTGCTCAGAGCACTCCAAAATGGAGCACAGGGTGGTAGGGACTGCGCAAGAGGTGGGGAGCCAGCACTGGGGGCAGCGAGCATCAACCCATCTGGGGCAGAGCCTGAGCTGGGTCCACCACCAACCAGTTCTCCACCTCCTCCAGCTCACCACTTGGTGGGTTCATCCAGCCTCACGAGTAGGCCAGCCCTGTTCTAGAAGACGCAATCTCACCATAGCTTCTGTTGTAGTAGAAGCCCATTATTTCCAGAAATTTTGATATATTTGAATCGCAAACTGTTTTAGGAATAAGTATGGTTCCTTTTTTTAAAAAAAGTGAGTAATTAAGTATTAGATACTCATTGATGTAACAGGTTTGCTGTAATATCTATTCAACTGACGAGTGGACCATGACGGCTCCTTCTGGTGGTCTCCTCCTAAGCACACACTCATTACTTTACACACCTGACATTTTAAGTAGATTCAGATTTCTCTCCAGTGAGTCAGTCCCATTAACTGTCAATGTGATGATCTACTATTGCCACTTTTGGTTTTATCTGTACATTAGACTTGTCTCCTGTCTTTGACTTGTCAGACAGCATATATCATCCCCCTGATTCAGACATTGTTGCATTTGCAGTGGAATTGTGAGACCTGATTTCTAATCAACTTTTTCAAAAAAATGTTGGGCTCTCTTGCAGCTGCATTTGTATCTGCACGTTCCAGTTACAGTCATGTCTTGGTATCCACTGGGGTTTGGTTCTGGGACTCCTCACTGATTACAAAACCCATGTTAAATATAAGCAATTTAAACAAAACATGAGGCAGTCAGGCAGTCTGTTAGAACTGCTATTTTCAGCTTGCTCTGAGAAAAAGTGACCCCTCCCTTCGCCCTCTCTCACTGAAGAATGGAATGTGAAAGTGATTCTCATTACATTCTTCAGTGAGGTCTCCGAATGAGCTGAAAATAACAGATCTAATAGTGTGACTCCCTAACTGACTTCCTAGAAAATCATTTTTAGCATGAGGACATGTTTTTCCCCTTCTCCAGAGATCAGTAAGGTCCTTCTTATCTGCAGTGGCCATCAGTGTTGAGTCAAATCAGTGTATAAAAAAATCAGTGTGTAAAATGTTGGACCTGTATATGCACTGCTACAGTTAGGGCGCAATCCTAAACAGTGCTGGATTAGCGAGGCTGGCTGGCCAGTACCAAATCCAATGCTGCTTAGGACGGGCTGGAGCCTCCCCACAGCAAGGGAGCATGAGCTCCCTCCGCTATGTGCTCCTCGGATCTGCACCCACTAAAGAGCGGGTACAGATCCAAGGAGACTGTGCGGCCCCGCTGAAGGGCTTAGGATGTGGCTGTACGGCCACCTCCCAAGCCCGCCCAGGTCCCGCCCAAGTCCCGCCTGCCCCCTCCCACCAATCCCTGTCCCGAAACGGGACAGAGAATCCCTTGCACCAACCATCTTTGGTCATGCTCCATCGGCACTCTGCGAGCAGCGTCGGCTTCAGAGATGCAGCGCCGATGCGGGGGTGCCACTCGCGTCGATGCAAGGGGCGCGCTAGGATTGCGCTGTTAATTTCCACCACCACCACCCACCTTTAACCTTTACACAAATCAATAGATCACATATTACTAATTGTCATTATAATGTGTCCCCACAATGTTATGTAGTAACTTACCAAGAGGTTATAGTCATGAACAGCAGCCTGCACTGTAAATGAAATAACTAAGAACAACTTTGTGCTTCCAACATCATTCACTAAGAAAATATATTTAATAAGGCTAATTCTTATTAGTGCTCTGATTAGCATCAGTTTGGAAGTGAAAACTGATGGCACACCGGCAAACATCAGGCCTCCTCCAGCATAGTACCATATTTGTTCTAAATTTTTCATGGTTACAGAATTCTTATTCTTTTATCATTCTGCCTTTGTTGATAGCGTTTTAGACCTGCCCTCTGATTCAGTTCATTTTCTTAATCATGCTAACAAATTTAACTACCAAATTTGTAACTAACATCCCACGTGACAATAGATCTTGCCTTTTCTGCTCGTTAGAACCAGATACATTGGATCTAATCATATATTACTTGGTTGCCCGGCCCACCAACCTTTGCGAGACAAATTTCTTGAACCCCTGCTGTCCTCACTTTCTGCTCCCCTTGTTGACCCCCTTTTGACCCTCTTGAGCAATAATACGGTGACCATCTCTAATTTGGTAGCAGAATTCCTATATGCGGTTTTCAAATCCAAACCCCCCTTCCCTCCTACCACCCCTCCCCTTTCTGGATCTGCTCCTTTATGATTAACGAGGACAATATAGCTACTGCACTAACTTTTGTTGCTGTTGTTGTTCTTTTATTTGTAATGCCAATAAAGGATTATGTACTACTACTACTAACAAATTTACATTCTAGTCCTAGAGGTATGCATAGCTGCAATGATACACAGTATGGGTTATACTAACACAACAAGATGACTTTCAGTTTTGTTACAAGTATGTTTGACAATGCTGGTGCCAGGTTGGGGGATTTAGGTCAAACCCCTGCAGTCACCCCCCCCCCAACACTCTGCCTGATCCCCCAAGGCCAGCCTTAAGCCAGTGTGACTAATGTCATCACATTGGATACTTTGGAGGGCCTCTTATCAGTGCAGTCAGCATATTACCTACTGCTGCTGATGCAGTCGGGATCTCTATGCAGTTGGGATCCCCAAGTCAGTGGGACGAGCAGAGCAATTTACCTTGAGCCCTCGCACCTGCCCGTCTCCAAACTGCTCAACATGGGCCTCCTGGAAGCAATTGCCATCATGTCCTCACCAACTATTTTCAGGTACCGTGCACAGCACCACAAGCACTTTTCTTGAGTGGGGAGCCCTGCAGGGAGGGTGGAGGGGGGCCGCGGGAATGTTCACATTGGGCCCCACAGTTCCTGGGGCAGGCCCTGCTGACCCCTAATGGTACTGGGTGTTATCAATACCATAAGACTGAGAGTTCAGAGATTAGTCCATCCAGATGGGTTCTTTGCAGGCCAATCTAGCTGACTCCTCGCACCATTCTGGTGCAGGTGGAAGCCTGTAGATTGCTTTACTGTAGTTAACAACAAATTGCCTAACAGTTGCTTAAAAACACCTCTGGTTACTTAACCTTGGCAAAAGCAAACGAGTCTGTACAGCACACAGCTGCAATGATTTTTTCCTATATAGAAATCATTTTATATGATTTTCAGATAGTAAAAGTTCATACACTAAAAGACAAATAACCAGATGAGCCTTAAACAATATGACGAGAAAGGAAAAAGACAGGCATCCGATAGTCTTCCTGTTCCAACATCTCTTCTTCAGACCACTTCCTTACAATCTGCATTACAAGCCACAGCATTTCATCCATAACGGTCACTCAGAGCCCAATCCCATCCTCCCCCTCCCCCACTAATGCAGCCATGCCAAAAAGGTATGTGCTGTATCTGGGGTGGGGTGGGGAGTAGTTGGCGAAAGGGGGTTTTTGGAGCTGAAAGGGAAATTATTTTCCAATATCAAGGAATACCTCAAATTCAAATGACCACTGAATCTCCCAACAGAGCTCCCTATGGTAAGAGGAATGAACAAGGGAGTCAGCAAGCCCAGACCCACTCTTTCCCTATGGACACTTGCAGGGGTGGAAACACTATCTAAGAAAACCTTGCAGTGACTAACTGATCCTTTGTTTATTTTGCCCTGTTTATATTTTTCAATACTAGCCTAGTCGCAACTCTATAAAATGGTTATTATCTCATGCAATATAGACAACCGTTATTTCAAATTAAGATGGAGGTTGTTGATGAAAGATGTATTTCACAGAAAATGCCTTCTGGCAATGAGAATTTCAAAGCTGTGCATACAGAAGTGTCTTTCAAAAATTACAGAATGATTTTAAAACAGACTGCTGATTGTGTAATGTGAATGTTGAGAGGAGGCATGAGAAAAGCAGAGGTCAATCACCTCACACACTGTCAACCAGCCTGGATGCACTTTGTGCCTATATCCTTTAATGGCATCAGAGTTGGGCTTTTACATGTGCGGAATGTTCCAGAATATTGAAGCATTCAAAATGAGAAAACAACTGATGAGAATTTTAAAAAGGGGAGGAGGGAGACCCTCTGTATGCCTCTCCCACACCATTGTATTTCGCCATTATGTCGGTTAACAACTACACTAGAAACAAGCAGCAGATTTTTTCCACTCTGTGAGTAATTGTCTGCACAGCAGTGACAGATGTGCAATATAGCAGCTTCTTCAGGAAAAAAAATTAACAGTTTGTCCAGCATGTCAGCTCGCTCTTTTTAGTGCTTCGGAGGTCCTGGCCCCATTATGGATGATTTAGAAATTGAGGCAAGCTAAGACCAGCTGCCTGAGTTGAAAGCCTTAGTTAGTAGGCCTCATCTGCATTCCAGTATTCACTTACATCTAGAAATTGGTAGGGCCCCTCTGGCCACAAGATGAGTGCGGGCTGACAATGCCTTGATTTGTCGAGAGAGAGAATAAATGGGTTTTTCAGAAGATGAGGAAATATCACCATTACTGGCCAATTTACAGCATTTTATCTGTTCTTCAAACATGTCACTTTTGTTATTGTCGCATGGTAATTACATAGTGAAACGGAAAGAAAACAAATTCTGGTTACATATTCAGATGGATTGCAAAATCATATAATCCTGATAAATGCCCATTTATGATACACACGGATGAAAGGTTCATTTTAATTTTGAATAGCTAGCACAGCCATAAATACGATATAGGATTAGATCCCGTTGAATCCGATTACCAAAAGCAAATAGTATTTTTCCTCACTCTTTTTTCATAACTAGCACATTTGCAACAGGGAAGGTGTTTAAAACAAATGTTTGTTTTTTCCAGTCCCCAAAAATAAAAAAGCAATTTGTTTCAGCACCTCTCTTCAAATCATTGCACTTACTCTCACCAAAAGTGCATATTTGGGGATGCAGCTTTACGTTTGAAGTCAACGGTTTGTGGTGCACATGAAGAGAGCACAAGACAGGCACTCAGGAGGCAGGCAGCTCGGCTGTGATTAGAGCTCCGAAAACAAAGGCGATGATGATAAAAAAAAATACCGGTTCCATTATACTAGTTTTTATGCTCAGTCTTTTGAACAGAAGAGTCAATACAAGTCCAATGCTAAACCTCTGGAAAAAATAGATGACAAACATGAAAGAAAACTCCAGACAGAGAACTGTTAAAGGCTGCTATTAAGAGCTAGGTGACAAAAACCCTAAGAGCTCATCATGCAAAGTATTGGGCTGTCTCTTCCGTTGGTGACAACAAATAAGGGGCACAATCCACCAGAACAACCCTTGTGTTTAATTGGGCATGTCCCAGGCATATTATCAATGGATGGTGTCCACTGAATGACGCTAAACAAATATCCACCAATGTTAATACTATGAATGTTTCCAAATAAGCATTTTTCTAGCTGCAGAACAAAATAATGCTTATATGTATGACCTATCCTGCAGTGATCCCTGTTACAAAACTTTAATGGCCGCATGGCTCCACCATGCATACCTTTTACTTACCTCCTGGTAGGCCACCTAATTGCCAGTGGGTGTCCTCAGACCCATGCCAACTCTTTTGCTGGCATACACCGGAGGAGAGAAAGGGGGATGCTGAGCTAGGAAAACAGGATAGAATCTGGCATGCACAGGAAGCCATAGAGCCTAAATCCTGCTTTTCAAAACACAATGTCCTTCCTGTTAATCCCTCAGTACTTCCTAGTAAGACCCAAGATGGACTTTTCCAATTTAACATACCACATGCATTTCTCAATGCCTTCAATACTCAGAAAAGATAAACATTGGTCAGAAATGTCATACCACCTAACTGATGAGAGCAAAATGTCCCCTCTCGAAACAGCCAGAATAACTCTGGCATCACTTTTGTATGTCTACTAAGCTGTTATCTTCCTTACGAAAATTTCACATGACTTCCAACATGGAGAATAAGTATTTGAGATTATGATTTTTACTTCATATGCAAGAGTACCCATTCATGATTAAATGTATGTCTTTTAAGTGAACAATATTCTACCACTACCAGCTTTCAAAGTTTGTCCTGGTGATTATACATACAAAAAAATACATTATTTGGATGCTGGACCATTCTGGGACATCTCAACATGGCATCCTTGTCTTTAATGGAGTTTATTACCATTACCAGTCCTATTCCTAAAAAGGCAGCTACTGTATCACAATCCATGCAGATGTGAAAGAAGGAATCAGGTCACCCATTTAAGCAACATGAGACTAGATGGATGAATGGACAGACAGACTGATAGTGAGTTTAATTCCCAACTCCACGCGCAATCCATAATGCTTTTAGGGTTGGGATGTGGAAGAATCCAAACAGTCCTATGGTACAAAAAAAAATCAGAGTCCACTTTTTTCATCATAATAGTCACGGTTCTTCACTGTATGCCATATACTGTGTATCTTATTTCTTTGGCAGTGAGGGTGACACATAAGGAGGTGATCCTGTCATCTTTACTTGACATTATTACAATAGTAGTGAAGTCATTCACCACATAATTGAGCATGGCTGATGGTTTTCAAAGGCAGAAATAGGTTGAAACTTATGTGTTGAAAAAACGTATTCCAGATATTTATACCTCAACACCATGTTACATAATTGCTCTGAAGCATTATTCCTCATCACTGAGGAAAAAATGGCCACAGTAGTGTCCTGTCATGTAACCAGAAAATCCACCATTTTGGGACTCATGAACCCAGAGAGCAGGAACAAAATACGTTCGTACGTACACACTCTCTGCAGTGGTGCACTTTGATGTCAAAATGGCTGTCCATTCAGCCTGCCTACTCTGTAGTATGCTTAGCTTAATAGTGAGCAGGCCTGATTAAGAGAAATACATATTATTTAAAACTGTGGCAGAAACAGAATTTTATCTGCATTCCTACAGGTCTCTACTTTCTGAACCGAGATCTAATAAAGATGTTCCATTGTGATTCTGTCACAGATAAATACAATTAGGCAGTTGCTAAATGCTTACCTGCATCAACGTCAAGACTGATTCATTTTTTGGCTATTCTTATTTAAATGTGTCATAAATATGACTAGGTGCCAGCAGCCTGAGCAACCAGCCTACAGCTAAATCTGCTCTGAACTGATTAAATTATATCTGCCTGAACTTCCCTGACCATGTAATCATTTAAAGATTTACAGTTTTAGGTCAGGTATTACAGGTTAGATTACAGTTATAATAAGCCTGAGGTTGATGCAGGTGAATATTATAAATGACTGGTATCATTTTTAATCTTTTCTCCTAAGCCACGTGCACCTAATAAGGTAACCTTGCCCCTCCTCCTGATTTGGACAGCCATATCAACTTGCTGTCTTTATTAGGTTGGATCTAGAATATTCCTTCCTGACAAGAAGCAATATTAGAAGCAGAGAGTCAACTGGGCAGGAAGTATCAGTCCAGAATCCTTTGCTATTTCCGGGCCAAACTGCCTGATGAAATGTAGATAATGATCATTATTACGTGATTAAATAAGTGAAGAGGGTGACAGTTGTCCTTCACAAGTCATTCTGTGGAGATGAAAAGTATTCTTTCAGTACTCATTCATTCTCACTACAGCAAGACACACAAAACAGTGATGTTATAAATCAGAGATACATTAATGTAATGTCCATAATCAGTTATTCAATCTCCAGTATATAAACCAAGACACAAATCCAAGAATGAAGGGAGTTGTCAGCTTGAAGGGAGAAGGCTAATTATTAGTCCACCACAAAAGCAGATATGTGCCCTACAATTCATCACAATTATACACACAGGAATCTTTCACAAAGCCCATAACACATCAGAGGGAAAGAGGGAATAACAACATGGTGACTACGGCAGGGAGGGACACTGGTTGAAATGCACAGTCACACTTGTGTTTGCTTCTCCAGCACCCTCATTTAGCACATTGTTACAGAGGGTGATAAACAAACACAGGGAACCTGCTCCACAATTGCCTTCCATATCAGGCTGGCAGCACTCGTTTGCCTCGTCAAAGGGCGATCTTGCATACAAAAGTGACAGAGGCTACTGCTGCTGTGGCTGCTCATGTCCTGACTTCTCATATTGCTGGCTGAGCTCCTTTATCCCATCTGAATCCATTCCCAGTGCTTCACCTTAAAGGGCAGTTGGGCAAGGACAGGACTTTCTGTGGCACAAAGCAAAAGTGAAGCAAGGCCCTTGTCTGCTGAGGTAGTAGGCCAAGCCTGACCCGGAAGTGCCTAGTGTTGATTGGATTACCTACTCCAGCCCAGGTGTTTTCCTCGCTCTCCTTGCTTTGGTTAGAGTTTGATGGAGGCTCACATCTTTGAGGATCTTTCCCTTAGGCTTAGAGGTGCCAGGCAGTGGCATAGCTAAGGCACCTGCTACCTGGGGTCAAAGGAGGTTTTGTAGGCTCCTCCCTCCACAATGAAACCAAATTTAATTAAGTTAGTAAATAAATAAAAATTCTGGTTAATTGCCCATTACCTTTGATAGAATGCCTATATGTCAACAAACTTTGTTTCATTGTATTCTGCATTAAATTACCTTTCCAATGATACATGATGGTATTATTTGTACTTATCAAGGTTTTCACAATTTTGGCCGCTACTGTTAAGCTCAGCTTGTTGCTCCCCTAAAGCTTGTCGCCTGGTGCAATTGCCCCCCCCTGCACCCCCGCTTTAGCTACGACACTGGTGCCAGGTTCAGGTCAACCGCCAGTTCAAAATCAAAATGGCCACATTTGTCGATTTAACCAGTTTTCACTCCTGTGCACTCCACCATGTTCTTGGCAGCTTCCAACTGCTAAACAAAAAGGCAAGAATAAAATGGTGCCTGTATAGGGTGAGGATAAGAACATTCACTATATCTCCGAATTCCAGGTGCCAAGGGATGTTGCCTTCATACTTGGCTCATGGATCTCCCAGAGAGAATAGTTTGCCAAAGTGAGAACCAGGACAAGGGCTTATTATTTCTATTAAGTGGCTTTCCATGTGCATCCTTGGGCAGAATCCCAATGCAGGCACCTGAGCTGCATTTGTGTGACCCCAGTCAGAGAGCATTCAGCACTGCCCATTGTGCTATTGGCTGCTTGGATATGGGTTAGATCAGGGGCTCTCAAATGAATTACTTTGGCAGCCCGCTGTGTTGTCCACAATGTTTCCAGGGTCCACTGAGACCAGGAAGCTGCAATGTAAACTAGCGTGTGACGTGGAAGTCACTTCCAGGTCGGGCCAGCATGCGATCCGCTACAGTGGCTGTAATGCACCACAGTTCTCAAACTGTGCGTTGCTATCTGTTTTGGGGCCAGGAAGCAGTGCACCACGGCCATGTAAGCCGTTGTGCACTGGCGTGACCCCTGAACAAATTTTGGGTTGCTCACCATTTTGGTTGCAGCTTCCTGATTGCAGGGACTGTGACCCACCAAAAATTGGGTCATGGCCCACCGGTAGCCTCAATCCAACACAGTGTATGTGGAGCAGCCAGAGCTGCACATGCATTGCTCTTTTGAAATAATCTGAAATCCCATCAATCAGGTGTTGGGGAGGGAAGGGGAACGAGGACATACTGAATCCCATCCTGAATGGCTAATTGGCAGGATGCAGTTAGTTACAAAATGACACAGCCCCAGCTGTTGAATTGGGTCAAGGAATCATGAGCACAGAACCCATTTATTAAGAACACAAATTCCCATCCAGCAAAGAATGTGTGTGCTTCAGGCATTGTTGGAAAAAAAAAGATGCACTAAAAGAAAGAGCTAATTTTCCCTGGCGCCATTCTTCTCCTAATAGCTGGGTTTTGTCTGTTAATGTTTCTATTGTTTTAATATTCTTGCTTTTCTCATTCACATTCATACGCTAAGAGATTATTGTTAGTGCCAACTCATTTGATTTATCATTTAGTGAAAGCACTTGTTCAAAAAGTCAGCATTGGATATTAAATGATGATTGCCTGCAATGAATTTCTTCTCAACATCTGCAAAGACAATTTTGTCTTTTCTTCTGCCACTTAACTCTAAGTGAGCGATCTTAAGCATACTTAAACAGGATTCATAATATCAAGTTCACAGGAAATTATCTCTAAATCTAGGTTGCTGTAAAACTAAGTAAAATTATCTGCTTAAAAACAAAAAAGATTCTTGAAGAAAAAAATAAAAGAAGGAAAATATTCCTGTTCCTTGCATTACTGTAATTGGTCCACAATGAGCTAAATTTTAGTGAGCCAAAGTATATTTGGGTAGAATTGGAACTTCCTTCAGGAAGTAGGTTTTGAAAAATTATATCATCAGAACAGCTATTATAATTAATGTTAGATTAGGGTGTTTTTTTTCTTATTTCATACATCAGGTCAGTAACTTCAATGGCAATCTCTACTGAAATCAATACAGCTTCTGAATAACCACAGTATTGTGCTGTTAGGACCATCTAGTCTAGTCCCGCTATCTTGTGGAGACACTGTTCCACTCAAGGCGGCCCATCCATGAGGCCAACTGAAGCAGGTGCCTCAGGCAGAGATTGGTGGAGGATGCTCATCTCTGTCCATCAACCTGCCTCCACTGCTGCTCCTCTTCCTCCCACTCCTTGAATTGGAAGAGGACATGTGGAAGGCGGGGAGTACCAAGCTAGAACCTTGGAGAGTGGGAGGAGCAGAGGCTGACATAGCATTGGGTACACAGGGCAGCATTTGGAATGCCACCTCAGGCATCAGGAAGCCCTGGTTCCATTGAACACAAAATGTCACTGGCTGGCAAGAGCATTCACAATTATTTCAGTTGAGGAAGGAGGTCCATGCGCTGATGACTTTCTGTGTGTGGAGATCCTCCTCCTTGGGGAAGTCTGCCACCTAGGAGTTCCATGTAGATTAGTAATCATGTTCATTTCATGACACACTTTCATGACATTTGTCTGGATCATTTTGACACATCGGTTGGCTCAGGGCCGACTCTAGGAGTGGCGGGGCCCAATGCGGGACATTCCTGTGGCCCCCCCACACTCCCCACAGGGTCCCCCACTAACCAAGAAGAGCACTTGTGGTGCCACACACAAAGTGTGGCACCTGGAAATAGTTGGTGGTGTCAGGATGACATCACTGCTAATTGCTTCCAGGAGGCCCATTTTGGGCACTTCAGAAGCTGGGGCAGGTGAGAGGGCCCAAGGGAAAGCTGCTATGCTTGCCCGACTGACCTACAAACCTAAGCGATCCTGACTGCAGCAGCAAGCAATATGCTCACTGCACTGGTGCAGGGCCCCCCAAAGCACGGGGCCCGATGTGATGGCATTGGTCACATTGGCTTAAGGCCGGACCTGGGCTGGCTATTATTTGTGTGCATTGTGTGCATTGTGTGCATTTGCAGGAATGCTAGGAAACAATATTCCGCCACTAAATCCATAAGAATCAGAAGTTGACCCTGCAAAGACTTTTTGCTACAGATTCCATCCCTGAATTATAGCCCTATCCTTGAGGTATGCCAGCTACTTTGCTTGTGCAAATCCAAGTAGATGTGGGTAAGTAGATTGAGGCAAGGAAAGGGGATAGGATTTTGGCAGTCCTGCTGCCATTGATACCGCTCCCTTCCTAGCCTTGACACACACCCCTGTCCATCCCAGTTTCTGCCCCATTCCTCCCCTTTCCCATTCCTCCCGCCCATCACCCACTGCTCATCCCATGCAGCAACTTATTGGCTCTGGGGTTCCCGCTGTGGCTGCCATTGTGTGCATGTGCAGTTTCTTGTCACTTGGGATGCTGTCCAGGCTGTGCTCTGTGGCTCATTGTCTTTTGCAACAGTTGTAAAGTGCACTATGTCATTGGAATGCGTGTTCTGGTGACACAACAGCCAAACAGGATTGGGCCAACACTGGCTCTGCCCAACAAACACAGGCATATTTAAATGACCAACCCAGCTGTGTCCTCAGTTGATTGAATATCCAAGCAACAAGCTGTGTACACTCTGGCTGCCATCACAAAATCCTGAACAAGAATACAAACTAGGAATTTCCACTGTGATGAAGGTGGGGAGAGAGACAGAGTCCAAAACAAAACACGAGTTGTACCAATTAAGTAAAGCACGAAATCAATTTTAATTCCCATTGATTCCAAGGCCAGCATCTAATTACAATGAATAGCCAAATTATCCCTAAATCAAAAGCTATTTGCAGAGATTCCTGCATTCCCATCCTCAGTACTTTGGAGTAAATCTTATTAATTTCATAGGTTCTGCATAAGTCCAAAACATGGCAGTTTGGATGACAGCATTGAAGAATGTGTAATACACAGAATGAATTTTAAAGAATCAATTTGGGCCTAGGAAATACAGGGCTTGTTTAAACACAGACTTATGCTTTTGTGTTTTTAAAAAAATTCTTGACACATAACTAGAGAACAAAAGAAAAGCAAGGGGAATCTTGATTGTGCAGCTATATCACCCTTTGGGTGGTGGCGAGCTACTTGTGATGCAGGATATGAAGACCAATGTAGTTATACTTCTGCCACTAGCAAGGTAACATTTACAATTCAAGCCTTTCAGCCAAGAGCGAAAATGTAATGCCAAAAGCTTTGCCAGACCTACTTAACCAAATCCTCAGCTAACCCAAGATGCTTCCTAGCATGATGGTGAGTACGACATTCTATAGCAGAATGGAATGAGTATGAATACTGTACCCTGATGCATATGTTATTGACAGAATACTTTGTGACTTCCTTTGATTTGCCTGTTACAGCTATGTATGGTTTGTTGCCATCCTTGGGCTTCTCTAACCAATTTTATTAACCCATTTCTTTCCAGATGGGGGACATTAACATACAATGATTTCTTTAATACAGGCATGCCCCGGTACCCATGGATTCAGTGTCCATGGTTTCAGTTATCCATGGATACCATGGATACTGGGATGCCTATTAAAAAGATAGAGGAACAGTAAACAAATCTCTTTTTTACCTTGTTGCAGAAAAACCACTGACGTTCCCCTATTTTTAAAAAGGTGTCCCCAGTATCCACGGTTTCAGGCATCTAGGAGAAGGTCCAGAATGGAACCCCAGCAGATACCAGGGGCGTGCCAGTAGTTGTATCCAAGAATGTTGCATATATGCAACAATGAGCAGGATTGTTAACATCTTGCATCCATGTTTTGTTTGCACATTTGAACTCTCCAGCTCATCTTGTGCTCATCATCTCATCATGCGCATAGGTTGTGTATTTTAAAGATGTAGCTGAGATCAAGAATCACTGGTGAGGGGAGGGGAATGAGAGGACAGAAAGAGAGAAATGAGAGTAGAGAGGCACTGAATACTTGCCAGGTTTAATTTTGGGTACAGAAATTGAAACAGGTGGAACGCTCTTACCTTCTGCAGATATTCACCCTTTTCCAATTCTCTTTGATGCTGTTGTTTTCCTCAAGTAGCTCCCATTCATATCACTTCTTTCCCACCTCCAGTGAATGTTTCTTTCACTTCCTAGATTGGACACATAGATGATTCTCCCCCCTCCCAATCAGGAATACATATCGAACAAGATGATATTGCAGAGCTACTGATTATGTGATGATATCGTGATAGAAAGCACCAAGAAATACAATCACAAACCGTCAGATATGACATCACTGAGGGCCATCTTCAACAAACAAGCAAACGTTTATGCAAAAAAAGAATTACGTTTTTTGTCAGTTCTGAAATGGTTCTTGAAAAACTGTCAGTTATACTGTGTCAGACCAATTTCAAGTACCCACGCAGTCTGCTTTGTGTTTTATATTTTGACCCAGGCTAAGGCCAAGCCTGTCGTATTTCAGCCTAGAGCTATCCTTCCTAGTACACACTGATAAATTCATGAAAATGCATCACATCCTTAGCAACTATTGTACTGGCCTCTATTTTCTGATTCCAAACCAAACTGTACTTTATTAGTTAAATCACTGGTTTTAAATTCTTACAATTTCCTTTTCATTGATCCCATTTTGACTTGTCTTTGTTGCTTTGGAAAAAAAAAAGTTTGAACTTCCACTGCTGCTGTATGTTGCCTAAGGAGCACACAAAGGTTTAGATTGCATCTTTTCAATGCATTATGGCACCGCAGCCTAAAGCCATTACTTGTTTTTAACTGGCAACCTGCCTGTACGAATGGAGGAAGCAGATTGCCTCTTTGCAGAACACTTAGACAAGGTACTGATTTAACAACACTGGACAAGCAGCTGGGAGCTGGGCTGTCAGCCTGTCACACACTGACAAATCTGTTGTTCATATTCAGGCAGGATGTTGCAGTTAGATTGCCATGCGTACCATCCATCTACTATGGGCATGCAAGCAGTAGTAGCATCTACTGCATATCCAGGGACAAAACTCTGGTCTTGGTACATCCTTCTGAAGGAATCCCCACAAAGAATAACTCATTTGCTTCTGTCTGACACTGTCTTCTTCCCCATGAAGAATAGGAGAGCTCTGTATTTTTTTTCTTTTTTTCCCTTCAAAGTCCTCATTCAGTATTGGATGAGTTTCAATATACACATTCAATGCCTCAGCCTAGAATCTGTATGCCTCTCATTGGACCCTCACTTCTTTTGTTGCAAAGTTTCTCTAAACAGAACTTTACTACCAGATGGGTAATAAATAACTAAAATGGCTGATTTGTCTTGTGGCTTTCATAACAGCTGCATGGGAGACAAATTTAGCAGGGGAAGCTTTTCCCAGAAAGGAGATGAAATGATCTCAAAAGGTCCCCTAGTTGAATTTTTGCCATTCATTAAAGGTGCAGGTGTTCTGCAGGGGAAGAAAATGCACTATTATAAAGAACTCTGAAGTTAGGGGTGGCATTTATGGAGGAATAGACAGGCATGCCCGAGTATCCACTGAGGTTCCGTTCCAGACCCCACCACGGATCCCTGAAACCGTGGATACTGAGGGTGCCTTTTTAAAGATAGGGGAACATCGGAGGTTTTTATGCAACAAGAGAAAAAAAGGAAATTTGTTTCATGTTCCCCTATCTTTTTAATAGGCATCCCAGTATCCGTGGATAACTCTCTCTCTCTCTCTCATTCGCTCGCTGTTTGGATGTGATGAGAGAGTAGAGAACAAAGCTACGAACGGACATGTGCTTCTTGTTCCCTGCACTTATGTTTTGCCCCATACAACCCTGCTGGCGCACAACTTTAGGCTATTTATGGCTCAATCCTATCCATGTGGTACGCTGGCAGACCATGAAGTCCAACCTCTCTGCTAGTTGGGGAATGCTGCTGCAACTGCAAAAGCCAGAAGGCCGTGGACGGCCAACAGCACCCCACAGCCGGGAGGGTTTTGCTGGTGGTGGGCAGGGATCCAGTAGAGGATCGGGGGTGGGATGGGACAGACCTCAGAGGCACTGGCAGCTGCTGAATGAATCCTATGCCCTCATCCCAGGCCTGCTATGCCCCCAGTGGTGTGACAGATCTACATCAGCAAAAGAGTTGGTGAGGCCCTGAGTAGGCCCATAGGGGACCAGGCAATGCCTGAGAGGTAAGTAATTTTTTTTTCTTTACTTGCTTCTCCTGGCTGATCTGATTTCCTGCTGGTGCAGATGATACAGTGGCCCATGCACCGACAGCCCTGCATTGCTAGTGTGGGATAGGATTGGGTTGCTAATCTAAATAAGCCACTTTGTCCTTAACATGCCCCTTCCCTGCCCTATTCCTCTCGCCCCTCCCATCTCCTGCAGTGGCTTATCTGCTCCTGCAGGTGTCTCCGGCACCAGCAATGAGAGCAGGAAGGGTCCAGCTTTCCTACCAGCATCCTGGCAGTGCACTATTGAGCGTTCCACTGGAAAGTGCTTTCTGTCCCCTTTTTAGCTGCCAGCCAGAGCCCTGTACCTGAATTGTTCTGTACCTGAGCCAGCAAATGTGCCACTATAATCTAATGCAAAATCAAATGTATAACATCTTGTTAAAGCAAAGCAACAAAAAATGGTATCTTATTCTAAAGGAAGAAAAGCAAAACAATCTTTTCTGAGCTTCTCATAATTTTTTGTGTGCCTCTGTTTTGGTATGCAATGATAACATCATTTCCCCCCTCCATAAAATCACTAAATGTTCTCTGCTCACTGCTGAAATCACCCTGAATTTTGATTGACAGAAAGATTACCTAATAAACCTTCACCACAAACTAATTAATCAGAATACAATGCTAAATTGGCAAGCATTAAAAAGCAAAAGAGCTGGGTGTTGAAGAGACCATTTTCAAATGACCTTAGTTAACGGCCAAGTACAGACTAGTGATGCTGCGTAGCTACCAGTAAGCTCCTTTCCTTATCAAATTTGCCTGCTAAAACTAGGAAGGAGCTGAACAAGCCATCACATAGTGCACTCTGAACACACACACACACACAAACCCACGTACCACCCTATCCTATGGGCTTTCTATGACAGTGTATCTTCCAATATCTTCCAGTATGGATCAGAGGAACTCCAGAGGGATGACAGGGGCTTTACCCAGGGCAAGGGAAAATGTATCCCCTTACCCCAAAGTTTGGGGCCACCTCCAGCTACCTTGTGAGCTGCACTGGATGCAGTGCAGGCCATGCAGCCTGACTGTGCCAGTGCATCTTAAGATTGGGCTGCCCAGGGTTAGAGAACAAGTGCCACGCTCTCATCAGTCATTTCCATTTAGAGCTTGAATTTTGGGACACAGAGGAGGTCAGTTCTCAAATCCACATGCCCTACCCCCCCCCCGTCTTTTTTGCTTTAGCCACTGCATGGCCCTTCATGGCTTTCTACAAACAGTAACTAAGGACGCAATCCTAACCTGGAGTTAGGTCAGCACAGTTAGGCCAGCAGCACAAGGGACAACATAAAATATGTTTGGACCACTTTCGGAGTCAGAGAGGCCAGCACACAGACGTGCGCCATCCTCCCTGACTCCAAGAGTGGTCCAAACGCATTTTACGGTGGCCAAACTATTCTGGCCTAATTGTGCCAGCCTAACTCCAGGTTAGGATTGTGCTCTAAAGGGGTCAGCTCAAAAGGTCAGGAACAGGAAGCCCTGCCCCAGCTAGACCCCCCTGTTTCCACGACTGTATTTTCACGGGTTCATTCAGATGCCTGTGTGTGTGATTTCGCTCTCAACCTGTGTCTAATAAGCTTAGCCTGCTTCTCTCCATCTCACCTCTAGCTTGTGATAACAAGGGCTGGACTTGGAAATGGCCACACGGACAGCCTAATTGTTCTTGATGACAACCGTCTGCCGTGCTCGAATCACACACGTCCCATTTAGTAGCCACGCGGCAGCAGCACTTCCGGGGATTCGCCTGAACTGGCCGCTGCTCTCCTCCCACCCACCCCGAAACTTGCCTCCCCATCTCTTTCTCTTCCCCCTTTTATCCGTATGGCTCAGACTAGAGAGAAGGGAGCGAAATTATTTATTGTGTGCCTGTTGAAAATGAAAGGCTTTTACATTTTAATGAGCACTAAATAGGAGCGAGGAAATATTGTTCATTAGCTGTAATCTGAGGAATTGCTTGAGTGAACTTCCTTTGGAGGCTGCTTTAAACGGTTCACTCAAGTAAAGCAGTTTGTATGGTAATTAAGGGAGCATTTTTCTGTCAACATCTGTGCTACTATTTATAACGCTGAAGGTATCTTATTACTTCACCAGAGAAGCATTAAGTGAGGGAGGTTTGGTGAAAGGGTGTTTATTCTCTCTCTCTCTCTCTCTCTCTCTCATATTATTACATGTTTCTTTTTACATCACACTTCTTTCCCTAGAATGAAACAAAACTGACCAAAACAATGCTTCTGACCACTACTAGGCAGGGATGATCTGGAGTCACAGAGCTCAAGTCATGAATTTTTTGCAAGTCTCTGCCCTCTGCAACTCGACTTGGCCACGAGTCATAGCGCGTACCCCTGGCAATTGGCAGCTTGGAAATTCCCAGATTATTTTGCCTCAAGTACAGGCCTTTTTTAAAGTGAGCCGCAGCAGGAGTCAGGCGCAACTCCATTGGAAAAAAGGGACGTGCTGGTGGGAGGGTGTCGTCGGAGTGGTCCTTTTACACTCCACTGATGTTCCTGTCCTATCTGCTGTCAGCGATGTGCTGAAGTCCTTCACTTCAACCACCGTTTCATTTATGTAAACAAAAGCCATGTTGTTGTTATTACGCAAGCAAGTACAGCAGTGCAGTGAGTATGGAAAAACAATCCGTTCCATACAACCCCCACCCCCCCACCCCTTGTTAACATAAGAAGAGCTCTGCTGGATCAGGCAAAATACCCTTCTGGTCCAGCTTCCTATATTGCACAGTGGCCCACCAGATGCCTCAGGGGGCACACGAGACAGTAAGATGCCTGCATCCCTCTGCCACTCCCTTGCACCTGGCATTCTGAAGTAGCCTACTACTAACATAAGGAGGTTGCACAACCCATCATGGCCTATAGCCCATGATGGACTTTTCCTCCAGAAATCTGTCCAATCCCCTTTTAAAGGCACCTAGGCCAGACGCCATCACCACCTCCGGTGGCAAGGAGTTCCACAGATTAATTACCTGCTAGGTTAAAAAGGATTTATCCATTCTAACCCTTCCAACACTCAACATCAAGACTTCCGATCCTGCCTTTAGAAGGAGCATCAGGCACATGCAATGGACCAACAGAACCTGGGAGAAGTCCAAGCTCAGCAAGGCAGGAGGGGATGGGGGCAGACTGTGTGAGAGTGGGGACAGAAGTGATAAGCGGGAGGGTTTCATGGCTCATTTTTGAGTCAGTGGACCTGAGTCTCAAGTCACACCTGAGTCACTGACACATGTGACACATGCCTGACACTTCACAGCTCTGACTTGAGTAACATGACTCAAGTTCCCATCCCTGCTACTAGGTGATACAGCGCTACAATCATTCTCATGTGGATTGCCAGCCCTCCATGATTGGCCTGGAGTCTCTACAAATCTGCATCCATCTCCTGGGGGCTACTGGGTGCAATCCTGGAGATTTTAACCCAGACTCAAGGAATATCCAACATTATATGTTGGAAAACAAAATCTCCAGGAAGAGCTTCCATCTGAGTTGGCAACTGTGTTCCGGTATCTTTCAGGAGCCAGGCAGAACAGCCACACTACTTTGCAAAATTTGATCTCTGTCTTAGGGTATTATATACCCATTTGCAATGTGCCCTCTCTAGCCAAGGTTTCCCAAAATTTGCTATAGAATCATGTGTGCTAGGGGAATCTTCTCTACTGAAGTTGATAATTCCTTCCTATTGCCCATGTATGTTTTCGATCTGAGCTAAAAGTCTACTGCCCATGTTCTGCAGTAGTTTGCACCTTCTTTACCTTTTCCTTCCAGGTGTGGGTTTTATTTGGTGATTATAGGACGGTCCTGTGAGGAAGGTAAGGTTGTCAGTCTCTTTACCAGCTTCTACTCTCATGCCCTTATTGGCAGCTCAGTTTGCAGCCATTAGCAGATGATCATCCCTATTACCAGACCATGAAACTTTCATGTTGCTGTTGAAGGCAGAAGTAACAGTCCAGTCAATTTTGTCTGCCCACTTGTCAACCGTTGAGGTTAGACCACATCTTAGACTGAGGCAGTGTGGCTGTGGAATGGGGTGGAGGGAGAGAGGGAGAGAGGGTGGCCCCTGGGAAAGCCAACCTGGGAGGGGGGTGGAGCAGCGGCATCATTCACCCGGTATGCTGGGCGGGACTTACCTTTGAGCGGCTGTCCGCCCATTGCGTCATGCCGCATTCTGCCGCTTTCCCGCCGGCCGGGGCGGGCGGGAAAGCGGCGGAACGCGGCATGACGCATCGGGTGGACTGCCGCTCAAAGGTAAGTCCCGCCCAGCGTACCGGGTGAATGACGCCGCTGGGGTGGAGTGCAGGTCCAGATGTCAGGCGAGTCCGTTCTGGGCTGCTTGATTTGACTGGACAGGGTTTACCCCGGGGTGAGGGGAAAATATCCCCTTATCCTGAGATGAGCTCCCACTGCTACCTACCCAGTGTTGATTGCACCACAGGTCGGCCAGCTGACCTGCTCCAACATAGGTTAAGAATGACTGAGGACAAACGTAAGAAGGGGTGATGCCATAGATGTCACAAAATTTGGCTAGTACAGAATTTAGATTATACGGGGGAGACATTTTTCAATGTTGCTTCTCATTTATCTTTACAGCTAAATAAATAAATAAATAAATAAATAAATAAATAAATAAATAAATAAATAATGCAACTACAAAAGGTAGCCCTGCTAGGGATTGCCCACATACTGAGGAAATACCTCTGGATATCCTAAGTGCTTGGGAAGGACCTGATGCTTGGAGTATACTGGTCACTACACCTGTAGTGATTGTGCAAAAGTATAATAACAATAACAACAATAGCAATAATGATAACAATATTTTCGCACAGTCATGTTGTTTTTGACTGGATTCTGTATGTATTATCCACCCATTGAGTCCTACCCGAGGACCTAGGATATGCAGCTATTTTTTACGTCGTAATATATACACTGTTCCTAATAAAGCAGCCTTCTGTAATTGATTGATAATATTCGTGCTCATCCTGATGGTATTCAAATATTTTTCCAGCTGTTTTGGGATAGCACCCAAGGCTTCTATGACAATTGGTATTGCTCTTGCACTCTTGCACTATGGTCTTTCAATTTCAATTTGCAGGTCTTTATACTTATTTTCTCGAGTTCTTTATCTTCTGTTCTAATATCTCCAGGTATTGCAACGTCTGCTATCCAGACTTTCTTATCCTGATGGTGACTGGTATTTTCTACATATCATGTCCCTCCCAAGGACCCAGGATATCTAGAATTATTTCCATAATATATGTGCAGTTTCAGGTAAAGTTGCTTTTTACCATTTAACTTCATTATAATTTTTTGTTGAAAAGCGGTATATAAATACTGTTGGATTGATTTTGAAGCTCATATGTGGTTATTTCATTTACAACTAAGGTGTGCAAATGGTTTTTTTCTAAGTTTAGGGGTTATTTTTAATAAAAATTCAGGACCATGGGACAATGTGGAACCATCCGTCTTATTCTTTCCATTTTACAGATGGAAGGTGAGGCAGGGAGGTGGGAATCTAGGAATATCCAAGATTGATGTCTAGAACAGGGACCTAAACCAGTGGTGTCATCTAAATGATTTAAGAACAGGTACTCATTTTTGATTGGCACGTGTTGGGACCCGCCCACCGGAAGTGACGTCATAAGCCAGAAGTGATGTCGTGGCAGGAAGTGACATGAAAAAAGCCCTTTTTGAGGCCTCAGATGATTTTGAACTGACCCAACAGTTGCAACAGTATTCCACAGCACCCCCAGAACATGTTAAGGAGGCCTGGCATCATGTTAAAACCCCAGAGCAACTCATTTTTCAGTGGCAAGGAAAGGAAAGGCTCCGCTCGCTGCTTGCCTGCCTGCCTGGCTCTGAGAACATGCAGGCAACTCAAACATGCAGGAAATTCAAACGTTGCAGAGGGCGGAGTCGACGAGTGGGCGGGCGAATGGGCGGGGCCAGCTGTAATCCTAGAAACCGGTACTCGCATACCCCCTGTATGACATCACTGACCTAAACATAGGGGAAGAGGCACCTGTCCTCACTGCCACTCTGCCACTCACTCTCCTGGTTCCAGTTTTCTGACATTTGGCTTCCTGGCAGTACATTGGTTGAAAGCCCCACAAGGCTTGCTCTCCTTCAGGGTAGAATCATTTGCATCCGCCCTAAGCCTAAGAGGCATCATAATCATTTTCTGCTACTGGCTTATTTCTTTATTAGAGGGAGGACTTATTTCGACATCCGGCAATCGACTTCGCTCGCGCGCGTATGCCCAGAGACACAAAGGCAATTCATCAGGAATCCTTTAAAATCAGTGGCGTTTCAAAGGGTCTTTTTAACTTACTTTTTATTCCTCACTGATAACACAGCGTCGCTGTACAGCACGAGCACACGGCGGGGCATGTTTTAGTGGTTCATTAATACCCGTCGTGGATGTGCAGCCGCACACATTCAGCCACCTGAGGTGTGTATTAATGGACCATTAAAACATGCCCAGGAGTGTCTTAAAGCTGTTACAATATGTCTCTGCAATTTTAAATTCAATTTTTGGTGTGTGTGTTTTTCAAGGGAAAAAAAACTTTGCAAAACCTCTGGTTTTTCTTCCTGGTTTATGAAGTTGTTGTTTTTTTAAAAAAAAAAAATTCAGTGTTTGGCAATGAATCAGAGGTTTCAAACACTTAAACAAAAATCCTGAATGCGGCTTTTAAGCAGTATAAGGACGCCTCAGGGGTTTACCTGAAGACTCATGAAATCTATACTCTTTAAACCCCAAGTAGCTGGAATAATATGATTATATGAAACTCATGACTATTTAACATGTTCTGGAATGACAAATGCATACAGCAGGAAGTTGCAGCCACTGCACATGAAAGATGCTTGCTGCTAAGACATGTCTTTTTGCATGCATGTGGTACGTACTTAGAGCTGTTCCAATAGTGCACTTTGCAACCCTGTAGCATAAACTGCAATCACACCAACCAGCTGTTTGACAGCCAGCAGGACCCAGAGGACAAGCCTCGACTCTGTTCCAACTCTTCCTCCTGAATAGCTGATTGGCAGATTTGCTGTTTATTTTAGAGAGATACATGTACACAGCCTCTTCTCTAGAACAGGTTGGGAATTGTGTGCTCAGCACCTGTGACGGGAACTCAGGATGCTGAATGAATCCATCACATCTTCTTCAAAAGCTCCAGGCAGCTGCAGACACAAGTCTGTTTCACGGGTGCATACAGTATAAGTCGCCTAACATCTCTGCACTCTGCCTCTCATCTGCAATGACCATAACGCATGCAATGCTTTGGGACAACTGTGAGAGCACAATACTAACCTGCAGTTGGGTCGGCACAGTTAGGCCAGCAAAGTTTGGATGGCACAAGGGCGCGTTTGGACCACTCTCGGAGTCAGGGAGGATGGCGCATGGCTGTGTGCTGGCCTCTCTGACTCCAAAAGTGGTCCAAACATACTTTGCGGTGTCCCTTGTACTGGTCAAACTTTGCAGGCCTAACTATGCCGGCTAACTCCAGGTTAGGATTGTGCCCTGACTGTGTTCTTGGCGGCATGGAGCCCTTTATGCTGACATACCATCAGAGGAAGGGAGAAGAAAAATGGCCAAGATACTAGCGTTCTACTTTTTGTTGGGCTCCTGCAAACAGGAGACAAATCCTCAGTAGTCCCCTTGAAATCTGATTAACACAGAGCACTGACTTCTAAGGGCCAAGGACCTGTCCCTCATGGTCCAAATCCATGTTATAATTATGCCAAGAGACAGGCGGTTCATCTTAAGTGGGGTGATCAGGCAGGTGGCCAAAGGCCAAGCGCCTTTGAAAACGTAAGGAGCGGAGTTTTCTGCCAGTGAACGCAACTGGATAGTGAAAGGCAGCTTTAGGGAGTCTTGACATTTAAGAAGTAAGAGATATATGTTAATACACTGGGGCGGGGAAGGAGAGAGAAAAAGGATTGGACATATCTTGGCCATTACTGTCCATACATAATTATTATAATCAGGAACTAATGGAATCATTAGCAAATGTTTATGCAACACGTTGCAGGGGGAGGGAGAAATGGTGTGCTAAAGTACTTTGTAGAGCTAAGTATTATTTTTAGTATTAATGATAAATATGGGTATGACATCTGTCAGCAAGCTCTAATTATCTCTAAAGCTATTTCAGAAAATGATTGTGTCGCTTTTTAAAGCACTTCAGGGGAAAAAAAGTGTACTGTACACTGCTCAGAAAATTTTTTTTCCTGTTAAGAAATAATTCCTCTGTTAGAATCTGCTAATCAGAACTGATGTTCTGGAAGAATACAAAACCCTGTCTGAAGGAGACTGTAGATTGACACAAATTGGTCCACAAATTGATTAATATGAGTGTACTGTTCCCATTAAGTGTAACTTCTTCCTCCCCCTGTCCTGATATCCCTTCCCCCTTATACATCCTTTACACATTCTTCTCCCCCCTTTACTTCCATTTCCCCTTATTCTCTTTTCTCTTCCAGCTAGTCTTCAATTATTTTTTGCACAAAAGAACCTAAGAAGAGCCCAGCTACATCAGACAGCCACTGAGGTCAACAGCAGAGGTCCACATAGGCTCAAATCCTGAACACACTTACCTGGAAGTACGTCCCATTCAATACAGTAGGAGTTACAATTCTGAGGAGATCAGCATATAATTGCACTGAGGCAGCCCGAGCCTATGCAGGGCTTAAGTGGGTGATTCTCATGAAAGTTGCTCCATTGTTCTTTGGGCCTTAGCTGCCACACCAAATGGCCTGAGGCCATGCACAGGCAACAGTGACCCACTGAACTTCCTCCATTCGGTGGCAGACCCAGTCAAGGCTCTGCCCCGGCTGGGTCAACAACCACCGCCCCTGGCACTGGCTCCCCGCCTCTGGCGTCACCCACGCCACACACCCCACCACCCCAAGCTCCATTTCAGAGCTCTCTGAGCACAGGGGCTGCTTGCCTTTGTGCCTGTGGTAGATGGGGCTGGTGCGCAAGCAGTGGCGGCCATGGCTCTGCTGCCACTCCAGCCCCTGTGACCCTCTGGATCCCCCGCTAGGCCCTCTACTGCCTCCGTTTCTCCATATACTGAAAGACAGAAGAAGATTTGCTAGAGATGGTTCTCCCTTGGCCAGAACTGAGAAGGCCACAGTCCTTCTGACAGCCTCTTGCTGTGGTCAAAAGTCCAGCCTGTCTTCCTAGTGCCTGAGACCTATGAGGTCTGGTGCTGCTCCAGGGCTGGCCTTAAGCCAGTGGCGTCCCTATGGGGGGGAGGAGCTCTAAGTTTTGCAAGGTGCCTTACCCTCCTGTGTAAATAGCTCCTCCCCCTTGCCGCCGAAGCCAGTAAGCAACGCCAAGATGTTGCTTTTCCCCCTGAGGATTGGCTAAAGTAGTGTGGGAAAGGAGCCATTTCCATGACAAGGTAAGGCTCCTTGCTAAACTTAGAGCTCTGCCCCCCCCCATAGGGACGCCACTGCCTTAAGCCAGTGTGGTCTACGTCACCAGAGGTATAGGGAGGAGGCCACAAGAGGGAGGCGAGTGTGGCGGATGCTGGCAGCAGTTAGATGCAGTGGCACAGAAACCCTGCCCTTTTGGCCCCCTGCCCTCCCTCGCGCTTTGATCGCTCCTAAATGGAGCAATTCCAGGTGCAGGGAGGTGTGGCAAGTGACGCACAGAGGCGGGGCAGGTGCACTACGGGTGCAGTGGTGTTGCCCCGCCCCAGGCACACTGCGAGCCAAGTATAGCTCTGTAAGTCATCCCATTGTGCCCTGTGCTGGGGGGGGGGGGCTGTGCTGGTATGGTGAGCGGATTGCTTGCTGCTGCAGCCAGGATCTCCATGGACTCCGTGGATCTCCAGGATCTCCATGTAAGCCAATGGGGCGAGTAGAGTGACTGCTCATTGGCCCATCCCATCTTGCCCTGCCTCCACAAGTCTCAAAATGGGCCTCCCAGAAGCAGTTGGTGGTAAAAATTATGTCGAAGCAACTATTTCCAGGTGCCATATTGCACAAGCACTCTTCTCAGCATGGCTATATGGTGAGTGGGGGGTCCTGGGGAGGGTGGACGGCCCCACGGAAATTCCCTGTGTTGGGCCCCTCTGCTCCTGGGGCCAGCCCTGGCTACCCTGCCTTGTTGTTTTTTAATTTGTGCATGTGTGCGAGCGCATGCATATGTGTGCAAAGCGCACTTCCCACTCACCTCCCATTCCTTTCCCACATGACCTTTGCAGTGTGTTTTCTTCCCTCTCTAGAATTAACAAGTCTGTCTGCATCTCTATGACTGAAACATCAAAGCATTGCATTTCTCTTCATTCACTCTTTCCACACTGTTCGTAACTGTATACATCTTTAACATGTCCCACCCTTAGTCATATTTTTTTCCCCTCAAAGTTATTCTGGTTTCTCTTTCTGCTCCATATCCATCTAGAATGTGGCTACGGGCACATACTTGCACATTGGCTTGGAATCCCATTTTCCCTGCCCATTCACACCAATTGAAATGTTAGCACCAGCAAACCACAGCACACTTCTGCTCTCCCACCCCCTAATATGTAAGCTAACCCCAGTAGTCTTTGTGATCATACTAAAAAAATATTATCTGTCTAGCTGTATCCGTGTGCGTTCATATTACATTTCTTGAGACGTGGGAGGGCATGGCTTTGTACTACTGAAACTAATAATTTATATGCAGTCATACATCGGCTTTAGTAATCCTCATCTATAACTTTTTATTGTACCAGTTAGACCAAGACCCATAATACGGGATTATCAACAATAAGAAAAGAGTGACATTCCGGCATTCCCATTAAAGTCACGTTTCCCTGGGCGTACTCTGCGAGAGAACGGAGACGGGCAGAACGGAGAATTTTTAGTAATAGTGGATTATGGTCCAATATGATATGTTTTGTATCAGTGCTAACATAATGATCCTTTCAGAGGGCTACAACCTGCATGTCACGACTGCTTTGCTACTGAAATTAACAAAGGCTAAGATGAGATACGGAAAGAGATGAAAAGCAGAGGGGAAACAAACATGACTGCTGGCTGCCATCTGGCACAGATGTCACTTACCACTGCTCATGAATCAGGCACCCGTTAGATTTATTTAGGATAGTTAACACAACATATATTCTTGAGAAAAACATAAGTAATAAAGATAGATATTCCTAAAGCATTTTAGTGGTTGAGTTACATAGCTGGTCATTCTTTCAAACCACAGATCCAAATCGAAATCATGTCATTGACTAATTATGCAGACATTACATTTGCTAGGCATTTGTTATCTTACACCATGTTCCCTGTATCGGATTCTTTTTGCAGTATATTTCTTGTTCTGATCTCCTGTGCCTCTTCAGAAAACTCAAGCGTGGATTACATGGGACTCCCTGAAGCCTCTTTTCCGGGCACTGCAATGTCCATACCCAACTAGCACCAGCACAGCTATATCAAGGGATGTGTCCATACCATATCTTTTGCTTGGGCAAAGTCCTGGCAAAAGTTTGTTTTATCTACCACTTCTTGAATTTGTGTTGTAACTGGAAGATTTTGCATTGTATTTATTTGTATTGTAAGTTTATAAAATATTGTAAAATTGAAACATCTGATTTGTGGTTAACTGCGCAGCGTCGACGCGGAGGTGCCAAACTGCACCCCTGCGTCAGCGCTAAAGCAACGGGACTGGCGCTGCAGGCAGCGCCGGTCCTGTTGCGCCCACGCAATGCCTCCCTCGTGTCGGCCGAAGCTGGCCAGCACGAGGGAGGCGCCATGATGGGGCAGCTCAGGGATTGGCAGGAGGAGAGAGGAACGTGGGCGGGACATGGGCGGGTCCCATAAGGCCGAATCCTAGACCCGTTTGGGAGGCCGCACAACCCTGATTTGGGTCACATGGTCTCCTCAGATCTACGCCCACTATTTAGCTGGTGCAGATTTGAGGAGTGCATAGGGGAGGCTGGAGCCTCCCCTACGGTAAGGGAGTGAACGCTCCCTTGCCGCGGGGAGGCTCCAGCCTCTCCTATACTACACTGGTATGGCTTTGGCTGTGCTCTTAGACATATCACCCTCTAGTTCTCTACCTGTTTGAAACAAAATGAAAGTGGCAAATAGGTTTCAACACCTATTCCAGCAATATTGAAGACAATATATTACAGCTTTTCAAGAATCACAACCCCAGTTGCTCCCACTACATACAAAAAAAAAAAAAGGAAGAGATTTGCTTTGCTTTTTTCTATAGGCAAATATCTATATTGGAACTCAAAGCCTATCATTATGAGAACCAGGATGGTGGAGTGCAAGGGCCTCTAAACGTTTCGGCACAAAGGCCGCATCATATATCTGACACTGTGTCAAAGGCTGGAAAATAAATACATGGAGAACCAATGTGCATAAGAATTTGATAGAATACAGTAAGCGAGGGGATGGCTATATACCACATTCAGGGCACAAACCTAACCTGGAGTTAGGCCGGCACAGTTTGGCTGGCACAAGGGCCACTGTAAATATGTTTGGACCACTCTCAGGATTAGAGGCCAGCACACAGATGTGCGCCATCCTCCCTGACTGTTTGTACGTTTCCACACATGCATACAGTTACTCATATATAAACAGACACAATGGAAATACTATGTGAATAGTCAGTTCTTCCTTTCAGAATGTCCAATTACATCTGAATGGAGGGGCAAGTATTTCATGTAGATGAAAAGGTGAATACACGTGGCTATCTCAGGACCAAGCTTATAGTCAAGTATGTAAATATATTATCGTTCATGCTAAATCAATAAAGTGCTAGGTGCATCAATAGAATGCTATTGAAATAGCAATTCCACCACATGGTTTTGATGATACTCAAGTGACTCAGAACCAACAAAAATTGCCAGTGTCTGAAACACATCTGACACACTGGTCAATGCTGAGTGTCACTTGGATATTATTTGAACATTCATTTCAATGTTCATTTCAATGTTCATTTCAATGTTCATTCATTTGTGTCTGTATGAATCTGGGGAAATACCTAGTTGTTGCAGTTTCACATCTCACAGTCCAGAACTGGTTGAAACTGGCAT
>JAJKFI010000008.1:11954766-11976808 GCA_029204185.1 Lerista edwardsae
GGTCTCCAAGCCCCCAACTCTGCTGCTATTTACACAAATTCACAACACTAGTGCAGTGGTTCTCAAACTTTTTAACACCAGGCCCCACCTTTTAGAATGACAATCTGTCTGCAATCAACCATAAGTGATGTCATGGCTGGAAGTGATGTCATTGTGATGCCAGAACCTGCTGCTTTCCTGATAACACAGCAATAACTTGGATACTTTCTCAGCCATTTTCCAATAGCAAAGTGAACCAGAAAGAAAGAAAAAAAGGTTATTTACAACCTTTACACAAGCAAAACTACCACACAGCCCTCCCGCTTTCCAGCATCTTATCTTCCCATATTTTCAATACGGCTGCTCTAGGTGCTTTGCTACCCACCTGAAATTGGCTCATGATACACTGGTGGGTCCCGACCCATAGTTTGGGAACCTCTGACCTAGCTTGTAATGATAATGAGAAGTACTTGTATAGCACTTCACGTATATTAACTTGCAATCTTTACCAAAATCCTGTAACGTAGGTGAATATAATGCTCATATTACAGACGGGGAGAATGATGGGGAGAATGATTCCAGCGCCACCAATACCCTCTCACCAGTTGCGGACCCAGCCAATGGGCTGCCCAGAGACAGAGGAGGAGGCAGTCCACCTCCTCTGCTGTTTCCCGGCTTCTATGTGCTGCTCCATTCTGCCCCCATACCACGCTAGGCTCCATATCGGAGCCGTACAGTGTCAGGCGAGGGAGGGAGAGGCTATCGGCTTTTCAAGGAGCTTGAGCTTCAAGCGTCTCTGAGTTTTATGGCCCAACCCTGTTGGGCCTCGGTGCCAGCAGAACGCATGTTCCAGTAGCAGCGAATGCCAGAAAATGGCCATCAAGCTCGCACCAGTGGCGAACTCAGTAGTGCACTGCGGGAACACCTGCAGGAAGGCCAGTTTTCCTGTCAGTGTCAACAGACCCAAAGGCAGATTAGAAGGAAAGGGGGGGCAGGGAGGGGAGGGACAGTGTGGCGAGGCTCTGGGTGGGGGTGGATCTGGTGGTGATGGTTTGCACTGGAACATACCACCTCTGGCAGAACCCCTCCCTGCCCCTTTCTCTCCTTGGACTTGCACCGGAGGCCCATTTCAGAGGCCCATTACTGAGTGGTAGCCTTAAGGAGGGGTAAGGAGATTTGAATCCCCTTTCCCTTCCCTTCCCTTCCCCACCCACCCTCCCGCCGCTGGATACAGTGTGCACATTTTTGGCACAGGTGCACCAATGTGGGCTGCTAATGATTGGGCTGCTAATGAGGCAGAAAGAAGTTAGGTGCTTGATTTTGAGAGGATACCATGGTAAAAGCATCCCTTCAAGAGCATTCTGTTCTTTGGGTATCATATGGCCCTTGACAGCCATTTCATTCCACCTGTTTATGTCAACCTCCTTTCACACTTTAAGGGCCATAGGCACAGGCCCGGTGGGGGGGGAAAAGACTCAGGGTAGTAAATGTGAAGCCAGGCAAATTTTCTGGTGCCAAGAGTTATCTCCACTGATCCCACACTAGGGATCACACTAGACTGAGGTTAAAAATTGGTGTGTGTGTGTGTGTGTGTGCAGTTGCAAAAGCCTTATTGCACACACTCTTTATAACCAGAGCATAAATCTTCCCATCTCTTCCTTATTAAGAGTGAATGTATTTAACCTGCTTATGTTTGTTCATGCATTTGAATTTCAAACATGTAAGGCACCCTGGCTGGATGACAAAATATATTCATCTTATTAAACTCTGATTAGTTTCCATCCTCAACCCTCTAAACACTTACCTAATCCAATCCTGTGGTGGAATCTTTTTAGTACACTGAAAGGGGGGTATTTTTAAAACTAGAGGATGTAGAGCAGGCAGGTGACAGAAAGGCACACACACACACACACACACACACGAACACACACACACACACACACACACACACAACGGTATACACAAACCTGGGTGGGTCTGAAGTCACCTACCCGCCTTCCCCCCCCCCCAACAGAAAGAGAAAGAGAGAGAGAGAGAGAGAGAGAGAGAGAGAGAGAGCAGTGATAAAACACTAATCTAAAACAAAACAAATACTAGAAATTCCTTTTTAAGTGTGCTTAGTGGCACACAAATGAGATAATGGCACAAAACAGGAGTCGGCAAAGGGATGGAAACTGAAGAAAGCAGAGTTGCCACACCAGTTATAAAGCCTTTTTAAAACACAGTTGCTTCTAAAATTATACTGTTAGCATTAACTACTTTGCTAAATGTAATTTCAGAGCAGCTTGGCTATGCTGGGACCAATAATGTTTCAGCAGATGTTAACAGTGAGGGAATTTAAAGATTACAGGGTTTCATGGGTGTAGTAAAGCTGCGGTGGGAGCAGAAATATTACCATAGCTGTTATGTTCTGAGTGCATCACATTTACTGACAAGTAATACATGAGTGATAGTGAGGGCCAAGGGAACAGAACTTTATACTTACTGGTCAGCAGCATATAAATTCCATAAATTAAACAAAGTTTTATGCATTTTTCATTTCTTTTCTGAGTGATCCTCTCTGAGGACCTGTACTTCACATGTATTTCAACCGCAAAGCAGAGCTCAGAGAGATCATGGGCTTGGTGTTCCCCCCCCCCGACGTATTTTCCCAAATAGATGACCAACTCTCCTGGTTCTCAATCCTTCTTTGTGTGGTTTCTGCACAGACCTCTTTTACTGCAGTGATTTCTATCATGGGGTAAAGCCCTGTTGCCAACAGTGTACAGTACAGCCCCTATATTTGCATTAGGTCCCTCTTCTTTTAATGGCGCCAGACATGCTGTGACACACAGTGCGTTCACAAGTGCTGGTGGCATTTGCATGTCTTTTTCACCAGTTTCAGAGTGCTTTCAGGAAGAAAAAGAAGCACAAGGGAGATGGAATGGCTATTCTGAGATCATGAATATAGATGCTGGAGCAACCAATTTGACAAGAAGTCATTTACAATACAAATGGCAGTCCTGACTTACCTGCTGAATGATTTGATGCCTGTGTGTTTCTCACTGCAAAGCTTATGCAGGCACATCAGCATCTTTACTGAACAGGAAATATATGGACTTTTCCTGAGGGCACAGCCTTTCTGAGATAAAAAGGTTGTGGTGAGAGAAACCACAGATTGAAAATGAAAATGATTGTGACATCACAGAGACCCACAAAATTCAAATGCCACTTTTGGGATCTCCTTCTGAAGGATGATACTGTGTATCAGAAATACATGCAGGACAGATCACCTGGTTGTTGCTGTTGTTTTTATTCAGTCGCTAAGTCATGTCCGACTCTTCGCGACTCCATGGACCTCAGCACACCAGGCCTCCCTGTCCTCCACTAGCTTCTGGAGTTTGCCCAATTTCATGTTCATTGCTTCAGTGACACTATCTTCAGTGACACTATCATCTCATGTTTCCCACCATGAGGGTCTTTTCTAAAGAGTCCTCTCTTCTCATGAGGTGGCCAAAGTATTGGAGCTTCAGCTTCAGGATTTGTCCTTCCAGAGAGCAATCAGGCTTGACTTCCTGTAGGATTGACTGATTAGATCTCCTTGCAGTCCAGGGGACTCAAGAGTCGTCTCCAACACCATAATTCAAAAGCATCTATTTTTCGGCGCTCCACCTTCCTTATGGTCCAGCTCTCACAGCCATACATTATTACTGGGAAAACCATAGCTTTGACTAGGCGAACCTTTGTTGGCAGGGTGATGTCTCGGCTTTTTATTAAGTTGTCTAGATTCGCCATAGCTTTCCTCCCAAGAAGTAAATGTCTTTTAATTTCATGGCTGCAGTCACCACCTGTGGTGATCTTGGAGCCCAGGAAAATAAACTCTGACCCTGCTTCCATTTCTTCCCCTTCTATTTGCCAGGAAGTGATGGGAGTGGTTGCCATGATCTTAGTTTTTTTAATGTTGAGCTTCAAGCCAATTATTGCACTTTCCTCTTTCACCCTCATCAGAAGGTTCTATAGGTCTTCCTCACTTTCTGCCATTAGAGTGGTATTGTCTGCATATCTGAGGTTGTTGATATTTCTCCCAGAAATCTTGATTCCAGCTTGTGAGCCATCCAGCCCTGCCTTCCTCATGATGTATTCTGCATATAAGTTAAATAAGCAGGGTGACGGTATACAGCCTTGTCGTACTCCTTTTCCAATTTGAAACCAATCAGTTGTTCCATGTATGGTTCTAACTGTAGCTTACTGGTCCACAAACAGGTTTCTCAGAAGACAGATAAGGTGATCTGATACTCCCATCTCTTCAAGAACTTGCCACAATTTGTTGTAAATCCACACAATCAAAAGCTTTAGCATAGTCAATGAAGCAGAAGTAGATATTTTTCTGGAACTCTCTTGCTTTCTCCATGATCCAGTGAATGATGGCAATTTGATGCTCTGCCTCTTCGAAAACCAGCTTGCACTTCTGGTAGTTCTCAATTCACATACTGCTGAAGCCTAGCTTGTAGGATTTTGAGCATCACCTTGCTAGCATTACATGTAAAATGAGTGCAATTGTGTGGTAGTTTGAACAATCTTTGGCATTGCCCTTCTTTGGGATTGGAATATAAACTGATCTTTTCCAGTTTTGTGGCCTGGAAAACTGCTGGGTTTTCCAAATTTGCTGGCATATGGAGTGCAGCATTTTGACAGCATCATCTTTTAAGATTTTGAATAACTCAGCTGGAATGCTGTCACCTCCACTAGCTTTGCTGTTAGTGATGCTTTCTAATGCCCACTTCACACTCCAGGATGTCAGGTTCGAGCTCAGTGACCGCACCATCAAATCTGAATACAGTACCTACTTTTAGGAAACAAATGTATTTTCTTCCCACATGAATTTCCCTACCAATGAATACAAGACTGTATGGTTTATCTTGTAAAAAAAAAAAAATCAACAACAGGAAACAGAAACAGGTTTCAGCAAACTTTGTATGGAAGGCGGCAACTCTAGCGTTACTTTTATAGACTCATTTTTGTACATTTTAAGGGTTGGCTCACAAAAGAGTTTGTGCATGAGCTTCTACATCTACAGAACCCTCCAGCTGGCTGTTATAGCTACCGCAGCCAGTCTGAGAGTTGCAATCCATCCATTGCAGTAACACCACTATGGCTGCTACCAATGTTCATTTTTCATAGGGTACAAGGATACTGCAGTGAAGAAAAGTCAGCAACTTCCTTGTTCCTTGGATCATTGTACTCTACTATCCCCAAAAGGCTGACTTTAACAGATATCACTGCCACACTTGTTACAGATCGCTAAAGACATTTCTACATGCAGGCACTGGTTTGCAGTTGTCACAAGCAGACGCTGTCACGTGGGTGTACAGACCTAAACCTTCTAAAAATAGGGAACCCTGATCATACAAATGCATTTACTTTTCCAAAGGAATTACATCCACAAATGTTGCCTCTTCACTAAGGCTGTAATCCTATACAGACTTATCTGGGAGTAAATCCCATTCAATTCAGTTAGCAGGGGTTGGGTGGACAGATTGGTTCCCAGGAGGGGGATAGGATTGGTGGCACCGGTGCATGCTGTATCCTATCCTCCTTTCCAGGCCCGATCTGCTGAGACAGATCCACTCGGACTTGCGCCAGCGATGTGGCAAGTAAACCTGTTGCCTTTGTAACTAATAGCCCAATCCTATGATTGGACTGTGCTGCATTGCAACCCACAGCATTGCAAAATGTGACACTGTATAGTGTATAGTGCACAACTGGATCACTGCTGGAAATGGCAAGTGGTGCCAGCGATGTGGCAGAGGCCTGCCTGGAGCCCCTGATGCTGGTTAGACAGTGGCAGGGGCAGGCTGTGGGTCGGGAGGTGAAGAGTGAGGGAGGACTGGGGGCATAACTGAGGAACTGGGGTGGGGAGGAGGTAAAAGGGATGGATTGGACAGCAATGGCACACACTGGATTTTATCCCCTCCATTTTTAATTTCCCCACCCCTTTCACTCCTTGGACATATGCCTCTTTGGTAGCATATATTCACAGAGACCCATCTGCGCCCCCAAGGCTTACATGGAGGTAAATAAAAATTATTTTTACTTTCCTCCTCTTTCCCCCCAACCCCTTGGGTTGCCCCCCACCACTAATACTGGATGCAGCAAGCACCTTTTTTGCACAGCTGCATCTGCACTGGGGCAGGGAAAAGGACTGGGTCCTAAATTGACTTTTAAAATGACAGAAGAAATACTGTTAAGTAGATTAGCAGAGAACTGAATTTTATTGATTGACTACTGAAAATTCAGCTTTCAGGAAAGATATCTTTTGTACATTTTGAAGAAAATTACAAGTCTGATTCACTCCCTTGGTCAATTGTTTTGCCCGCCCTCCTGCCTCACTCCCCTGGTCAATTGTTTTTCCCACCCTCCAATGCATCCTGGTGTGGAGACTTGGGTCTAGCTTTCCTGTTCACTCTCCGTGTTCCCATTCATGTTAATTTGTTGTTGTTCTTGTTGTTTTAATATGTTGTTTTAATGTGTTTTACTTATTATGGTTACATTCAGTGGTGTCATCTAAATGATTTAAGAACAGGTACTCACTTTTGACTGGCACGTGTCGGGACCCGCCCACCGGAAGTGACGTCATAAGCCAGAAGTGATGTCGTGGCAGGAAGTGACACGAAAAAAGCCCTTTTTGAGGCCTCAGATGATTTTAAACTGACCCAACAGTTGCAACAGTATTCCACAGCACCCCCAGAACATGTTAAGGAGGCCTGGCATCATGTTAAAACCCCAGAGCAACTCATTTTTCAGTGGCAAGGAAAGGAAAGGCTCCGCTCGCTGCCTGCCTGGCTCTGAGAACATGCAGGCAACTCAAACATGCAGGAAATTCAAACGTTGCAGAGGGCGGAGTCGACGAGTGGGCGGGCGAATGGGCGGGGCCAGCTGTAATCCTAGAAACCGGTACACTCGTACCCCCGCGTACCCTCTGCATGACATCACTGGTTACATTGTATTTTGTTTTTGTTCTCTGTAAGCCATCTTGGGCATTTGGTTCAGCATAGGAAAGGTGGGGTATAAATTCTTCAAATAAATAATAAAAAATAAAAAAGGACTTGTTTTATTCTTGCATTTGTCAAATAGTATCCTTAAACTAGGTGTATTAATATGCATCTAACATACATTGTATTAATGTATTAAATAATGTATTAGATGTACAATATATACATCCAACATGTTATAACATATATAAATAACCTATCTATGTTTCAATATGCCATTATGTAAAGTGGATCAACCTAGAGTAGTTCTAAGTTAGGGTCTCTGTTGCTAATCTGTTGCTCCTGATGATAGCGGTAGAAATCCATCCTTCTCCCCAAGAGCGTCTTTGCCCACAACATGAATCATTAGCCCAGTCTGGCAACTGACACACACAATTCTTGCTCGCAATCGGTATGCAAAATTTGCATTGTGAACAGGAAGTCATCATGGGCTGATGAATGCACAGACCCTCCTCCCGAATCCAGCAACAATGCAAATTGATCAACCCTGATTCTCCACTACTTGTCATTAAATAGCTTTCCTCTTCCACGTGTACCGGTCAGTCTTCCAATGCCAACTCTGGAATCAACAGATGATCATTGGTTTGGTCCTGACTTTATTGTAAAGCCCTTTGTACACCTTATACTGACGTGCTCATGTTCAATGTAAATGCAGTTCATAGAAGAAAATAATACAATAGATTAGCGTTGCCCTATAAGCAGTAATTGTGGCATACGACAAAGAGCTCCTCACTGGCATTCTTTACAGTGTTCCAGACCTTTTACCTTATTGAATCAAATGTCATTATAAAAGAAAACAATACAGTATATAAGAAAACAGGAGTGGCGTGATGCTGATTAAGAACAGAGACACTCCAAGCAGCCGGCTACAGGGTGAAATCCTTTTTATTTTGATGGCACTATTTCACTGTCTATCATAAACTTGGCGGAGCAGGCTTTCTCTATCCAGCTCTCCTTTTATTGGGCATAAATCACTCCTGACAGGACGTTTTATGCCTAAATCCGTTTACTGTCCTTGTTGGTAGTCTTTAAATTAATATTTATAAGCTGAGAGAGGCCTAAAAGGATGCCGCCGTAAAATACCTAAATGCTTCAGTTTGGCTTGAACGGATTTTCCTCCTTCTTGACCACTGACATTCCTTAATTACCAGTGACCCAGGCGCACATTGTCTCTGCTCTCTCAAGCTCGCAAATTACCGCCTTTGATGGTATTGCGGCTGACAAAAGGGGTGGATCGAGGAGAATCTGCCCGTCTGATATACTGGACAAGCAGCATTGGTTCAAGGGGAGGAGATACAAAGGAATCACCTGAAAGGTGAAAGGAAAACACTGAACCAATGAGCCCCTGGTCTGGCAGCCAAGCCACGCACCTCTGCTGCAAAGTCAGAAGTATATTACATTTGTGAACTAGTAGCTGCCATTTGCAAGTTATTTCTTGATCTGTTCGGTTTGCAGACCACCTGAGCACGACTCTAACATAGAAATAGTCTGCTAAATGAAGTGGTTCCTCCCATAGTCACTTTAGGGTGCAATGTTAAACCTAGGCTGGAATAAGTAGGCTGCCTACCCTATATCCAGCCTGGTGCTCAGAGGTGCTGCCACACTACCCGGGGAAAGGGGGAAATATCCCCCTTCCCTGGGTAATGCACAGTGGCCAGGATGGGGCTACTTTAAGTTGCACCACCAAAATTGATGGCGCAACTTCGAGAGGCTTAATCAGAGCCACCTGGGCCAGCGACGGGGGTTAGGATTCAGCCCAAAGGACAAATTCTAGCTCCTCCCCCTACCTGGGCGTGGCCACCCATGGGCCTGCCCGTTCTCCACATCCCCCACCCCATTACCTTCTTCACCCCATTATGCCCCTCCTGCCCTGCCGGAGTCTCTGTGCTGGCCTAAGAAGACCAGCCTTACCTTCAGGCCTCCGGGCCCAGGCTATGGGGCAGGGAGGCCAGCACAAGTCCATTGCCTGGCCTAACTGGTTTGAAACTGGCTCAAACATGCTTTACAGCGCATCTATGATAGCTGAAGGCCTTTTGTGCCGGCTTTTTGGTCTCAGGCTTTGTGCCTCAGGGAGCACATAAGACCACAAGATACCTGCATCCTGTTGCCACTCCCTTGCACCTGGCAGAAACTGACAGAACTCCTCTCAGAGGTCCAGCATGGTTTTAGGGGAGATCCTGGGGGGGGGTTGGCTCCTAGGGGCACACCTCCATGGGTGCTCCCCCACCTGCAGGGGCTGCCTCCCCCCAGCCTCCTGTGGCTTGTTAGCGCTGCCCCCTTCTGAGAAGGGGTGGCTGGTGTTTGGTAGGTGCCGCGCACCCTGGAGCTACCTCAGCTTTCATCCATCCACTTACCGCTGGGCTGGGGCAACCTCCTGTTGCCGTCGCCACCACCTGGGGAGCCTGTGATCGCACCAGCCTGGGCGGCCTGGTGTGGAATATGGACAAAGGGCCAGCACAGCGGTGCTGATGGCAGAATGATCACGAGGCCCTTGCCCACCAGCCTCTCCCGCCTCCCACATGGGCAGAGGGCCTCTGGGCCCAGCCTGGATAAAAAGATCTTCACCTGGCACCAAAAAAATGTCAGGGTTAGGTGCCAGGTGAGCCTCCCTGAGGAACTCTGGAACTGAAGTTGTTATTTCCGCTCTTTCTCCAATCACCAATCACCTCACCTCCCAATATGGGAACAACCAGAAAAGGGCCTGTACAACAGGCAGGTAGAATGTTCATCTCAAAGTGCTAACTGGTCCAGACACAACTTCTCCATGTATTGACCTGTTTCAGTCTAGAAAGTTTCTATTGCCCAGTGACTCTGCTGGCGGAACATGTGTTCCACCAGTGAAAAGCAGCAGTAAAGTGTGCTCCAGCAGTGCGCTGAATAGGTCAGAGACTTCCCACATGCATCGCCGGATCACTGGCCATTTGCTGGAGCAGGTAAGTCAGCAGAAGAGGCAGGAAAGGATGGGTGGAACAAGATGGAGGTGAATGGGCAGGGAAGGTGAGGAATGGGGCAGGAAGACTGCAGAAGGGGGTGGATCGTGTGCTTCTGCCCCAGACTGCCCCTTTGAGCAGTCTAAGAACCCCATTCAGTAGGCTGCGACTTTACTCAGGGTAAGGGGAGGAACGTCTCTTTACTCTGGGTAAGAACATAAGAACATAAGAAGAGCCCCGCTGGATCAGGCCAAAGGCCCATCTAGTCCAGCTTCCTGTATCTCACAGCGGCCCACCAGGTGCCCCAGGGAGGCATGAGACAACAAGATGCTTGCATCCTGTTGCCACTCCCTTGCACCTGGTACCAGTAGCCCACCACCTTTGTAAGGAGGTTGCACAATCCATCATTGCCTATAGCCCATGATGGACCTTTCCTCCAGAAATCCGTCCAATCCCCTCTTAAAGGCATCAAGACCAGATGCCATCACCACCTCCTGTGGCAAAGAGTTCCACAGATTAACTACCCGCTGGGTAAAAAAGTGCTTCTTTTTATCTGTTTTAACTCTCCCAACCTTCAGTTTTAGCGGATGCCCCCTGGTTCTGGTGTTTTGAGAGAGGGAAAAGAACATCCCTCTATCGACTTTATCCCTTCCATGCATAATTTTGTATATCTCAATCATGTCCCCCCTCAGGCGCCTTTTTTCTAGGCTGAAGAGCCCCAGACACTGCAGTCTTTCTTCATAAGGGAGGTGCCCCAGCCCCGTAATCATTTTTGTTGCTCTCTTCTGCAAGAGACCTCCCTCCTTCTCAAATCCAGCACAGGATGCAGTGGTAGCCATCTGGTGCCACTGCCCCAGTGCAGGACAGGATGGGCCTTAAGGATTTCTTTGAGAGGAAATGTTCTGAAAACAGAAGATGTTCCAAACTTACAAATTAGTTTCTCATTACCTATAAAATGTGTGACATTCGTGAAACCACAGATCATTACATGCCTGAAAAATAAATTTCTCCAAGTCTCCTAGTATCTGGGCATTTTGCATGCTTTCCTGGCTATTTGGATAACTGCAGTTGGGCTGTGTTGCTTGGATAAATACTCAAAATCAAATTCACATCATGTAAATCCACAGTCATGATCAAACCCACTCTAAATATTTGTTTCAGTGCTAATTACATTGAACAACACAGTTGCTTGAAGGTATCACACGAGAAACATGAATTGGTTTACCATATTCTATTCAGGCTTACATTGGCAGTTCTCATCACAGTAATACCATTTTGCAGAGAATAAAATTCTGCCTTATTCTACAGAATTTGCCCAAGGCAGGATTTCAAAAAGAAGAGCCAGACATTCAAATGTGACAGACATTTGAAAAGAATACCATTTCACTTGGTGAGGAGGAGGAGGAGGCTTTTCGTGCTAGGTAAATTAGATATTTTGCCATTCGGGTTTCCGAATTGCACTCAAACAGAGCAAAAAGTTCAAATTGTGCCAATTTAGAAAATGGATCTTATGGTCATGAAAACTCCTTTTTTTCTTGCCAATATTTCTCATCGAAAGATGTTATTTCCATGAAATCTCTTTGTGCAGCAACATGTACAAGTATTTTTAGGTAGACACAAATCTAAAGGTTCCAGATTATCAGTGCCTGAGAGATGCCTGCCAATGAATGGTCTAAATGGTCTTTCAGTGGTGTCCTGACCCAGGCCAAAATCACATTGCAATCACTGTGGTTGGAAGACTTCAGAACAGAAATGCTTGGACATGGCTTTTTCCACTGGCTCTGCTCCATACTTCTCAATAACCCATCTTCTACTATCATTTTCAGCCAGGCACACAGCACCATAAGCGGACTGTGGTTACAGGCCCTCTACAGATCCTTGCGTGCAGCAATGAAGCAGATGGCTGCATTGTTGTCTCTGACAGTTGCCAAACATCTATTGGGGAGGAGGCCAGAGCAAGGGGTTCAGGCCCCGTTCCTGAAAGCAGGTAACTGGTAATGTCAGAGCTGACTGTGCCAACCATCTGTTCAGCAGTCCAGGAAGACGTGCCTCACATATAGCCTGCAGGGACTGGGTTTGTTTATTTAAAAAAACAAACAAACTACAAAGTGTTCCATCAGAAGTTCCACTTAGTCCCACACCTTGCTTCCAAAAGTAGCTCACCAGCTACTCCCAGGAAGTCCACAAGGCATGAAAGCTAGAACTGTCTCCCTTTGTTTATCCCCAGCAAGTGGGACAGACAAAGCAGGGTACTCCTTCACACAGTATACAATTAGCCTGTGGAATTCATTGCCACAAGATGTGGTGATGATGACCATCAGCTTTAAAAATTTTTTAAAAATCTTGTGAGATTTCCTGAGATCCATGATGGCAGCATCCAGCTGAGCCAGGAAGAATTGGCTGTGGAACCATCACGACACACATACGTTTGGGAACCACTGCCCATGTTATCACAGAAACTGGGACCTTCCGCTTTCAAGGCATAAGCTCTGCCACTGAACAATATCCTCAGGGAAAGCTTGGATGTTATTGACTCATATGGAGGGGCAGCAGGTATCACAATGTTTAAGGCACTTCCATGTGACTTAGAATGCTGAAATTTTATCTGTGCTTTGCTCACAGCAACCATCTTATTCCAAAGATCAACGCTAGTACATCTGTCCCCCAAAACTAGGAGGAGATTCTAGCCTAATACAAATGTGAGAATCAAACCCACTCTCTCTTTTGCAATTCCAAGAACCCACCCTCCCTTCTTCTTAATTCGTTTCCCACTTCTTCACCTTCGTCCCTTGTAGCAATTAACCCTCCCCTTTGGCTAAACACAAAGAGCTGCAATTCTGCCTGACTTTTCCAACCAGTCAACAGCATTCCCAGAAACAGTGAGGCCACAACACAAAGTGACCGGAAGCACTCTGTCCAGCCCAGGGGGAAAGCGGGCACTCCGTGTGATGTTCACAGCCAAGAGCAGAAGCCCAGTATATGTCACTAACTGCTTGGGCACATATGTCTGTACCTGGCAAGCTGGGTTTCGGGTGATACCAGTAAATGGAGCAGCTGCCCAAGACTCTTAAGGACATCCTAGTCCCACTAGTTCAGCAAAATATGAGCTGAATTGCAAGTGGTCTTTGTTGAGGACCTGCAGTTGCACAATCCACCACCCCCACCCGATCCTAAGGAGCCCAACGTGGGTGGAACACTTGTACCGCCCACGTCTCTGTCACAAATGGCGTTGTAAAGCACTTCCAGTGCCGGCGGTAAGCTTTTACTGCTGGGCCAGCACCATGGCAACAGCAGCAATGGGTGCCCCAGAGGGAGCCCTGCTCACCACCAAGCAGTGAGTCCGCAATGCGGCCGTTCTGGGCAGGGGGGGGCGTTCCGGGGAGGGGGTGGAGCAGGGGCGGGACCAGCAGCAACCCTAAATAGCCAGCTCAGAAGAGAGTAGACGCGTCGCTCACCCTGCCCCATGGAGGCTGCCTCGGCTGCCACAGGATGCAGCAGTAGCTGCATGGCTGCTGCTGTGCTCCTGGGTGGCCAGGCAGCATAGGATTGGTTCCCTTCATTCTTATCCTGCTATGCGCTAATATGGACCTGGCCATGAGAGGGCAAAAGAAGGAACGATAAATATCTAGGGCTGCTTTGGATGCTGCTGTGTTCCTATGCACCCTATCAGTGCAAGTCTAGCTATGCTTACTCAGAAGTCACTGCGTTCAGTGGGGCTTACTCCCAAGGATGTATATACAGATAGATGATTCCCTTATCCAGACATCCGAAATCCAGACTATTCCAAAATCCAGACATCTTTGGCCAAGACTTTTTAAAAAAACTGTCTGTAGAAAAGTTTTGTGCTCATTCCAGTAATGGGATCTGGGGATTGACTACAGGAACGCTGGGCGGGACTTACGCATGATTGGCAGCCCGCCCGTTTCGTTCCTTCGGCTGCCTGCCGGCCGCGCGGGCTTCTCCTGAGGAGCGCGCCCCACCGCTGCTCGTCCGATCACCCGGCGCCCCCCCGCCCCCCGGCGAGCCAGCACCCCTCCGAGGCCAGGGCGGGCGGCGGACTGGACGGACGGGCAGCCAATGACGCGTAAGTCTCACCGAAGTCCCGCCCAGCGTTCCTGTAGTCAATCCCCAGATCCCATTACTGGCTCATTCCCACATACAGGCTCTATTCTGTGTTCTATTATATTCTGTGATGTGTATCTGTACAGATATTGTTGAAAAATGTCAAAGGGCCTAGCAGACACCCAAATGGGTAACAGCGAAAAGAGCAAGAGGAAGCATTTCTCGGTATTCAATTATTCCAAAATCCAGAAAAATGCAAAATCCGGACACCTTCCCGTCCCAAGCAGTCCTGTAAGGGATAATCAACCTGTATAGGATTGCACCATAACAGCCCAATCCAGAACTGCCGGGCTGCCCATGAAAGCAGCGGTATCCAAGCAGCTACCGCTGCATCCCACAACAGCCAGGCAGCCACACGATGCTCCCCAGAGACATTTGTCCTGTTCCTCCAGAATAAGGGTGCAGCGTAGGCAATGGGTCTACTGGCATCTGTGTCAACTATTTCACTGGCACAGAGATGAGGCCTTCCGTGTAGGGCCGTGCAGCCCAAATGCAGGTCAGGAACCGCCAGTGAGTCACCATTGGTCCCACCCCACTATGCCACTCCCCCTGCCCAGGAATGCCCTCCCACCCCACCTGAAAAGGTGCCATGATGGAGAGTGGTGCAGTCACTGCTTGCCGGCTTGCTTTGCTGCTGGGCCAGCGTTGCCATGGCGGCAGTGATAAGGCTTTGCTGAGGCTTCATAGCTGATGCTAGAGGCACTTTACGGTGCCTTTCACAACAGAGATGCAGGCAGTACGTGTGCACCATCTGTGTTAAAAAAACTGCTAGGATCGGGCCCTTAATCTCACATACAGATACGAAAATGGTTAGGTTACAGACACCTCTGTAATGTCAGAATGGTCAGGGATAATTTTGAGACATGTGAATGGTGACATAGCAATTGTCAAGGTCTCTGACTCTCATCTAAGCACGCTCACATTATAAAGATGCATAATTTTTAAGCCATTTTCTGGGCCCCAACATTTCTCTGCAGACCACAAGTCAGGACATGTAAACTTTGCAACAGTTTTAACGTTTTGGTGAGTACACATTGAGCTTTTGAATGCCTTCTTCTGGCCTTGAAAGAAAAGCATTGTTCTTCCTAGCCGTGCCAGAATTTCTTCCAGCTACACTGTGGGCTGGCCCAGAGGCTTCCAAAAAAAAAAAATGACAAGAATGACAACATGAAAGTGGCAGTGTCCAACCTCTCCGGCACTCTTTAAACACCCTTTAAAATGCAGCATCAAACAGGGAATGGAACTATCAGAAGAAAGCGAGTGTTCACTGCAGACACCGCAAGCAAGCAAGCAACGCTGCATTGTGCTAAGTGGCAAGTCACTGTAGCTGAAAAGGAAAGAAAATGGATCGACAGAAGGAGCGCTTGACAGAAAGAAATCTGAGCATGCTGTCCTCATATTTGTACACAGTCATTCATCCTGATGTGGCGAAACTGCCTGAGACGTTTCACTCATTGACAGCCCAATCCTATGCCTGTCTCAGTAAGTTCCATTATTGTCTTCCTTCTCAGTAAGGCAGGACTTCTCTCTTATTTACTTCTCAGTAAGTCCCATTATTGTCAATGAGACTTATTCTCAGGTAACTGTGAATGGAATTTTAGCCCTTGGCTACAGTCCTATGCGCACTTACCCATTGATCTCAATTGATCTGAGTAGACTGCAGAGGATTGCACAGTTGCTATTTTAACTCCCTTTAGATGTTCCAAATTTATCTCAAATCTCACTTGAGGCAAAATGCAGAGGCAACTGCACTTCAATCTCCCCACTCCCTGCGCCATTCTTGCCAGCCCCTAGCCAGAGGTGGAGCATGGGTGTAGCCCGGGGTGGCACAAGCCATGGGTGCTGGCAGTGGCAGGGCACCATTGCACAGAGTAAACCGCGTGCTAACCCACGCTGTTTGGCCCACCTGCCCTCCCTGGTGTCCATTTTGCTCCAAAATGGAGCTATTCCGGGCGCAGGGAGGTGTGGCGGAGCAACGCACAGGGGCGGGGTGACATGCAGGGGGTGCGGTTTCATTGCCCTGCCATGGGTACACTCGGCGCTCGGTTCATCTCTGCCCCTAGCATCTACGAACACTCCATTTTGGAGCAGCAAAGGTATAGGGGTGGGAGGGCCAACAGAACCATCCGCCTCCACTGACGTGGTGCTCGGGGGCATTTCCTCCCCCACAAGAATACAGGTAGAACCGCCACTGATCTAGACATTATAAAAAGACGGTGCCTTTTTGTTTTAAATTGCAGTTGGGGAGCTGCAAGTGGGGCAGTCGTACCACAATTAATGTAGGAGGGCTTTCGAATCATATCTGCACACTAAGATGCACCTGCAGCAGTATGTCCCAAGGTCCCCTCGCTTGTCTGCAGCAGGATATGTGGTGAGGGTGTGGCAGGTGAGGCAGAACTGCCCTACCAGAGTTCTTTGAAAAGTGCCCCACTGCTGTGATCATGCAAACACTTATAGGCTCCAGGCTTTGAGCAGCTGAAGCCCATGAGTTGTAAGTGTTTGCAGGATCACAGCCACTGTAGCAGTAGTGGAGGTACTTTTCAAAGAACAATGGTAGGGCAATTCTGCCTCACCTGCCACACCCTCACTGCACTGTCACTGCAGTCCTAAGTCCAGATGGACCAGCAACCTCATCTCAGTTGAACTTATTTAACTGCTATTTCTGCTCTGGCCTTTCCACTGAGTTGTAAGCAATAACTGGCTGAATTACTGGGAACAGTCTACTGTAGCATGCCTGCTGCTTTTCTCACACATTCAGTGGCTCTATTTGGCTGATTCTTCACAGCCCTAGTCCTGACCCAATGTAAAGTAAGCAAAACCAACAGTCGTGCAAATCAACATGAATAGACTCTAAACTGAACTGGTTAGATTCTGAGTTGTGCATTTTCCAATTTGGTGTTTTCAGGGGCTTCCTTTACACACAGAACAAACTCAGGGTTGAAGTGGCTTCCCTTTGGCAGCATCCCATATGGAAGTGTATGGATGTTCGCCTGTTGGCATCCTTTCTTCCCACATGCACAACTAGCCAAACCCATGAAGTTGCATTAGTCACAAAGTCAAGCAGCAAAAGGCACTTGCTTTAAATGAAGGAAAGGTGGATGGTTCAGATATTTAGATGTCTTCAAAACAATTGTATAACTGCTAATCTTTAATGCTATCATCATCATGATATTATGATCCTTTTACTGAAGATTCACCAAAAATTAGCATCATTCACATAGACTACAGAATCTATCAATCTAGAAATGAATAATACCAGCTCCCTCTTTATATAATTTCTGGCAGGGTTTAAAAATACATCTGTTCACTAAGGGCCCAATCCTATCCGGGCTAGTGGTGGTAGTAAGCCCCTGCCTTCGGTGCAGTGTTGCAAAAGTGTCACAAGGCCCCAGGACCAGGCCCCAGCACCTAGAGAACCCAATGTGAGGCTGGTGGGCGTTAAGTGACATCACTGCCAGGGGTGAGCTCAGTGGTGGTATCTAAAGCGGGAGGAACCGGAATGCTGGGCGGGATGTACGGTTGATTGGCAGCCCGTCCGTTCCATTCCGCCGCCTGCCCGCCACCCGGGCTGCCCCCGGTTGGCGCGCCCCACCACTGCTCACCCAGGCACCTGGCGCCCCCCCACCTGTCCCCCCAGTGAGCAGGCACCCCCTCCAAGGCCAGGGCAGCCCGCGTGGCGGGCGGGCAGGCAGTAGAACCAAACGGACGGGCAGCCAATCACACATAAATCCCGCCCAGCGTACCGGTTTCTCCTGCTTTAGATACCACCACTCGGTGAGCTCCTTTGGGGTGGGGGGAGGGCATGGGAGTGCAGAACTGGGTGGGCAGGAGGGTGGAGCTGGGGATGGGATGTGCAGCCCAACAGAGGCCCTCAAGTCTGCACAGGCAAAATAGCTGGCACAGACTTGAGAAGGCCCACTGGTGGCCCTGTGGTCTTACTCCAGGGAAGGGGACAAATGTCACCGGCTCCCAAGGTGCCTCCAGCAACTGCCCAACTCCTGCAGGATGCAGCAGTAGCCTTTTGACTACTATTGCACCTACAGTGGCCAGGCAGTTTAAGATTGGGCTGTTGGCTTTTGAGGAGGAATGATGCCTTGGGGTGCCTTTTCCGTCACTCTTTTTGTCAGTGGTTACAACTCTTTGTTTTAATGCCACTTTTAGCATTTTTACTCTTTTAGTCTGCTCATATGATATAGTTGTTAGTTGGTTTTAAAGTGCCTGTTGTTATTATTGTTGTTATTATACTGTATACGTATATTTTAATTGTTCTGGTTTTAGTTATTTTAAATTGTGTTTTTTTATGTTGTACACCCCTTTGAGCCATGGAAAAGCAGCGTAACAATCTTTCAAATAAATGCCAAAGATGTTTACAAAGATGTATATTAAAATGTGTCAACATTTGTAGTCCCGTATAAGCTTAGGGTTAAAGAAATACTTCGGCCATCCTTTGCCGTTCACAAACAGGAGTCTTTTAGAAGGGATTTGAGTATCTTTTGTAAGCAAAGGTATTTGAATTGGATCCTTCACTGGAAGTTGACCTATGGATGTCTAGGGATTAGGGTGGTTCAGCAGACAAATAATTGCCTCTTCACCTCTGAGACTTAGTCTCTGAGACTCTGAGACATGCTGTAACTTAGGCATTGACAAAAATACCTGAAGATCGTTCAGATAATCATTGTCCTTATTGCAAAATGGGTACTCCCCAAACCCGTATTAAATGGGTCCGTACATTTCAAAGTTCCCATCACAGAGGTCCAGAACCCTTTATATAATAAACAAAAGGAACAAAATTTAAGCTATTGCACAAACCTATTGCAAAAGGGATGGATGTGATAATTTCAGCAAAAAATAAAAAAAATACCCTTGATGAATAGAGAAGCAGAGATGAAAAACATGAGCCATATCATCTCATCTAGAGATTTTTTTTAATTGCCCAGCCTCTTTCCCCAGGCTGTTGCCTCACCTTAGGCTGAATGGAATGATAAGGTCTAGCTTGTCAAGGCCTATTACTTATTCACTACCCCATCACACCTTTGACACATCTGTCAGTTTTTATACAAGAGCCCAATGAGCTGAAGTTTCCTTTCATACACTGGAGGGCAGTCCTTTGTAACCACACCCTAAAGGCTTACATGTCAGAGTGCAGTTACAATGACAGGGAAGCAGGCGAGAGCAACAGTTTTTGCTGGTCTCGACCATTTTTAGCTCCTAGACAGATTCAGGTTTTTTAGCCCTGATTTTGCGGCTGCACAAAAGATCTTTCCTTTTTAATTTCCAGACCAAACAACATTGGGTGAGAAGAATTAACATCAATATTTATACCTGGTCTGCGGCGGCGTCCAATGTTTTTAATCCCACTACCACAGACGATGCATTTTGGGAGCTGCCACAGAAATTGATATAAAATCCCTTCCCAATTGATACAAGGCATTTGCAACCGCAAACAGAAAACTATTAGTACTCAATTTTTTTTAAGTAAAAATATAAAAAGAAAACCACAACTCTAATTCGAGGCATTCCAAAACTTCAACTGGAATTGTCAGTGTGGAGACAGACATAAACCAAATTTTGGACATTTATTGTAACACAAATTGTTTATTATTATTATTATTATTATTATTATTATTATTATTATTATTACTACTACTACTACTACTACTACTACTACTACTACTACTGCTGCTGCTGCTGCTGCTACTACTACTACTATTACTACTACTACTACTACTATTACTACTACTACTACTTTTGATTATTATTAAAATATATACAGGATCAGGTATACTATGTAGTCCCAGCATGGCTGCATGTTGATTGACTAGGGCTGGCTAAAGCTAGACATGCATGAGATCGGATTGTAGAATGGATTGTACCATCTCTGAAAGTAGAGGATAGGATACGCTTTTGAATGTCCCTTTATATCAAAAATTCTCTGCCAATAGAAAATTAGCACACAACGGATCCAGCCTAGTCCGCCGCCTGCGTTGCTAGTGGCAGGGAGTTTTTCATGTGGACAGCGTTCAGTAATGTGACTTCATAGCTGCACTCTAAGTGGTTCGATTTCTGCCATCATTCAGACCACTGTCATTCTCAGCACTCCTCATTCTGCTGCTGAGTACACTATTGTCCTATTTAATCCTGAAATTGGACCTTACAGTAATCATGAGCACCTTGTTCTCCTGCTATTTCTCTTTCCCATAAATATGAAACACTTGATGTGACTGTATTATGTTGTGAATTCCTCTGCCCCTGATGCATTTACTGCATAAATAGTGCTGGGGGGGGGGTGAAGGGAAAAGACCTCCTCCCAACAACAAGTAGCTTCCCTCCTCATCCACCCACCCATGGTAACTCTGTGGTTACTAAAGGCACTTTTACAATATAAACTGTATAACCAGCAGTCTCCCATGGACTCAGTTCCATCAGTGGATGAGAGGTGGGAAAGAACACTCGAACTAGAAGGTAGGCCATAGGCACCTTTTCACAAAGAAGTGAACCTTACCCTTTTTTTTAGAGCATAATCCTATGCCTGACTACTCAGAAGTAAGTCCAATTGTGTTCAATGGAGCTTGCTCCCAGGAAACTATGTATAGGATTGCAGCCTTAATCTCCTGGGCAGCCCAATCCTGAGCTGCCCAGCTCTTGGAGGAGCAGCAGTACCGAAATGGCTACCACGGCATCCTGCAGGTGCCTCAGCAGCCACCGGAGTCTCCTCATGGAGAGGGGATGTTCATCCCCTTCCCTCAAGGAAAGCCCCAGCCCTGCACAATGGGGCTACTCAAGTCTCTACCAGCTATTTTGCCAGCACACACATGCAAACCCTTGTGTTAGGCATCTAAGCCTGATGTGGGGGGTTAGGATGTGGTGGTAAGGGACTTCATCAGTCCTACCCTTTCCCAGGGCTGCTTCCTCCTCCCCTCTGCCCAGTTCCACCCCTCCCATCTCCCCCACCCTGAACCTTCTTGCTAGTCGCCGCACTGCTGGCCTCCTGCTCACTAATGAGTCCATTGACTAGCTAACTAGCACCAGCCCAGCACCAGTACTCCCTCCTCCCACAGCGTCACTTTTTGGCGCACTGGGGACATTTTTAGCTGGCAATATGGATGTATTGCCAGCATTATGGCCTTCAGGATTGGGCCCTTGATATTTGTTTCTTCTGGTGCTGCTACTGTTTAACTGTTTGCAAGTTGTTAAAATAGAGAAAATTCAGGAGGCTGTTACTTTTGGTGGTAGACAACAAGGTCTAAATTGGGTTGATGGGAACTGTCAGGCTTGCGGTCAGACAAATAGGTTCACCAAGAGCTGTGCCAAATGGAGATCAAGGTTCCACCTCAGGTGATGTCAGATGATCTCAGGTGATGGATTTCACTAAATTCTCCACATTTAAGTTTCTTGAATTTTTATAAGCACGAGAGATTCCATTTTCATCAAGCACCGAAATGCCCTGCAAGGCTTCTTCCAGTCACAAAACATGACACCTGCAATGTTGAAATGGAGTTTCAGAGCTTCACACCAGCCTATAAGTTCAGGATCAGGGTCTAAAATGCCTGCATTTGACTCAGCTTTGCTCATTGTGGATGAGATCACACACATGCCCTAATGTACGCCTCATGTTTAAGTGCTTGGCAAAATCCAGGCCCTAGCATATTATAAACCATTAAACAATCACTTTCAGAAAAAGGCAGGATGCCATTATGCAGTTTCTAGATGATTTAAGTCATATCGCCCTCTTCCTCCCCACTCCATCCAGCCTATCTTTCTTTCTTGTTAGCTGTTTAAATCAGCAGTTTTAAAGCTTCAGTTCACCAAAAATGCTAATGTTCATTGCTCCTCAATTGTAATTCAAATTGCTCCATACAGCCTCCAGCATGCATTCAGCAGAAGAATCGAAGCTTGCCAATTGGAATGTGGAGGTCACAGATGTTCCACAATTTTGTGTGTGTGTGTGTGTGTGTGTGTGTGTGTGTGTGTGTGTGTGTG
>JAJKFI010000008.1:11984560-12000246 GCA_029204185.1 Lerista edwardsae
TATTATTATTATTATTATTATTATTATTATTATTATTATTATTATTATTATTATTATTATTATTATTATTTTAAAAAAACCCTCTCCCATCCCCAGCAGCAGTGCAATCCTGGGGATCGCATTGCTGCCTTCCCTCACCCTTAAAGGGGCAAGGAAAAGTGCCTCCATGGGTGGTAGGTCGCAGCCCACCAGTTTGGGAACCACTGAGTTAGGATATAAGTACATACAAGTGATCCCCCCCCGTTCCTCCCCTCCCTGTTTCATCCCCACTGCCACTGCACTTACCTGTGCTGCTATGATGTCGGCCCTCCTATGCTGCCAGCGGTTGTGACGGTACACTGAAAATGCTTGTAGGTGGTGCACACAACACACTGCCAGCATCCATTTTACAATAGCAGAACTCTATTTCACTGTCATAACCCCGGCCCCCAAGTGTGTGCTGGCCCAATCGCAAATCGAATTGGGCCGTCAGTTAGGATTGGACTGTAAATCTTTTGTGGGCAGGTAGATTTGGAGGTTTTAATGATAGGTCTGGATTAACCACTCAGTTAAATCTAGATAATCAATAGTATTGTACATTCTCTCTAAAAAAGTTTAGATTCTCCTCTTAGTTTTCTTATGTACAAAAGTTTAATAAGATATAAAGTATGAAGCATAGAAAAATTGGGTTAAAGGAAGTCACTCTCGATTTACTAGGCTTGGAGAGAAGATGGGGTGTTCAGCAACCCACATTCTGTTGACTGGAGTAGTTGCTCTTTATCATAGCAGTTTAGTTATTTAATTCACTAATACATCCACTTGATGTCACTATCACTGCCCAGCAGAGTACTATGCCAACGGGTCAATGCCTTTTGTGCCAGTCAATTTGCTGGACAGTGTACAATCAGCAAGGAACTTGGCATTTTGACACTATCTCACCACCACCCATTGTACTCACTAACCACTTGGTCTTCTGTCTGCTCTTTTGCTGCTTTGCAAAAAACAAAAATGCAGGTCCCTAAACTGTAGTTTATCAAATGCTCCAGAAAGTGTCTGATGCCTCATTTTCCCAATCCATTTAGTAAGCTCGAGTGAGAGAAAGGCACACGATAGCTCACTGGATAGCACTGCAGACAGAGCTACGAAGACCGGAATTGCAAAAGCTTAATTTACGAGCTGGTTGCAGGTGTGTATCCTGCCCACTAACACTGGGCAAAATCTGGGCAAGTAAAGAGGGTGTAAAGAGGTGACTCACTACTTTTTCCACTAAGAGCTGTTTGACATTCCCTGCAGAATGGACAGGTAGATTGAGGTGCCAGAACTCCTGAGTTCATATTTTAAAATGCTCCCGATGTACATAGTCTGTACCAATGGTTCTCAAACCTTTTAGGACTGGGACCCACTTTTTAGAATGACAATCTGTCCAGGACCCACCTGTCCAGGACCCACAGGTGATGTCATAGCCAGAAGCTAGAGCCTGCTGCTTTCCTGAGAATACAGCAATAAGTTGAGTTATTTCTCAGACATTTTCCAATAGCAAAGGGAATCAGAAAGAAAAAATAAGCCTATTTACAACCTTGACGCAATCAAAACAACCACACAGCCCTCCCCCTTTCCAGCATCCCATCTTCCCATATTTTCAATGTGGCTGCTCTAGGTGCTTCGCAACCCACCTGAAATTGGCTTGCGATGCACTGGTGGGTCCTGACCCACAGTTTGGGAACCATTGGTCTATACATATACTATATACCTGCATATAGTAAAATAAGCACATCAAGGAGAGGGCTATGCGACTTTTTTCTTCTGGAGGTGCTAGCCTGCCGGGAGCCTTTGCTGCTTGAGAATGTTCCAAAGTGGGCCCCTCCCATCTGAAAAGGAACTCCAATTCAATTGACCACTTTATTTTGCACAAACCGGGCCAAAGCCGTACCTGCTGACCAGGCCTGGCTGGCGTTCCAGTGCTACCCAAGCCAGCCACACATACTGCTGCCCCACACACATGCCATGCACGAACCCCACACTACTGCCACCTCCCCCAAAAATTTAAAAAAAAATCCTGCACATGCATGAATGTGTGCCAGCCCCCACCAGGAGGGAGGGAGCCAAGCCTGGCATGCCCTGCCCGCTCACAGGGGAAGGTGGGAGGGAGAGCAAGCCACGCAGAGCTGAGTCCCCTCCACTTCTGTCTCATCCCTTCAGCTACCCTGGATGCAGTGGCGTTTCTACAGGGATGGCAAAGCTCTAAGTTTTGCAAGAAGCCTTACCTTGCAGTGGAGATTACTCCTCCCTTGCACCGTTTTAGCCAATCTTGGCGTTGCTTACTGGCTACAGCAGCAAGGGAGAGGAGGGATTTCCATGACAGGGTAAGGCTTCTTGCAAAACTTAGAGCTTTGCCATCCCTGTAGAAACGCCTTTGCCTGGATGCAGCCACCTCACCTGCCCTGGTCCCGTTTAAAACGGCCTTGGTGAACAGAGAGTGAGGCGGGTGCCTCCAGGGCAGGTAGCATTGTCGGCAGGAGAAAGGGATGGGGGATGCTCCACCTCTCCATCTCCTGGTCCCTTTTGCTGCTTCCTTAAGCAGCTTGGGGTGGGGGGAGATGGAGAGGCAGCCATGGCTGGGGTGTTCCCCTGCTTCCAAGAGGAAGGTAGGGGGATGCCGTTGCCTGGATCCTCCATTCACTTTGCAGGAAAGAGATTGGGGCACAAAGTAGAGAGTTTCCTTCTGCAGCAGCAAGACACGGGGAATGGGACCCCTCTCTTCTCATCTCACCACCTCCTCAAACACCCTGCTTCACATGAGAGTTTCAGGTCACATCATCTATGGGCCAGCCCTACATTTTAAGATACAACCATGTGAAGCTGTCTTCTACTGAGGGCCCAGTCCTATCCAACTTTTCAACGCTGATGCAACCGTGCCAACAGGGCATGTGCTGTATCTTGTGATGGGGGGGAGGGAGTAATGGAGGCTCTCTCAAGGCAAAGGAACATTTATTCCCTTCACTTGCGGGTGCATTGTGACCGCATCAGCATTGGAAGGTTGGCTAGGATGGGGCGCCTGAGTCAGATCATCGCTCTATCTTGCTCCACACTGCATTCATGTGGACTGGGAGTTGTTTGCCATGGTTTGGACGAAGAGACTTTCTTAGCCCTACCTGGAGATGCAGGCACAGAATCAGGAATCTGACTGGGAGGGAAGCTGCTTATATCAGCCAGCAGCACAAGAAGGAGCTACCAATATAACATAAGGAAGAGATCTTGGTAGGCTGGATTTCAGTCCAAGGGAAGATGGGACGGCAGAGTTGCTTCTTCATCAGTCACTTCACCTATCGTGTGACCCCTGGAGGTTTCTCTTCCTGTGTAGCTTTCCTTTTCGTTTTCCTTTGCCCCGCTCAAATCAGCATGTGCTTCCTATTGGCTGGAAGCAACCACTCACTTCCCCCAACCCCAGGATGCCGCTAGCTATCGGCAATGTTGCTGGCTGTTTGTGGAAAGGCCCGTTTTGTTATGCATTCCTGTACATTTCCTTAAAAAAAACAACACACAACTCAAAATGATTCCACGTATAATATTACAGCACATTCTTAGTTCTGGATTGGGAATTTTCTCCCCTACATTTTGTGTTTTTGGCAGACCTACAGCCTGTATCATGTAACTTCCTTCTGTTTTATTCCTGATCCCAGTTTAATTACAGTGTAGCAGGAACCTGGCATTTGTCTTTTTTCAGGCAAGAGAGTGCCATGTGGCAACACTGTTAAACGCGTAGGAGAGCTTATGAAGAAAAGCTTGGCAAAATTGGATAGGGAAAAAAATGTTTTCTCTTTGTGTTTTCAACCTGCTGCCAAGGCTCCATCAAGCTGAAGTGCCTTCGGTAGCCAAAAGGGAGCTCTTGTTTAACTCCTTTAAGCCTGGATTTACACAATTATGCACAGTGAAACAAAGTGATTCTATGTGACCTGTTTTCCTGCCAAAGCTCATTGGCCAGGATTAAATGCTTTGCGGACAGCTGTATCCTTCTTGAAGGGGCCTTGATCCTTTCAATGTTGTCTTCTTGCTGCCTGGGTAATAAACACTTTCTGTCACTTCATACTTATCTCTTCAGCGCCACAGCCAAGATCAGATCTGACAAAGCAGAAGATGCGTTTGGAAGTCTGCGGCTTCTTCGCTTCCGCTCCCGCCTCACTTCTAAAACCCTCCTCCAATCCTTCAAAGAGTTCCTGAACTGGCACCCAGAACTGCCCATTAGGAAGCTGTGCTCCGTGATTTGTGCATTATGTGTAGGTTTTATCACAGGAGAGCTGTACGTGTCTCATGGAAACCCGACTCCAGGCTGCAAAACTGCCCAGGAAGAACGGCAGATGTGAAACAGAGCTGCAGTAGCTGCTTGCCACTCTCATGGAATCTCGTAGATCAGTGTTTCCCAGTGGGTCAGGAGGACCCACTAGTGGGTCAGGACCTGATTGTTGGTGGGTCCTGAAACTGAAACTAGCGAGCTGATAGCTGACAAGGAAAATGTATTGAGCCCTACAAAAAGTGAAGCTGAGCTACACATACAAGTAGGCAACTGTGCCTCCGTCTACCTCGAAGAGCAGGCTGAGAGGAACGTGCCTCCGTCTACCTCAAAGAGCAGGCTGAGAGACTGAGAAATTGGGTGCCAGAATGGCCCCAATCTGGTGAACACAGGCCCCCCAAAAAGAAGGAAACCCCCCCTCAGGCTGAGAAGGAAAATGTATTGAGCCCTATGGAAAGCAAAACTGAGGGTGCAATGCTAATCAACTTTCCAGCACTGACATAGCTGTGCCAATGGGGCATGTGCTTCATCCTGCAGTGGGGGAGGGGCAGTCACAGAGGCCTCCTCAAGGTGAGAGAATGTTTGTTCCTTTACCTCAGAGCTGCCTTGCCCTTACTGGGGGGGGGAGGGGGGCTGGAACGTTGGTTAGGACTGCGCCCTAAGCCACACATGTATTTACTCATGCGTAGGCAAACATGCCTCAGCTCACATTGAAGGCCAGGCAAAGGGGAATGCAAGGCTACCAGACTGGTTTCGATCCAATGAATGTGGAGCTCAACAACCACTCCAGAAGGCACCGCCCCTGCACCGCTTAGTAAAAAAGGATACAAAGAGTGGCCTAAGCAATGGTAAGATGAATTGTTTTCTATTAAATGTAGGTGGGTCCCAATCAGTGGTGTTATTCAAGGGGTTCTCCCAGGTTCTATAGAACCGGTTGTTAAACGGCTGGGCCCTGCCCACTTGGTTACCTCAGCTGGCTTTGGGGTTTTTTTTGCTCCAGCTATGACGTCATAGAACCGGTTGTTAATTTATTTGAATACCACCACTGGTCCCAATAGTATGTCATTTTAAAAAGTGGGTCCCAGTGCTGAAACGTTTGGGAACCACTGCTGTAGATTAAGGGATTCTGAAAATTTTCCACTAGCCTGAAACCAATCCACTTATGGTGCAAACTGGAGTGTCACAAATGCGCCATAAAGCACGTTTGGGCCACTCTTGGAGTCGGGGAGGATGGCACACATCCATGATTTCATTCTTTCTGGACCCAGGACTCCCCCCGTCTTTGTCTGATGAGACTAGAAGAAAAATATTAAAAAGAATATTAAAAATATTTCCTGGAAGAAAAATATTAAAAAGAAATACATTTCTCCAAACTATCTCTAATGTGAAAGGACAGCCTTTCATTGCACATCTATATTTGACCAGATCTTATTTTTCAGCTCCCATGGATTAAAAATCCTAACAAACCTTACAAAAAATCCTTACGAAACCAGTTGCAATCCTCAGGCTGCTCTTTACAGAATAGTCTTACTGATGGATAGCCTAGGTTTTAATTCATGCTTTGTCTTCAGTTTTGTGTTAGGCTCCCGTACCTCTGAAATTCTGTATTTTGGCCACTAACCATAAAATATTATTGAACTCTTTGGATGGAGATAGAGTTTGGGTTCAGAGGACACATAAACACACTGTTGCACGATACAGTGGATAATCCATATTATTGGATGGCAATGAGATAAGTGCTGTCACTTTGCACAGCGAAATAAGCCTAAGCAAAAAAGGATGAGATGGTTGGAAAAGGAAGACCTAAAAGATCATGGCCCCTTCCCTGTTATAGGTAAATGTAACGTGTGTATTGATGGACTATAACATGGTGGGGGTGGATGATATGAACAATATGGTGTGATTAATTTGGCTTCCTTTTAAAAAGCCTTTGAGGCTTTTCTGATGTAAATACAAAATATTCACAAACTAGTGGGTTCTGATTTACAGTGTCCCCAGTAAAGTGTGTGGTGACATGGCCACACACCTCCCACCTGAACTCCACACAACCCAGAAGTTTGGCAATAATATGATGCTCCCTTCCAGAATAGTTTTGCTGGTTGAACAAATAAAATAAAAAGCTGGCTGGCATCCCTGTTCAATTCTAGAGAGCCAGTGTACTGGATGGGGTGTTGGACGGGGCCTGGAATCCAGGTTCAAATCCCCTCTTAGCCATAGCCTCACTGGACTGAATTTTCACTAATAATACTAGTTTCCTCCCAGAATAGTTTTGCTGGATGGACAAATAAAAATAAAAGCTGGCTGGCATCCCTATACATAAATATCACTAGCTGAACTTGGGCCAGTCATGGAACCGCTTAACCTATTTCTGTGTTTGCTATGAGAGTACAAAGGTGGAACTTTACCACATATGCTGGACTACTGTAATTTGCTCTATGTAGGGCTTCCCTTGAGAACAGTTCGGAAGCTACAGTTAGTACAAATGCAGCAGCCCGGGTGGTTACAGGGGCTAGACAGTTTGACTCAGTAGGACCACTCCTTCAGCAGCTGTAGTGACTGTCCATTCACTTCCAATCTCAATTTAAGATGATGGTAATGATGTTTAAGGCCCTTCATGACTTAGGCCCAGCCTACCTAAAGGACCATTTTCTCCCATACATACCATTTCACCCTCTTAGATCATCTAAAGGGCTCTCCTTCAAGTACTCCCCGCTGTCCCAAGTTAAAGGGATGGCAGCTCGGAGGCGAACCTTCTCTGTAACAGCTCCACAAATACGGAGCCACAAACTAAACCCTTCCAGAAGAATTATGAACTACACACTCCCTCATGGACTTTCGGAGAGGTCTCAAATCATACCTATTTCATCTGGCCTTTGGATGATAGTTGGCAGTCTGCCCTCTGTCCCTCTGGAATATTGTCATAGTTTGTTTATTCCCCTGGTCAATTGTTTTCCCACCAGCCAAAGGGCCTGATGAGGAGAATTGGGTCTAGCTTCTTTCTTGAACATTCTCTGTGTTCCCGTTTAATGTTAAATGTCTAATTTTCTTCTTTTCTTAATGTTTTACTAATTGTGGTTACATTGTATTTTGTTGTTCTTTGTTGTTCTCGCCTTGGCCATTTGCTGCATCATGGGAAAGGCGAGATATAACTTCTTCAAACAAATAAACACACACAGACACAGACACACACACACACAGACACACACACACACACACACACACACACACACACACACACAAAGCCATACAGAGTTCATGTAAATTGGTCCTAAGTCTTGCTGTATCAAGAAAAAGTGTTCCCTTATCCCAGAGTTGAATGCCCTTACCCCGGTGCTGGAAATTTGGTTAGAATTGCGCCCTGAGAGCACTACACATTACAGCTACACATTGCAATAGACAGTGTTTCTGAAACAGTCACCCTGTGGCAGGTTCTTCCTTCTCAATTCAGTAATGCGCAATAAACTTTCTTGTGTCCTATCACACTGTGTGTTCTGCTGCTTCTCATGTACATAAGTGGTTATCAACAACAGGAAAGAGAAACGCACACAGTTCTGGATTCAAGCCACAGGTAAGACTTACCTCATGTTATGTTGGGGATGGGGGAATTTACTATGGGCTCTGTATTAATATCATAACATAGAATTCCAGCCTGTTCCTTGTCCTCTTCCTTCTGTTTAAACATTCATCTCCCTGGAATAAATGAGCATTCCCTTGCCTTGAGGAGGCCTCCGTGACTACGGCTCCAGGATGCAGCACATACCTCATTGACATGGCTATGTCAGTGCTGGAAAGTTGGTTAGGACTGCACCCTCAGTCTAATCCAACAGAGCGTTTTTGTGTGGATGAAAAGAGAAGGATGCATTTGTATCTGTTGTATATGTTCAAGCCGAGAAGGGGCAGAAATCCCAAATACATGGACTTCTGCAACATTCTGCCAGTTTATATCACAGAAATGTTATGCAATCTCCATAAATATTTAAAGACTGAAAGGCCCTTTGATTTAATTTTATTCACGGTGACCCATAAATGTTTGTCTAGAATTTAAAAGTGTTACAGCAAGCGAGGATATATCACGAGGCATAGATTTTTGCCTGGAAATATGTCAATGGTTTGCAAACATGAATGCATCAGACTCTGGGTGCCTGAGAGGTGGGTCAGAAGTTAACAGGATTTTGCCCTACTATGAAAACTTAAGCTGCAGATCGGAAAGTGTTTATGTGATATCACAGTTGGAATGACAACTGTCAATAGGAGTTGGATGGAGGTGAGGTCAGTATAGATTTTTTTTTCAAAGCCTGTCTGCTGCTGTTGCCTGTCATGAGATAGTTGTCATTTTCAAATCACTCCATGCATTCAGCAGATCTAATGCATCAGCTTGGCTGCAGAAATATGAAGTGAGTGTTATAAACATATGGTTAAAAGACGCAGCTATCACATTTGAATGGCCAATGAGTAACAAGCTCAGGACAAAGGTTAGGTTTTATTAAAAAGTCCCATTTGCCATATTTTTTGAATATTTTGTAAATTTATGAACTGGAAATCAGTTCCTTCAAGAGTATGTTAATTAAACACCACAATGTATTTTATGTTTCTTTTAATGGACACAAAATGACTTTTGTTTAAAAGGACTTCATTGTATAGTATTACACATTTTTCATATGATAGGGAAGAGGAAAATCAATTTAAGAGTTCTGTTCTTCTGGCAGCTCATTTAAGTGAATTCTGGCTGTGTTAAATGATCATCGGTATTTTTTCTTTAAATATCATCTCCATGAAAAGTAATGTAATGAACAAAAATAATGAAGTGTAATTTGCTGTAACCTCAATAGATTGATTTTGTTCTCCTAAGACACGGAAAAGCAGCTGGAATGCAGCTGTAATATTTTAATTTCTATTTAGTTAAAATTTCCATAGTGGTATTACAAATGACTTATTAAACAGAACATGGTTGTCCTCATAAGAACATAAGAAAAGTCCCACTGGATCAAGCAAAGGCCCATCTAGTCCAGTTTCCTGCATCTCGCAGCGGCCCACCAGATACCTCAGGGAATACACAAGACATGTGCATCACATGTACTCCCCTGCATCCAGCACTCTGAGATAGCCTACATCTAAAGTAAGGAGGTTGCACTAACCATCATGGCCTGTAGCCTGCAATGAACGTTTCCTCCAGAAATCTGTCCAGTCCCCTTTTAAAAGTATCTAGGCCAGATGCCATCACCACCTCCTGCGGCAAGGAGTTCCACCAGTGATGGGATTCACAGATTCACAAGGGGAACGCTGGGCGGGACTAACACGGGGCTTCTGCGTGATTGGCTGCCCGTCCGCAGCGTTCCGCAGCTGTCCTGGCCTCGGAGGGGCTGCCCCCCGGTTAGCGCACCCCACTGCTGCTTGCCCAGGCACCCGGTGTGACCCTTACCTGTCCCCCGCGGCGAGCGGGAGCCCCCCCCCCCCGAGGCTAGGACAGCTGCGGAACGCTGCGGACGGGCTGCCACTCAAGCGGAAGTCCCGCCTAAGTCCCGGCCAGTGTTCCCCTTGTCAATTTGTGAATCCCATCGCTGAGTTCCACGGATTAATTGCCCGCTGGGTAAAGAAGAAATGTGATGATATCTTGAGTGTGCCATCATCACTAATCAGTGGCATTCCTACAAGGGGGGGAAATGTTAAGTTTTGCGGAGCTTGAACTCCGGCTCCTCCCCCTTGCCCCCAGAGCCATTTGCAGCTCAGAGAACTTTGCTCAACAATCCAGGCTAAGGTGGAGTAAACTCTGCTACCCAAAACTCTGCCCTTTGCTGTTGCTGATCATTCAGCATGTATCACCCAGGAAGCAAGGAAGGTAGTGAAGTTAGTGAAGGAAGAAACGGAAGAAAAGGTTGGTTTGATTGATATATAATTGACACCCTAACCCCCTATCAATCAATATAATTGATACCCTAACCCCCTTTCCAGACCCAATTCTGAGTCAACATAGACTTGTGACTGCAAAATAGCTGTTGCAGGCCTGAATAGACCCCTCCGCACTGTAGAGGCTAACTTCTGGATAAGGAAACAATTGTTACCTAGGGAAGACCTCCACAACACACCACCACCACCACCATAGGATGCCGCAGTTTCCATTTTGGCACCACTTCATCAGTGGGGTGGGTGGGCACTCAAAGCATAGTTTTGGGCTATAAATCCTTTCTTGCATAGAATTCACTGGATTTTCAGATGAACGATATCAGAAATAAACCCATAGAAGTGATTGAACGTCACAGTTTTTAAGAGATATGCCAAAAATATAACACACACAGGTGCCATGGTGGTTTCACAGAGAATCTGACAGGCCAAATGTCTGTAGAGAACTTTTTGACCAGTACAGGAGGAAGCGATTACAGGTTTAGTGTAAATTGCGGAACTGTTATCTTTCAAAGGTGTTTACTGAAGACCTGCCTCTGTTATCAACAAACAACCAGATTGTTCCAGATTAGGGACGGTCTGCAAATAGTCTAGAGGGGTGCGTGTGGGTCTTAATGCCAGTCTATGAGAAGGGTATGTAACACAGACAATCTGAATCTGAAAACATCTCCATGGATTTTAAACAGTGTTCACAAATGCAGCATGAGAAACCATTAAAAACGAAAATGACATGTTTTATATAACCTGTATCTCAACCAGAGCATAAGTTACACCTGGTTATGCATGAACGGACAACCTTTCTTCTCCTGAGAGGAAGAAAAATGCAGGAATGTCTCAAAATGTATGAATTACTTTCAGCTTCAAACAGATTTCCAATTTTGCCTTTTCTTCTGTTGAAATGTGTAAGAATTGGTACCTGCTTTTCTTCTTTTATTCATTTTTAAAGACCACATGCAATCACCTGAAGCAAAAGCATTTTCTAAATCTAAAGCATATCAAAAAGACGTGTGGGGGGGAGGGTATTTCCATCTCGACCAGTGATTTTCAACCTTTTTCATCTCATGGCATGCTTGACAAGGTGCTAAAATTGCCAGGGTACACCATCAGTTTTTGGACAAGGCACACCATGCTGCTGGTGATGGATTCGCATCTCCCCAATTGCCCTATAAATGACCTTCCAACAAACTCCCATGCCACACTTATGGACCATTCACAGCACACCAATGTGCCGCAGCACACTGGTTGAAAACATCCTGAGCCATGGGTGGTGACCTGACTTCCAAGCTGTAGGAGCTGCTACCAGCTACTAATCACCTATAGTAGTATGAAAATCTTTCATATCAATGAACGTCTCAAAGAAATTATTCCATATCCTGACGAAAATAAAACACCCACTGAAGCAATAGGATAATTGGTTTTAGAAAGTAATTTTTTATCATTATAGTGATGATCAATAAAATGAAATTCCACTCTAGTTATTAATGACCACTAACCTGAGTCTCTCTACACATACATGGCCATTTAAAAGATTAGTTTTCAAAACTTAGTTACAAAGGACTTAAGAGGAACTTTGCAACCTGTGATGAACATGAGGCTGGAAGAGTTTTTTGTGCCCTAGACCAAGATGTGTTAAGAAACAATATACTAGTAGTCTTTAAGGTGCTGTGGTGCGATGTCTGTTGAATCGTGCCTTACATTTCACACATTTTTAACAATGTAAGAAGTTGTCATAAAGAACAGTAGAACAGAAGCCCTCCTGGAATCAGGCTAAGTGCCTATCTAGTCCAGCTTCCTGTATCTCACAGTGGCCCACCAGATGTCTTTGGAAGCACACAAGACAATGAGATATCCTGTTGCCATTCCCTTGCATCTGGCATTCACAGATAGACTACCTCTAAAACCTGGAGGTTGCATATAGACTTTTCCTCCATCAATCTGTCCAATCCCTTTTTGAAAGCATCAAGGCCAGGTGCCATTGCAATATACAACAGCAAGGACTTCCACAAATTAATGACACGCTTCTTTTGTCTGTCTTTTTTTCTGTTCTAACTCTCCCACCACTCAGTTTTAGTGGATGTCCCCTGGTTTTGGTGCTGTGCAAGAGGGAAAAATGTTCACTTTATCCTTTCTATCCTTTCCAATTTTATATATCTCAGAGCACAATCCTAACCTGGAGTTAGGCTGACACAGATGAGCCAGCAGTTTGGCTGACACAAGGGATACCATAAAGTTGTGCCACCTTCCCTCATTCCAAGAGTGGTCCAAATGCACTTTACAGTGGCCCTAAACTTTGCTGGCTTAACTGTGCCGACCTAACTCCAGGTTAGGATTGTGCCCTCAAATCATCTCCCCACTCAGGCACCATATTTCTAGACTGAAAAGCCCCAAGCGCTGTAGCTTTTCCTCATAAGGAAAAGCTACATATGTTGCCCCAGCCCACATATGGTGGCTCTCTTCTGCACTTTTTCCACTTCCACCATGTCCTATTTGAGATGTGATGACTAGAACAGGACACAATACTCCAGAGGTAGCCTTACCATCGATATGTACAATGGCATGATTATATTGGCCGTTTTATTCTCAATCCCATTTTTAGAGCGCAATCCTTAACTGCGCTAGAATAGTGAGGCCGATGGGGCTGTGCTAAATCCAGGGCAACTGTGGTGTGCTGGGGAGCCTTTCCAGGGGCTCTTGCCCCAGGGGAGGCCCCAGCGTCCCCAATGGGTTCCTCAAATCTGCGCCTGCTCTATAGCGCCTGCAAAGCAGAGCAGAGGAAGCCATGCGGCCCAGGGACAGAGGCTTGGATGCAGTCTACCAGCCCCCCTCCCCTGGCTGACATACCTCGGCACAAGTTCAGCTGGCGCAGGAGCGGCACTGCGGTGCCTTGGCCTGGCACCCTCGGACCAATGCTTGGAATTGGCCCCCCACATCGGCACTAGTGCCATAGGGCCAATGCAAGCACATAGCGTTGGCCCAAGGGATGTCATAGGATTGGGCCATTAATGATCTCAAGCATGGAATTTGCCTTCTTCACGGCCGCTGAACATTGGATTGACACCTTCATCTAGCTGTCCACCAACACCCCGAGATCTCTCTCCTGATCTGACAGTTCAGAACCCCAAAAGGATCCTATTCAACAACATAAGCTTTTCCTGTGTCTGAATAAGTAGATTTCCAGTATAACTCCTGACTAGTTACGGCCTACTGTGTACCACATTTGTTTGCAATCTATCTAAAGAAGGACTCGGCACAATCCTAACCTGGAGTTAGGCTGGCACAGTTAGGCCAGAAAAGTTTGGCTGGCACAAGGGATACCGTAAAGTATGTTTGGACCAGTCTCGGAGTCAGAGAGGCCAGCACACAGACGTGCACCATCCTCCCTGACTCCGAGAATGGTCGAAATGCACTTTATGGTGGCTCTTGTGCTGGCCAAACATTGCTTGCCTAACTGTACCAGCCTAGCTCCAAGTTAGGATTGTGCCCTCAGTCTCAGGATTGCCTCTGATGTGGCAGCTGCTACTTGTGGTGACAGCTAAGTGATGCAGAAGCAGAGCATGTAGTCATCTGCAGAGATCTGCATGCATTAACGTTAGTCCACCATTCTGTGAAAAACATTTTTGAATGTTCACAGTGGAATGCTTAGAGTTAATCCACGTGGACGTTGCTGTCCACCCAATCCCATTGTTTTATTGTTAGAAACAGACATTTGTCCATTCCATAAGAGTGTCATGTGTGAAATAGAACTAAGTGGAACCAACTGCCCAGTCCTATCTCCCACTTATGGCAGCAGAACCTGTGATCCACTGCTGTAAGTACTTTTTTACTCAGCGGGTGGTTAGTCCGTGGAACTCTTTGCCACAGGAGGTGGTGATGGCATCTGGTCTAGATGCCTTTAAGAGGGGTTTGGACGGATTTCTGGAAGAAAAGTCCATCGTGGGCTATAGGCCATGATGGATTGTGCAACCTCCTTACATTAGTAGTAGGCTACTTCAGAGTATCAGGTGCAAGGGAGTGGCAACAAGATGCAAGCGTCTTGTGTCTCGTGCCTCCCTGGGGCACCTGGTGGGCTGCTGTGAGATACAGGAAGCTGGACTAGATGGGCCTTTGGCCTGATCCAGCAGGGCTCTTCTTATGTAAGTCTGTTTACGGTGGTGCAAAATGCGCACCACCATAAGGCACTCTGGAACTGCAGACAAATGGCTGGAGGCTCTGTATGCCCACCACCGTGGAGCCTGTCCCACACTGACCAAGATAAGTCTGTGGGTGTGTGTTGTGGGTGGGGAGAGGGAGGACAGGATATAGGGTCAAAAGTGCACACTGGATCATTTTCTAGCCCCTCCCCGACCCTTTCCTCTCCTTGGACATATGGCAGGCATGGGTCTAAGGAGACCCACAGGTGACCAGAAGGCCTATCAAGGGTTTTTAAAAACATTTCTCTCATTGGCCTTCTAGTCACCTCCCCACCATAGCAGGCAGCGCGCACTACATTGGCACGACTGCATGCTATAGTGTGGCAGAGATTGGGCTCTAAGATGGTCCCGCTAAAGCTCTACCCAGAAGTGATCACATGCTGTCCAGGATAAACACTATTATCTTCAATGCCTATCAGCTGAAGTTATTGAACGTTCCCAAAGTAGCCTCATCTGAATATAATCATTATGTTTATCTGAACTTCTTGTTATCCTGATGCATGGTGTTTTCTCTCTAGGCCATTCAGATAAAAGCGACTGTACTTATATCACATGCACATACATTGATTGGAGCAGCCAATCTATTTTCATGAAAGAACAGTTAAATCTTTCAAAGGCTGAGACAGGCAGGCCTGGCTTTAATGCAAAGCTGCCAGTTGTTCATGAGAAAGAAACAGTGGCGCTTTCCATCTGCCTGCTAATTTCCGCAAATGTATGCTGCATTTCCCACAGACCTGTACAGTTTTGCATTAAAAGCCTACGAGTCTTTTTAATCATGATGTAAGTGATGCAATCACTAAAGTGTAGGCATTGGCATCACTGTATGCATGTTTGTACAATCTTTGCCTTTTTTTTAAACCATCTGTCTGTAAAAAATATCAGCTCTGCCTATTTCATTTTATGCCTCCAAGTTACACCTGCAGATTTGTATCTGTGTTCCCTCAGCACAAATGTTCTGGGATCAGCACTTTGCTGTTCTCCCATGAAAAGTGATGAGGTCTTGCGGCGGCTTCAGTCATATGATCTGTCTTGTGCTGTCTTGCTCGGACACCAGGAGCTTGGGCATAAAAGCAAGTTCTATTTTGGCCACACTTCATTGAATTCCCCATGCAGATGCTCGGCATATTTCACAGCAGAATTAGTAACAGTAATCATTGTGGAAGATGTTCCAACTCGTGGCCGCCTCTCATACTGGGTGATGACAAACTTGTTCCATCCATCTGACACCCCAGAAAGGCCACGTGCTGGAGAGCTGGGTGGTTCTGAAGTGACCCTACCCGCCTTCACACACACACACACACACACACACACACACACACACACACACACAC
>JAJKFI010000008.1:12000256-12068793 GCA_029204185.1 Lerista edwardsae
ACACACACACACACACACACACACACACACACACACACACACACACAGGGAATGAGCAGAACTGACTTCAGTAACTGAAACTTTTTCCTAGCTGGCATGTAAGATAGTCAGCAGACACTGAGGCTGCAATCCTAGACACACTTTCCTGGGAGTAAGCCCCATTGGACGCAATGGGACTTACTTCTGAGTAGACATGCATAGGATTTTGCTCTGAGATGCATCCAGCAGGACACACACACACACACACACACACACACACACACTTCAAGTACAAGAAGAAGAACTGTCTGCCAGATTGTACTTGGAACAATTTCGCCTTCCTGGCAAATGCACAATTGCTTGATTTCTGCCTACTCCTGCTAAATAGTGGATGCAGAAATCGAAGAGCCCATTGGAGCGGCTGGCACTTACGCCAGGGTAAAGCCACGACCGTACCCTTGCCCTGTGGAGGCTCCAGGTGGCTCCAACGTATGTTGGATATGGCGCAGACACGCCGGACGGCCTGCTCCAGTGCAGATTAGGATTGCGCCCTTATAAGTGTTGTCCCTGTACCATTCGCACATTCTGCAAGTAAAGAGTGAGGGCATAATGAACTCTCACTATCCCTGTACATGCGTCAGTTCACATGTCCACCTAACAGTAGAATGCAAATAGTAGAATACCAATAGTAGAATGCACAATGGTTTCCTTTTCACAGGGTATTGGACAACAAAATGTAAGGTTGGATAGAGCTGTAATCATCAAAAAGAACCTCAGCTGGGAAAAAACCCTCAAAGTTATTTGATTTTGACTCCACGGGGCCAAACAATTAGCCCCTTGTAATGGTCTGTCTTTTTAAGTACTTGTCTGTGTATTTTTGAATAATGTCTTTAAACTCTGGCCCATGATTCAGCCTCAGACCAATAAAGGGAGCGCTTGGCTCATTTTCCCCTCACCCACTTTTGGAAAAAAGGAAAACCAGAAGAGATTACATTGGTAGCCTGTGCTTTTGGCTTCCTTGCATTTGTGAGCAAGCAAATCATACCACATGGTGTGAATACTGCTGAGTTCCCTGTTATCATGCAAGCAATTGCTAACTGTAGACCTCTGACTTTGTAATTTGTTCTTTATGGACTAGCCTGCAGCCAATAAGCAAAATCAATAGTCTTTGCAGAAAAGTAAGCAAGTGCCAGTGTGTTATGTGACAGGTGAAGATACATGTGCTTACCAGGGGTCAGGGGGCCACATCAAATTTCTCTCTGACTTCTTTTCAAAAAGCTAAATCCATTTAGGGAGCATTCGTCATTGGGAAAACGTTGCAGTGGGGAATTAAGCAGGCTCCCACTCTTCTTTTTTCATTTAACGATGTTTGTTTTCAACAGCCTGTTCAATAATGTCACTGAGAAGAAATTATATGAGAAGAATAAAGTGCTTATGGTGTATTTATTCATTCATTCATTCATTTCTGTAGAATAATGCTAGCTGTTGCACCCTCATGTTTATTAATACCGATCATGGTGGTTGTCCAGTATTTGTTTGTTCTCCTGGCCTTACAAAAGAAATAAGGTATAGCTCTTACCTCCTGCAGTGCCCTTACTGACTACCTGTATTTTAAGGTTGCATAAGATTCATGGAATTTTGATATTCCTAAAAATGGCTATCCCACTTTCATGAATAGAATAGTCCATAATTTCTGAGCTGTCAAGAGACTGGAAAACATTTGTGTTTGAAAGAAACAGAACATTAAGGGCGCAATCCTAACCTGGAGTCGAGTGGGCACAGTTAGGCCAGCAAAGTTGGGCCGGCACAAGGGCCACTGTAAAGCACGTTTGGACTTGGGAGTCAAGGAGGATGGCACATGTCTGTGACAGCCTCTCTGACTCCGAGAGTGGTCTTTACTTTACGGTGTCCCTTGTGTTGGCCAAACTTTGCTGGCCTAACTGTGCTGACCTAACTCCAGGTTAAGATTTCGCCCTAAGTAAGAGAACCTCTTTTTACTCAGCTTTATAAGTCTGTTTCAAATGGACCTAGCTAAAATGAACTTTTCAGCTTGGGGATTTAATCTCCTGTCTTTTGGGTTGCATTAAACGCTTACAATATTTCCTTGTAAGTCACCATTTTAACATGATGTAGATTCTGCAGCTAAGCATAAAGGAGGAAATTGCAGCTTCAGTGAAGTCAAAATTTCAACATTCTTGCATGAAATACTCATGAAGGAAGAGAAGATTAACAAAAGGTATACTAATAACAGCCTAATCTCATCCTTCCCTTTATCCTTGGGTAGAGCTGGCTTAAATAAATAATAATATTTATTAATAAATAAATCCTCTTATTACAGAATTGTGTCTTTGTGAGTACCAAAAGAACTGATTCATCTACGTATGGCCAGGGCCATTGAGGGCACAATCCTAACCAACTAACCAACCTTCCAGCACTGACAGTGCAGGAAAGTTGGTGAGGATTGTGCTCTCAGTCAACTATCATGAAGTGAACCAGAACCTTGAGGCCTGAGTCCCTGAAGTTTGTGGTAGCTCAGAGCTTGAAGTGACAGGGGAGTTAGCCCATAGGACTCCAGCTTCATCTTGGCTGGAGGACTGCCAGTTAGAAGGGGTAGTGGCACATAGGGCTGTTTGCCCTGAGGATTCATATGCCCGACTGTTCAGGACGTTTGGTAAGTCAGGTAGACATCTTCAAGACCTCACATTTGACATCAGGTATATTTGCCTAGGAACTGTGACCAGTTTTCGCATAAAGGGTTAAGACCTTTGAGATGATACACAAGAACAAATTGGGAACATACATGACTCTATCGTAGTATAGGTCAGTGAACCAGGAGTGGGTAGGATAGGTCAGAGATACAGTACCATGACACCGTGAAAGAGGATCACACATAGGAATTACGTTTGGATTCAGCAGACAGCGCTGCTGCTAAACCTGCCCCCTTCCTGGTCCCAATCCCCCTCTTCCCCATTCCTTTTCAACCTGTTGTGCCCCCCTGCCCATTCCACCTCCATCCTGCCCCCCCCTACACCAGTGGTTCTCAAACCTTTTGGACCGGGACCCACTTTTTGAATGGCACTCGTGTGGGGACCCTCCGGAAGCGATGTCATAACCAGAAGTGATATAATCAAGTAGGAAGTGTCATTATTGTAATGTAATCAAATGATACTCCTGGAATGCAAACTGGCATTCTTGGACAGCAGCAATTGCACAAACTGAAATATACCTGACAGAAAGCAAGATTAGGACAAAACATTATGTAAGAGCACTGAACTAAAAACATTTTTTTTAAAAACCCTCACTTGGAAATTCAAACTGTTAAACTCTCAGAAAAGGAATAGAGCAAGTGTAAAGTCTGCAGGTTCCAAGATGGCTGCTCCCAGCTTTCCATGATTCATCTGACCTCAGGTTATAACCCACCAAGTGGGTCCCAACCCACAGTTTGAGAAACACTGCTCTACACAATCCTACCTGGGGCAGTGGGCGTCCGGACTCCATTGCTACATGCAGCTGGTCACTTACTGCTTCCACAGCAGCTGGTACACGTACACACGTCGTGCTTTGCAACTGCCGGAAAGCACCTAGCACTGCCGGAACACCAATTCCAGCAGCGCTAGCCACAGTTAGGGTTGGGCCATTTATCAGTCTCATGATAACATGCAAAAATGGCAAACTCGCTTATCCGTCTAAACTTTCTTTTTCCAGACAAGTTTCTTTTTGTTTTTGACTACTGCCTTCAAAGAAATATTAGAATTTATGTTTTCTTTCAGTTGAGCTCAAGCTTAGAAGCCGTTGAATTAGTATACTTAGTCTTTCTGTCAAGCCGCAGTCTTTTTCTTTACAACTGGGTGCTGCTTTTCTCAGTGCCCACGCTTAGGCCAGGCTCTGGGATTTCAAATGCTGCTTCTTTCGAAGCTGCACGCTGCTGTTGTGACTATTCATGCTTGCAGGAGGATTGATGAGAAAATTCTCACAATACATCACAAAGCCTCAACAACAGCAACAACACACCCTGAAATTTAAAACTGGCTCCATGTATACTAGGAAACTCTCCAACCTTTGAAACTTATATTCAATCATAGAGGTGCTTTTTAAACTACTAGCTCTAGAGGCAGTTCACACTTATACAACGCCCCCCCCCCCCAGGAGTGTCTTGGAAGAATGCTGGGGTTGGTCAGACAGCAATTCAAATGCGACTGAGCATTTCCAGGAAAATATGTTTGGTTCATGCATTATTATCAAGCACTCATCACATGCAGCTACCTGCCCAGACAAGGTTATATTTACAACCAGCTTTGAGATCTGGAACTGTTACCAGATGTGCTTTTCAGATATCCATTAACACAGGCAGAAGCAGGAAATTTATTTCATGTGCTGGGACCCTGTGCCACCGCCAGTGGATGGTACAGCTCAGTGGCTCATTGGAGAAAGAAGAGGGAAGTGGGAGTGATGAAATACCAAACAAACGTGGATTGTGGGATATACTTGCAGAGAAGGCAAGAGCAATTTACAGCTCAGTCCTATGCATATCTACTCAGAAGTAAATCTTATTACATTCAATGGGGCTTATTCCCAGGAAAGTATAAGGCTGCAATCCTGTACACACTGTTGCGCCCGCACTGCGCCTCCATTGTGTCAGCTGAGGCACACGGGATTGGCAGGGGGAGGGGGTTGGGGCAGGACTTTGGCGGGTCCAAGTTTCGGCCATAAGGCCATGCGGTCTAATTGGATCTGTGCCAGCTTTTTAGCAGGCACAGATCTGAGGAGCGCATAGCGGAGGCTGAAGCCTCCCCTATGGTAAAAGAACGAGCGTTCCTTTGCCATGGGGAGGATCCAGCTTCCCCAACCCAGCGTCGGATATGGCGCTGGCCGGCCAGCCTCGCCATTCCGGCGCTGGGTAGGATTGCGCCCTTAATGTCTCAGAGCCCAATCCTGGGCTTGTTATCATCCGTGGTACAAGTGTACCGCATGCACTGGGTATCGTGAATGTGCTGTAAAGCACGTGTGCGGCACCTACAGAGCAAGGAGCACCGGGACTGGGCTAGTACCAGTCGGTGCTGAGTCTCCGTGCCAAGAAGATGGCCAGCTGGGGCTCCTGAAACACCAGCCAGTGATAAGCATTTTCTGGGTGAGTGAGGCAAGGAGCGGGCGGAACAGGATAAGCCTGCAAGGGGAATAGGAGGGCAGCAGCCTCTGCCACTGACTCCTAATCCCACTCCCAAATTGGGCAGCCTACCATGGGTATCCTCAGGTCTGTGCCTGCTCAACCGTGAGTGCAGAGCCAAAGAGACCCACTGGCGCAGCAGCAGCATTACCTGGAATAAGGAAGCAAACACTCACCCCAAGGGAACTCCAGCGGTAGCTTCATTGAGTGGTTGCCATTTTGGTGCAGCTGTTCCTCTGGGCGCTGAGGTGTTCAGGATTGGGTTGCCGCCCGGCCATTCCCACAGCTAGCTCTAAATGTTGCTAGATGCAGGAAAAAAGAGGAAAACCTCCAAAGGGAACAGAGGCGCAGAATGGTGCAAGCATGGAGGGAGAAAATAGGAGGCAAGAAGGATGTAAGGAAATGAGGAGGGTTTCCCAAGGGGAAACTTGGACTGGAGAAAGGATGCATTGTGTTAGCAAGAAAGGTGGGCTCAAAGAATATTGCTGGGGAAGTGAGATCTTGTGATCCACCACCCATAAGTCCTGGGCTGGTGGTGAAGCAGCCACTCTGCCATTCAGTGGGCCACAGCTACCAGCACAAATGGTCAGAGGCCACATGCAGGTGACAGAAGCAGAGGCGTTTCTACAGGGAGGGTAAAGCTCTAAGTGTTGCAAGAAGCCTTTGTTGTGGATTTGTGTTGGTTAGAGCAGAGTTGGGGGCTTGCGGACCCATTCTAGCGCTTGCCTTAGCGCTCCGGAGCGAAGGAACGAAACGGTCGCTACATTTCAATGTCAAAGCCTTTATTGGTTTCAGTAGCGAAAGTGTGAAAGGTGAAAAAGTTCAATCTGCCGGTTAGGAAAGCCGGCGAAGGCAGTGCCGCGCGCAGGCGGCTCTTCAGTGCGGTTTTACATCTTAGTGCACACACAGTGAGAGAATTCTTCTACACAAGAACAAAAAGGATGCAACCAGAGTATATCTGGTAGGTGGATACCTGAAGACCCTTGTGCCCTATTTTACCCAATGAGGTGCCCCTTTGGACACTATGATCTCATGAGAAAGCAAAGTGTTTGTAGCCAGTTCTTCCCGTGTGAAATTGCCTGCTTTCATTACACTATCGGAAAGGGAGTAAAGCTAGTTGCCCTAACAAGCTTGGGAAGCTGACCAGCTCAAGGACTCACAGGTGTCTATCTGATCTGGAGAAGCAGAGACGGAATGCCAGTTTCAACCAGTTCTGGACTGTGAGAAGTGAAACTGCAACAGCCTTACCCTGTCATGTACCCTCCTCTCCCTTGCTGCTGTAGCCAGTAAGCAATGCCAAGATGTTGCTGTTCCCTGTGAGGATTGGCTAAAACGGTGCAGGAGAGGAGTGTTTTCCACTGCAAGGTAAGGCTTCTTGCAAAACTTACAGATTTGCCCCCCCTTAGATCCACCTCTGAGTAAACAGCATGAAAGCCCTCTTGTTAGAATACTTGTTTTATACTTCTTCAGTGTTTCGATTTATTTCACCTGAATTCTCAAAGCATTATTTTCAGATCAGATTCTCTAATGACAGGGGGCAAGACAAGATGTTGGCACTCATTCTGTTTCAGTGAGAAAGTGAGGAAATAGCTTTGGCACCCAGAAGCAGCAGGACTTCGGTACCGATGTCCAAGATTTCCAGAAAGGATGCTCACCAAAGAGAGGACTCCTGCTCAGATGCTTCAGAGCCAGAGGCGTTTCTACAGGGAGGGCAGAGCTCTAAGTGTTGCAAGAAGCCTTACCCAGTCATGTAAATCCCTCCTCTCCCTTGCTGCTGTAGCCAGTAAGCAACGCTAAGATGTTGCTTTTCCCTGTGAGGATTGGCTAAAACGGTGCAGGAAAGGAGTGATTTCCACTGCAAGGTAAGGCGTCTTGCGAAACTTAGAGCTTTGCCCTCCCTGTAGAAACACCACTGGACAGAAGCCCACAGAACCTCCACCATCCCCAGCTGTTGCCTGTAAACCAGCAGCAGGGGAAGTTAGGGGGAGGATTGTGGGTGGATTGGGATGGACCGGGTGGTTTGGATGGGCTGGACCAAGGGCAGTTTAGGGGTGAGAAGGGGAGGATCTCAGCCACACACACCAAGATCCTACCCCCTTCCCAACATGAATACACTCCTTGTATAAAACACAAGATTACACATTCTAATAAACGTTCATAAATTTTACAAAAAAGAAACCATTATGGTCAATTTATAAACACACCCTTAGTAAGTCAGTGAAGAACGAAGTATTGTAGAGAAAATAAATACAACATAAAATACTGGAAGGCCTCTTTCAATATGCAATAGTAAAAAGTCATCTTTGACGTGAGAATAATTGGGTAGTATAATTACACAGCTCCTCTTTTCATCTGTGGAAGGCTGGAGCTCATGAAACAAAGTATCTTAAAGGTGTGATGTGCTATGATGAGTAGTGTGTGGAAAAGCAGAAATATCCCAGCAGATCTATAGGTATTCACTTTCTTAAGTGCTAAAAGCCCACCACAGGCTCAGTAAACCCTTCTGCATGGTAGACTGGAATTGTTATAGAGAGGCTGTGGTAAAGAGCTAGTGATCAGCTGAAGGCCACCAAATGACCTAGCAAAAGAGAACCCTTCATTTCCTGCCATCTTATACCTCATGCTATACATTACTTCTGGATGTCTGGCAAACACTCTTTGGCACATCTTTTCTACAGTGGCATTCCTACAGGGAAGCCAAAACGCAAGCCAGTTCTCTGAGCTGCAAATGACTCTGGAGGTAAGGGGGAGGGGCCATGTTACACAGGAGCTCAGGCTCCTGCAAAACATAGGGTTTTCCCCCATAGGAATGTCATTTTCCCCCATAGGAATGACATTCCCCCACAGGAATGTCACTGCTTTTCTAGCAGATCTGTGTAGAACCTACTACACAAATTTGAGTGGATGAAGTATGGAAAGAGCTTCTGGTGGTGCAGAGCAGGAGGTTGCATTATTGCAGTCAAAAGCTCTCCCCACGACCTGAGTTCGGTCTCGGTAGAAGTTGGGTTCTCAGGTGGATGGCTCAAGAACGACTCAGCCTGCCATCCTTCTGCAGTTGGTAAAATGAGTACCCAGCTTGCTGGGTAAAGGTAGATGGCTGGGAAGGTAATGGCAAACCCCATACAACAATGTCTGCCTTGCAAATGTTGCGACGTGATGTCGCCCCATGGGCCAGTAATGACTCGGTGCTTTGCACAGGGGACTACTTTAGTATGGTAGCTTAGGCCACACACTTACATGGGAGTAAACCATATTGACTATAATGGGATTTACATCTGAGTTGACGTGCATAGATGGAGCTATGAACCAGGAATTGCCTTGTATGTATCTCACTCCTGCCAGTAAAAAAAACCATACTAGGTGGCCATAGACAAGCTGCACCCTCTCAGCCTCAGTTCCCCAGCTGCAGTATGGGGATAATAATACTTCGAGCGCAATCCTACGTTGTGCTGGAATGGTGAGACCAGCGGGCCTGCACCATATCCAACGCACCTTAGGCGCATTTGGGAGCCTCCCCGGGGCAAGGACATGCCTACACCCTTGCCCCATAGGGTTCCTGCACCTGTTGTTTAGCACCCAAAACAGAGGGCACTGGATTGAGCCCTTACTTTACAGGGCTGTCGTTAAGGTCTACATCAAGAAAATACGTGTGAAGCCCTTTGCACACTCAAGGTGTTATCCAAATTTATTGTTACATTTCCCGGATTGGGGCATAGTATTAGATACTCAAATGAGGCTAACTAATTAATTACTTACATGATTAATTCCTTGCATTTGAAAGATTTAGAACAAATGTAGGATTTTTGCTTGCTTGCTTGCTTGTGCGTTGTTGATTTTCTAAGAAAACGTTTGCCCACACTGCTTTCAGTAAGAGAAGCAGTGAAGAGATCTCACAGTCACTAGTTCAATGAGTTCCTTGGAGAAGTTTAAATCAAAGTACTACATCAGGCAGTCTTTTGCCTGTTTGCTAGGTATGAACAACCTAGCAGAAGAACATAACCTAGCAGAGGAATATTTAACTCATGTTAAAGCATTTTAGCTACTTTGGACACCCACAATGTGGGGAACAGACGGGGGCGTAAAAGCATTAAACAAACAAATAAATAAATCGAAACTCCTGAACAAAAGGTATCAGTGTTACTTAGTTGCAATGCAAATAAATATTCATTACAATGGTGCCTGAAGAGCTAATTGAAGGTTTTTTGTTAATATTATACTAGGTATTCATGGACATGTGCCTTTTTTCTATCATGAAAATACTGCCCTAGGCTAGCTTTGTTTTTCTTGTCAAGAACAATTTGTGTGTTTTCATTTAAATGAATATAAACTCCTATTCTCATGACAAAATAATTCGCCATTAATTTGGATAAAGAATTTCTTTATTCCCTTTGTGGTATGTTTTATTGAAAAAGAAAACCCTAAACGCATCTTGAAATTTCTTTTCACACATTATGCCTAATTTCAGCAACAAATAATATATATCTGTAGTGATTCCCGGAGTTATTAGGCATTGGTACATTATTGTGATTGTGCACAGAAGAGATTTTATTTAAAATTAATTTGCAAAGTAATAAAAAAGTAAGATTGCTGCATGGAAATTGGTGTGAGAATTTGTCTTGTTTCCCTGGTCACCTTGCTAATCTTTAAACTCTTTATTCCTCTCTCTCTTTTATCTCTGTATTTACCGCTGTTCTGTTCTGGCCTCTGCTATTTAAATGCTGGTTCTGAAGAATCTATTACAGCCCTACACACATTTACCCCAAAGTAAGTCCTTTTGATTTCAGTGCAACTGGCTTCCTTGTAGGTATATTTAAGATTGTAGCCTGAACATAAGGACATAAGAACATAAGAAAAGCCCTGCTGGATCAGGCCCAAGTCCCATCAAGTCCAGCTTCCTGTATCTCCCAGTGGTCAACCAGGTGCCTCAGGGAGTACACAAGACAACAAGATGCTTGCATCCTGTTGCCACTCCCTTGCACCTGTAATTCTGAAATACCCTACTACTAATGTAAGGAGGTTGCACAACCCATCATGGCCTATAGCCCACGATGGACATTTCCTCTAGAAATCTGTCCAATCCCCTTTTAAAGGCTCCTAGGGCAGATGCTATCACCACCTCCTGTGGCAAGGAGTTCCACAGCTTAATTACCCACTGAGTAAAAAAGGTATTTCCTTTTATCTGTTCTAACTCTCCCAACACTCAACGTTAGTGGATGCCCCCTGGTTCTGGTATTGTGAGAGAGGGAACCTCCCTCTATCGACTCTATCCCTCCCATGCATAATTTTGTACATCTCAATCATGTCCCCCCTCAGGTGCCTTTTTTCTAGACTGAAGAGCCCCAAACGCTGCAGTTTTTCTTCATAAACCTATAAGAGTTTATAAGACCTATAAGAGGTTGCAGTTGGGCCTCAATGAATGGCATATTTATACAAATTAGCAGATGATAACGTGGATGAATGATTATCCTTATAGAATCTGTCTTGAGGGCTTCAGCAGTCTCAGACCTACCATTGGGCGAGGGGGGGGGCAAAGCCCCGGGTGCTGGAGCTCCTGGGGCAGGTAGAAGGCAGTGACGGGATGGTTCGCATTGCTGTGAGGCATGCAGTTTTGGCCCTTCCTCAATACAGCTCCAAAATGGAGCCTAGCATGGCATGGGGCAGAGCGGCGCAGTGCACAGGGCAGGGAATGAGCAGAGGGGGCGAACCTTCTCCACCTCTGTCCCCAGGTGGGTCGTTTGCTGGGTCCCCAACTGGGCTTCAGTAATGCATGCACAGTTATTTCTCCAGCTCTACAATGAAAGAGAAGGGAATGGGGCTATATTCGGTTCCCACCATGCCAACATGGTTTTAAGTAATCCGCAGGCAGTGCCAGTCAGCTGTGAGGTGTCCCCAGATCTCAATGGTGTGCTGAGAACCATGTGAGAGCCATCCAAGAGAGCCACCAGAGCACTCTTTGGTGAATACCTTTCCTGATACAGCATGAGGGGCATGTGACAGCCTCCTTTCATGCATACCAGAGCCTCACTGGATCTGGAAGAGAAACAACAAGCCCTTGCTCAATGAAATTGAAATATAAATAGAAGGATGAAGACAAGGGAGGAAACTACTCACCCCAGAGGGGTGGTCATTTGGAGAGGCCCTTCTTCAAGATCTCTTACCCACAACATTGACCAGGGATTAGACCTTCTCAAGAACATTGATATGGCCATGCCACTGCCACTAAGTCAAAATGATGGTGTTTGTAGTAGGGTTTAAAAAAAAAAATTCAGAATGTGTGCTACTGTTGTATCTGCTCCCTGTTTTACTGCTGCTTGCCTTTATATTGTTTTATCTTTTGTTTTTCTTGTGTTTCATTTTATTGTTTTAGTTCTAAAATCCACCATGAAATCATTGAATAGAACTAAAAGAAGAAATAAGGGAAAGAAGTGGACAGGTTGGGATGAACGAGTGGCAAAAGTGGGGACTGGAGAGCACTAGCATTGGGCAGACAATGATTTGTCACTTTGACATCCCACGTTTCGTCCAAGCTAAGGGCAGTCTATATGGGTGTTACCCCATATTAGCCGCACAACAACCTTGTAAGATATAGGAACTGGCCCAAGTTGAGATTCCATGACTCGGCAGGAATTTGATCACAAGGCTCTGATTTCATAACACTCTAATCCTAACCTATACAGATTCTCAATTAGGCGTCAGTCTGCTAATTCTGAGGTAGTCCAAGAAGGCTTTCTAAAATAAGTACCACTGAGACAAGATACTAGGTAAAAGGGCAGGACAAAAGGGCCAACACCACAAATAAAAGAGTAAAGGGCAAAATCACTGTTGCCGGTCTGGCTTCAAGCCCAACTTCTGATCTCATTGCAACCTGATCTAGAGTGAGAAAAGACAATTCCAATCTTTTGGGTGCTGGCTGGCAAAAGTACTTCAGGGAGATGCCATTGCTCTGGAGTTGATGTCCCTGTGAATGAAACACTGCTGGTTTTGCTTGCTACCCAGACACAAACAGATATCTACAAAGCCGTGATGTGTGGTGTGGGAGCAGAAGGTGTGGCAGCAGCGACGAACAGAGGCCCGAGTGTGCCCATGGCAGGCGACGACACCGCGCCCCCAGGACGTTGCCCCGCTCCCGTGCGTCGCTCCGACACACCTCCCTGTGCCCGGAAACACTCCATTTCGGAGCATAACGGAGGCGAGGGCAGGTGGGCAGGCGGGCCGAAGAGCACGCGGTTTCCCCCGTGGACTGCGCGCAATGCCACCCTGCCACTGCCTGGCGCCCATGGCTCGCGCCGCCCCTGGCTACAGGTCAGATATGCGGCTGTGTGGCAGTGCTGCCCTGCTTCAAAAAGCGCCATTGCCAAAGCTGTGAGTTCGTCTCACCTCTCACCCTCATAACACACAGCACTGCTTCAAAGACATTGTAGATCCCCAGTGCTCTTTACTCCAAAGGAAACTGACCTGTAAATTGGCTGCCCTGACATTTCCTATTCATTGGGAGAAAGTTGGGAACCTGAAACCTAATGCTGATTAGTCACTTTTAATTTATCAAGCAAGAAAAATGTTCAGTACTCCAAGGCTATCAGATTTGAGTATAGGTGTGCCCAGTGGTGTCATTCAAATGATTTAGGAACAGGAACTCACTTTTGATTGGCACTTGTCGGGAACCTGGAACCAGCCACGGAGCCCGTTAGGATCCGGAACGCCCGTTTTGGTCCATTCCCCCTGAATGACATCACTGGGTGTGCCCTGATATCCACTGATTCAGTATCTACGGTTTCAGTTATCCCTGAATACCATGGATACAGGGATGCCTATTAAAAAGATAAGGAACATGAAACATCTCTTTTTTTACCTTGTTGCAGCAAAACCACTGATGTTCCCCTGTCTCTAAAAAGGTGTCCCCAGTATCCGCTGTTTCAGGTATCCATGGTGGGATCCGGAACAGAACACCAGCAGATACCAGGGCATGCCTGTATCTATCTATGCACACACCCACATACTTGTCTATTATGTATATAATACTATCTTCACAAATGTTTGTGTGTAAGACTTCAAAGAAATACGGGTTTTGAAAGGGGATTTGAAGGAAGTTAGCACAGTATATTATCATATGTATACAGTACATCTGTACAATATGTACAACCTATACCCATAGGTTTTATTTATGCGTACATGCATTACATATAATGGAAGTATACAGTTTTTATTAGCCAAAGAAACTCTCCAATGTTTTTTGTTTTGTTTTAAAACTTTGTCATGCAAGCTGTTTACCAGGCAGCCCACTAAATTGTCTATGAAACTTTTTTTTTCTTTTATCAAAGCAAATATGCTTTAAACTATTATTTCAATTGTTGGCTCTACCTCCCAAGTCGATGAAGAGTTCTAAGTGTACTTCATTACTTTTTAGTACATAAGAGTGCAATGCCACCATGCCATTTAATTATGTCTTTTATATTCACAATAAGATATTTATAATGGGCGACTTAAACTTTCATGTATCTTAATTAAAGAGATTTTCTAAACCAGTTGTAACCTGCATTTGGCCTTATGATGCCTCCTGGAATAACAATGATCTGCCAGTTAATACATTGAGGTTCACAACTGATTGTCGCTCCTCTTCTTCAGAATATTAAGTAGGGTTGATTAATTATTATTCAGCCTGTTTGCCTCTTGCACACAGGACATCATCTTTGCACTGGGTTCCCAATAGACAAAAGAATAATAGTAGTTTAAATGAAAAGCTTTTGAAATCACTTTGAGTGAGGTTGAGATTAAAACTGTCAAAAAATGAGCTTGGGCCACAGGCATCGAGGAGTCTTTATTGCAATCGGAAATGTGTTCCTGACTGTTCTTTTATACCTTTGGAGCAATGGTACCCTTGTACAGACTGTTTTTTCTCTAACATATGAAGAAATCAACCTCTGTGCAGGAACAAGCGTTCACAAATGAATCGGCTTCAGGGCTTCTGCAAGGGGCCTGCCCAGTGGTGTCATCTAAATGATTTAGTAACAGGTACTCACTTTTGATTGGCACGTGTCGGGACCCGCCCACCGCAAGTGACGTCATAAGCCGGAAGTGATGTCGTGGCAGGAAGGGACATGAAAAAAGCCCTTTTTGAGGCCTCAGACGATTTTAAACTGACCCAACAGTTGCAACAGTATTCCACAGCACCCCCAGAACATGTTAAGGAGGCCTGGCATCATGTTAAAGTGACCCAACAGTCCCAAAACCCCAGAGCAGCTCATTTTTCAGTGGCAAGGCAAGGCAAGGCTCCGCTTGCTGCCTGCCTGCCTGCCTGGCTCTGAGAACATGCAGGCAACTCAAACATGCAGGAAATTCAAACATTGCAGGGTGCGGAGTCGACGAATGGGCGGGCGAATGGGCGGGGCCAGCCGTAATCCTAGAAACCGGTACTCGCGTACCCCCGCGTACCCCCTGCATGACATCACTGGGCCTGCCTCAAGCAGTCATCCTGTGCCATGTGTAGGCAGCCTAAGAGTGATCTGGACTGTCAGGTTTGGAGCTTTAAGAGCACTGATGATATTTTAGAAGGGGGGAGCTGTGTCAGCAGAATAGTGAGGGCGCACTTTTCCAATGCACTCACAGATCACTGGCACCTTCGGGCAGTTTTGAATCTCCGCCTACCACGTCTGCCACATGGGCCTCCATGCAGGACCTGCAGCCTTCCACAGAAAGCCTCGCCTCTGCACTAGTTAAATATCTGATGCAGAGGTGAGTAGACTGCTTGTCTGCCCTGCGCCTTTACAGCAGGGAAAGGGAACAAACATCCCCGTCTCCTGCAGAGCATCTCGCTGCTGCCTGGCTGCGATGGGATGCAGCGGTAGCCGCCTGGCTACCACTGTGCTCCTGGGCAGTCAGGCAGCTTAGGATTGGGCTGTAAACTGTTACCTTGCCCAAAGAAGCAAAATGAGAGTAATCCTAGCTGTGATTTAGGGCACAATCCTAACCAACTTCCCAGCACTGACATAACTATGGCAATGGGGCAGGGGCTGCATCCTGCAGTTGGGAGGTAGTCACAGAGATCTCCTCAAGGCAAGGGAGTATTTGTACCCTGACCTCGGAGCTGCATTGCCCTTACCTTAGGGCTGGAAAGTTGGTTAGGATTGTGCCCAGTGGTGTCATTCAAATGATTTAGGAACAGGAACTCACTTTTGATTGGCACTTGTCGGGAACCCGGAACCAGCCACGGAGCCCGTTAGGATCCGGAACACCCGTTCTGGTCCATTCCCCCTGAATGACATCACTGCCTTCGACCCCCTAGGAATCCGGAGTCGCTCCCTTTAACCCTCTGAGTGCCGGCCAACCAAGAAGAAAAGCTCTTTGCAGAGGAATTGGGAGGGGGGAGGGGGAGAGTGAAGTGGGCGGAGTCAGCCCTAATTTTAACTAGTGGAACTGAGTTCCCCCATGTTCCCCCTGCATGACATCACTGATTGTGCCCTTAGAGAGCAGCTGATAAGCTCTTGTGAGAGAATCGACCCATGAGGAGTTGCTGTTGACGACCGGGCTGTGAGAGGGCAAAGGAATCAACCTCGCTAAGTGTGGAGGTCTGTTGGGGACCTGAGCCCAGTGCCTGTCTGAGGACTGGGCCCGGTTCCTGCCAGGACTTCAGGACTCTGTAGCAAGTCGGTGAGCCCGGCTGAGTGTGCAGACGGGAGCTGTGGGAGAACTGGCAAGCCAGCAGCGAGGCAAATAAAGCAAGGACGAGCATCTTTACCTTGTTGAGACTTGTATTTGGTTTCTCAGGAGGCAGGCAAGAAGGATAGACAAAATACACTACCTGAGGTCAGGTTACACGATACAAAGACAGGTAACAGTCTGCAGCAACAGATCACACTTCACACTGGCAGCACCTCCTCCTCCCTCTGTCCTCAACCCACCGTTAGAGGAGCGCCAGCGGTCCAGCTTTATACTGCTGCCCACCAATCAGCACAGTGCCGAGTCATGGCTCTGGCCTTCGTGCCCAGGGGCACGTTCACCTCTCACACAGGTGCTCCTAATTGCTGCAGTTTGGCCTGCAGTTCCCCAGAGTAAAAATACCCAGGCAGCGAGGCCTGACAAGGTATTCGCTGCCAAGAACGAATAACGCCTGGCTGATTTGTGGCTGCTCCTGCTGGAAGCTCCGACGGCAAGTCAACAAAAGAGTGATAACCACAAAGGAAGGCAAACATCTAGAAGAGTTCTCTGAGGTTCTCATACAACACTAATTGTACAAATGGGGTTTGGTGGCAGCCTGCCTATGTGAACTGCCCTGGGTCTTTAAGAGCGCAATCCTATACTGGTGTTGCACCGGCACTATGCTCTTGCACTGGTCCAGCGCTATCACAAACGTGCCATCAAGCACATCGGCATCGGTGGGACAGGTGTAGGATCGGCACAAGCAGCAGCGCCAGTGTTCGAGCGCCGCCACGCCCTTCAGCAGTGCCAGCCGAGCACCAATCGAGCGTCGGTGGCACTCGATTGGCACAAGACCTTGCCAGGGACGTTCCAGAGGTGGGCCGGGATGTAACTGGGCGGCACAGTGGGCGGCGACGGGGGCGGTGACGGCAGAACGTCGTAGCACCATATCCTAAACACTGTCCCCAGCCTGGATGGCCCTGATTTGGGCAGCTGCTGCACACAATCACCTGCACCTGCTATTTTGCAGGTGCAGATCGGAGCAGCCCCATAGGGCTGGCTGGGGCTTAGGCGGGTGCAAGGGGAAAACCTCCCCTTGTCCTGTGCTGCACTGCGGCTGCTGCCTCCTACTGGACTAAGGATGCAGCCGAGCTATGCCGGCCTTGCTAGGCCGGCGCAGTATAGGATTGGGCTGTCAGACTCTCACTCATTGTGAGAGTCAGTGAGAAAAGCAGTATAGCAATACTACATAATAATAATATATTATCCTTCACCACCATCCCAAACTGCAGTCTAGAGCAGGGGTCTCCAAACCCCGACCCGAGGGCCAGATATTTTTATTCAGCCCTTGACAGGTGGTGGGGCTGGCCCACAGCAAGCTGAGGAGGGCAGAGAAATACAGTGCAACCTCAGCATCAGCAGCGGTTCTGTTCCAGAGCCCCCCACAGATACTGGGGGTCACCATTTAAATATGGTGCGGCCTTATTTAAATGGTATGGCCCTCATGCCAAGAGGTTTGGAGACCCCGGGTCTAGAGCACTGGTTCCCAAACTTCTCCTCGGAAGTCTGGAACCAGGTAAGTCTTCGCCTGGGAGGTGGGAGAGCAGCAGCACGAACTCCATGATTGTGCTGCAGCTGGGCGAGGAGAGGATTTTTCAACTTACCTGGGGTTTCTAGGGCTCTCAGGAGAATTTGGGGAGGGTCCGAGTAAAGCCCCAGCTGCACCTATAGAGTTCTTGGACCTGCACCAGCTAAACCAGGAAGCCCAGTGTAATGCTGGGTAGGCTGGGAGAGGATTTGGATATGGCTGAGGCCTGCTCCACCAATTCTTCACTCCTCCCAGACTTGGTCTGCCCCATTCCGTCCTCCCCCACCCCAAAATGCCTGCCTCCAAAAAACCCCACCTCCAACATTCCCTCCCACCACCCTGTCCCAGCCCCCCACACCACCTGGCCCACCACCTGGCCCCACACCACCTGGCCACCTGTGCCGGCTGGCACTGTCGGCTCACAAGAGGCCACAAACGTGCTTTGCAACACATTTGGGACAGGGAGTCATTTTTTATTATGATGATTTGCCTCTAAACCGCAGTTTGAACTTTATGTTGAAAAGCAGTATATAAATACTGTTGGTTGGTTGGTTGGTTGGTTGGTTGGTTGGTTGGTTGATTTGTGACCCTTGGAGCTGGAGCAGGGATGACTGCACTGGCACAGCCAAGAGTTAGGATTGTGCCATAAATAAAATTATTTCTAGACATAAAATAACTATGCATTATTCCTCAACCAATGAATGATCGGCTGTATCCTAAGTAAACACCCACGAAGAGGTGTGCATCTAAATTTACAAATTCTAATATGTCATCGATTATGGAAGGAATTTTGACCAAGAAAATGATGAGAGGTGGGAGGGGGAGTACGGCTCATACTCTAAAAATGCAGCAACACAGAAACAACTTCAGGAGTCTTTTTTTCACAAATAGAGGCTGAGAAAGATAAATAAAATTAAGATGTTCATCTGCTTACGTTCTGTTAATTGTTGTATACAGAACACATATTTTTTCTCAGTATAGACACATTTCATGCTTTTTAAGTTAGCTTGTTATTATGGAGTTTTATTTGTTGTTTGTTGTCAAGTTGTGTTGTTGAGGGTTTTGTTTTTGTTTTTTTGTTTTTTAACAGAAAGCCCTCCTCTGGGACATGTCACTTGGAGCTTGTGTTTGTCATGCTTATAGTGCAGGGAAAAACACACACTAAATTCAATCTTTAAATTAAGCTGTAACCAAGCTTGTATATTCATTAGAGGAGAAAAATTCTCTTCTGAGAAGTTCAAATTGTTTATTGATTTTCATTTCTGTGTTCAAGTGAAGCTTGAGTAAGTCTGTCTTACTGGAGTCCCTCTGGGGCAGCACAGCCAACAAGTGCATCGCATTTTAACCTAAGTGAGCAGTTACCAACAAAAATCTGAGGATTCCTTTAAAACTATATTAATAAATAGCTAGAGGGTGAGATTTCCAGTTCAATAAAGTTGTTTCATTTGGCAAGAAAAATAGCAGTCTTGAATTCTGGGCTGTACAAAGGACAATGCTTGTGCGAAAACCAATCTGGAAATCAGGTAATTGGAAAATGAAATTAATGACTAGGGATGCCAGGAAGGAAAAAGGGGTACAAAGTTTTGTATCCCAATTATTGTGACGTCATATTAATGGTCACTCAGAGGCAATCAGGTTGCTATTGTCATTGCCTTCGGGCACAATAAGGCGGGGTAAAAATCTAATAATAAATAAATAAATAAAATAAATAAATTGTGCGAGTTTACCAATGGGAAATGTAATTATTTCCCATTTGAAAGAAATGTAGGTATGGACTGATGGTTGAGGGGCTGGTACTGCCTGAAGCTAAGCAAGAGAATCTGTAGTCTATGTTTGGATGAGAGGCAGAATGCCAGGCTGTGACAAGCTGCAGTACCTGTGGTGGCAGAACTGAGTCACTGTGGAGCTGATTAGCCAGTGTTGGGAATTTTGTGGGAAGGCCAGTCAGCAAAAGAACGGAGTCCAACCGTGAGGACCTGTCCAGGTTGGACTTATGATTGCCTGCTGAAGCTCAATGTCACACGGCCAAAAGAGAGAACCACACTGTGAAGGCTATATCTGGGACTGAGGATTCGCTGAATTGCAGAATACGGTATAGTTGTAAAAACCCCATTGAAAAATGGTGGTTTAGACTAGCCTGCCCATTTAAGCTGCCTTGAGCATTTGCTTCGGCATGGGAAAGGCAGGGTATAAATTCTTCCAAATAAATAAAAATATTTACGCTGCTGCCCAATCAACGTGCTCCACCGAAATGGGGAATGTGCATGTAAATGGTCAGTGTGCCTTGCTAATGTGATATCCCTGGTATGCTTCAATGAAAGAAAGTGTAGGATTGCCACCTATTCTGTGGTATTCTGACAGCACAATCCTATGCATTAGTAAGTCCCATTATGTAAATGGGCTTTCTCCCAGGAAAGTGTTACAGGTAGGGGTGGTTATTGTTTTTTAAACCACCTTTTGTTGGTTAAAATTTCTGAATTAAAAACACAAAACACCGCATTTTGATGTTTAAGATTTTTCCAGAAATTAAAAGAAGACTACTTTTCCAATTACAAATAATACTGTGGCTGCATCTACTGACACTATATCACCTATATTATTTACCTTGTACATTTTTAAAGCATTTAAAATTAATAAAAATGAGAACTCAGAATAAGAATGTAAAATGAAAACACGTAACACCGCAATTTGCTATTTTAATCAAGAAGTTTTGGAAAAAATATCACCCAAAAAACCACACCCCTAGTTATAGGATTGCAGCCCTAGTTATCTTTTTATTTATTTTTTTCCTCCATTCATTTGAACTTTTTGCAAGTACTCCCACACTTTAACTTCTGTAATTTTCAAAATTTACATCTTTTTGTTACCTGTGCCCCTTTATCTCTAGGAACCATTTATGATTTTTCAATTATATATCATGCAAAGGGTGACACATTCACAGAGAGTTAATACAACAACGGGTTGCAAAATAAATTGTGAGCATTGATTTTAATTGGTCAGATTCTGAACTGTATTTTCACATTGCATTGCACTTAATTATCATTATAGAACAATGGCAGCAGTAACTTGGATTGCAGACAATAACAATGATATAAAGAAGGTAACCCCAACATTCCTTGGGCTACATCTCCCTGTTTTGTCCCTTATGGCTTAGGTGCTCTCTCTTTCCTCTTTCTCAACCATTTTTTACCCTACTTCAAGCTTCATTCAGATATTACAAAACAAGCACAGATTAGCAATCTCCCACCAAACAAAGCTGCTTTGAGCAAATACTATGTAATGGGGACTTAAGTGCTTTTGCCTTTAAATTTGTTACAATTTTCCCTGATACTCTATTTCCTGCTGTCTCTATTGATGCCTGTCTATTGTTTGAACTGTCAATTTGTTTGGTCATTTTTAATGTTATATTTTTCTTAGTTTATTTGTCTGGTGGCTTTTTATAGCTCGCATAACCCTTTGAGCATGTTTTAAGCAAGTGGCTTATACATTTATATGTAAAATAGAATTTATGCCATTTTTGCAATGGGCAGTGCAATCCACAAGCTTCCACCCTAAGCTAGCACAAGTCCATTTTACTGGCTCCTGAGTGTTGCGTTCGCAGCTACTCAGGAGTAAAGTAGGTTGGCACAAGGATGTGTGCCAGCCTCCCCATGCCAGTTCCAACTGGGGAGATGGAAAGTTTGTGCCAGCCCAGGCAGACCAGCTTAGCAAGTGGGAAAGGGTAGTGGAAGGGCAGGACGGAGGTGGTGAGGGGGCCAAACTGGGTGTGGGGCAGGCAGTCCAGGAGGTGGATAGCATCCAGTGGTGTCATTCAAATGATTTAGGAACAGGAACTCACTTTTGATTGGCATTTGTCGGGAACCCAGAACCAGCCACGGAGCCCGTTAGGATCCGGAACGCCCGTTCTGGTCCGTTCCCCCTGAATGACATCACTGATTGCATCACTCCTGCAAATGGGACTTGCCATTCATAAACCACTTTTGTAAGAAGATTATGGCTTTTTTTGACGAACGTTCTATCAAAAGTTTTTAGACTACAGGTAAGGGTTGAGCCAAATTATCCGCAGATTTTTAATCCTGCAGATCCCCCAGACGCGTATTGAGCCAAATTCAGCTGACCTGAAGCCTCCAAGAACCACCAGAACTGTGCTCTGGTCGCCTCCAGAGGCTCTTCGGAAGAACGCTGAGATTGCACATGGCCTTGGCGGCCCTCAGAATGGCTGTTTCGGCCACAAAAACGCAACTTCCCATTTTTTGTGTTAAACCAAAAGTTGCGTTTTTATTTTTAATGCCTTATAAAAACGCAACTTCTGGTTTGACTTGAAAATCGGAAGTTGTGACTGAAGTTTGTTTTTGAGACTGAAACAGCCATTCTGAGCCCACCAGGGATAAAGAGGCCCCAGCTGTATATACACAAATACTACTGAGGAAGAACACAAGCTCTAAATGCACTAGGACATTAACAAATTTGTCTCTAGCCCCACTAAAATCCAGTTTCCGGTTGTAGAGCCAGTTCAGCTGACGCTGGCTACAGACTGAATTTTTCATTTTCATTTATATGGGACAGGTGTGTAATACATTCCCTCTCTTTGTGTGTGAGAACTGAGATAATAATCTTTATATCTTATTACTTTTCCTTTAAAGTTATAAAAGGGATGAGTAAAAATTTGTTCATGCAAACATTATGAGATATGAAGTTGAATTTTATATAGGGGGGAGAGTGTCCCACATTTGATGGTTGTGTCTCAGTTCCAATCCCAATTCTAAGAAGAGGCTATTTAGTTCAGGCAGGTATCCTGGTTAGGGCAGTAGGACATTTTCTAGTTACCTTAGGTGTGTCTTCCGTGGTTTGTTAGAGAACTTGATATATAAAACTCACCAGAAGGGGGCATATATTCTCTGAGGTCCTGAAGAAAACCATAGCATGGGACAATTCACAAATATTATTGCTGTAGAGTTGGACACAATTATTCCTTAATTGGAATAGCATCCTTACAATTGATGCTTCCTTCCCCACCCACAGCCCAAATATTATATAATCAGAGGAAGCATCAAAAAATAACATCTCAACTAGTTTGAGTTTTAGGGAAACCTGTTCTTACAGAAAGTCAATATCCAAACTACAGGGTTATTTGCTTATGTGTTTATGTACATATTTGTTTTTGTATTATTTTGCATCTATTTCCTGCCTTTCATCATATTTGGTCTCGAGGTGGCTAAAAAATTACCAATACTTTTTGTAAAACATTACAATAAGAACAATTCAATAAAATCACACAAATTTTAAAAAAAATCAACCACCAACTATTGATAACAGCTAAAAATGAACAAATTTATAACAAAGCCACAGCAGTTTGCCAAAAGTAAGCAGCAGCCATTTTCCTCCTACGTGTCAAAACCCTGATGAAATAAATGAGTTTTCAGTAGTCTGTTTAAAGGCCAAGCAGGGCAATTCCATTGCCAGAGGGCCAGAACAGAGAGTGCCTGTCCCCCATGCACACCAACTTGGCCTCTTTGGCTTCCAGCATGCAGAACAAGACCTTCATGGGTGGGTAGCTTCTTATGGCAGAAGGTGTCTAAAGAGCCAGGATGGTGTAATGGTTCAGGAGTTGGTCTCAGACCTGGAAGAGTCAGGTTCAAATCCCCACTCAGCCATGAAGCTTCCTGGGTGACTTTGGCCCAGTCACTGTCTCTCAGCCTCACCAACCTCACAGGGCTATTGTGAAGACAACAGGAGGGCAGGAGCTATGCACACCAGCCTGAACCCCTTGAAAGAAGGGCAGCATAAAAGTGTGAAAAATAAAGATACCAAACCATAAAGGGTTTAAAGCAGACATGTCATGTAGTGGGTATGCGGGGGTACATGCGTACCCGTTCCTAGGATTAGGGCTGGCCCCGCCCATTCGCCCGCCCACTCGTTGACTCCGTCGTGCTCCGCTCTGCCCCCTGCAACGTTTGAATTGCCTGCACGTTTGAGTTGCCTGCACGTTCTCAGAGCCAGGCACGCAGGCAGGCAGCGGAGCGAGGGAGACCGACGACAGCAGCAGCGTGAGCAGGTAGGCTGCCTGGGCCTCTCTCCTGAGGAGGCACGGTGGTTCCTGGGGGGGAATCGGTAGCCCGCGCAGCGGCCTCGGAGAAGGCCCGAGACTCCCGGGCCTTCTCCCAGGCCACCGCGCAGCCTACCGAGGAGGCACGGCAGTTCCTGGGGGCGGTTCCTGGGTTCTGGCTATGACCTCACTTCCGGTGGGCGGGCCCCGACACAAGTGCCAATCAAAAGTGAGTACCTGTTGCTAAATCATTTAGATGCCATTACTGGTTTAAAGGTAATAACCAGTACCTTGAATTGGACCTGGAAACCAATGGGAAGCCAGCATAACTCTTGCTGTAATGTGCTCCCTGCAATACTCCATCACCAATCTGGCCATAGCATCCTGCACCATTTGCAGATTCTGTTGGCACAATCCTATGCATGTCTACTCAGGAGTAAGCCTTATTATGTTCAATGGGGCTTACTCTCAGGAAAGTATGGATAGGATTGCAGTCTGAATGTCCTTCAAGGGCGGTCCCACATAGCGCACATGGCAATAGTCTATTGTGAGGTGACCAAGGCATGAGAAACTTGCATTTTTGAGAATGGTCCATAGCTGGTGCACCAAGCAGAGGTGCAAAAGTGCCTCTTGACACAGCAGCCACCTGCCCTTCTAGGAGCAATGCTGGATCCAGAGGCATCCAGAGACAAGCTGCATACCAGCCCTTTCAGGTGTGCTATTCCATCCAGAACAGGCTGAACTCTCGCACCAAAATGAGCTCTCCTACTGACCACCAGCACCTCCATCTTGTTTGGATTAAGCTTCAAATTAGTCCACATGCAGGTCATCACTGGATCCACACACCAACTCAGGACATCAACAGTCTCCGTGAAATCAAATAATATAGTGAGACAGAGCTGCATGTCATCTGTATTTTGTGGATAATTCAGCCGAAACCTCTGGACTATCTCCCCAAATTTTTCATGTATATGTTAAACTTTACTGGGGACAAGATGGAGCCCTGAGAGACCCCAATGGCCACTGGTCATGGGGCCAACTAGTAGTCTTGCAGCACTACCTTGTATACCCTCTCCTTGAGGTAGGACTAGAAGAGCCAACACTGTGCCACCCAGTCCCAATCCTGAGAAGAACTCCAGAAGGCTACAGTGGCTGGTGGGATCAAACACTGCTTACAGTTCAGCACAGCACTCAGTGTCGGCCATCAAACCAGTTTCAGCCTCAAAACCAGGTTTGAAGCCAGACTGAGATAGGTCTAGATCAGTGGTCTTCAACCATTTTCATGCCATGACTCCGATCAATCCATCACGAGCTTGGGACCCACCAGTGATCCTGCCCCCTCCTCCCAGGATTCAATCCACCCATAGGCGTCACTAGAGCAGAGTTATGCCAAGGGGGCACAAAGCCACCAGAGACGGCTTTCTGGGAGAAACCATGAGTGATGCCTTGCACTGGTTACGGTTCTCCCAGAAGAGGGGAATGCTCGCTGTGGCGGCTTTGCGTCCCATTCCTTCTCTTGTGGAGGCTCCCTAAAAGGGGAGAACTGAAACCAGCCAGTGGTTGAGAAGGAGAGATACAGGGAAAACCTTTCAAGGAGTGGCTTCACCACTGCTTTCTTCAGCAAACCTGGTTTCTTGACTTACCTAAGGGAAGTCTTTATCCCTTCCTCTTCTTCGATTGAACCATCCCCCGCCCTGGAGGTTTTTATTAGCCAAGGTTGACAAAACTCAAGAGCATGGGATGGATGGAAGCAGCCAGAAAAAAAAACAGTTTCAAGCACATTATAATTGGCAGTAGCAGCGGGGGGAGCTGTGGCTGAGAAAATCACCGTCTCTCACTTGTTTATTTTCCTTTGCATCTCATGAAAAAAAGTTGCTTTTACTCCCTTATCTCTTAACTTGTGCTGTCCTCTTATAGTAGAGCTCAATTAGGCTATAGACACAATTAACCATTGGCTACACACAGTAAGTTTCTCACACAGGAAGATTGGCATTACTTTAAAGGACTATGCAAAGCTTCGATGTCGGTAATAAGCAGAAAATCAAAGGCTTACAAAGAGATTATCAGAATTCATCACAAAGGGTGCTTGGAAAAAAACGTGAAAAAATATCAGAAAACACCCTAGAGAGAGTCATCTTGTGGAGCAAAATAAATAAAAACAAGACAACTGCATGGAACGAGATCGCTCCATCACTTCCCTGAGCCATCATAAAAAGGACAGAGGGGAAGCCAAACATTTATAGGGTGGGAGTTTTCACCTTTTAATGGTCACTATAAATATGGTGGTTGACAATAAATAAAGGTGAAGAACACTGAATACAAACATGTGCTGAAGAAAAGCCTGTTCACACCTAGTGCATTTTAGGAGTTGTTCAAGGGCTGTTCACCCATGTTAAAAATGCTTCACCTGTAGTGCTGCCTAGGAGAGTGAGACCTATGATGGTCAACAACAGAATGCCTGTGGTTGCTCACTCAGTTGAGCGTGCTTGAAAAAGGCAAAGATGTGTAGCCATAATTTACAGAGCCAGGGTCTTCTAAAGGCAGTATGAGACGTTTGTGATGGAAATAAGGGGCTCCCTTGTGCTAATGCAGGTTTTATGGAGTGGGGCACTAGCTGGAAAAATCAATGGGCAGGAAAAAATGCATAACCCTTTCCCATCCACTAATGATCTTCAAATGTCATTTAGAAAGCCTCACCTATCTATGCAATTAAAAACAGGAGCTGTTCGTTTGGCTCACTGCTGATTCCAGTAGCTTCTCAAGAGCTCCAAAGTCTCTATGCAGAGCACCTCCAGAGACACACATACACAGAGGCAGTGGATACACAGATTCAGGCCAGATCCGGAATCCCGGGCAGTTAGTCACATGAAAAGAAAGGGCTTTTCAAGCATCACATAACTGTAAATGCATGCTATGTGAGCCAGTCCACAGGGCTCTGATTAAGATGTAATCATTTCACAAGTTTTACACCAGCAAATCCAGTCTGGATGGACTGAGAAGGGGTTGGGGGAGGGAACCAACATGTGAAAGAATTAGCCCTGCCTTTGCTTGGTGCAGGTGGAACTCTTATCAGGTGCACATCAATGTCTGTTGTTCAGTCGTTAAGTTGTGTCCGACTCTCCGCGACCCCATGGACCACAGCACACCAGGCCTCCCCGTCCTCCACTAGCCTCTGGAGTTTGCCCAATTTCACTTTCATCGCTTCGGTGACACTGTCTAACCATCTCATCCTCTGCCGCCCCCTTCTCCTTTTGCCTTCAATCTTTCCCAGCATGAGGGTCTTTTCGAAAGAGTCCTCTCTTCTCATGAGGTGGCCAAAGTATTGGAGCTTCAGCTTCAGCATTTGTCCTTCCAGGGAGCAATCAGGCTTGACTTCCTGGAGGATTGATGTCAATCTCTACCAGCCTTATTTTCTTCTCATCCCATCTTCTCATCGCTGCTATTTTTTTGTACAGGTACTTAGTAAAATCCACTTATTGATATTCCTGTACAACATCTAATTAAAATCAGGAAATCCTATGACAAAACCAACTAAGTCTTCCCTTCCATGTTATTTCTTGGGAATGTGCAGTGGTGTCACTAGAGTTTGCGTCACCTGGTGCGGGAGGCCTCCTCAAAGTAAGGGAATCTCATTATGGATCTCCTCCTCCCAAACCATACAGAATAAATTACAATACCATATGCACAATCTAAATGCCATGTTATCACTAGGGTTGCTGTTATCCCCATCAACTTTATTTAACTATAGTACTGGTCACCCAACAAATTAGTAACCAACAAAAATCCCATGGCCAATTTGATGAAACTCACACAATTAAATACAAGTTCTAGTATTAGCTCTGATACAGGGAAATGAAAACTGACATAATAATAATTTTTTTTAAATCGTGATTTTTACATAAAAAATTGTATTTTCAGTTTTCAGGTTTTTGGCCATAGCTTTTGATAGAACAGAGATATGACACTCTGGTTTTTTTCATTGAATTCCTTGTGCAATTACACATCCAACAGTATATAACATGATGGTATTATTCTGTAAAACTGTGATTTTAAAAAAATCGCAATTTTTACATTAAACTTATTTTGGGCTTTTAGGTTTTTGGCCATAACTTTTGATAGAATGAAGATATTACACTCCAGTTTTTTCATTGAATTCTGGGTAAAATTCTGCATCCAATGGTATATAGCATGATGGTATTTTTTAAAACCGCAATTTTGGTCCCTGTTGGTGTCACCTGTGTCACCTGTTGGTGTCACCCCTGTGTGCGTCACCTGGTGCACCCCCCCACACCCCTAACAATACCACTGGGGAAGAGCACCGATTATTAATTCCCATAAGGCCCAATCCTAATCAACCGGGGTAAGGGCAATGCAGCTCTGAGGTTCCCTTACTTTGAGGAGGCCTCCATGATTGTCCCCCACATTGCAGGATGCAGCCCATGCTTCATTGGCACAGCTATGGCAGTGCTAAAAAGTTAGTTTAGATTGCACCCATCGTGTTTTAACTAACATAAACTGAAACGTTTATAAGTTTTAAAACAGTTCCATGACAGTAGCCTGCTACTCCAAAGAAAATAACTTTACTTGAGGACTGTAGCTTGACTGCTTTTTCGGATCATGGTAAACATAATACCACAAATCTAGTTAAATAACTGGAAAAATGTGCACAGCCTGTGCAACAGTCAGTAATGGCAATAAAAGTTTCACATTATCTACCTTGTCCACATTTCCTCAAAGATCAATATAGCTAAGTACATCTTCTGCATACTTCTGTAAGGAGACAAATATAAAACTTGCTTGCTTCAAACACAGTGTGACACCAGCTTTAGATGGACACCCTCCCACCCATCCCCTGAAAAAAGCTGGGGAGAAATATCAATACTATGTTTGAATTACATTTAGTTGGAACAAGGATGAATGTGATGGTGCAAAGTCAAAAGGATTTACTCAGCAACTTTCCATAAATGATAAATGGTCTTTGCAAAAGCATGACTTCTTGCAAAGTATTTTACTAACATGTAAAATCTTTCACTCTGATATTATGCATTTGTCACAATGTTGAAATTTCCCAGCAGGTTCTATGTAGGGAAAATATTAACATTGATAATGAGATTTTTTTTTCTTTTGCAAATTTCAGGGTCTATTCCATTATTTTGAAAAGGCCATAGATTTAACTAAAGATTTTAACTGATTTCACTATATTACCAAAGATGGAGAATTTTTGCCTGTTCTATAGCAGGATCATTTTTCCCCCTACTAGATCTCTGCAGAGGTAAGTCTTTTCTTCATGTTATTCACACAGATGCTACCCTCCGTTTCTCCTTTTCACTACCTATAATCATATGATGGGTCATGAGCCGTATGATGGCTATCATTATTTGATAGCCAAATCTACAACAATTTTAAACTGGTTTAACATGACTGGAAAGTAATTGAGGACCCAGGTATTTATCCAGGGGATAATGCAATATGTGTAAGATAGTCTACTGTTGCATGCCACTATTGCTTTAACTAGGAATCCTAATTGGGATTTATTTGTCCCTCAAGCAATTTGAACTCGTAAGCACTTTGCAGGGAGAGTTAATTGAATTTTTAAAAATATTTTCATAACCAGAGCTTTGAAATAATTTCTTCATGGGGTTACAGTGGAAGTTCTTATGATCCATTAGTTTTCATTGTCTAGCTCCAAAACACCAACACTTGCTTTGTTTTAGCTGTATCATAAAATGCCCTGACCTTTCTGGTTGCTGTACAAGGAATATATGTCAAGTTTTATTCTAGATCTTGAGGGTATAACTGCCAAGGGCAGGTGTAAATTGCAAATGAGGGTCTTCTTTACATTGTGAAGTATACAAATTGCAGGAAAATTGCAGGTGCATGTACTTTCGTGAGATATTCAACATGTCATTGAGCACATTTCAAAACACAGGTGGCCTTTTTACATTTATGGATGACCCGCGATTCATGAGTATGGGAATATTGCCTTAGAATATTGAAAAATAGTAAATTAGCAGAAAGTCATTTAGAAGCACAACTCTTGTTCTCTTTTTAACAGCAAAACCATAAAAAGTGTCTTATTCTGGCAGATAAAAATTGGGAGGTTTTAAAAAATTATTTTGTTTCTTAATGAAAAGTTAGCATTTACAAACTATATGCAAGGCAATAAAGGATTTGTCTTCCCTGTAATGGGGGATATAGTAGGGATTTAATTTTTGATAAGGGAGATTAATTCTTCCTTTGTGTCCTTGCCTGTTGAGTCTGCACTTACAGAGAGACGTATGTAAATTTTAGGCTGAAACAAATCCTAGCATAAAACTTTATTCCAGGTTTGCGCTGTTTTATTTTGGTTAAGTTTAATACGGCTTCTAGCAATACTGAGCAAAAGTGAAATCAGAACTGCTACAGATGTTACGTTTTATTTCTGTCTTTAAAATGTGACTCAGAGCACAATCCTAACCAGGCTGGCACAGTTAAACCAGCAAAGTTTGGCAGGCAGGTGCGTACCTGGGCGAAACCGTGCCCAGGGGCACGCAACGTCATGACGTCACGACGTCGTGACGTCATGACGTTGCCAGGAAGAATTGCGCGCGTGCGTGCGCAGTTCCACCCAGCAAGCGGGAATCAGGTGGGGGGGAGATGCAGCTTTCCCTCACCTGATTCTCTGCCTGTCAGAACCCTGCGCGCCCCTTGCCAGCGGGAAACGTTGGCAAGGGGCGCGCACAGGCACAGTTCCTCCCGGCGAGTGGGGAATCAGGTGGGGGAAAGACACAGCTTTCCCTCGCCTGATTCTCCGCCCATCGGGAGGAACCCTGCGCGCCCCTTGCTGGCGGGAAAAGTCAGCAAGGGGCGCGCGCAGTTCCTTCCGGCGGGCAGGGAATCAGAGGCGGTGGAAGGCGAAGCTTTCCCTCGCCTCTGATTTGCAGAGCCGGGGGGGTGGGCCACGGCTTGCCGTTGCCGGCTTTTCCTTGCTGCTGCTGGCCTTAAAGTGCCAACGGCAGCCAGGAGAAGCCGGCGAGCTGCGGCGCGAGGCGTGCCTTGGGCATTGCGAGGGGGGGCTAAGGGCCATGGGTGCCCCCCAGGCACATGGCGCCCTGGGGCTCTTGCCCCCCCTCGCCATACCCTAGATACGCCTCTGTTGGCAGGCACAAGGAACACCGTAAAATATGTTTGGACTACTCATGGAGTCAGATGTGTGCCATCCTCCCTGTCCCCAAGAGTGGTCCAAACGTGCTTTACGGTGGCCTGTGTGCCAGCCAAATTTTGCTGACCTAACTGTGCAGGCATTAACTTCGAGTTAGGATTGCGTCCTCTGTGTCTACAACTTTGTGTATCTTACTCCCACGTGACTATTCACATGCTACAAGAATAATCCTAACCTGGAGTTAGGCCAGCACAAGTTAGGCTAGCAAACTTTGGCCAGCACAAGGGACACCACTGAGTATGTTTGGATTGCTCTTGGGGTCAGAGAGGCCAGCACATAGACATGTACCATCCTCCCAGTCAGCGGTGTTATGCTACCAGAACACTGGGTGGGACATATGGGTGATCGACAGCCCGCCCGTTGCGTTCCGAAGCGTTACGCCGTTTGCGTAACCAATTAGGCCGCTTGCGTACGTTACGCAAACGGCGTAACGCTCCGGAACGCAACGGGCGGGCTGTCGATCACCCGGATGTCCAGCCCAGTGTTCCGGCAGCATAACACCGCTGCTCCCAGTGTGGTCCAAACACTGCATGTTTTGCATGTGGTCCAAACACTGCAGACATGCATAGGATTTGGCTCCAATTTAAATGTACAAACTAGTGTCTGTAATCTTTGAGTATCTTGGAGGACAAGTGAGATATTGCAGGGCTGGGCCTGAGCAAATGTTGTCCCCATGTTTAAAAAATGGGAAATGGAGGAACTGGGGAACTAGTTCCCCTTGACATCAATACATGAAGATATCCTGGAGCAGAACATCTGTGAGCAACTATTAACCAAAACATCTGTGGGCACTTACAAAATAATGGGGTGATTTCCTTGAGCCAGCATGGGTTTGTCAAGGACAACTCATGCCAGGCAAATCCCATCTCCTTGTTTTATAGAGTGACTAGTCTTGTATATTGTGGGAATGCCACGCCTTGTATACCTAGATTTCAGCAAAGAATTTGACAAAGTAACCCATTATATGCCAGTGGATAAATGGTAAAATGTGGGCTAGATGCTACTACTATTGGGTGGATTCCATGGCATTCCCAGAAGGGGGCAAAGTGCTAGGTTTTTCAGGTGCCTGCTGAGCCGTGTCAGAGGCGTAATTAGACAAAAAAAAGTGCCTGGAGCAAGGAAGTACATGCAGCGCCCCTGAGCAAAGGGAGGGGCCTCCATGCAACCTGGAAGGGGCAGCAGGAACCTCAGAAAACTGCCTAGAGAGCACTCCAAATTCAGGGGGGTTGCTGCACAACAGTAGGGGAAGATATCTGGGGCTTTTTTCTTTACTTTTTAACATGTTTAAAGTAGGTCCACAGGAAAATGGTACCTGCTTTGGTGTAGCACCCTGGGGCAGGTGCCCCCTAGGCTCCATCCTTGTTACATCTCTGCACTCGTACAAAGTGGCCCATCCCTTCAGAGCCATTCATGGCCACAAGAGCAAAAGGGAGGAGATGCGTTGCAGCTTTGTATAGACTTTTTTTTTTTTTTTGCTAAGTGATTTTTCAAAGTGATTTGCGAGAAAGCTGTATCCCTCCGCAGAAAAACCTTCATTTGGGTCATTTGGATTTCCGCTCTGTTCCGCAAGCGACTAGTCAGAATTGTCTGTATGCAACAGAAAGATAAAAATTTCAATTAGGTTGAGTGCTGTCATAAGCAGACTACATGAGAAGGCTAGAGATAATATGCATTACATATTGATGCCTATCAGCACTGAGAACATAGCCATGTTTTATTCCATGCCCCTTTTGTAGGTTTGGCAGCATGGCACCCAATAAAGGCCTAATCATATTAATTTATGCCCCTATCAATTATGCATTCAGATTCCCCTGATAGCTTGTCAGTTTTTATTCAGTATTTTCTGAAAAATACGTCTATTACAGTTACTGAGCAAACAGTAGGACTGTCAGAAAGGAAGATTTAAAGAATATTACTTAAAAGAGGTGGGTTTTTAGTTTTATAAATCTTGTATTATATGTCATGTATTTGTTAGCTTTAAAACAGGTGACAGTGCAGGGGCAGATGTCACATTAAGGACTTTCTGGAGAGGAGAATAGAAGTCTTTTGGCACAAGGAAAAAACCTTGTTATGCACTACAGGTCTATTCAACTTTCCATAAAAGCAAACTGTTCTGGGCGCGACCATTGCAGGAAAAAAATGTATCAGCTTTGTTAGTTTAATAATGGGATGCACATTTGTATCTTTTAGACAACGGGCGTTAATTACTTCAAAAAGTCCTGATTTTGGTGCACTGACTGTACCTGTGGGAAAACTGCTGTGGATGAACAGAGAGAGCTTGCTGCCTCAGTAAGATCATGTCGCAATAACCACTCTCTGCGCATGTCTACGCTGAAGTAAGTCCTGTTGTGTTACGATGGGCTTACTCTGAGGAAAATGTGCATAGGGTTGCAACCTAAACTAGGTTGGCCAGACAGAACGGCTGCCTGTGCATTCGAATGGTGTTTTTCCTCTAGGTTCCTTTGAAGGAGCTGCCAGGTTGGAATCCCAAACTGCTCTCTTAAGTAGAATTATTTTGGCCAGTCACAGCCCAATTGTAGCCCGCACTGGAACAGGGAGGCCAGCCAGCTGCAGCAGAAGTACCCATAGGGCAATTTGGAACTGCGCCAGCGAAATTGCTGATGCAACTTCGAGCAGGCTGTATAAGGGTGACCGAGCCAGTGCCACCACCCTCCTCAGGCTGGGCCACCCACAGGCACTTATGCCAGCCTCCCTGACTCCTGCTTTATGGTGTGTTTGCCCAGCCCAGTCCTGCCTCATGCTGGATACAGTGCAGGCAACTCAGCCTACCTGTCCCAATGCAAGTTAGAATTGCACCCTAGGTCAGTTTTGTTTACAGGGTTTCAGACAGAAGAACTTTCACTGCCCTACTAGCCACTTTGCTATGGCACTTTCCCTTAAATCCTTCAACTACAGATGCCAGAGACTCAGAGACGTCATCCGGGCGCGCCAGGAAGCGGAACGCCCGGATGATTGACAGCGCTCCGCCCCAATGGTGGAGGGCTGCCACGCCCTCCTGCGCCTCGCAGAGCCCAAATCGCTCCATTTCGGAGTGATTCGGGATGCAAGGGAGGGAGGGAGGGCCCAGCAGCAGCTCGCCCATCCTCCGGAGAGGAGGTGCGGCCTGGGCCCGTCCGCCGAACTGGTGGAATGGAGTACCGGACCGTTCCGCCTGAATGACACCACTGCAGGGACTGAACTTTGAACTTATAAAGGATTCTGTCATTGAACTGAACTGTGGCCTGTGCTAAACTGAAGGCAGTCTCTACTGTAATTGCCAATCAAAAAGGACTTGTGCACTAGAGATGTGGGATAAACTGATTCCTTATCTGCATTCATAACAAGTCAGGGCCAAGAGCTACTTTTATACTAGAAATTCCAACTGTGCGTCACACTACAATTTTTTATAACTCTATGACTTACGGTTTGAGCATCTTTCAACTTCTAGCTTTTTAAATTACTAAAAGATTTCAGTACCACTATGCAGTACCACCATCTCATTTTTTTTTCCTGAGACAGCCTCATTCTTCCTCTGCGCAAGTGTGACTTGCCCTTGCACTTCCAGTATCACTTTTAGAAATGGTCACGTGAAAAATCTGTGCGGCTCCTTCACCAACGACGGTTTGGCTCTCCATCCCTACAAGCCAGAGTGCTTGTCTGTCTTTTACGTATTTTGTTAGATTGTGATGGAAGAGCCAGGGGTGTGTGCAAATAACATGCATAATCGGGAGCAGATGTGTAGCCCAATGAAAGTGACGAGGCTGTAAAATGACATGTCTTGGCCAGAACAAATAAAAACTTTGACAACTTCTGGCAAGGAGAAATGCACCAGTTAATGTTGCCTCCAGGTAGCTCTCGCTTATATGACTGGCAATTGTAACGCAGCATCTCTCACTGCACTTGGCAGCATTACAGGGATCACAGTCTAACAAGGATGAACAGTTTATCCAATGTGCAGGTTTCTCTCTTGCATTTGGCATGGATATCTTTCTGCTTCACCTTTTGTTTTCTGTCAGAAGGATATTTATTGTGGCAATGTGCAGCGTGATCCAGCTCTTCATTTATGTTTGAGTTCCCTTCTTATTGTATTTCATGGTATTAATGGAGTACACATTTCTCTTCTATACATCTGCCTTTTTAAAGATCCCCATTCAAGACGACAGTGCCCTTGGGCTACTGGTGATGTTTAATAACTTTCTACACTGGTAGTTCTTTCTTTGTCATTACACCAAGCCTTTTCTTACCTTGGTATATAAAGATCTTAAGTGTTCCCCTTGACTAGTGGCCCACGCATTATAGAGCGCTACCAGCGAGATAATGTAGAAAAACCTCTTCCTTTTAACCATTACAATGGAAGCCTCGCCAAGAGCCTCCTGAGAATATAGTTTTGAGAAAGTTTGGTACACCACTTTCAATTGAAGTGGGATTGAGTTATTGTGCAAAAGGATTGTTTTATGATTCTGGCGTATTCCAAAACATCATTGTGTTTGTCAAAGCAAAACTTAATTTCAAATATTTCATGCAATGTTGATATATGTAGTCATTATCGAACCTGTAAAAGACAGGGTGTTAATATAACTGATGCTTTCCGATTCAAAGATTAATTTTGGTTTTTGGGATGACAATTTGGTTTGCTCAATGGCCCTTTTGTTGTTGTTGTTGTTCAGTCGCTAAGTCGTGTCCGACTCTCCACGACCCCATGGACCACAGCATGCCATGGACCACAGCATGGACCACAGCATGTCCTCCACTAGCTTCCGGAGTTCGCCCAACTTCATGTTCATTGCTTCTGTGACACTGTCTAACCATCTCATCCTCTGCCGCCCCCTTCTCCTTTTGCCTTCCATCTTTCCCAGCATGAGGGTCTTCTCTAAAGAGTCCTCTCTTCTCATGAGGTGAATGGCCCTTTTACCCGCACACAAACAAGGCAGAGGGAACAAGGTTAGAAATGGGAATAGGATCCTGGGGGATGCCGGTGCTGCCAGAATCCAACCCCTCCCACTCCTGTTCCGCCTGCTGCCCACCCCATCCAGCCATGTACCCTTAGGGCCCAATCCTATTCAATTTTCCACTGCCTGTGTAGCCATGCCAATGGGGTGTGTGCTGCATCCTGCAGAAGCAGGGGAGTGGCCACAGAGGTTTCCTCAAGGTATGTGAACATTTGTGTCCTTACCTTGGGGCTGCATTGCAGCAGCACTGGGAAAATGGTGCTGGGAAAATGGATAGGATTGAGTAACAATTCTCTGCAACTTGTCCTCTGTAACCAGTCCTCCTGTTTTACGTGTTTTTGTTACACCAAGTGCCAGGGAACTCTAATGTTCCAATTGTTTGGTGTCATCACAAGCTGCTGACTCAGATCAACAGAACCCTATGCAGTTCTTCCCACCCCAATCTGGACTACAGTATACCCTGTTCTGGAATCCCCCAACCTTCAAAGCACCTTTAAAGGGAAGCCAAGAACTTCTAGCAGCTAAGTGAGCTGGCAGAACAGCATGCAAAGCATGACACCACTAACAGTTACTCTTCCATGCCACCTTTTCTTCAATCTACTTTCCAGTATATCACAGGGGTTGCCAAACTTGTTTAACGCCAGAGCCAGCCACCCACATATGATAAACTTCAGATGTTCGAGACCACCAATATTGAAGAAGCATTTAGATTCTTAAGGGTGCAATCCTAAGCTTCGCTGGACCAGGCAGGTGGGTGAGCCTGTGCTGTATCAGGCACAGTTTGGGAGGAGACTGGGGTCTCCCTTGCTCCGGGGTAGGCACCAACTGCACCTAAGGGCTTCTTGGATACAGCATGGCCCGAATCAGGGCCACGCAGCCTGGGAACAGGAGCTTGGATGCAGCCACATCCCAGCTCCACCCCTCTCCCTGGGCTGGCAAACCTCCCAGCCTGCCCACGCACCCTCCGGAAATGCCCTCCCTCCTGCCCAGAAATGCCCTGCGCCAGCCGAACTAGGCTGTCTCAGGAGCGTTGCACCGCTGGCTTTGGCCGGCACTGTTGGGCTGGCACTGCTGCCAGCATCAGCCCAATTGCAGCAGTGCTGGCGTGAGGGGCACTTTCTTTTTGCCAGCAGAACATGGGCTCCACAGCTGGGGCAGTTCACTAGGATTGGCCCATTAGCAAAAAACAACAACAACAACAACAAAAAACACACAACTGTGCCTGGTCTCAGACTCGCAAGCTTTCAAAAAAAAGAAGAAAGACAGCAGCAAGCAATTTTGGGAAACTGCACTATGCTGAGATCAATATAGACCAGTGGTTCCCAAACTGTGGGTCGGGACCCACCAGTGTGTCGTCGTGAGCCAATTTGTGCTTTGTGACTCACCTGAGAGAGGTCATACTGAAAATATGGGAAAATGGGGTGCTGGAAAGGGGAGGGGTGTGTGGTTGTTTTGCTTGTGTCAAGGTTGTAAATAGGCTTTTTTCTTTCTGATTCTTTCTGATTCACTTTGCTATTGGAAAATGACTGAGAAATAACCAAGTTTATTGCTGCATTTTCAGGAAAGCAGCATGTTCTGACACCACTATGATGGCGCTTCTGGCCATGACATCACTTCTGGTGGGTCCCAGACAGATTGTCATTCTAAAAAGTGGGGCCCAATCCTAAAAAGTTTGAGAACCACTGATATACTCTCCCCTTGCAAAACACAGTTCTTGAAATGTACCTTTCATCCCAGTTAGCAGGAACATGCATGCACATACCCTATCTGTAGGTTTGCTGTATATATGTATTTTGTTTATGTGGGACAATTCTTTAAAAATTGTGTAACTTTTTTTCTGAAAATTATGTTTAAAAAAAGGCAGTAGCCACCTTTTGAAAGTGGTTTTCATCCAAATTATTGCAGAAGTTTACTCTTGGAACTGTTTGCTAAGTGGAATTACTGAAGAGAAAATAAATCACACCAATACTTCAGAAAAAAAAACACATCCTCCATCTTTGATCTACTTTACCCTATCTTTACATGTTGACCTTGTTTGTATTTTCTGAATCAGTGTACAGAGTTGTCGAGCTGGTCAATAATCTAATCCGACCATCAATAAAACACACCTTCTTGTTTATTAATATGTGATTAAAAATGTATATGATAAAAACATATTGACTGGGAGCCGAGTCTGCGTGACAAGAACAATTATGGCTTCCAGCCCTAATCACTACATGAGCTCTTTAACCCAGTGAAAGTCAATAGTCTATTTATGAACAACTATGTGGGTTTTTTTTTATAAGTACAGTATTAGGATTTTGTTAGGTCTCTTCTTCTTATTCCGTTTACTCTTTTAACTCGTATAAATCTCCAAGATACAATAGTCAGCAGATAAACCTCTCATTAAATTCTTGCTCCATATTTATTGTATGACAAAGCTGAAGGCAGGAGACGAAAAGGTGTTTGCTCTTGTTATTGTCCTCTGTTTGCAATTAAGCAAAGGTGCTCATTTGGTGTTTCCCATTTTTCTTCATAGTGCTCATTATACATTTGTTAATCAGATTTTCAAACCCTTGTAACTTCCCTTAATCCATTTAAACAATATTATTTTAGGTTTGCTTCTGTTGCTTCAGGATTGATTCTGATTTGATGTAAACCTATGTCAGCTGGTGGAGTAATGTGGCAGAAAATGGCTGCGGAACAAAAAATCAGCACCGTATTATCTAATAATGCAGTGTTTCTCAAAGTTTGCTCCTAGGAACCCTTCAGGGGCTCCAGGAGAACATCGTAAGTGGCTGCCATCTGCTCGTTGCTGAGCCACACTGCATATGCGCTAGTATTCTGGGGCTCCCCAGACCACACATGCACTGGTGGGGCTCCCTGAGACTGTTTAGGAGTGTAAAGTGCTCTGGAGCCTGAAAGGCTTGAGAACCACTGATTTAATTATACACATTTCATGTATTATGATGCTAGGTATATACCCTATAATTCCAATCACCAGCATTCTGTGAAAATAAGAGACCCAAACCACAACTAAACCGCAGGGTGTTGCAATTTTACATTGTCTCTGCTCTCCCTTCTCTTGAACAATTTATGGTCAGTAAAACCATAAGGCTTATGTCAAATTATGTTTATTCTTTAGCATCCCAGTTTGGTAAGTTTCCTTATAAAGTTTGGCTGGCACAAAGGAAACAGTCAAGTATGTTTGGACCACTCTTGGAGCCAGAGAGTCCAGCACATAGACATGCGCCATCCTCCCTGACTCCGAGGGTGGTCCAAATGAGCTTTACAGTGGCCCTTGTGCCAAACTTTGCTGGCCTAACTGTGCCAGCCTAACTCCAGGTTAGGATTGCGCCTGTGTGTTTTGCATCCTTGATGCAAGAGTCCTCTGGGGTGACAGCTGAATTACTTGGAGAAGAGGCTTCAAGAAGAGCCTGCTAGGGTGAATCCTGAGGCTAGTTAACCCAAACCACCCCATTCCCATGTCCTCATAAGCTACTAGGGAAATAACCCTTGTTTAAAGATCTAAGACTGAAACAGAGTGGCTTTCCACAAGCTTCCTACTGAGGGTGAAATGTGGAAGTGTTAATATAAACATAATTCCTTGGCTCATACTGCCCTCTGACAATAATAGGAAGTCGTTCTCTAAACTATACTCACAAGAATAAATCTCTCACCTACAGAGGAAATAATAAATCAGTCAACATTTTAAAGAAAAAAAATTGTAATTGTATGGGGAGACAAAATTTATTCAAAGTCTAAATGAGCTAAACTCCTGGAGAAATGATCATGCTACACAGAGAGGGGGGGGGAGTATATGTGATTGGCAAACTAGCATTTGTCTCCTTGTCTTCAAACTGCCTCTGAATAAGGGCATTGCTAACAGAACGTTTTGTTCCAGTCTCTGACCTAATTCACTGACATGTTTTAAAACACTAGAACATTTAAGAATGTTTGGTACATTTTATGAATCTAATTAGAAACCTGCATGGCAGATCTTTATTTTTCTTATAAGTAAAACAAGGTCTGTCTTCAAGTTATGTTTTACATTTCTCTGAGGTTTTTTAACATTTCCTGACTCATGTTTTTTAAAAGCTAATATTTGATCAAGATACTTTATATCTCACAATAAATAACAACTGCAAGTTATAAAGCCCTGGAAGGAGATCATTTGGAAATATCAGCCCATAACAAACAATTAAAAAGCTCTTTGGGCATTTCAAAGCTGTGTTATTCACTATTTTATATTATTTTAACTATATCAGTGTTATTCACTATTTTTATGGAGTTTGAAAGCTGATTTGGTGTCAGTATCTTATCAAATTGCCCAACTGAATATGGGTTTATACAAAAATACATTAGCCAAGATATACATTTATCCAAACGTGTGTGTGTTTGGGTGTGTGTGTGGGGTAAGGGGGTCTGTGTATATATGTATAAGCTATCTGCCACTGCTCTTGAATTTAGGATGTTTTATGAATTAGACTGTATAGTAATTTTTAAAATTGTGTTTTTATGAATTTTGTACTGTCATAAGCCACCTTTTATCCCACCTCTGAGATAAAAATATGATGAATAATTTTATTTAGATAGCAATTTGTTGCCTGTTCCTAATGCCTGCTGTCTACCACGGTAGTCTGCTTTAAAATGAATATTTAGGGCTACAATCCTACACGTTTTTACACTGCGGTGAGTTTTTTGTAAGTATGCCCTGGCTTCCCTGGCTGGTTTCTGCAGCTCCCCGGGGAGCCACTGCTCACAGTTTGGGAGCCACTTCTCTAAACTGAGTAACTCATACTGTTGCTGCCTTTCCCCATCTTCCCAATCCGTAACTGGGGAACCTTCCTTAGTGGTTCTTGTGAAATCAGGGTCTCTGAGAAAAACCATTCACAGATGCTGCAGTGGGCAGGGGAGGAGATGATGGCAGAGAAACTTGCTACTTGCTGATTTCCTGGTTGCTGGATGCTCCATGCTGGGGCTGAGGGAAGAGCACCCCCAGATTGTTCTCCTGTCATTTCTGACCTAGGCACTCAGGAAAAGAAAGGATAACAGTGATTTGCTGCTCCTCCCTCAGCACCCTGTTGCTTAGCACCCTGATGCACCCTGGTGAAAAGGAGCCCAGAGAAGGATCGTCCTTTCTTTGTTGGCTGTGTGGGTCAGAAAAACAAAAGTGAGTCCTTACTGAATGCCAAATGGCTAGGAATGCCAGAATGCCAGATGCAGGGGAGTGGCAACGAGATGCACTTATCTTGTGTGTTCTCTGAGGCATCTGGTGGGCCACTGTGAGTTATAGGAAGCCGGACCAGATGGGCTTTTGGCCTGATCCAGTGGGGCTCTTCTTATGTTCTTATGAAAGTAAAAGATTGAGGTTTGGATAGTGGCACTGTCTGTGTATAAACGTGTACAGTAAGTGCCATGTACAGTGATGGATGTGGTATAAACTGTAAACTGGTACAGCGGGTTAATTCGCTGTTGCTGGGCTTTCCAACCGGAAGGTTGGGAGTTCAAGACTGTGTGACGGAGTGAGCTCCCATTGCTTGTCCCAGCTCCTGCCAACCTAGCAGTTCGAAAGCACCTAAATGCAAGTAGATAAATAGGGACCACTTTGGTGGGAAGGTAACGGCGTTCCGTGCGCTACGGCGTAGAGTCATGCCGGCCACATGACCACGGAAGCTTGTCCTCGGACAAAACGCCGGCTCTACAGGCTTTGAAACGGAGATGAGCACCGCCCCCTACAGTCGGTCACGACTAGACCATTCGGTCGTGGGGAAACTTTTACCTTTTACAGTGATGGAGGGCCCAGCATAGGGCTGTGTCCCAGAGACCCCCTCAATCAGCACCAACATGGATTCTATATAAAAACCTGGAATCATTCTTTTGTTATGACACAGTGTTGCACTTTCTAAGAAGCCCCATCATGCGGAAGGCAAGCTCATGTTTAATAGTCTAGAATAACTACCACTGTTGGTTCCATTTCAAGAATTAATCATCATGGTAGTCCGGTGTTACTGGAATCTCAAATGAATATAAAAATGCTGTTGTGGTGACATAATGTGCCAACATTGTCCAAAATGGAACTTGATAAGGCAGGGACTAAAATTAAGGGCGCAATCCTCACCTGGAGTTAGGCCGGCACAGTTAGGCCAGCAAAATTTGGCTGGCACAAAGGACACTGTAAAGTATGTTTCGACCACTCTCAGAGAGGCCAGCTCACAGATGTGCGCCATTCCCCCTGACTCTGAGAGAAGTCCAAACGCGCTTTACAGTGGTGGCCAAAGTTTGCTGGCCTAACTGTGCCAGCCTGACTCCAGGTTAGGATTGTGCTCTAAGTTTGACACGGAGCAGTAAAATAGCTTGACTTGGTCAGACAGGACCGGGATGACCACCGCCAGAGGGTGTTTGCAGGGAGTGACCCCTGGAGACACCCGGCCCTGGGAAAGGGGCCAAGCAAGGAGGCCCTTACACCCAGGGAAGAGCAGGGCCTATCCAAACCGGTGGCCAGGAGGGCAGGTGCAGGAGCCAGCCCCAGGCCTTACGCCGGTGCAGGGGACAGCCTCAAGGGAAGCCTCGGGAGATCACGGGGAGGAAAGGGCAGGGCCTGGATGTGGAGCCTGGGCCTTAAAAGGAAGCCCGGCTGGGCTGGAAGGGGCAGTCTCTGGCCGGCCGGCTGGGGGAAAGGATGTGCAGGGAGGCTTTGGAGCCCATACTCCAGGCTGTCCAGCAGGGGTATTTCTCCTGACAGGACCCCAGCAAGGGTCCTAACCGCCCCTGCATGGGCGAAGGCCTCAGGACCGAGCAGACGCAGCGGGGCAAGACCTGGTCCTGGGGAAGCAGCTGCCCTCCAGCTGAACCAACCGGGCTACAACTCCTGCAGTGAGGAACAAGACCCAGCAGCTCTACGCCAGAGGCGGTGCTGCTTGCTATAGACTGTGAGAGAGCCCTGTGGGGCAACAGGGCTCAATGAGTGTAAAGGCACTGACCAGAGTAAAGCGCCTTGGCAAACCAACAGCCGGTGTCCAGAGCATCCTTCCGAGGCGCCGTAAGTACAGCCAAGCCCTGTTGCCGCCCTCGCACCCAGCTCTCACTGGGGATCTCTGCTGCTCTGCCATGACCGACGTGACACTGCCCAATATGCAAAGGTCCTTCTTCTGTGATGTTATGGAAGCCTAGGGGGGGGGGCTGTCACCATGGTTTGGTAAAAGGAAGCCCATTCTCCAATCCTTACTATTGGCCAATGCAATGAAATAAGAGAAGTGCAGAAGAACTGGAGGCTTGCATGCCACTTTTATGCAGGCAAGACAGCTGAACTTCCCCCAATGTGCTCTTCTCCCTCTGGGTTGTTTGTATAATCCCCTAGTGACTTGTATTAGGAAAAAATAAACACAGTTCTGTACAAGAAAGTCCCTATTAATTATTATTAAGAATAAAAATATATGCGCCAAACAGCATAAGCAAGCTAATGTGTGCACTCCAGAGATGTGTTCCAACTAGACCTGTCTCCTTTTTTCTTTAAAATAGCCATACAGGAGGCAGAGGCGGATCTACAGAGAGGGCAAAGCTCTAAGTGTTGCAAGAAGCCTTACCCTGTCATGTAAATCCCGCCTCTCCCTTGCTGCTGTAGCCAGTAAGCAATGCCAAGATGTTGCTGTTCCCTGTGAGGATTGGCTAAAACAGTGCAGGAGAGGAATGATTTCCACTGCAAGGTACGGCTTCTTGCAAAACTTAGAGCTTTGCCCTCCCTTAGATCTGCCTCTGACAGGAGGAGATCCTGATCAGAACTAGAATGCATGGACCGGGTGGTTTATTCTACCCCCATGTGCTAATTTTGTCTTCAAAATTGACCTGCTAAAGCAGAGAGTTGTCTGAAGAGGCAACTTTCAAGCTTCAGGTTTACATGCAGAAAAGGGTGGCAATCAGAGTCCACTTTCTCATGCATTTTCATGGGTTTCTATTTATTCCCTCTCAATGTACTTATGTTTTTCCGAGCAGAGTACAATAGGTTGTACCTGGAGTATTATTTGGATTCTTTTACTTCTGCAGTGCCTTTTAATCATAAATGTTCTGGATTATTTATCCACCAGCTTTTAAGCATTTCCAAACTTCCATATCTCTCATGTCCTCATTTCATCCTTTAATATGGCTGCTGCTCATAAATGTTCTTGGCTCTTTTCTTCTAGTACTTTCTGTACCGTGTTTTGCAGACAGGTACTTTTTAGGGCTAAAAGAAAATTATTTCAAACGCAAGAGTTGGTGCTCAGTTCATGCACTAATACCCAAACCATTTGAGTTTTAGAGCAGAACTCCTGACCCAGAGCAAATGGGTACTCTTAAACAAAGATAAAGTTTTATTCAGGGAAAACACGAAAGAATACAAAAATCAGGCATACAGGAAAATAAAGACAAAGTGTGTGTGTTAAGTTTTCTAAAATTCTTATTTTAACGCAGGCACTGGAGTGGAAATTCTCCACATAGTGAGTGGGTCTCATGTTATAGCTACAATGGCCCTTATTATATTAAAGATGGGGAGAGACAGGCAGGAGCCAGTATTTACAGTTATAAGAAAGTAATGTATTTTTTTTTACTCCAAAGCCCCACGTTTTTGTCTTCAAGTGATTCAAGAGCCATATGTCTGATTACAGAGATACATGCCTGGTGTGTCTAGGTATTGCTCAACTTTACAAAACCAAGGATACAGAAGTAGGTAGAGATCGGTGTCATGCCAAGGGCAGGGTGCGGAGTCCCAGGTGTCAAATGTGCCACTGAGCAGCGGGTAGCCCTGATCTCCGCTGGATGGTCTCAAGGCGGAGGTCAAGATACCCTTTGCATGGAGTGGCAATACACCACTGCTGGAGAAAGCTCCTTTTTAGGAAATAAGACTCTCCAAGATTTGAGAGATGTTGGCCTCACAACCAATTTCGGTTGCACTTCTAGATAGGTTATCATGGGGAAGAAGAAGGCTAGTTGGTTATCACATGCCAGAAACTCACTGACAGAAGAGCAGGTTCAGGGCCTGACCCTATCGGGCTCAGCACGGGCAGTATGAGTGTAAGGCATGTCCAACACAAGTAGTAAGGTCTTACTGTCTGTGCTGGCCCAGCGCTGTCCTGGCATGCCCAGAGATGCCCCCCCCCAAGCTGGTGAGCGGGTGGGGAGGGTGGAACTGGGCAGGGGAGGGGTGGAGTGGGAGTGGGACTGGCAGTGACCTCCACCACCAGATCTTATCCCCTGCCTTGGTCCAGGCAGCCCAACGCAGGGCTGCTTAATTTTCCTCTGGTGAGATAGCCAGCAGAGAGGCAAGGACTCCCGCGGCAGGAGGTGCGGCTTTCCCCAGGGAAAGGGGTCGAATGTCCCTTTCACCCAAGGAGATCCCAGTGGCTTCCTAGCTGCTGCTGGATTTAGCAGTAGCCGTTTGGTTACCACTGCACCCATGGAGCCCAGGCAGCACAAGATTGGGCTACCCAAGGGATGTTAATGGCTATGTCACCCCCGCGACCGCCCCGCTGCCTCGGACCAGGGACGGGGGGCTTACTTGGCCGCAGCAGGGGGCTGCGGGTGGGTGGTTAAGAAGCCTGGTGACGAGCCCCAGGGGAGTCGAAGGCAGCATGCCTGGCACAAGGAAGCCTGGCTGAGCTCAGGGAACGTGCAAGCAGCCTGGGGGACTCTCTGAGTAGAAGCGAGATCCTGCAAAAGATCGGCCCAGTCTCAGGAGAACTGGGCCTGGCAATGAGACAGGAAGGGGAGGAGCCTGGGGAGGCTGGTCTGGAGCTCATAAGGAGCTCAGACAGCAGAGGGAGAGGTTGCACCTCTGAGGGCTGGAGAAGGGAGGTGGAGGGGCAAACCAGGACTGCATGGGAGGTTGCCCCACTCTGGTCCTCACCCCAGCCTTGATGGGGCAGCTCAAGCCCCACTCCTTGGGGGGTCCCCCGGCCCTGGAGGTCCTGGAGTTCCAGGCAGGCAGGCAGCCGGCCTTGCCTCAGCGAATCCAGCGTCCCCTGAGAGGCAGCTCGAGGTTCTTGGGCCTGGCTGTGGAGATCGCCAACCCTCTTACCCTGCGGGCAGCTAGGCCAGCCCCACTCCAGGCACCTGAGGGACTCACAACCAACTGGGACCTCACAAGCCGTGGACTCCAACCCAGCTCAACCCGCCACCATCGCCACCAATCCTGCTGAGAAGGGGTCTTCGGGAAGGAAAGCACTCCTTGGACTGAACCCCACACCCTGGTGGCTGCCAACATTTGTATGGACTATCGGGGGTCCCTGTGAAGTAACGGGCCCCCATGAATGTCAAATTGAGAGAGAGGCCTGATTGGAACACCTGTGCTGGGCTTGCAACTCACGGCACCATTTGGCTTTTCTCCCCAGGCAAGTGTGGACCATCTTAAGCCTTTGGCTTGCCAGAGGCGCGAGCCGAAGGGCAAGAGCCAAAGGGCTCTTTGCCCGTGGCTCTTCGCCTGGGGAGCTGAGCCGGGAGCCTATACCATCTGCTGCTGTTGCTGTGTCCTGGCTGCCTCCTGGTTTACCGTCCTGTGGATCGTCACGCTCCAGCCACGCCTTTACTGTTGGAGCCTAGTCACCTGTCAACAAGCCAACCCCAGCCTTTTAACTGAGTGAGTGATTGTACGAGTGTGACTTCCTGGCCGGAGTGAGAGTCTGGTCAGGGAGTGGAAGGTTATCCCTGCCTCTGTGAGAGGGGGGCAGGGAGGGAAGGAGCGAGGACCTCTGCCTCAGTGAGAGGGAGGCAGAGGCCTGCAGCAGCCCAAGCCTCAGTGGGAGTGGGGTGAGGGCTGCTGCACCGGTTGTTGGTGGGAGTGTGTGTGTGTGTGTGTGTGTGTTGGTGTTTTTTAGTTTTTTGTATTGTGCTGGTGGTTGGCTTGTAGGTCGCTCCCGCCGGAATTATGTGTTTGACACCTCGAGGGAGCTCAGGGGGAAGGAGGGAGGCCACCATTAGCAGAGTTACGGGTTACGGAAGATATGGCGGTGGGGTCGGGGCTGGACATTACAGGAGAAGGAGGGTCAGTCGTAGACAGACTGTCCCTCTTTCTGGCCCTTCCCTCATCCCTCTGACCCTTGGAAATCCTGGCAACAGTCCCCTGAGTCTGAAGCTGCTGCTTCTGAATGCCAGGTCGGTGAATAATAAGACCTCTCCTATCCATGATTTAATCTTGGAGGAGAAAGCCGACCTGGTATGTATCACGGAGACCTGGCTGGATGAGCTGGGCGGGGTTAATCTTTCCCAGATTTGTCCACTGGGTTTCCGGGTACTGCAGCAGCCACGACTACAGGGGCGGGGAGGTGGGGTTGCGATGGTCTATCGGGATTCCATCCGTCTCACCAGATACCCTGTTCAGCAGTCCACCGGGTTTGAGTGCCTTCGCGTTGTGTTGGAGGGGCGAGACAGAACGGGGATTCTGCTGGTGTACCGCCCGCCTTGCTGCCCAGCAGTCTCCCTGCCTGAGCTGACGGAGCTGGTCTCGAGCGTGGTGTTGGAGTCCCCCCGCCTTCTGGACTTTAATGTCCATGCCGAGGCCCCGGCAACATCTGCAGCTCAGGACTTCATGGCCTCCATGGCAACCATGGGTCTGTCTCAAAAAATATCTGCCCCGACACATGAGGCGGGACACACGCTGGACCTGGTGTTTACTGCGGGGCAGGTTGATGGTGATCTGGAGGTGGAGGAGATTAAGATCACTCCTTTGTCATGGACAGATCACTGTCTGGTGGGATTTAGGCTTGTTGCGGCTTCTAACCTCTGCAATGGCGGGGGATCACATTTTATGATCCGCCCTCGGAGGCTGATGGATCCAGACGGATTCCTGAGGGCTCTGGGGGATTTTCCTGTTGCCAGAGTTGGAGATCCACCCGGTGCCCTGGTGGACCTCTGGAATATGGAGATGGCCAGGGCCCTGGATGAGATTGCTCATATAGCAGAGCAGAGCAGTTCCATATATATATATAGCAGAGCAGTTCCAAGCGAGTGGACACGAGCAGCGAGTGCTGTCCTGCGACGAAGTGCCTCGTCCGCGACCAAGTGCCAGGTAAAAGCGCGTTACGCATCTGTGCGAGTGAAGCAGCAGGGCGAGGAAGCCAGGGCCCCAGACCCTGCCCTTTCTCTGAGAAGCAGGGCAGTTCATCCCTTAATAAATACAGAGATGGAGCCAGACAGCCAGCAGTTGGGTGGGGGCTATCCAGTGTTTTGTACAGAGTGCCACATGTATGACTATATGCCTCTGGGGCATAAGTCGTGGGTGTGTCCTCGGTGCAAGGAGCTCCAGGCGCTCAGGGAACGTGTCTGCTCCCTAGAGGCCTTGGTTGCCAACCTGGAGAAGCATAGACAGGTAGTGAGGCTTCATGGTGAGACTTCCGGGGACTTGCAGGCTTGGTCCCATTCTCAGCCAGGCAGCTCCTCAGCTGCTGGGGAAAGGAGTCTCAGGGCTGGAGGACGTCAGCTTGGAACAGAGGGAATCGATCCCCCAGCGGGGGGCCCTTCTTCCGGTGATGAGCCCGCATCCAGTCGCACTAAGGATGCTCCTCGGCGGGAGGGGGGTCGTGGTCTCCTTGTTGTGGGCGATTCTATAGTTAGGAATATAGAGAGAGGGGTCTGTGACGGATGTGAGGACCGCACGGTGACTTGCCTGCCTGGTGCGAAGGTTGCGGACATCACGTCTCGTCTAGATAGGCTGGTAGGGAGTGCTGGGGAGGAGGTAGCGGTCGTGGTGCATGTTGGCACCAACGATGTGGGGAAATGTAGCCGGGAGGTCCTGGAAGCCAAATTTAGGTTGCTAGGCAGGACGCTGAAGGCCAGGACCCCCAAGGTGGCGTTCTCAGAAGTGCTACCAGTTCCACGTGCAGGGCCAGCTAGGCAGGTGGAGCTCAGGAGTCTCAATGCGTGGATGAGACGGTGGTGTCGGGAGGAAGGGTTTAGATTCGTTAAGCACTGGGGAACATTCTGGGACAAGCCAGGCCTGTACAAGAGGGATGGGCTTCACTTGAACCAAAATGGAACCAGGCTGCTGGCGCTTAATATTAAAAAGGTGGCAGAGCAGCTTTTAAACTGATCCCTGGGGGAAAGCCGACAGGAGCCGAGTGGCGTCCGGTTCGGAACTCCTCATCCCTACGGGAAGAGGAGGGTGGAGGAGTACCAAAGAGCAATGGAGGAGTAGGAATTAGAACGTCAAACCTGAGTGTCAGTGATAGTTTGTCCAGTACAAAGAGAGGAGGGGGAAAGGGATCAAAAAACAGTCCCTCGTTAGAGAACCCCATATATAGGTGTTATTATGTGAATGCCCGAAGTGTCCGAGCAAAGATGGGGGAACTGGAATGTTTGGTGGCTAGGGAAAACGTTGATATAGTAGGTATAACGGAAACCTGGTGGAATGCAGAGAATCAGTGGGATACTGCAATTCCAGGCTATAAACTCTATAGGAGGGACAGGGAAGGGCGTGTTGGCGGAGGGGTGGCCATCTATATCAAAGAAGGGATAGAATCCAGCAGAGTAGAAACTGAAGGTGGGCCGGACTCCTCCGTGGAGTCACTGTGGGTTAAACTACCAGGCCGTAAGAGCAATGTAATAGTGGGGGTGTGCTATCGTCCTCCCGACCAAAAACTTGAAGGTGACCTTGAAATGAGGGAACAAATCAGGGCAGTGACCAAGAGAGACAGGATTGTAATCATGGGGGACTTCAATTATCCTCATATTGACTGGGTCAACTGCTGCTCTGGTCAAGAAAGAGAGACCGGATTCCTTGATGTGTTGAATGACTGTGCCTTAGAGCAGCTAGTCATGGAGCCGACCAGAGGACAGGCGACTCTGGATTTAATATTGTGTGGCACTCGGGACTTAGTGAGGGATGTATGTGTTACTGAGCCATTGGGGAACAGTGACCATGCTGCGATTGGTTTTGCCATGCATGTCCAGGAAAGAGTGCAGAGCAAATCTGACACAAGAACCCTGGACTTTCGAAGGGCAGATTTCCCTCAGATGAGGAGGCTAGTTAGGAAGAAATTGAAAGGGAAGGTAAAAAGAGTCCAATCCCTCCAGGCTGCGTGGAGGCTGTTTAAAGTGACAGTAGTAGACACCCAGCGGGAGTGTATACCGCAAAGAAAGAAGGGTTCAACAAGGTCCAGGAGGGTACCTGCATGGCTGACAAACGAAGTTAGAGAAGCTGTAAAGAGCAAGGAAGCTTCTTTCCGTCAATGGAAGTCTTGCCCCAGTGAGGAGAATAAAAAGGAACATAAACTCTGGCAAAAGACAAGTAAGAAGGTGATACGGGAGGCCAAGAAAGCGTTTGAGGAACGCATGGCTAGCAACATAAAGGGGAATAATAAAAGCTTCTTCAAATATGTTAGAAGCAGGAAACCTGCCAGAGAGGCGGTTGGCCCGCTGGATGGTGAGGGAGGGAAAGATGAGATAAAAGGGGACTTGGAGATTGCAGAGAAATTAAATGAATTCTTTGCGTCCGTCTTCACAGCAGAAGAACTTGGGCAGATACCACAGCCCGAACAGCCCTTCCTAACTAAGGAATTAAAGCAGATAATGGTGAATAAGGAAGATGTTTTAGATCAAATTGATAAACTACATATAAATAAGTCACCAGGCCCAGATGGTATACATCCAAGAGTTATTAAGGAACTAAAGAACGAAGTTGCTGACCTCTTAACTAGAGTATGCAACTTGTCCCTTCAAACGGCCACGGTGCCAGAGGATTGGAGGATAGCCAATGTCACGCCAATCTTTAAAAAAGGGAGAAGGGGGGACCCTGGAAACTACAGGCCGGTCAGCCTAACGTCTGTTCCGGGTAAGATGGTGGAAAGCCTTATCAAAGATAAAATCCTAAAACACATAGAGGAACAAGTACTGCTAAAAGAAAGTCAGCATGGCTTCTGTAAGGGTAAGTCTTGCCTCACAAACCTTTTGGAATTCTTTGAAAAGGTCAACAGGCACGTGGATGTGGGTGAACCTGTGGATATCATATACCTGGATTTTCAGAAGGCGTTTGACACGGTCCCCCACCAAAGGCTGCTGAAGAAACTTCACAGTCAGGGAATAAGAGGGCAGGTCCTCTTATGGATCCAGAATTGGTTGAGGGCCAGGAAACAGAGAGTGGGGGTCAATGGGCAATTTTCAGAATGGAGAGAGGTGAAAAGTGGAGTGCCCCAGGGATCTGTCTTGGGGCCCGTGCTTTTCAACTTATTCATAAATGACTTAGAGACAGGGATAAGCAGCGAGGTGGCCAAGTTTGCAGATGACACAAAACTTTTCCGGGTGGTGAAAACCAGAGAGGATTGTGAAGAGCTCCAGAAGGATCTCTCCAAGTTGGGGGAATGGGCAGCCAAATGGCAGATGCGTTTCAACGTAAACAAATGTAAAGTGATGCACATTGGGGCCAAAAACCAAAACTTCACCTATAGGCTAATGGGTTCTGAGCTGTCTGTGACAGCTCAGGAGAGAGATCTTGGGGTGCTGGTGGACAATTCCATGAAGGTATCGACCCAGTGTGCGGCAGCAATTAAGAAAGCCAATTCCATGCTCGGGGTAATTAAAAAAGGGGTTGAGAATAAAACAGCCAATATTATCATGCCATTGTACAAAGCAATGGTAAGGCCGCACCTGGAATATTGTGTCCAGTTCTGGTCGCCGCATCTCAAAAAGGACATAGTGGAGTTGGAAAAGGTGCAGAAGAGAGCGACAAAAATGATTACGGGGCTGGGGCACCTCCCTTATGAAGAAAGACTGCAGCGTTTGGGGCTCTTCAGTCTAGAAAAAAGGCGCCTGAGGGGGGACATGATTGAGACATACAAAATTATGCATGGAAGGGATAGAGTTGATAGAGGGATGTTCTTTTCCCTCTCTCACAACACCAGAACCAGGGGGCATCCGCTAAAACTGAGGGTTGGGAGAGTTAAAACAGATAAAAGGAAGTACTTTTTTACCCAGCGGGTAGTTAATCTGTGGAACTCCTTGCCACAGGAGGTGGTGATGGCATCTGGTCTTGATGTCTTTAAGAGAGGATTAGACCGATTTCTGGAGGAAAGATCCATTGTGGGCTATAGGCAATGATGGATTGTGCAACCTCCTTACAAAGGTGGTGGGCTACAGGTACCGGGTGTAAGGGAGTGGCAACAGGATGCAAGCATCTTGTTGTCTCCTGCCTCCCTGGGGCACCTGGGGTGGGCCGCTGTGAGATTCAGGAAGCTGGACTAGATGGGCCCTTGGCCTGATCCAGCATGGCTCTTCTTATGTTCTTATGTTCTTATGCTCCTGAGCGTCCTCTGCCCAGTCGCAGAATCAGAGCCGCTCCTTGGTTTTCTGAGGAGCTGCGAACGATGAAGCGACAGAGCAGACGACTAGAGCGTCGGTGGCGAAAGACTCGTGCCGAATCTGACCAGACACAGGCTAAGGCCCAATTAAAAGCTTATTCCAGAGCAATGGTGGTGGCGAAGAGAGCTCACCTCTCTGCCACCATTGCGTCTGCAGAGAACCGTCCGGCTGAGCTCTTCCGTGTGGTCCGCAATCTGTTACATCTTGCCCCCCTTACTGGTAGGGAGGAGCACACGGAGGCTTGCTGTGACGAGTTTGCTAGACATTTTGCAGACAAGGTCGATCAGATCCGGCATGACTTGGACGCTGCTGTGGGCAGATCTAGTGATGTCCCCGGGGAACCTGTCTATTCTATCATTTGGGATTCTTTTCAGTTTGTAGAGCCTGAGGATGTGGACAGGATTCTCTGGAGTGTGAGACCTGCTGCTTGCCCGCTCGACCCTTGCCCGGCATGGCTAATTAGAGCTGCCCGGGGAGGGCTGACTGAGTGGACGGGGAGGGTAGTGAATGCATCTCTGAAGGAGGGGGTGCTCCCGCCTGCTTTTAAGCGGGCGGTGGTTCGCCCCCTCCTGAAGAAGCCCTCCCTGGATCCCACCAATTTAAACAACTTTCGGCCAGTATCCAATATCCCATTTCTGGGCAAGGTGATTGAGCGGGTGGTGGCGTCCCAGCTTCAGAGGGTTCTGGAGGAAACGGATTATCTGGACCCATTCCAATCTGGCTTCAGGCCGGGGTTCGGGACAGAGACTGCCTTGGTCGCCTTGGTGGATGACCTGCGCCGGGGGATGGACGGGGGAAGTGCGACCCTGTTAGTCCTGCTGGACCTCTCAGCGGCTTTCGACACCATCGACCATGGTGTCCTTCTGGGTCGATTGGCCGGGTTGGGGCTTGGAGGCACTGTTTTGAAGTGGTTCCGCTCCTTCCTGGCTGACAGATCCCAGAAGGTGGTGCTGGGGGACTCTTGTTCGGCACCCCGACCTCTTAGGTTCGGGGTGCCGCAAGGTTCCATCTTATCCCCCATGCTGTTTAACATCTACATGAAACCGCTGGGAGAGGTCATCTGGGGGTTCGGAGTGGGGTGCCATCAATATGCTGATGACACCCAACTTTATCTCTCCTTTCCCCCTGATTCTGAGGAGGCGGTTGAGGTCCTGGATCGCTGTCTGGAGGCAGTTGGGGGCTGGATGTCAAATGCGGGCGAACAAGCTGAAATTAAATCCGGATAAGACAGAGGTGCTTTTGGTTCGGAAATCCACAGCTCGGGTATTGGACTATCGTCCTGCTCTGAATGGGGTTGCACTTCCTCTGAAGGAGCAGGTTCGCAGCTTGGGGGTTCTCCTGGATTCACAGCTACACCTGGAGTCCCAGGTGGCGGCGGTGGCCAGGGGAGCCTTTGCTCAGCTTCGGCTGATCCACCAGCTGCGGCCGTACCTGAGCTGTGCGGACCTGGCCACAGTGACCCATGCCCTAGTGACATCAAGATTAGATTATTGCAATGCGCTCTACGTGGGGCTGCCTTTGAAGACGGTCCGGAAATTACAACTAGTACAGAACGCGGCGGCTCGGGTGGTTGCTGGCGCACGTTGGTTTGACTCTGTCGAGCCGCTGCTTCGGCGACTACACTGGCTGCCAGTTCTGTTCCGGGCCCAATTCAAAGTGCTAGTTTTGACTTTTAAAGCCCTTTACGGCTCGGGTCCGGGGTATTTGAGGGACCGCCTCCTTCTATATAATCCAACTCGTACTCTTAGATCATCTGGGGGGGCCCTTCTGACTGTGCCGCCACCAGGAGAAGTAAGAGGAGTGGCGGCCAGGAAGAGGGCCTTCTCGGTGGTGGCCCCCCAACTCTGGAACACCCTTCCCCTCGAATTGAGAACTGCTCCCTCTCTGTTTACATTTCGGCGGGGGCTGAAGACCTTTTTATTCCAAAAAGCTTTTAATTGTTGACAGGTTGGCTGGCTGGTTATTATGATCCACGGGGCTTGTGTTTTATTTTATTTTTTAATTGTTTTTAAATTGTTTGTGTTTTTAATCTTGATTGTTTATTGTTTAATACTGTTTTTAACTGTTTTTAATGTCAATTGTTATACTTTATTTTTATCTTTTTTTAATATTGTAAGCCGCCTTGGACATCTGCCTCGGCAGAGGAAAGGCGGGGTAAAAATTTCTTAAATAAATAAAATAAAATAAATAAATTGTTGACCCGAATAAACCGGTCATGTCAAACCTCTAACCGCCTCACAGGTAATTCTCGCCGTGCCCCGCGCTCTCGGTCACCCCGGGGCCCCCACACCCCCGGACCTGGCATGGAATGACGGGCTATTATTGACTAGTTAAGAAAAACCTTGCCCAATTTCTTCTTGGGTGTAGATGTCAATAGTGGGTTCCACCCGTAGCAGCCCAATTCTATGATTTTCCCTGCCATAGCATGCAGCCACAGTCCATGCAGTCTTTTAAATCAGCAAGTGCCTGTGATTAGAGTAAATCAATGCAGCATGCAACAAGCTGAGCAGAGTGGTGTGTGTGTGCATATGTGCACGCACTTAGGTAATAGTCCTTAGGATTGGGGCACTACTGATGTCTCCTTATTTTCATCTATGATAATATTGTAGGGTGTATATACCTTTTGAATGGTTTTACTGAACATCCCAATCATTTAAAATTATGCTCTCGGTTGTTGTGTCTGGGAAATAGAGGTGAGAGGGAGCTATAAATAAAGTTAATGAAGTTGAGAACAAAAACAAGCTTCCTACATTTAGAATCACGGCTTGTATGAATGTCGGAACATATTAACAAGGAAGTAAACATCCACTATCACGACTGCAACCTGAGGGCTCTTTCCTAGTCAGAATGGCAGAGCCCTGATCTAACAAGAGGTTTGCGCTGCAGTACAGCTCTGGGACCCTGCTGAAGACAGATGCTTCTCCTAGGTGACTAGTTTAATCAGAGCCGCTGACTTTATAGTTGTTTCAAAACCCTTTGCCAAAGATGAATTTCCTGGAGTGGCGCAACTGCAGGTGCTAAAGGCCTGAAGTGGACAGGCTGTCTAAAGAACTTCACACCGCTGTCTCAGAAAAGCGCTAACTACTGACAATAATTGATGAGCTAGAACAGCGCAGCAGAGGGTGGATCGAGGAATCAGCCACAACAAGAAATGCTTCGGCTTCAAAAGTGCAGCCGTTTTCAGCACAAAAGATTTCCCAAACAAACTGCTGACTCCTTTTTTTGTATCAAACCATTTCAGCATACGTCTTCATAACCTGGAGCACGTCCAATGTGGGATCAGGTGAAGCGAGCTAGCCCTTGTGTCTCCCTGGATATCAGGTGGGGGCTCTGCTTTAGTGGCAGATTAATGCAGATTAATGTATGATCAGAAGCCCTAAAACATGGGCTCTTAGGGCAGTCCTGGAGATTTCCTCCACAAAGCGCTTTGCCTTGCAAACAAAGTTGGATTCATTCCAGTGTGTTTCAGTTCTGCACATGCATGTGCATGTTGATGTGAAAAAAGGAAGCCTGTTTCAATCAGGCTGCTTTCTTTAAAAAGGTAAAGGTTTCCCCAAGACCGAATGGTCTCATCGTGACCAACTATAGGAGGCGGTCAGTGGTGTCATCTAAATGATTTAAGAACAGGTACTCACTTTTGATTGGCACATGTCGGGACCAGCCCACCAGAAGTGATGTCATAAGCCGGAAGTGAGGTTGCGGCAGGAAGTGACATGAAAAAAGCCCTTTTTGAGGCCTCAGACAATTTTAAACTGACCCAAGAGTTGCAACAGTATTCCACAGCACCCCCAGAACATGTTAAGGAAGCCTGGCGTCATGTTAAAGTGACCCAACAGTTCCAAAACCCCAGAGCAGCTCATTTTTCAGTGGCAAGGCAAGGCAAGGCTCTGCTCGCTGCCTGCCTGGCTCTGAGAAGCAGGCAACTCAAACATGCAGGAAATTCAAACGTTGCAGGGGGCAGAGTTGACGAGTGGGCAGGCGAATGGGCGGGGCCAGCCATAATCCTAGAAACCGGTACTCGTGTACCCCCGCGTACACGAGTGATGCATGACATCACTGGAGGCGGTGCTCATCTCAGTTTCTAAGCGTTTGTCTGAGGACAAGCTTCCGTGGTCATGTGACCAGCATGACTATACACCAAGGCGCACAGAACGCCGTTACCTTCCCACTGACGTAGTACCTATTTATCTACTTGCATTTTTACGTGCTTTTGAACTGCTAGGTTGGCAGGAGCTGGGACAAGCAATGCGAGCTCACTCCGTCGCATGGTCTCGAACTCCCAACCTTTCAGTCAGAAAGCCCAGCAGCAGCGGTTTAAGTTCCAGTGGTGGTATTCAAATAAATTAACAACCGGTTCTATGACGTCATAGCCAGAGCAAAAAAACCCCCAAAGCCAGCTGAGGTAAGCAAGTGGGCAGGGCCCGGCCATTTAACAACCGGTTCTATAGAACCTGGGAGAACCCCCTGAATAACACCACTGGGTTTAACCCACAGTGCCACCACGTCCCTGCCTGCTTTCCTTACAATGCTTATAATTAAATAAAAAGCATCCCCATGTCAAAAAACAGATACAACTAAATAAATACATCTTATTTGTGAGCTGAAAGCAGCGTTTCTTGTTTTTTTTGTTTGTGAGCGCAATCCCAGCCCTGTGTAGGGAGGCCAGCTGGCCTGCTCCGTATCCAGCATTGGGCTGGGATTGGCTATGGCACAATCTGGGGCAAGGGGAATCAAGTCCCTTCTCCTAGGTAATGCAGCAGTGGCCTGAATATGGATACTCGGAACTTCACTGCTGAAATTGGTGGCACAAATGCAAGTAGCCCAGTTTGGGCCCAGGCCACAGGGGGTGGATTTGGCCCACCCCCTGGTCTGACCCACCTCCCTGGGTCAGTCTGCCCACTGGCGCACCTGTTTCCCTCCTTCCCTCACCCCGCTTCACCTTTATTTTAGGACTTTTGTATTTTGTGCCTAACATTTGGACAACTGAGGCTGCAATCTTAACCTCCCCGATGGGCCAGCACAAGTCCTTTGTGCCAGCCTATGAGTGTTGCAAATGCGCCATAAAACACATTTGCGCCACTTTTGGAGTGGCCACGTCCAGAGGCAGGTAAGGCCAGCCTAGGGAGGCCTGCATGGGAGATTTAGAGCAGGGGTCAGGGAACTTTTTTACCTTTTACCCCAAAATATATTTAGATACGCCGATGTTACCCCCTTGATTTGATTTTTAATACAGGTACTTACTAAACTACCAGTGAAAGATAGGTATCCTCTCTCTGTCCTATTTCTCTCAATGGCGCAGCAACTAGTTGACTCTACTGAAGAAGCGGGCGGACTTGGAGGCGGGGCCCGGGGCATCACGCAGGGAAGCATGTTATACACAAGGGCCTGACGCACTGCACTGCGTCAGGTCCTTGTACACTACAGTACTGTAACACACACAGCCGGGCATGCGTATAGAACAGTGATGGTGAATCTTTTGGGCTTGGTGTGTCAGAAATTTGGAAAATTCATATCTCAGCTCTGCTCGTGTGTCAAACCCCCCCCCCCACACACACACATGCTGCAGGGCTTGTCACCCGAGTTTAAAGAGAGAGACGGAGGTGCAGACAGAGGACGCACGGAAGAACAAGCCTTTGCAGGGAATCGCTTAGATTCATATGCATGCCCGGCTGCCGTCCATTACCCCCAGGAATTTCATTTTTACCCCATTTGGGGTAATTTACCCCTGTTCCCTGACCACTGATTTAGAGGGTGGAGGAGGGTGGGGCAAGGTGAAACGGGGTGAGGGAAGGAGGGAAACAGGTGCACCAGTGGGCAGAATGATCCAGGGAGGTGGGTCAGATCGGGGGGGGGGTGAGCCAAATCCACCCCCTGTGGCCTGGGTCCAAACTGGGCTACTTGCATTTGTGCCACCAATTTCAGCAGCGAAGTTCCGAGTATCCATATTCAGGCCACTGCTGCATTACCTAGGAGAAGGGACTTGATTCCCCTTGCCCCAGATTGTGCCATAGCCAATCCCAGCCCAGTGCTGGATACGGAGCAGGCCGGCTGGCCTCCCTGCACAGGGCTGGGATTGCGCTCACAAACAAAACAAAACAAGAAATGATGCTTTCGGCTCACAAATAAGATCAGACCAAAGATCCATCTAGTTTAGTATACTATTCCCAGCAATTTCAGAAAAAAGAAGATTCGTGTCCAGGGGAAACGTATAACAATAATTCTGATGTGAGCTTATTAAATAACCCTTTATGGGGATTTGGAGGTGGGGACTCCACACTGAAATAGAGGCCCTTTATTACTTATTACCTCCAACAGCCGTTACTATTTAACTCCGGAGTTATACACTTGGGTCACTTGTTGTGGCATAGAATGTACTTCAGCTGTTTAAGAGCAAAAGCACAACAATGCAAAGTTTGTCTCAGGAAGAGCGCTGGGTATGCTTCTCCGCAGAAAACCTGGCTTAGTAAAAAAAAAAGAGTAATTTTTTTTTTTTACGCTGTGATGCTCAACAAAAATTTGGACAGAAGTGAATAAGCATGGAAAATGGATTATTATTTCCTGTGCGGGTGGGGAAGCTGGCAGTGGGGTTTGAAAATGTAGAAGGGACATGTGGGTAAGGAATTATTTGCATCTTTGCCCCAGGAAAAGTTGGTGGTCAGCCACCTGCTACCCATCAACAAATTGCAACCCGCTACATCTTCCTGCTGTTTGCCTTCACCTTTCTGAATGTCTCCTCTGATTCTTCCCCAGAGCAGAGTTTCAAGAAGTTTGGCTAAAGCAAGAGCAGCAGCAAACAGCTTAGTCCAGCTTGTTGTTGCTGGGTGGGCAGCTCCCAGCTGTCCAGCCAAAGCCTTTCTTCTCAGCCCCTTCGATTCAGATGGCATTTGGCACCCAAACATGGTAGAAAATCTTACAGCCTGCTAAAATTCCTGAAGCAAACCTGAACCAACTTTTGGATCAGCAAACCCCACACCCTCAGATTAATCTGAGGAGGACACCACTGTATTTAGGATTCTTGGAGTCATCAGATTCAGAAACAGATAGCTTTCATGTATTTATTTCAGTATTTATATACTGCCTGTCTCTGTTTTGTTAGACAGCACTCAGGGTGGGTTTTTTAAGACTGTTTTTAGACTAGGGGCATGCTAGTCTAAACCACCATTTTTCAATGGGGTTTTTACAAATATATTCTGTTATTCACAGAATCTTCAGTCCAGAGATGGAGGATGGGTGGAGGAAGGGTATAGCAGAAGATTTAGCCGAGAGGGTTAATGCCTCCATTTGCCCGAAGATAACAGCAGAAGATCGGAAGGTCGTGAGCTCGAGACTACCGGAAGTCTCTGTGAGCGGCAGACCTTGCAAACTGCGGCTGATTAAAAGCCGAGTTCCAGCTGCCTTGTGGGAGGAGGAGTGTGCTGAAGTCAGCTGCATCTCTGGTGGGAGCAGGGAAGCCTCTTATCAGCCAGCAGAAGACAGACGGGTGGCTAAGAAAGAAGGCTAAATCCAGAAAGAAAGATCTGTATGAGTGTTGTTCTTGAAAGATAGAACATTTCTGTAAATTGTAAAAACCTTCGGGTTTGTGAATAAAAGTCTGCCTATGTAAACCGCCTTGAGTTACAGTCATTAGAGAAATCTAGTGATCTTAAGAAAGGCGGTATATAAATACATTTATTATTATTATTATTATTATTATTATTATTATTATTATTATTATTATTATTAACAGTGACATCGCCCCACCCCTGGGCACACTTGGAGCCAGGTATGGCTGTGCTTCAGTCCCAGATGTTGTCTTCACACAGTGTGGTTCTCTCCTCTTTGAATGCTATCGAGGTTCAGCAGGCAATCTATATATATAAAGAAGAGCGTGCGTTTGTTTGTGTGTATGTTCTGAATAGGCTCTGCATACACCTTGTGGCCTGGCAACAAACACTGCGGGGGTCAGACCCCCCCTAGAGCCCCCGGGGGTGGGGGTACGAAGGGGTCCCCATGTGAAAACAGTCAAAAACGGCTGAAATTGGTGTCAAATCCACAGTTTCCGGGGTCGCCAAGATGAGCGGCGACGCTCCCGATGCCGTTGGAGTCCGGGTTCAGCCCCCCCCCGACGTGGGGGGCAAGGGGTGCGAAACACAATGTCCGCCATGCCCTGCTGGAACGCCTGGACCGATTGGCACCAGACTCGGCATGCAGAAGCCTAGCGGCCTGGCCACAAACACTGCGGGGGTCGGGGGCCCCTAGCGCCCCCAGGGGTGGGTGTACTTGGGGGTCCCCACGTGAAAATGGTCGAGAATGGCCAAAATCAGTGCCAAATCCATAATTTCTTGGGTCGCCGGGATGAGCGGCGACGTTCCCGATGCCGTTGGTGTCCGGGTTTGGCCCCCCCCCTCGACATGGGAGGCGAGAAGGGGTGTGGAACAAAACATCCGCCATGCCCCGCTGTGACGCCTGGACCAATCGACACGAAACTTGGCACGCATACACCTTGCGGCCTGACGACAAACACTGCGGGGGTCAGACGCCCCTAGCACCCCCGGGGGTGGGGGTACGCAGGGGACTCCACGTGAAAATGGTCGAAAACGGCCGAAATCGGCGTCGAATCCACAGTTTCTGGGGTTGCCAAGATGAGCGGTGACGCTCCCGAAGCAGTTGGAGTCTGGGTTTGGTTCCCCCTCGACGTGGGAGGCAAGAAGGGGTGCGAAATGAGACATTCGCCATGCCCCACTGTGACGACTGGAGCGATTGGCGCCAGACTTGGCATGCGTATGTCTTGCGGCCTGGCAACAAACACTGCGGGGGTCAGGCCCCCCCAGCGACCCCGGGAGTGGGGGTACGCACGGGGCCCTGCATAAATCGGTTGAAAACAGCCGTAACCGGTGTTGAATCTGTAGTTTCCAGGGTTGCCGAGGTGAGTGGCGACGCTCCCGATGCCGTGAGAGTCCGGGTTCAGCCCCCTCAGCGTGGGGGGCCGGAAGGGGTGTGAAACAAGATGCCCACCATGCCCCGCTGCGACGCCTGGAGCGATTGGCGCCAGACTCAGCATGCGCGTGCCTTGAGGCCTGCCGACAAAAACTGCGGGGGTCAGGCCCCCCTACCACCCCAGGGGTGGTGGTGCGTGGGGGCCCCTGCGTGAGAACGGTCAAAAACGGACAAAATCGGCGTCAGACCCGCAGTTTCTGGAGTCGCCAAGGCTATCAGTGACGCTCCCGACGCCGTTGGAGTTTGGGTTCGCCCCCTCTCAACGTGGGGGGTGGGAAAGGGTGCGAGACGAGATCTCCACCATGCCCCGCTGCGACGCCTGGAGCAATGGGGGCCAGACTCGGCACGCGCATGCCTTGCAACAAACACTGCGGGGGTCAGGCCCCCCCAGCGCCCCCAGGGGTGGGGGTACGCAGGGGTCCTGAAGTGAAATTGCCATCGAGTCCATAGTTTCCAGGGTCACCGAGGCGACCGGTGATGCTCCTGACGCGGTTGGAGTCAGGGTTCGGCCCCCGTTGGCGTGGGGGGCGAGAAGGGGTGCAAAACTCATAAACTCTGGAAGATCATTTTGTTACCCGGGCAACGCCGGATAACAAAAAGCTAGTCTATATATATAAAGAAGAGCGTGGGTGTGTTTGTGTGTATGTGTGTGTGTATGTATGTTTCGCATAGGCTCTGCAACGCCTGGAGCGATCGGCATGAAACTCGGCACACATACACCTTGCGGCCTGGCGACAAACACTGTGGGGGTTGGGGCCCCCTAGCGCCCCTGGGAGTGGGGTACGCGGGGGTCCCTGCGTGAAAACGGTCAAAAACGGCCGAAATCGGCGTCAAATCCACAGTTTCTGGGGTTGCCGAGATGAGCGGCGATGCTCCCAATGCCGTTGGAGTCTAGGTTCAGCCCCCCCCCTCAACGAGGGGGGGCAAGAAGGGGTGTGAAACAAAATGTCCGCCATGCCCTGCTGGAAAGCCTGGACTGATTGGCACCAAACTCGGCATGCGGAAGCCTAGCAGCCTGCCCACAAACACTGCGGGGGCGGGGGGCCCTAGCACCCCCGGGGGCAGGGGTGCGCAGGGGCCCCCATGTGAAGATGGCCGAAAACGGCCGAAATCGGCATCGTCCATAGTTTCCGGGGTCACCGAGATGACTGGCGACACTTCCGACGCCGGTGGAGTCTGGGTTCGGGGCCCCCTCAGCACGGGGGGCCAGAAGGGGTGCGAAACAAAACATCCGCCATGCCGTGCTGGAACGCCTGGACCGATCGACACGAAACTTGGCACGCATACACCTTGCGGCCTGGCGACAAACAATTCGGGGGTCAGGCCCCCCTAGCGCCCCCAGGGGTGGGGGTATGTAGGGGTCCCCACATGAAAATGGTCAAAAACGGCCGAAATCGGCGTCGAATCCACAGTTTCCGGGATTGCCAGAGTGAGCGGCGATGCTCCCGACACTGTCGGAGTCCGGGTTCACCCCCCCTCGGTGTGGGGGGCAAGAAGGGGTGCAAAACAAAACATCCACCATGCCCTGCTGGAACAACTGGAGCGACGCGCACCAAACTCAGCACGCACGTGCCTTGCGGCCTGGCAACAAACACTCCTGGGGTCAGGCCCCCCTAGCGCCCCCGGGGGTGGGGGTGCCCCAGGGCCCCCGTGTGAAAATGGACGAAATCGTCCTCGGTTCTGTAGTTTCTGGGGTCACCGAGGCGAGCAGCAACGCTCCCGACACTGTGGGAGTTCGGGTTCGCCCCCCTCAACTTGGGGGACAGGAAGGGGTGCGAAATGAGACGTCCGCCATGCCCCACTGCGACGCCTGGAGCAATTGGCGCCAGACTCAGCATGTGTATGCCTTGCAGCCTGGCGACAAACACTGTGGGGTTCCCCATGTGCGCAGGGTCCCCATGTGAAAATGGTCGAAAACGGCCGAAATTGGTGTAGAGTCCATAGTTTCCAGGGTCGCCAAAGCGAGCGGCAACGCTCCCATCACCGTTGGAGTCCGGGTTCGGCCCCTGTTGGCATGGGGGGCGAGAAGGGGTGCAAAACTCAAACTCTGGAAGATCATTTTGTTACCTGGGCAACGCTGGGTAACAAAAAGCTAGTTGTAAATAAAGCCTGGACAGGTCCCCAAGGTTGTTCTCCATTCTTTGCTGGCTGGCCTTCTCACTCACAGGCTTCTCTCACTGTGTGGCCAATTCATTAGCCAGAACAGGTACTCCAGCTTGTTCCAGCCTGGCATTCCATCTCCTAACCTGAAACATGATCACATGCTCAATGGTGTAACTATCTGTGGGGAGGGGGGCACAGCGCCCAGGTGCCATCTTCACAGGGCTGTCATCACTGAACCCCAAATTCCAAAAATCGCAAGTTTACAGCATAATATGGTTATGCTGTATACCTTTGGGTGCAGAATTTCACCCAGAATTAAATTTTTAAAAACGGAGTGTAATATCTCTAGTCTGTCAAAAGTTATGGCCGAAAAAGTAAAAACTGAAAATAAAACTTCATTTGAACAAATTGCGATTTTTAAAATCATGGTTTTAAGGCATAATACCATCATGCTGTACACCGTTGGATGTGGAATTTTACCAGGAATTCAATGAAACCCCCCTGGAGTGCAATGCCTTATTAATGCTAGCAAACGTTACAGCCAAAAAACAAAACAAAAATTGCCATGAGGGGTGTAAAAAAATTACGTAGCCCCGGGTGCAAAATGCCCTAACTACGCCACTGCACATGCTCCTGCTTAGCTCTTCAGGCAGTAGGAGCAGCTCAACCATCGGTCCTAGTGTCCTGCCCTTACATGATCCAGACTTTTTAATCTGCTTTTGACCAATGTGGTTTATTAGACATCAAGTAGACATTTCTTTTAATTAGCTGAGCGAGTTTAATACATACAAATCCATTTGTGTAGTCATCGTCCCCCAAATCTGGCAACGGTATGTGGCAGATTTACATATGTACATCGCATGCAGATTTTCCTCAGGTCACAGAATTAATTAAACAAAATGTGAGCCCAGGTCAACAACTTGCAATCCTTCACATGCTTAGTAGGCTACAATTAGCAAGTAAGAAATATAATGTTTGTTTTAAAAGATAGCACTGCAGTATATAAAACCTCCACTAAGACACTGCTTTTAAATAATGTTAGATGCCATTTGCACTTATATAAACATTATATACATGCTCTATAAGGCATACGTTCTATTTTTACTAGATAGCCATTGCAGTATCCACTGCCTCCCCAATGCATACATTAAGTAGTAATTTGGATTCTTTTCTTTAGGACTCTGGCATGTGGCTCCAGATTTTCTCTTCATTTCCCACACCATGTATATTAAACAGCTAGAGAACACTGGCCTGTTTCTTGAAAATGACCTGAGACTTAGCTCAGATAATTTTGTTGCATGGACTAAAAATGATAGCGTGTCTCTTACTCTCTTTTGGGTTAATGTTTCCCAATTGGTTTTGTATTATTACCGCGTGATGTCTCTGAGTGCAGCTGTTTGGAAATGGAGCTGGGAGAAGACAAGGAGGACTAAAAATGTGGGTACACTTGCACCAGGTTTATTTTTCATTTTACTGTCAGAGAGTTATTCCGTTTTCTTATTCACACAATGGATCAAAGTACCGTAAAAGGTATAGGGTGGAGAACAACGCTGAGCCTTCTATTAATATATCACGCAAGGTAAATGAACATGTCCAGAATAAAGGACACAATGGAGTTTTGCTTTTGAAAACAAGGGATTGCCATTATCTGCTCTAGAGCACCAATAGACACCCCTTGGGAAAAAAAGGGGAATCCAGTTGGCAGTTCTATTTGGTATCCATGTTAATGTCTTTGCTGTCTTATGTAACTTCATATGTCCGAAACTCTCTTCTGTCTAGCTGGATATCCTTCTGCTTTAAAGGCCCAGGGCAATGGTATTCAAACTTTTTAGACCGGGACCCACTTTTTAAAATAGCACTCGTGTCAGGATCCACCGGAAGTGATGTCATTAGCATGGAAGTGATGTTGTGGCAGGAAGTGACATCATCAAGCAGGAAGTGCTGTCACTGTGACATAATGACACTCCTGAAATGCAAATTGGCATTCTTGGACTGCAGCAATGGCACAACCATGAAACATCCCTGACAGAAAGCAAGATTAGGACAAAATATGATGTAAAAGTACTGAACTAAAAACAAAATTTTAAAAAATCCCTCACTTGAAAATTCAAACTGTTAACACTCACAAAAGGAATATAACAAGGTCTGCAGTTTCCCAGATGGCTGCTCCCAGCTTTTCATGACCCACCTGACATCAGGTCGTGACCCACCAAGTGGTCCTGACTCACAGTTTGAATACCACTGGCCGAGGGTGTGATTCCATTACTTACTGATCTAATCCCAAATGCCAATGAGTTGAAGTTTGAGCTCTCTTGAAATTGTAATCATTGCTGCCTTGGCTGTTGTTCCCTGGAAAACTATCTCCTTAGTTGTCTTCCATGTGCAAAAAATGTCAGCACCCCTTTTCATGGGTTGCCCTTGTATGACACACTTTCTAGATTCCAGTGAGGACCAAAATTCATTTGAAAACATTCTCTTAATACATTACACTTGCTTGGGTTTCTTTTTGATCATATAAAATGGTCATGTTTTTTATGTTTTTCCTGTCAAGCAATCTTTGCCTTCTGTTTCAAGAAAAAAAGATCCTTTCCTTGATTTCCCCTTAACAATCATCTGTACACAGAGTAATATGAACAAACGATAAGAAGGAAGGAAAAAGAATTTCCTCTGTCAAACTAGATTTCTAGATAGGTGGGCAGAAGGAAAGGCTACGTGGCCATTGCAAACTGCAGAAGCTTCACTCCTCGGCTTGCTGTGATTTAATCCTAGTTCTCATTGTTACCAGGAGTATATTTTACCCCTGTGTCTTTTGTAGGATACAGAAGGTGAATAATGAAATCCTTTTGCTAATAGTTTATGAGCCATGAGATTGGAAATGTATATGGATAGACCTGAGCGCCAGACTAAAAACCACTTGAGAGCATCTCAGAGCCTGCCAGAAGTAACGATTTAATATCCCCAACCCAGAACAGAGGGAAGCAGGGGACTGCTGATGACTCTCTACAGCTCGCTTTCTAACCCTTTCTGCGGAAAACCTGCAGGATTACAGAATAATGTCATACATTCCACATATCCTATTATGCAAGAAGCACATACACCACACAAACATCTGAAATAAACACTTGTTAGCAGGCATGCATAGGTCTTGAAAATCAGTATCTACTGATGATGCAAATTTTACAAATGTGTATACTTGTTTCTTTACATACATACACTTGTAAATAATTTCCTCTGTGTAATTGATCGTACATGGACCACAGGAAGTGCATATATATCTGACCTGAGTACAAGAATATATTGTGGGGAGGCAATAGATGTGTTTGCATTTGCAAGAAGCTCAAAGGTCTACAACGCTGTGGACTGAACGCTGTTCAAGTGCATCCAGTGCATCAATATTACATGCGGATGAAAATGTGTCACCTACAGGAGAAAGAGGTGCTAGAAATAGTTTTGAGAATGTGAGAGATGCAGGAAAAGAAGCTGCCGCCCCCTGCTTAGGTGTAGCAGGAGTGAACTTCCCAATTTCAGGAAAAGACACAGAGAGAAAGTCAACTAGAGAAGGGGGGAAATACGGTCGCAACCCGAAGTCCCAAGAGAAAGCAGGAAATAGACAAAACCTGAAAGAAAGAGTGATCAAGAAAGAAAACAAGAGCTTGAGAGGGAGGGAGGGGAATCGAAAGAAAAAGGAGGCTGGAAAAACTGGTAAGAAAGGGGAAGAAAACAGATTTTAAACAGAGAAAAGCTGGCAAGGGAGGGGAACTACTTCGAGCCTTTTAAGTCCTTTGAAATGACTTTCCCGTTTTTGAGGGATGCTCTGGGAGTCTCACTGTGTTGGAGCTTTGGAAGCCCTGCTGAATAGGAGCAGACATTTCCCAGAGAGTCGGTGCCACATGATGTCTGATGGCATCTCACACACACACACACCCTGACCGCTGCAACACCCAAACAGTCGCCAACTCCACTCAGTGTGTGCAAAGGGATGAAAGCCTCCACTGAGCGAACTGGCAACATCTGTCTGGAAAATTCTCCCAGACGCAGATGCATTTCTTTAGACAGGTCAGCACTTCCTAGCTGGGCAGCACTGACAGCTACCTGTCAGGAGGAGGAAACCCCTTTCAGAGCTGCAGGGCTCCAGATCCTTAGCAGTTGCAGCTCTGCCGTTGACAGCAAGTCAGTCCCTCCAGCTCCAACAAATCAATGGCTCCCAGAGGCAGCCACGGATTGTGATGAAGGGGAAGCCCCCCAAATGTCAATACTTCACAGAATCTTCTCTTGCCCTCTATTCCTTCATGTCCATTTGTTAATAGGGATGCTAGGGATGCTTTTTTTTATCTGCCCCAGCAGCAATAATATACAAGGCTGATACAGGAACAATAGTCTTGTTTAGTCCATATGCTGTTACTTAATCCTAAAATACTGGCCAACATTTAGACTTGCAGCTGTCTCCTCCTTCTGTTTCTTGTGGGGCACCCAAGCAGGGTGGTACTCTATCACTTGTGTTTGATCTCACAACAGCCCTATGTGGTGGGTTACTGTGAATCCCACTGGACAGCTAGAAAACATATTGAGAGCACAATCCTAAACTGGAGGACAGCATAAACTAAGCCAGCAAAGTTTGGCCAGCACAAGGCCACCCTAAAGCATGTTTGGACCACTCTCGGAGTCAGGGAGGCTGGTGCACGTCCATGTGCTGGCCTCCCTGACTCTGAGAGTAGTCCAAACATACTTTATGGTATCCCTTGTGCTGGCCAAACTTTGCTGGCTTAGTTTATGCCGGCCTAACTCAGTTTAGGATTGCTCCCTGAGAGAGAATGATATGCCCAAGGCCATTTAGTGAGTCTGTGGCAGGAAGAGGCCTAGAACACATTCTCTTACAAAACAAAAATACAAGAAGGACCTCTCACACCCCCCCCCCCCAAAAAAAAACTACAGGGGTTTTAGTTAGAGATAGATTTTGAGCAATGCCTGCACTGAGGTCCTTCCAGTATGCTATGCTCTACCACCAGATTTTCAGAAATCAGCAAGTGCGGACAGAATGCCAATGTCTTTTGGTAGATGTTCCCAGTGGTGGGATTCAAATAAATTAATAACCGGTTCTATGATATCATAGGCGGAGCCAAAAAAAACCCCGAAGCCAGCCGAGGTAAGCAAGTGGGCAGGGCCCGGCCATTTAACAACCGGTTCTATAGAACCTGGGTGAACCCCCTGAATCCCACCACTGGATGTTCCCCATATGCACCCTCCAAGCCAGGCAGGTGAGACTTCCTGTTGTGGTGTTGCAAATGCTGCTTCCAAAGTGACTCAAACAGTTGCCAGAGCGTTATGCACTGAATTCAAATTTGCAACCAGTCTAGCTTGGAAGACTCTTCTGATTTGAGAGAGAGAACAGATTCAAGATTAGTGGAGATGAAATCAAAGTCAAATTTGCATGGGTTCTTACTGTGATTGCCTAATAGTGTACTTAAGAGTCAAAAAGTTGAGAGTAGGTTTGGGTATAAACACCGGATATAAATCAGGATCAGTAAGCAGCGCCTTACAGGGCTTCCGGGTTTACCTCTTGCAGACCAACTGAGGACAGGCAAAGGTTATACGAGGCTGTT
>JAJKFI010000008.1:12077877-12113974 GCA_029204185.1 Lerista edwardsae
TTATTATTATTATTATTATTATTATTATTATTATTATTATTATTATTATTATTATTATTACTGTGGTGATGGTGTGCTGGCATCCAACATATATTGGTGCAGTGTGGTGCTGGCATCGAAGGCTTGTCTGCTGGGTCAGCTGGGCTAATATTGCACAGATATCTGGACATACGCCACTCAGACCTGCTTATCTTTAGGATAGGATTGGCCTGTTTTAAGTGGTTAAGAAGACCAGCTGTCTTTGATAATATAACTTGCAGGTGAAAATACTATACATATGCTAGCCAGAAACTTATAAAAACATTTTTAAACTGTGTCATAGACAAGACGTGTGTATTTTACAAAGATGCAAAAAATTTCTAAAAAGAAGCCAACATTACCTTGAGATGGCATTCCAAGGTCATCTCTCTACCCTTCATCAGGTACTAAAACTCAAGATAAAATCTACAGCGCCTTGTCTTCACGGTGCTCTCTCCTTGTATAGCAGTAAACATGCATACTTTTTTTTTAGTATTTGGTTTTTCTATATATAAAATGTGTATATTTACATTTGAAACGTTGGTTTTTAAGCATATTAAATAATGTTGTTTGTCTCAAAATAACTACAGTTAATGTGATCTCTGGAATGGTTTTTAAAAAATTATTATTTACAAAATGCTTGATGAACCTAGTAGACTGGAACGTTTTTTAATGTATCGTGTCAAAATATAATTAGGATGAACGTAAATTGAATATTGCAAGTAGTTTAAAAAACGTAATGGAAGAATTTGAAGACTTGTTTGTATTTGCAGAGAATACTGGTTTCCACATTTCTATTGCGTGATATAAAAATTATCTCTTGGAGGAGGGGACAGCCTGCAATCAGCCTCTTCTTCTAGCAATGGGAGGAACGTAGGGCTGGCTGGAAATCAGCCATCTAAGGAGGTGCATCTTTCCTCTTCTTTTAGAAAGAAGCAGAACTCTTCTATAGTATAGGAATATTAATCTTTATATTAATATTAACCTAGTGAGTACAGGCTCATTCACAAGATAAGTTGGTGGCAAGTACACTCTAAAACAGTGGTGGGTAGTGGGTAGACCACATTGTCGCTGCATTATTTCAGTGCTAACAGATGTTAAATTGACCAGCCTACATTTTCCTGGATCCCCCAACTTCTTTTAAATATATCTGTTGCATTGGTATCTTCCAGTTCTCTGGCACAGAGACAAGTTACATATTTTTGTAGAAGATCTGCAACTTCACATCTGAGTTCTTTAAGAACTCTTGGGTGGATGCCATACAACTCCATCGATTTGTAAATTTTTAATTTGTCATTATGCTATAGAACAGTGATGGCAAACCTTTTGGGCTCAGTGTGTCAAAACTTAGGAAAATGCTTAACTTGATTCTGCTGGTGTGTCAACCCCCCCTCCTCCCATATAAAAGAGAAACAATTCTTTATCTTCATTTATTTAAACAAAAAATACAGTCTAATCATGTATGGCACTATGTATTATATATAGAAGCATCAAATAATTACTAAAATGAAAAATGAGTAAAACAAACTCAGTTTTTGTCAGGCCTTGGTAAATGCTGGTGGGTCACCCCCAATGTTGTAGTGTGTCAGCTTTGACACGCATGTCATAGGTTTGCCATCACTGTTCTAGAACATCAGATATGCAAAGTTTGCAGAGGTTCACTGGGCTCCTCATGAGTCATCACTTTGTTTTGTTACACCAGTGAACATTTTGCTAGTTTAGAAAAAGTGCTATTAATGCTCTAGTCTTGAACATTTTGTTGCCAGGGTTGTGGTTCATAAATGGCACAGTAAATAATTTTTGGGCCCCTCTTCTTTCAATGCATCTTCATGAAACTTACTCGTAATTTAATATTTATCTGAATTCATTTTCCTGAGTTAAAAGAATTCTCGAAATCACGTCTCTGCCCTTGAAAAGCACCTTGGAAGTGCTGGAGAAAAAGATATTTAATTACTCTTCAGCTGTCCTGTTTGTGCGAACAAAGGTGTGGTTAAAGCTGTCTTATTTAATGTGAAAAGATCTTGGGAGCATCTCTTTGTACTGGTTACACACTGATCTTGCATCTATGGACATACACTTGCAACTACCTGAAGAGAGCTTGAGGATGGAATATAATGAAACTGTAATTTTCCTAATCTCTTTGTTGCAATATCTGTATTTATCCTTTTAGCCTGCATTTCACTGTTATAAAAATTCTTGATTACTAAACTGAATAACGCTTCCCTCGTTAATCTTATAGTTAATACTATTTACAGGGCTCCCTCGCTCTAATCAGGCATTCACAACAGCAGCTTGGTGGCAGATAGTTAAGCGCTTCTTGTATCATAATTGCTTCAATCTAGGAGCAACAAGAATTTTCTGCTTTTCCCTAAGTTATGGGGCCAGGACACTTTTCCAGAAGACAATGTAATTTCACTGTTTCCCGCCCTCTCCCCTTTTAAAGTGATGTTCTATGGTTTATTATGTTTTAAGATCCTGCATTCTAAATTAGATGTTATGGATTTTTGAGCTGGCAGAACCTGGCAGCTTCTGGTCATTCCAGTTGGCTGAATGAACCAGCTGGCATTGGGGAACTTGTCACAACACCCAACACGTTTTGTCACTTTTCCCAATTAAGTTAATAAAACCAGCAAATTAGCTTAGGCTCTGTGGTTTAGGATCAGTTTCCAGCTCATTATTCGGCAAAAGAATGAATACCGTTTCCATCCTTTAAAATTTAGATGACTGAATTCTCCTTAAACCCTGTTTGGTGAAATTCAATATGAAGGGCATGACAGAGTTTCTTTGCCAACAAGCCTTAAAAGTTACAATGGCAGTGAGTACAATTGTTCTCCCATTGGTTAGCCGCAAAAGTGGCTACGTTTTGGGGTCTGTATCTTTAAGGCTGCAATCCCATGTAAACTTACTTGGAACTAAATTCTGCTGAACAAAGTGCTACTGGTGGTAAATAAACATGCACCAGATCAGCCTGTTAGGTTTTGAATGAAACTGAATGAAATTGCAGTTGCTGCATTTTCAGTTCCATTTCTTTACCAGTTCTCTTCCTGCCTTTTGCTCATGCCTATTGTGAAGCCAAATTAAAAATCTAGGTAAGGGAAAGGGTGTGCGCAAAGGTTGGAGGAATAGGGCAGGAAGTTCAGAACTAACAGCCCAATCCAACATATGGTGATTCTGTCAATTACAATGGTGAAATAGAGTTCTGCTGTTGTAAATGGCCATACGGTGGTATTCACAGCATGCCACCAGCTACTATTTTAGGTCACTGCCGCAAACGGCAACAATGTTGAAGGCCCACTGCTGGCTACATCCAGCAGCAAAGGTAAGTTGGTGGTGGAATTTGGGGTGTGGGTAAAACAGGACAGGGCAAAGGAGGAATGGGGTGGATCCCAACTGTACTGGCTTGCACTGAATTCTTTATCTGAGAGCACAATCCTAATCTGGAGTTAGGCCAGCACAAGTCAGGCCAGCAAAGTTTGGCCAGCCCAAGGGCCACCATAAAGCACATTTGGACCACTCTCAGAGTCAGGGAGGATGGTGCACGTCTGTGTGCTGGGCTTCTGACTCCAAAAGTGGTCCAAACATACTTTAGGGTGTCCCTTGTGCCGGCCAAACTTCGATGGCCTAATTTATGCCGTCCTAACTCAAGGTTAGGATTGTGCTCTCAGTTGTGTAGCAACCCAAACATAGTGCACCGGGCATAGATTGTGACCACTTACACGGTCCTTCTAACCCAGTCTTTTTGCAACCTAAGCAAAAGCTGGAGGTTTATTGGAATTGCTGTAGCCATGCGTGAATGGTGGAGTGAATTCATCCTGGTGGATTGCAGGTTGTAGAGACATAAGCAAAATAGAGCCCTGAAGCTGGATTTCTGACCACAGCCTTTCTAGAAGGTTGTTTATCCAGGGCATGACTTTAGGGCACTGGATACAACCAGGTTGCTGAAACAGGTCTCTAGGTGATGCCTGTGTCTGGCTGGACGGCATCCTGAGAACCCCTTGAGTTTGTGATGAAAGAAAAGCCAGAAATAAATGAAATGAAAAAACAAAGGCAGCACTTGAACTGTGAGTGCACTTTGTCTTTGGGGCACTTGGAAGTGGCAGCATACTTTGAAGCCTGCTTTTTTTCTTGGATATTCATCACATGATTTATCTACCTTTCTACACTAACTAAAGTGCCATCAACTTGCATGGTGCTTTACCGAGAATAAGAGAGCACATTGCTTCAGGGAGCTTATTCCCTGTATATATGACTGGCAGCTGAATGTCTGAACTGACAAAGTGCTGTGAGATGATTTGTTCTATCTGCTTTCTGTGGTGGCTCATTCACACAAGCAGATCGCTGCTTTGATACTGTAGAACTGTATTCACACGACAAACGTACATCATGAATCAAACCCAGGCTGATAGGTGTTGCGCATTTTCAGAAAAAAATCTTGAGACTTGAAAGCATGCTGGAACAAGTGAAAGCTGGTCCCATGTATTTTGCGTACCAGACAGCCTTACTGATGATAGCACAGGGAATACATTTCCTGAAAGTCAAGCGCTATGCAAAATGCTGCTTTGCAGATGTTGCTGCCTATGAGAGAGGACACCACTGTTGATTGGCCCTGTGTTATGTAGAATGCATTGCTCCCATTGGCTACAATGGCTGTTAATCACTACTAGGATGAAGAACACCATAACAAATTGGTGTTAAAGGAAGCAGCATTTTGGTGCTATTATTATTATGCAGCAGCATCTATAAGGGGAAGGGCTATAACTCAGCGATATGCATTGCACACATTTAGAGTGCAATCCTAAACTGGAGTTAGGCCGGCATAAGCCAAGCCAGCAAATCCAGCACAAGCGCTACCATAAAGTGTTCTTGAATTACTCTTAGAGTCAGGGAGGATGGCTCACATCTGTGTGCTGGCCTCTCTGACTTGGAGAGCAGTCCAAACATACTTCATGGTGGCCCTTGTGCTAGCCAACTTTGCTGGCTTAGTTTATGTCGGCCCAACTCAGTTTAGGATTGTGCCCTTAGTCCTTGGCATTTCCAGTTTAAATACTGTACTAAGGCTGGGAAATACTTTGGTTTGATGCTCTGGGAAGCTGTTGCCAGTCAGAGTAGACGAACCTGGGCTAATCATGTCGGTGGCCAGATGGGCAGCCCAATCCTGTGCTGCTGGTGAGCCGGAGGTGCCCCTTGGGAGAAGGGGACATTTGTCCTCTTCCCCCGGGGTAAGGGCACAGGGCTCCCGGCTGGTCTACTCATGTCTGTGCCGGCTATTCAGCGGCCACCGCTGGTCCCACCCCTGCTCTGCCCCTCCCACCGCCCAGCTACATCCTCCCACCTGGAAAAGGCACAACAGCAGCAGTCCCTGTATGCACCAGCCACTGGTGTCACATTGCTGCCTCCGGGCGCTTTGAGATGGCGTTGGGCTAGCGCAGGTGTTAATGCTTACTGATGGCCCTGGAGGTGCCTGAAGACACCTTTGTCACATCAGTGCTGGTGGTATGCTCATACGGCATACCTGATACGGCGCCTGATAGGATCGGGCCCTCAGTTTATTAACATGAGCCTTCAGTGCAAATGCTTGCCACTCCACTATGTATGTGAGAGGAGAAAACTTGGTGTTTCCATTCCAAAAGCAAACTTGGTTTGTTGTTACATACTAAGGCAGCAGCTCACCGTTTGTGAACAAACCAGGATGTCGAACTGGGATCAACTCACGTGCGGGGATGGGATCTTTGCTAAATAATGTGAAACCATGGATTTATTGTTCTGTCTGAACCTGGTCAGAGTACAGCAGCTTCACATGCCCTAACGTTAAGATGCATTTATGTAAGCAAGCACAAATAAAAGACTGCTGCGTCTCAGATTTTTATAGCAGATAATGCTTATGTTGGAGAAGCACTGCTATCCTGTGGATCTCACGGTGATAAAACAATGCAAATGTCTGTGACACAAGGAATTCTTTCAGTGCTCATGTAACTCCCACTGGATTTGGTTATACCCGAGAATGAAAATAAGACGACACTCCTTGATACGAAGACAATGATTTGCTTTCTTTAGTGCGCTGTATACTTCTGACAGTACAAAATGAATTGCAACATCGTTTATTAGGAATGCTGTACATTGACATTGCCAGTGTTTTCCCTTAAATGAACATTCCCTTACAACACAAGCCTATGCATGTCTACTAAGAAGTAGGGTCCATTAAAGTCAATGGGACTTTCCCCCAGGGAAATGGGTATAGGATTGCACCACTTGCATTGTTCTGAAAACTTGCATCCTTCCCCCCCCCATGTTGTAAAGAAACAGTTGTGGCATTCTTTCCAGCAGCACCTCTCTCCTTGGTGGTTCTTAAACCACTGCTTTTATATATCCTCCAGTACTGGCTTACTCCAATTTTTAGGGACCCTTTAGTGTAAGACAAGCTTTAGTGTAAGTCAAAGCATGCAGATATCTACAGCAGTGTAGCCAGGGGGTGGCAGCACAGTAAGCACTGCAGGTGCTGCAATGCGTTGCTGTCGGAGCCATTCTGGGCAGCGATGGCCACACACCTGCATGTTACCATCGCTGCCCAGAATGGTTCCAATGCAAGAGGGAGGGGCTGCGTACACACCACATTGATGCGCCTGCAGTACTTATCATGTCACCCCACCCTCTGCCTACACTACTGGATACCTCCTGTGCTACTGGCTGAAAAATCATGTGACTTTAACACACAAAAGTGTAACACTGCAGTTGTTTTCACTACATTTTTTTATTTGAATCAGAATGGGGTCATATATCTAGGATAGCCATTGCTAGTTAAATAAAGCTATGCTTTAAGATCAGTTCTTCTGAATTTGGGGTGGAGTGAGGAAGTTCTCAATCTTGTTGAAAAGGAAAGAAGTGTGATAAACCTACTTTATCCAAGCAGCTTAAAATTGCCCAGCCTATGATGTAGTCAACATCTCACAGTGGTGTTTCCATTGATACAGCAATAGGCTGGCTCTTGTCCAGTCTACAATCCCGTCTGAGACTCAGCCCACTGCTCTAGCAGAAAGCGTAAGCCTCAAAAAGAGATGCCAAGAAATGGATTGGATAGACTTGCGCTTGCTTTTCGAGTCTTAGTTTGTTCTCTGTGTGTTCATATTCAGACACCACTGAATTATTTCTTCCTGACCTAGCTGTGGTTGACAGCTTTTGCAAAGACACATCCTGCATCTCCTTGATGCATACTCGCTTGTGTAATGGCTATGCCAATGATAGCGAACCTTTTGGGTTTGGAGTGTCAAAACTTAGGAAAATGCTTAACTTGACTCTACTGGTGTGTCAACCCCCCCCCCCCGCCCCCCAACAAAAGAGAAACAATTCTTTATATTCATTTATTTAAACAAAAAATACTGTCCAATCATGTATGGTGATATGTGTTATATAAAGAAACATCAAATAATTACAAAAATGAAAACAGAGTAAAACAAACTCAGCTTTTGTCAGGCATTGGGGAATGCTGGTGTGTCACTCCAAACGTTGTGGTGTGTCACCTTTGACACGCATGTCATAGGTTCGTCATCACTGGGCTATGCAATGGTTAAGAAATCTCTATGTCCTGAGCGAGGCAGTTGAATCAGACTCTGGCACAGAAGAGTTGCTGATGAGTTCTGGTGATCAGCAGTCTGGAAACCCTCCTCGAGCAGGGTAGTCTGCTGATCAGCTGGCTTGTGGGTCAGCTGAGTGGAAAGGAAAGCTGAGAGACTGGAACTGCAGCAGGCTGGAGCCATTTCAGTGATGACTGTCACAATGCTGAATACTCCTATATATCACACGAGCAAAAAGAAAGTTGTTCTGGATCATAGATGAAGCAATCAATTTCCTCCAAAGCTGGACAAGATTACTTCAATTCTGGACTATGATTCACCTTGTTAAGCCTCATTCCTTCACTGATATGCCAAAGATTTCCCACCTTCTATATCCCATGCACTGCGCCTTCCCCTTTATTCTCTGGAAGAACCAGCTCCATTCTAGAGCCTAGCGACTCCGATACCTTCTGCATTCCAACCTAAACATATAATTCCCATAAAGGTTTGTGTCATAAAACAAGTTGGCATGCTTTCAGTAAAGTTTCTGCTGAGCCTTAAATCATAGGGGCATGTTTTCGTTTTTCGATTGAGTCAGACTTTCATTTTTGTAATGTTCCCATAAAACAGTTATGCTGTGTGAGCTGGACGCAGATCTCTCTCAAACCCATTTTTACAGTCGCAGGGCTGCTCTAATTTCAGTGGACTTCTTTCCTGCTGGTAACAGTGTAAGTTTCTCAGAATCGCATTTCAGATGTCTAAAGCCATGTACTGTGTAATCCTTATTCTGCAGACCATTTTGTTAGTCTATTAGAAATTCTTTAAGAGGATGCAGACGTCTAATAAGTGGCACAGCTATACAGTGCTTTTATAAAAGAATACTAAACTGACCAATGTATTGAATATCTTAAAAAGCCTTCTTCAGTTATGTTCACTAGATAATATTCCAGAGTGAGCCCTGATTTAATAATCAGCACTCGTACTAGAACAGGAACTGGAGAAGATCGACTTGCTACTTACAGAGATCTGATCACCAGACAGTTTTCCTGAAGAACCACTTCGAGATGAGAGTGAGACAGTGGGGTCAGCACTTCAATCCCCTCCCATTCTCTACACTGACCAATCCAATCCTGTAACTTCTAGGGAAAACAGAGAGTTGCTATGGAAATGTACTCAATTGTTATGGAAAGGTACACAGGGCAGAACTCGCAGCTTTGGAGCAGCCTCGAGCCCCACGGGGCAAGAGCATGTTTGTCCCCTTGTCTTGGGGTATGCACCATCTGCCCCATGGGCTCCTCGGATCTGTGCCTGCTATATAGCGGGTGCAGGTCCGAGCACACCACATGGCCCAAATCAGGGCCAAATGGCCTGGGGACGGGCATTTGGATGCAGCCTAATGGCTGCATCCAAGTCCCACCTACTCCCTCCCTGGGCAAAAACTGGATGAACCTTTCTGACACCTCTAGGATATGACTGTAAGCTGCTCCTAGGTGCATCTGGGAGGTCAGTTGAGGCCCTCCAGCATGGGTTGGCATATGTGCCAAATCAAACCTGTGGGTGCCAAACACATGGATTAGGAGGGCTCACTGTGCAAAATAAATGCCATCAAGTTTTCTTCTGACAATGGGTTAAAATATATATTAGAAAATATGGGTTTTGAGTCAAAGATTCCATGTGCATGTGGAATGCACTTCTACATGTGCATGGGAGGTACCAGTTTTCTTCCTTGAATGCCGCTGCCAATGCCACATTGCATACCGCTGCAGAGGATCCCTCAACATTTAGCAGCAGCTTTTGGGGAGAAACTAGAAGCCACAGGTAGGGAAAGTAGATCTGATGATCCTCCTCACGTGTGCAGGGAACTGCTTTCTACTTATATACAAAGATTCAAACCATGGATTAGAATTACTCCATATATTATGGCATATTTCTTAAATTACTATATATAAACTACCATCTCCACGCATTTTTAGTCTGATTTTGTCCTCACAATCCAGATCTTTAAACACTGACAAGGATTTATTACTTTTCCATCTTACCAGTAACGTTTATGGGAAAGCTGTATAACTCAACATTAGTCTGTTAGTTTTATTAATCTAATGTAGTTGTATCATCAATTCAATCTAATTAAGAATCACAGCCTATATTCAATTAAGTTCGGGAACGTTGAGAATTTCTTTTCTAACAACTGATTCAACCAGCTTGCCTGCTATAAAAACTACTGGCTTTAAAAAATATTTTGATGATACCTTATGACTGGTTTACAGGTGTGCCAAATTCCCGCCATGTGATTATGTTTGGGCTTGCATCTGCTTGTGCCTGTATGGCGAAAGACTTTTGTGAACTAGTAGTAGTTGTGTACATAGCCACATGGGATAGTACTCCCACCAATGTTGAGACCAGATCATTAAGATCATGGGAATTGCTGTGGTCCCATATAATAATGAATGCACGGAGTCCTAGTTCCTATATTTCCTTGTGGGTATAACTGAGCTGCAGTTCAGTATTGCTACCATATCTGTGAATTATTCTCCCCCCATTTTTTTGTTTTCTTTGATTGAACTCTGCAGGCTTTAGCCAGAGAGCTACTTCAGTTGCAGCCAAAGGCTTATATGTATGTACCCAACAGGCCATTTTACTTTTTCCTGGCATTGCAGACCCTCATGACAAGAAACTCCTAGAAGTGTCCTTATATTAGATTTCAAAAGCATGCAACGTAGGGCTGCTGAGAAACATAACCCTTTAGGCAAGCAGGCTAAGGGCCCAATCCTATCTAACTGTCTGGTGCTGATGCAGCTGCAATGCAGCCCTAAGTTAAAGCGAGGAAATGTTTGCTTAACTTGAGGAGGCCTTCATGACTTCCCCGCTACCACAGGATGCAGCACACCCACCCACTGGGACTGCTACACCAGGGCTGGAAAATTGAATAGGACTTGGCCCTAAGTCTACAATCCTATACACTCTTCCCTGGGAATGAATCTCATTAAACCCAATGGGACTTACTGCTGAGTAAACAAACATAGGATTGTGCTGTAAATCATTCAAGTCTACTGATTATGCCTTTGAGATGTAGCCCTCAACTTAATTTTAACTAGCTTTCATTGTTCTCAAATCAATGTATTGTTCTCAATACAGATACAAAACCTTAAACTCTAAACTGCCCTTTTATAGTAACTTGTTCAGATGCATATAAAGGCATATAGTTTGATCGTGTTTAAACTCTGTGTGGCTAAATATGGCAGTTATTTGCAGATTAAGAGCTGTCAACTTGTAAAAGTTATACCATAAAACTTGTAAAAGATGCACTTCCTTCAGGATTTTCAGGTAATAAGCGTCTCATCGCTTGCATGTGAGAGAATGTGCGTTATGTAAATTATGTAGATTATGAAGATGAGTTGCTTTTACCTTGGACTACTTGAATCCTGCAAATGAAATTTAAAACTGTTTATATGTATTTTACAGGCATTGTGTGAAACTCAACCATTCTATAGAATGCCTTGCAAAGTATGAAAGAAGCTTACTTCATTCAGACCTTACATATGTTACCTAGTGATTATATAGAACAGTGTTTCTCAAACTCTGGGTCGGGACCCACTAGGTGGGTTGCATAGTACCTAGAAAAGCCATAAGTGAAAATATGGGAAGATGGGACACTGGAAAAGGGGAAGGGTATTTTGCTTGTGTCAAAGTTGTAAAAAGCTGATTCACTTTGCTATTGGAAAATGGCTGAGAAGTAACTCAACTTGTTGCTGCATTTTCAGGAAAGCAGCAGGCTGTGGTGTCACAATGACAACATTCCTGGCCATGACATCACTTCAGGTGGGTCCTGGACAGATTGACATTCTAAATCAATGGTTCCCAACCTGGGGGTCGGGACCCACAAGCAGGTTACCATCGATTTTCAGGAGGGGCACAAAAACCTTGGGGCAGCCGTCTTAAAAAGCTGGGCACCACCATCTTGGAAGCTTCATTTTGGCTAGGGAAGAGGATTCCCCATTAAACTGTGAGGCTGCAAGGGAAATTAGCCATGCTATGTAATGGGCTTGTCTTGGTGTGTGTGTATGTGTGTGATGGAGTCTCTCCCAGGTCTCTTTCTGAGTAGGCATGTCATGCCTTACATGTGCATGTCTAGGTGAGTTTCAGCACATGTGGAAGAGGAACATAAATACTCTGAAGACTATCTAAAATTCGGCTTTACCACCTTGATGAGCAATGGCATAGAGAAACCGCAACGTGTTCTGTGCAATGTTGTTCTCAATGCTGAATCAATCACTGAACTCAAAACGTCACTTGGATACAAAGCATTCAGGACATTCTAAAAAGGATGTGGAGTTCTTTCGACTTCAAAAAAGTGCTTTTTATTACAAGCAATGGCTTCACTTCTGGCCCTATGTCATAGGGGGGTCCCGACGGTTTGTCATATCTAAAAAGGGGGGGGTCCTGATGCAAAAAAGATTGGGAACCATTGTTCTAAATAGTGGGTTGCGGTGCTACAAAGTTGGAGAACCACTGGTTTAGAATGCCTATGTCTAACCCCCCCCCCCCCCATTGGGGGGGCAAAATATGAAAAAAAACTTTTTTTGTTGTGACCTTACATGAATGATGCTTACTGCATACTTTGCTTAAAAAGGCAGGCATTCTATACAATCCCTAGACAAAGCATGCAAGGTCAGAACAAAATAAGCTTCTTTCATACTTCATCAGGAATTCTATAGAATGCCTAGGCATCCTATCAAATGCAGGCGTTCACACAATGCCTGTAACATATACACAGTCAGTCTGGGCAAATTGCCTTCAATGGGCACTTATTTCTACCTTGTTGCCAAACTGAATTCTAAATGGCACCATCTAATTTAACATATAAACATCTTATTATTAATATTTTCACTCAATAAATATTGAGAATCCTGACAGATATTTGGAAAAGTGAAATACTGTAAATAAGTACAAATTAAGATGTATTTATAATTTATTACAGGTACATTGGTTTAAAAAGACAATTGTTAGTTTCAAAATACAAGTTTTGGTTCTCTAACATCTAGTTTGTTCAGTATTGGATGAATGTTAGCAATTTCAAAATCTAACAGTGTGCCCAATGGAGAAGCTTGAGAGTGTGAAAACTGTTTTAGAAAGCCAGTTTCTGAGATGGAAAGAATGGCTACAGTGAGAGGCCTATATAAGTACACAGAATTATAAAGTTTAACTACAAGAACATTATTGGAGTCTGGATTCGTCTAGTAATTTTCATAGCTTTAAAAATTCAGCTATTCCCCTCTCCATCCATTTATCAGAATAATCTGTTCATTTCTATGATCAAGACTGAAAATAGTACAGGACATTTTGGTGTTCTTACAACATCTAGGAATAATGTTCTAAAACAATGGGAACCCATTACGTTATGTGAAATTGTCATGTTCTGGAACAGTGGTTCTCAAACGTTTTAGCACCACGACCCATTTTTTAGAATGACAATCCGTCTGGGACCCACCAGAAGTGATGTCATGGCCAGAAATGCCATCATTGTGACACCAGAACTACTACTTTCCTGATTATGCAGCAATAAGTTGGATTATTTCTCAGTCATTTTCCAATAGCAAAGTGAATCAGAAAGGAAAAAAAAAAGGCCTATTTACAACTGTGACACAAGCAAAACAACCACACAGCCCTCCCCTTTTCCAGCATTCCATCTTCGCATGTTTTCAATATGGCTGCTCTAGGTGCTTCACGACCCACCTGAAATTGGCTCATGACGCACTGGTGGGTCCCGACCCACAGTTTAGGAACCAATGTTCTGGAAAATGGTAGCTTACAATTGTATGACCAATACCACCACCACTGGAAATTTATGACATATAAATTAGACTGTGGGAACATATCTTGTGTGAGACATCCCATTTATTATAACAGGAAATTAGCTACCCTCTGTGTTGGCCCATGTTCCTTATTTTTGTTCTTTCTTTTTATCCCACTCCCTTTCTGATTGAACTTAAGATGAACACTTGCCACTTAGTGCTCAAGGTTGGTGTCCCAACATTACAGTTGTCATGAGGATGACACCAAAAATGGCCTCACTAAGATACCTGATCTCAGGAATAAAAAGCATTTACTGCATGGTCTAATGCACAAGTCACCATGCCCTCGTTCATGTTGATGGTGCCCTATAGATGGACTATGGAAATTCAAATGAGACAGCAGAGACAAAATATTTTTATATATATTAGAACTTGGAGCCAGGTCACTGTTTGATGACACTCTGGTGGCAAATATAATGTGTGTGGTTCATTGCCACCATTTTGACAAGGTGTTATATAGAAATGCCACCTTGTTCCCATTCTTTGGAGTTGTGACTGCTCTTGTGAATGCCTAAGTGTGTTGGACACTTTTTGAGGTCACAGGTCACTACACTCCAACTTCCAAAACAATGAAAACGTAGATTGAGCTGGAACCTGGTGAACTTGGTACTTATTGGGAGGATTAACAAATCTGGTCATCATTCCAAAAGCATGACAACACAAGGTGACTTCACCATGTCACTACTAGGTCAAAATGTGCCAGTTAATTGGTCCTTACTATGAAAGTAAAAAGAAAAAAAAGGCTGAACAGTTCAGAGACATGCGAAGAAGAGAAGTACAGGTGAAATTAAACTACACACATACTGTAAACACAAGTTTAAAAAGCAGCTTAGATTATGGAAAGGGAGAAAACAAAAAGTTTGCTAATAAAGCACAAATCCTTGCACATAATAGAGCTTACTAATTTGTGGCAATAGTTCCTTGTTAAATATGGACTAATGCCCAAGAAATACGGTCATGAAACCTAGTAAAGTTTTTAACTGATTATATTATACAACAAATAAGCTCTGCCTGCACCACGTTAAAAAATATTTCTCATATCTTGTGTTTAGATGACAAAAACAATTATATTTGAGGCATGGACTCAGGCTGGTCTAGATGGCACAATTAGAAAAATTTAATTGCACATGTATAAATCTATTGGGTTCTAGAGCTATAATTTTCACATTACTGCAGTCCTGTTATTATTATAATTATTAAATACTTGATAGACTCAAAACGGTTGGGTATTACTACTATTATATTTTGAAATACTGGGAGGTGAGTGAAAAATTAAAAATACATAGTCTAAATGGCTTTCCCCATTTGCCACAGTTATAGGATGTGATGATGTTTGTAGTGAAAGTATGACAAGACATTCAGGAGGGTTAATCAGTTGACTGAGGAAGTGCAGATGGGAAAGCAATCGGTATGGGTAGAATCTGTTCTCTGTATTATGATTATGATGGGGGGAGGGGAGGTGCAAATTGTAGCAGGTGGATGAGATCTCTAAAGGAACGGTGGTGGATTATATATAAATCGACAGCCCCGTAGTATCCATGTTTTTCCCACAGATAACTTGATTCCGCTCCCCACCCCCACACCAGCTCAGAAACAACACACGCAAGGCAAATCAATGCAAATACAACCGAACAGGCAGCTAATGAGAATCACGATTATGCATAAGAAGATCTTTGGGCAGTTTTATGTATATACACATATATTTAAAAAACATGCATGCAGGAAAAGTGCACATACCAAGTAATGATCTCAAGGAAAAAAAAAAACCTGGCAGCTTCCCCCTTCTCCTGCCAAGTTATCATTGAGAAAACAGACAGGCAGAGTGACGTCCTGGGTCAGACTGAGTGCGGATCGACTCTACCAAGGAAACAGGGAGGCCCGTGCATCCTTCGGGTGCTCTCTACTGCCTTTCTCCCCCTCGCAACCCGCTTCGCCCGGCGTGGAGCAGCCCTTTAAATGGACCCCGTGCTGCGGGGGTGCTCGCCGATCCCCGGGCGAGAGCTCCAAGAGGTGGGCCTTTGGCTGCCTCGCGCAGGCATCTCCCCCCCTTCTCCGGCTGAGGTCGCGGAAGCCCAGTTAAAGGAGGCGTGTGTAAAGATTTTGCAATGTCCCTGCATGGTGTTGTAGACTTTCCTAGCAAAGAAACCGGCTTCGGCTTCTTTACAATCCCCGACGACTCACCTGATTAACCCGCCTGCGGTTCTGCCCTGACCAGGTAAACCGAGTCCAGACCTTCTATCATCATGCACATCTGGAAGCTAACATTGCATCTGGGGCATTTCTTTCTTTCGTTTTTTTTTTTAAATTAAAGAGACGAGCAGCCTATAGAAGCTCTGTAACACTCCCCCCCCCCATCCTTTCCACCTTCAGACCTCGTTCAGTTTGACTTGCTTAGGAGTCAGTTCCTTTTCATAGAAATCACACAGTAAAACCAGCCACCCAGGCATGGTTGGTTTTTGTCTCTCCGCTCTTTGCCATTTTTTTTAAGGTTAGCGTGGGGTTTTGTTTGTCTTTTGGTTTGCGTGCGTCTGCCGACAGATTCGATCCCCGCAGGTTTTGGTCCTGTTTCTGCCCCTTCAACCTTTTCTCCCCCCCCCCCCCGGGGGGGGGGGTTTTTTAAAAAAGAACAGTGCAACTGGCTTAGAGGAGCCTGAATCGGAGCACAGGTGCTGCTGGGCGTGCAGGAGGGAGAGCGGTGCAGTTGAAACGACTCTGCGCGGGGAGCGGATTGGCGGGCTTGGAGTGGAAGGGCTTGACTTTAAAGCTGTTGCCCGTGCCGTGTGCCCGCAGTCGTCGCCCTGTTTATTATTTGCTGCTGCCCTGTGTGTGCGCGCGCGCGCGCGCGTGTGCCTGTCCCACCTCTCCTCAGTCCCCATTCAGGGAGCTCAGAAGTTCCGCACTCCTTCCCGGGCTTTGCCAATCGGCTGCTACCTTTGCCGCCTCGCCTCCCGGATTGCCAAGGGCAGCTCGATTACTTGGTAGAGTAGAGGGTACAAGAAATGTTTCATGTGGCGCTGCTGAAACGTAGGGCTTCAGTCACCCGGGGAAATAGGCAGCGCTCATTCTCTCTCTCTCTTCCTTTTTCCATCAGCATTTTCTGTGAGTGATTTAGGGGAGCCAAACAGGCCTTGCTGTCAATTAAGAGCTAATCATCTTTCTCCTAGCCTTCTCCCTTCCTTCCTATTCATTCATATGGTTTGGCCCAATGGCCAAATCTGGCCACCAGTGGGCTGGGACACTTTTGGTGATGAGTCACCACCACTGGTGCCCTCTTGATCCATGACCCCATTCGGTGACAGTCAGACTTGTGGGGAGGAAATCCCTGGGACCTGGGCTTCCAGGGGACCTAGGTCATGAGTAAACTAAAGCGTACAGTACAAAACAAATCTAGGAGGGGGGCGGCAGTTGGGCATCTTCCCCCTGGCCCAATGCCAGCTCTCAGTGGCTCTGGTGGCAGTGATGATTCATCTGCTCCTGCCTCCTGCAGATATGACCACATGTGCTGTCTTGGACTGGTTCAAAGTCTACAGAAAATACAGTACTTCCGACAAAAGAAGTTTGAAATCTGCATGTTTAGTCACGTGCTATGACCTTGCATGTATTTTGATGTGTATATGTAATGTATGACACCAATGGTGTTCCTTTCGGGGGGAGGGGAACGCTAAGTGTTGCAGGATCCTGTGTAATGTGACCCCTCCCCTTCACCTCCAGAGCCATTTGTGGCTCAGAGAGCAAAAACTCCGAGCTGCAAATAGCTCTGCAGACAAGGGGGAGGGACTGCGTTAACACAAGAGCTCAGGCTCCTGCAACACTTAGCGTTTTGCCCCCCCTGTAGGACCACCGCTGTATAAAACAGTGAGTGTGTGTGCATGCAATCTACAGGAGTCCCAATTTTTTCTTACATAGAGGGAATCATATGAAACAGTCTACATGTAGAATCCACTTCATGTGTAGCGCATGAGGCAGCCGTGTGTATAAAGAACACCTTTTGTTTTTGTAAGTGTTGGAATCTAGGCATCTGTGCCTCTGAGTCCTGAGTGATCTGGGACGTGGCTGTAGAGTGTTTCTGAAGCAATGAGTTCCCATTAATCTGGTGGAGTTTCTTTCTTACAATTAGCAAAGACCACATATGAAATCACTCTTGGGAAAGCTGCCAGTGTATTGCTGCATTTCACTCCTCTTCCCTCCGGATGAAGAAGGAAAAGGTGGATGGGATTCAGGGGCTCTGATTCTCACATTTGAAATTTCTTTCCTTATAGACGTGGCTGTAAATTTTATGAAACACACTTTGCTTAAATATGACAATGGATAAAGTTATTGTAGAAGCAGACAGGAACAGAGGGGAAATTTGTCCTCTGTATCAGTGCAGAGGGGATGCAGCTTGGCTCTAACAGGGAAATATAGAAGATACAGAAAGCAGTTAGGGACAAGATTTTAGGCACCTAGGCTTATTTCACGTGAAAAGGTGTGACAGTAACCTCATGGGCTGTTGTTTTCTACACAGATCCCACTGTGGAATGTGTAACACTTATTCCAGTAGGATTAAGATTGCTATCATAGACACACTTCCTTACGTGCAAGCCTTTCCAACTAAAGGTGACTAGGAGTGAGCAGTCGGGACCAATTCTAACATCGCACAGGAGATACTAAAGTGGCTTTTGAATTGCTGATTATTATGTACTTATTTTGGTACAGGAATCCTGAATATAACAAGATTCATGTCTCAGGTTGAATTTACAGCCTGCATGTGGGAATGAGCACAAGACCCTCTTTCTACGGAAAGTTTAAAAAAAAAGTCTTGGACAAAGATGTCTGGATTTTGAAATAGTCTGGATTTTGGATGTATGGATAAGGGATCATCTACCCGTATAATGATGGGACGTGGTAGTGCTGTGGGTTAAACCGCTGTTGCTGAGCTTGCTGACCGGAAGGTTGGCAGTTCAAGATGGCATGACAGAGTGAGCTCCCATTGCTTGTCTCATCTCCTGCCAACCTAGCAGTTCGAAAGCATGTAAAAATATGAGTAGATAAATAGGTACCACTTTGGTGGGAAGGTAACGGCGTTCCGTGTGCCTTGGCGTATAGTCACGCTGGCCACATGACCACAGAAGCTTGCCCTCGAACAAATGCCAGCTCTTCGGCTTAGATACAGAGATGAGCACCACCCGCTATAGTCGGTCATGACTAGACCATTCAGTTGTGGGGAAACCTTTACCTTTTAACCTTTTATCTTACACCCAAGTGTTGGAGGCAGTGATGCCTTGCAGCGCTGCGTCCATCATGGAGCGTCGGCGAATGGCGACGGGTGGGCGGGGCAGCCCACGGAGCATTCCGCTTGTTCGCCCGGTAGATGACATCACTGGTTGGAGGGTACAGCCGACTATGGCTTGCTATGGCCTGTTAATGCAGTGAGAAACTTGAGTGTAAGATAGTCAAATGTGACTTTACAGTACATATCATATTGATTCTTATATACGTGTTCTTCTTAGTCTTCTATAAAGCCACATGTCATGGAGTTCTGTATTTGTGCCTAGGTGACCTCTGGGTTATGAGTCCATCAAGGTTTTGCTGTGCCAGTCTGATCCACTGTGTGCACATGCACATAAGACCACTCAGAGAACAATAGTAACAGGTAAGCATTCTGTCTTCTATCTTCATGGTCTCTGTGCAGTTGCATTTATTGGAGCAGAGTATTACAGTAGAAGCATGCTGGGCCATAACCCAGAGGTGACGTTGGTACAGTGGTGGTCCTGTCATTGACAGAACGGGGGCAAATTCTTCCAGGTGCCACCAACACTGAGCCCTTTAAGGGTGGTGCTGCCTCCTCTGCAGAGCTGCCGTCCAAGGAACCAGAAGTGTTCCTTAAATGCTGTCTGAAAGCACTAGAACATTTTTGGACAGCAGCGGAGCGTTGTGCGAGGTTCCACAAGCTTCAGGTAGGTGGGGGGGCAGCAGTGGGGGGGGGCAGTGGTCTGCGGACCTGGCCCTGAGGCTACAAGGCCAGGGATGCGACTGCTTTGATGCATACCCAGAACTCCACTTCGTGTGGCTTCACAAAAGACCACTTGAAAAGCCATAGTTAAAGGTAAGCAACCTGTTCTTCCAAGTAGAAATTTTGAAATATGTGTCGTAACTTTGATTTTTTTTTTGCCTGTAAACCACTTTGTGAACTTTTTGTTGAAAAGCGGTGTATAAATATTGATTGATTGATCTATTAGGCTGTAATCGTGTACACACGTATTATATTTGGGAGTAAGTTCTATTGAACTTAGAGTAGACATGTGTAGGATTGAGCTGTCAGATATATGTAGGGTTACCAGATACGAACTTGGACAGAGTGCCTATACCTTTGTATAGAAGAGGGAATTTGGGAAGGTGCAGCTCATCATGAAAATGTTTCAAAAGCTGCACTTGCCAAAATTCACTCTTCTATACAATGGTTAAGGCACTCTGTCCCAGTTTGTATCTGGTAACCCTAGATATATGGTACTGTGTATTGACTGTAGGAATGTGTAAATGTAAGTGAAGGTTAATTGTTTATTGCTGTTATTATTAAGCAACATTTTAAAAGGATATATTAAATGCTGATAGACAATGAAGAATTTCATATGTAAAATGTTCACTAGACAGAAGTTGATGACATAGGCCAACTCACATTTTGCTGTTGTAAAAATTAGACCTATTTCTGGTCTAACTTTTGGGGTGCCGATTCAAAAAATGGCATCAGTTTTGCCCTCTCATGTCTGGTTTCAGAGATATGGCTTAGCCTTGTTAGTGAATGGTTCAAGCAGCTTCCTCATGAGGAAGCCATGGAGTGGGTTTTCTTACTAGCAACTGCTTCAACCATTCACTAACGAGGCTATGCTGGATCTCTGAAACTAGCCATCATAGACGAAACTGAAGCCTTTTTTGGAATTGACACTCCAAATTCATATAAAATCACCATAGATTTTGAAACAGAAGTTTTTCTGATCCTCAATTTATTGCACAATATATTCCGTATCAAAATAAGCAGATAATTTTACTACATTTAAGTATGTGCAGCACTACCATATTCTAGTCTGCAGTCTATTTCCAAAATTAAAAGGTTCCCATCTAGAGTACTCTATCTGTATCATGATCCCAGCAGAGCTTATTATTGTGGCAGTATTTCAATATTAAGTGATCTTAAAGATATTTCATCTTTCATTTTGAACCCAGAATTTGAATCAGCATTAGAATGTCAGTGCTGTAAGATAAGGCGTAACAAACTAAGTAGACAGCTGAAGGGCTCCTGGTGAAGGTGTTGCTGAGAAGGATATCTTGGTCTGTTCTCAGTAACCTTGTTTACAGGGACGTTGCATTGCAACCAGAAATTCAGCAAGAGACTGCCTAGACTAATGTCTGAATGTTTGAAATGGATTGTGAGTGTCTTTTTCTTTATGTGCCTTAACAGCAAAATCATGCAAAACTTTTTTTTGGAAGGGTTTTCTCTCTCTGTTTGTGTATGTGTATGCTTCTATGTGCAAACATGTCTATGTTTAAAGGCATACACGTCTGTCCTTGTATTCATATGTGATAGAGGAAAAGAGGGAATCTTTTGATCTGATGATGGTTTTCCAATATGCCAGAAAGAATTCATCTGATTTTAAAAGTCTCCTGGGTTTTAAATGTGTCTTGTCAGCAGCAAACATAGATCTAAAAATTGAAAAAGCATGTATGCTAATACCCAGTTACACTGATGCAGTGTTTTAAAAACATGTTTCAGACTATTCTTTGAAAAATACATGAATATAAAGATTCATATAAATGCTGTAAGATACTTTTTAATGTGTTGTTAAAATACTTCTGAACAATGAACAGAATGTTAATGGTCATACATTTTACACAATATTTTTATGGCTCAAGCAAAGCAAGCTTAATATTACTCTATTACGTCATCATACTTTTCTATTATTTTTACACTTATACTCTAGCTGGCCATTGTGGTCCTTCCTGGGCATAACTGAAACCTTGTCTGTAAAATAGCGGGTTGTTTATTATTGGTGTGTAGCTTTGTTAGAGATTGGGATCCAATTTAACATATTGAGTCAAAAATATGCATGCAGACAAAATCATAAGGAAATAGCCCCAGTCCTATGAAATGAAAAGGGTTACAGCAATGAAACGTACCTAATGCAATTTTAAATCTATTCACTAAGAAACCTTGACAGTATCTGCCTTCCAGGTAGTGCACATTTGGAAACAATATATCTCCATTTAAATGCAGATCTTCAGTTTTCTCCAGGGGGCAGTTGGTGAATCTTTCGACTGAACTGCTGGTACTTGAAAAACTAACTGAAGCTTTCCCCATGAACAAGGGACTGTTTCAAGTCAGCTGTTTGAATAATGATTATAAAAATTTCCTAATATTGTCGTTTTACATTGATTTTAAATGCCTTTTGCAAGGCTAGACTGAGGGAGTACTCTTTCCTGCCCCCTCTTTCACTCAAAAGCAACGTTAACCCTTATTTGGAGCTTCTAAGGATGTATTATAACTCTTACAAATAAGTTCCTTGTTTTTTCACAGCCGTGATGTTTGCATGTGAATTTTTGTCCCCATCAAATGGATGGGGCAAACTTCCTTTGATTTTGACCTAGATTCCATCTGATTATTCCTATATAGTGAGTACCTGGCAATTTTCCACTGTGAAAATAGGTGAACAACTGTTGATGCCATCTAGCAGGAACTGCATGGACAATAGATCGGTGCAGTTTAACTCCATCGCGCCTTGAAGAATTCATTATAAGAGCAGTGTGAAAACAGATGCTTTGCTAACATGAGAGATGTGCGGGGGATGAGGGGTAAGAAGAGGCTCATCTCATTCAGATATTTCATTTGCCTTAGTCCAGGTGATTTTGCATTAACTATGTTTAGAGTTCAAATCATGTCAGTGTTTCATATAGAGACACCAGCTGAAAATGTCAAGCTGAGGAGAATGTGAATGCTGCATGTTTTCCAACATTACAACTTCTACTTGTGTTTGCTTAAAACAGAGACTATTACTACTGGATCAGAGGCTGGAAAATATTTCAAATTCCTAGTCACCAGTATCTTTAGATGTTATCCTGCTCAAGGCTGAAACAACATAGATGATAGCACTAAAACTCTAGATGAATGTTATTCAAACTGTGGGACCCACTTGGTGGGTTGTGACCAGATGTCAGGTTGGTCTTGGAAAGCTGGAAGCAGCCATATTGGAAGCTGCAGACCTTACTCTTGCTATATTCCTGTTATGAGTGTTCACAGTCTGAATTTTCAAGTGAGGGTTTTTTTTTTTTAAATGTTGTTAGTTCAGTGCTTTTACATAATATTTTGACCTAATCTTACTTTCTGTCAGAGATGTTTCATGGTTGTGCAATTGCTGCAGTCCAAGAATGCCAGTTTGCATTCCAGGAGTGTCATTTGATTATGTCACAATGATGGAACTTTCTGCTTGATGATGGCACTTCCAGCTATGACATCACTTCCAGGTTAATGACATCACTTCTGGTGGGTCCCAACATGAGTGCCATTTTAAAAGGTGGGTCCCAATATAAAACGTTTGAGAACCAATGCTCCACTGGTCACTGGTGTTTAGATATTTCCAGGCCTTACTCAAGCCACGAGTAAGGAGGGCTTCAGATACCTCCCTATATGACTATTTGTTTGCAATGATTTTATAACGTGTGTGACAAATATGATTTGAAGTGTTTTGGAAAGTCAGCGTATAATGGAAGGTTTGTGAGAGCCAATGTGCTGTGCTGTACTGTACAGAATGTTGGGTGTGAGTTTAAATCCTTACTCATCTCTGAATATTAGTGGGTAACTTTGGACCAATTATTAATTCTCGTCCTAGCCCACCTAACAGGGCTGTTGGGAGGATAATGGTTGATAACTCTCATAGAAACTGTCTTGAACTCCTTTACTTGGAGGAAGGGTATGATAAATAATTTACACTCACGCCATCTAGCCTCAAGCTTTAAAACAGAGGCTAAAGGCCTTTAAAACAAAACTTCAAAGCAAAATTCACAGCATTCCAAAACTTTGCCAGCTTCAGCATTCACTTCCACTGTCATTAGCAGTTAAATATCAGGTGGCAGGGGGAGGTTCCTAAAAAGAAGCAAACAGGCTTGGCATTTTGTGGGACATGAAATATTAAGCTCACTACTTGCAAATTTAATACCTGGAAAAATTCTTTCCTTGGATAGAAACAGTACCATGTTTTAAGCGATTTTAGTGGAGTTATTCATGATTATAACATGAGGGACTCCAATCTAGATTTCTTATATTGTATTCACTTTTATTAGTCCGCGGTCCTTTGAAGATACCTTTTTGAGAACCCTCTGTAGGACTTGTCAATTTTAGAGTCTGGAACACATTGTACAACGATATGTTTCCTTTGATAACAAAAGAATAAAAGATCATTACCAAAGCCTGAATATCTATCTATAGAGGGATAAGAGAATGGTGTTATTTCCTCAAACATATTTTCTGATGGCGAATCTAGTGGCAGTTGCTTTGAAGCATGTGTAATTGATTATCATACATTTATTTTAAAAAGGAGACATAACAAGGAATCTAATGTGATGTTTTGGAATATATCTGTTCCCCACAGTGTTCTTGAGGAAAATGTAAGGTTGCAGGCGTCATTTCATGCCCTGTATGTTCTTGAACATAAATCAAAGAAATTGTTGGGAGAGTTATAGATGTTCATAGCAACTGTAGCTATAATAAACACATGCAGTATGTATTTTCCAAGCTCTTTTGTATGAGGGAAAAGCTGAAGCTGGCAAATTTGTACAAACAATTCCACTTAATCACTCAAAATTTATTTCCTAGTTAGTGAGGATTACCAGTGTAGCATAAAAGCCAAACACCTTAGGCTCAGGTTTGTGTAGTTTGGAAATCTTGGTTAAAGAGAAAGAAGAATATGAATTAGATTTAGTAATCTAGAATCAGAGATCTAAATGTCACAATCATTTTTATTTCTTCATTGTAGATGGTGTTATTTCTCGATTATTTTGGAATTTGTGTAGGTCTTGGCACTGTAAATATATTTGAAAAGGATATACCTATTCTTGATGATCAATATGTATAATATAGATTTTGCCCTGTCACAAAAAAAGTGAATGTATTTAAGCAACATGAGACAGAAGGTAGAGTGCTGGGATAAGAATATGTTTGCATCAGCTGTTTTTTATGATTCACATCAGCATTAAGCTTGCGTTATTTGTACAGCCCTGTGTCTTGCCTTGATTAACTCTTTATTTCAAGTTTTTATAATGTGAAAATTGGTACTTTTTAAAGTAGGTATTAATTAGCAAGCAATATACTTTGTGCATTAACATCTTGTAATGTCTCTTATGGTAGCCACCTCCTTGCAATGGTTTGTAAATAGTTTTTTTTCCCTTTCTGATTCACTTTGCTATTGGAAAATGGCTAAGAAATAACCCAACGTATTCTTGTGTTATCTGGAAAGCAGCAGACTCTGGCGTCCCAACGATGGCGCTTCCAGCCACAACATCACTTCGTGGGTGGGTCCTGGACAGACTGTCATTCTAAGAAGTATGCCCGGGTGCTAAAAAGTTTGAGAACCACTGCTATAATGTATGAAAATAATAGCTACTACGTAACATTCCAGGAGGACCTGCTGAGGCAAGTAAGACGTGGGGAGGCAGAACAGAGGCAGGTAGGGACAGATCTGGACAAGGAGGGAATGTGGTGGGGAGGCTGCGGGAAGGGGTATATCCGGTGGTTATGGTGTGTGCTGGATTGTGTCCCCTCAACAACCTTTCCGCCTCCTTTCTGTCCTCAGACTTGGCAAAGACCCATTGCAGAATGGAAGACTTATGGAGGTGTGGGGGAACTTAAAGTATCTAAATTTTCCCGCTTCGCTGGATTCTGCGCACTCCTTTTTGGCATGGCCTCACTAGTCGGGCGAGTCAGGGGTAGGATAGGCTTGTGCTGTAAAGGGTGTAATACAGCTCTTTGGTTGGACAGTGTGTTCTTTACCTGCATCTCTGGAATGCTGTGTTAGTTGTATTTGTGAGTTTGGGACAAGGATAGATTTGCCCAAACAGGTCTGTCTCTACTTCTTGCTACTTAAGAACATAAGGAAAGTTTCGCTGGATCAGGTGAAGGGCCGATCTAGTCCAGCTTCCTATATCTCTCACCGGATGCCTCAGGATACATCAATGATAATAGCAGAACAATGATCCCAAAACTTTTTGGCGTTGGGACCCATCTAAAAAAAGTTTCACTTTACCAGCTGCTCAAGCCTCTGTGGCTATAATGGTGATTGGGCAGCAATGGTCTTCCCAAGTAGCAGGTTGTTTAATCCTTGATGCACATAGCTTTATCTGCCTTATCAGTTCCTTGACGCACACAAAATTGGGGTGTTGACCCACTGGTGGACCACGGACACACAGTTTGGGAACCACTGGTTTAGAAGATGATAAACAACAGGGCACAAGATTCCCGAGACTAGCGGCATATCAGGCCAGACTTACTGCTGCCTTATGCTGATTGGAGAAGCAGTTATAGTGTGTGGGATGGTGGCAAAGATGGGAGATCTGTTGTTATCTCAACCCTGTCCTGTGTCCTGGATGCTGACATCATGGCCAGCATGATGGGTGCTGCTAGCAACTCAGGAGCACACTACTGAGCTAGCAGCCCTCCTGCCTCCACTACCATCATATTTCTAGGGTTTTGCTTCCCTCTCCAGTGCCTCTTAGAAGTGGAAGCCTATGGCCCAACCGTCAACCATTCCATAGGTTACCACTGCACTGGTTAACTAGTGAAGATCTTGCTAAATGAAAAGATCGAGAAAGAAGGGGAGAGGACACAATAGATTTTATCCACAGATACCAGGTGGGATGTCCCCTCCATATAATAGAGGAATAGGCATTTTTGAAATACACAGGCCTCTTGGTCTAATTTTCAGCATGTATATCTGCATATATGCAGATTTTCAGATATCCTCACCTATCTGCCCAACAGATATGTATATTTACAATGTGTCATATACTGAGGGTGAACTAATACCCCATATAAAGCTGTTTCCTATAACATTCTTTGTCCTGGGTACAATTTTTACGATATCATTAAAAAAAAGTAAAGGCTAAAATTCATAAAACCATTCAAGTTTGGTGTGGAAAGGAACAGCTGCTTGCACTGTGCTTTCAACCAATGGCACCTGCATATCCTGGCTACAATATTCTGTGCCAGTTAGAGTGGTGTATTCTGACCAGTGCTGGGTCAATCGTTTGCTACCAGGAAATGCTTTGGGAGAAGAAATAGTGGGCAAGGTAATCTATCTTGGGTGCCTGCCTCAACAATAAAGATGAGTCCTTCCGCTGTTTCCCAAGGAGGAGTCACAACCTGGCTCCTCCCCCTGAGAATAGCCCCTCCCATAATCTTCCATTGCTGCCATCTTGGCTGTAGCATTCTGTCATGCAGCAGGCTCTGACCTAATGCACTGATTATTCTGGTACTGGGATCACTGTGGTGGATGCTTTTGAAGTCTGCAAACTATTAACAGCAGTATTTGGGTCGTACGTTCCCTTTACATCTAAGGAAATAAAAGAGAATAGAAACCCTCATTTAATTTTATTTGGGTATGAATACTTTGCAAAACCCAATACATTTCTGTATCCATAGGCAGATATCTATATGTATCTATAGTGTGCTTTTTTTAAGGATCTTAATTATTTTCCTATCTGAATTCTAGGGCATGTCCTCTTGCTGGACTGTCAATTTTCGTTTCTGCCCTTTGGAGCAAAGTTCACAATATTGAAGAAATAACATGCAATATATGGCTTGCTAGAGTAGTCAGAATGCCTGAAGGAGGGAAAAAAGGGTGTTGAATAAAATAAGTGATCATAAACACTCTTGCAGTGCTCAGAACAAATCTGTTTTAACCACTACATGTCAACCACTTAAGGAAGCAATTCTAACCTGTGCTGGAACAGGGAAGCCAGCTGGCATGCCCTGTATCCCACTCAGGTTGGGACTGTGCTGGCGCCGCCACAGGGCATGGGGATGAATGTCCCCTTACTCAGGGGTAGGCGCCATCTGCCCTGATGGGCTTGCTTGGATCTGTGCCTGCTAAATAGCCTTATCAGTTAAGGCTACAAGACCACGTACACTGCACTGCCCAAATTGGAGCTGTGTGGCTGGGGGTTTAGATGTGGCCTAATGGCCGCTCCATCTCCCTCCCCAGGGCAATCCACCCACTGGAACCATTTTCCCTGCCCCATTCTTCCCTCCCTCCCTTGCTGTAAACATGGAGTTTGCTGGAATCTCTCCTTGTCCTTTCAGAGAAAGGTCGAGTTACCATCACAATGGGTAACATGTGAAACAGTCTACAGGATGCACATCAAGTTGTTCTTGAGCAGAGTGTTCCAACACATGGCCTGCAGGCCCTCAAGAACCCTGTTGCACCCACCCTCTCCTTCTACTTCAGTGGCATTTCTGTCTCCCTGCTGTGCCATTCCAGTGTGGAGAAGAAGCTGGAATGGCGTAGCAGGGAGATTGACAATCCTTGCCGCACCCACCGCCGCCTTCTCCTGCCACCTGGCCTTGAAGTAATTGGCTGTGACAGCCGCATTTGCACCTTTGGAAGGTGGGGCCGCATACTATAGCCCTCTTAGTGGTAAACGTTTGACTGCCCTGCTCTAGAGCATTGGGGGGGGGTTGGGCCCACTCATGTGGACCCCCTGCTGCAGCTTCTGCTCCCACACTTCTGAACTGGCTGGTGGGCCAGCCTACATTTGTTCTTTTTCTAGTACTCCCTTTGGTGATACAAAAGGAATGGTGCGGGAAACCCTGATTGGCCAGGGAGAGGAGGAAGAGGTAGGGCCTGCATGAGTCTCAAGCAGTGGGTTTGATCCTGAGGAGCATAAGCGGAAGGGAGCTCATGCAAGTCAACATCGGTGTCCTGTCATCACCACAGCAGCTCCCTGCACTCCTGCCTCCTGCTCCTAATCTGCTCCTCTGTTCACACAAGATTCACCTAGGAGCCAACCCATAGTATTTGGAATAGGCCTCCCAGGTATTCCCAAATATATATGGCAAACCACTGTTAAGAAATTTATGCAATAAACTACAATATATAATTTTATTTTTATAAAATTTTTCTATTTTTATGATTAAAAAATACATGAAATAAATTTCTGCGGTATCACATGGTCATGAGCTGTAGTACAGGAAAGAGAACCAGGTGTACTATATATTTTATCAAAGAGGGGAGTTAAGCAAGGGTGGAGAAAAACTGCCCCCTATACAACTGTTAAAGATGCAGGAGCTCTGTTCTTTCTTCATATATGATCACTCTAACAATGGAATTTTTTGCTTGTCAGGAATATGTATAAGAGGTATATAAGAGGTATAGGATACAGTACTGTACTGTCAAACTGCTAATAAACTTAAAATAGCTATAATGCATTTAAATGTTCTTCCTGCACGTGCAGCAGGAAACTCAACTTACTTGAATTGTGCGAAGTTGTCAAATAAAAGGTTGCTTTGCACTTCATAGCCTGGCACAAGCTTCACTGAAATGTGATGCCATTGGTTTTTCAGTAAAGGTTTCTTTCTGCAGGGCTGCAAACAGGCATCAGCTGCTACAACTAAGGAGCAAATCAACCATCACATTTTAAGCAGTCTTTTCAACCTAGATACTCTTTTTTTTTTTTTTGCAACGTTTCTTTTCTACGCAAGTTCTCTCTCTCTCTCTCTCTCTCTCTCTCTCTCTCTCTCTTTTGGTGTGTGTATTTATATTGTCAGATTTAGCACTTTGCTCATGTAATCAGATCAGAGCCAAGATCATTGCTGCATGGTAGAAAAGGCATCCTTAAGACATTTGTCCTTGAAACTGCACCAAACTCTTGGAAGAACCTGGAACCTGTAAGTATGTATGATTTAGGCAACGATAGCACAGGGCAAACCTGCAATCAACTATTATACAATATCCGATTAGCAGTGCGGTGGGGATTTTTTTTTCCCCTCCAGACGTTCTGTTAGATTCATTTTCAATTCGTTCTGAGGAAACAAATCAATTCAGGCTTCTGATACAGTGACTTTGCAGTAGATGAGCTAGTAAAATGTTTGGCTTAACTCTTTGTTGCTTTCTCATGGCTGGTGGGATAGACACAAAGCTATAGATAACTTTTTGGTTTCTTTTTTGTTGTTAAGAATTAAATGTGTGTTATATCCACCGTGTAAACAAGAGACATTTTTTTTTCCAGAAGCCACTCCGGATAAACAGTAAATAATGAGGCAAGTTCAATCCATCGATACCTACCTTAATTAACACTGAAGCATATGAGTTTGCAGTCTTAATTTACTGGTAAAGAATACTTTTGTCTTAATTGAATTCTACTCAGTTCTGTCTGTTTTATATTTTACTATCCAGCCCAAGTTTTTTTGCTTGGGCTGCAGTCTCATTAAACTCGTACTTAAGCATCTCGGTTTATATTCCAGGCACATCCTGGTTAAAAAGAATAGTTTTAAAATTTGGAAAAAAGCAATACTTGGAAAGTAAAGGACAGTTTTTGTTTGGAAAGCTTAAAAAGATACTGCAATGTGGCTAATCGACACAATAGCCTACAATTGCACTTAGTAAGTACACTTATTCATGTATTTCAGTTGAAATTAAAGGGAATTATTTTTTCCTAGAAATGTGTTTAGGATTTGGGGCACCAGGCTTCCTTCCACACAGATCTTGACATGTCCCCTCTTGTAGCGGAATTAATTTTAAAAAATACTCTGAGTTCCTTTTTTATAAATTTTTAATATGCAACAATACCTATATTTATAAGATTAATTTCTCCCAGGTTAGTCTGATTGATAGCTGAATTGTGGTTTCTTAAGTGCTTTCTTCATGAAACCCACAGAAGAACTGCATTCCATTTAACTAGTGAATGTAAAAACTGGTAACCATGGATTCAGCCACCACTAACTGCTGAGTGCAATGACTTGTTGTAAACAATACAAATGAGCCAGGATAGCAGAAGCAACCAGACATGAAATGGTTTTAATAGAAATTATAGTAAGGGTCATGTGATACAATATCAGCTTGTACTCACTATTAAAGGAAAAGTGTTTCATTTTTTTCCCCGAGATCCATTTCCTACCAGGTTGATAGTTACACAGAGTCCACTGTAGGAGGGGGGAAAAGTAATTCGTGCAAATATTTCTGGTTTAATAGAATATTAAGTGTTGATTGTACTATATATATATTGTCCCATTTCTGACAGTGACCAGATTTTGCTGTTTTAGCAACCATACAGTATGCATCTTTTTTTAAAAGCAAGTTTCTAGTCCTTATGGCTGCAAATATATGCCTGAAAATATATGGACAATACTTGGTGAGATTTTAGAAGATTTGCAATAAGGAGATGGAGCTTTAATGACCTGCTTAGTTCTCTATTCTCTCATAATTAGCAGAAGCACAATAAATTAGGTAACAAGTAAAGTTGTAGAATAAAATATAAAAAGTCCAGCCCCGTGTTGTTAGAAACGTTTGTTGTGAGCATGCATGTCTTACCCCTTGAAACGTCGGCACTGCTACTTAAGCATGGGTAGGAATGCGTTGTTTCTGAATTGCTTTTCTACACTCCATTCAATACATGCATTTAGAGGGGTGGACCAGGCACAGCATGATCGTGTGATGATATCCAAGTGTGAGGGGGTAGGATATACAGTATGTGTAAACAGTGCATGCATGTCCTTAATCACATAGAGCAGCAAAGTAGCGAAACTGGCCCATAATGTGTTAAGATTCTTCCTTCTAGCTAAAATTCCTCTTCAGCTTTGCCTATGGCAGGCGTTCCATTTTTTTTCTTGAACTATTCTAGGTCATTCTTGCTATTCACTTTTATTTGTGACTAAGGCTACAATCCTGTACACACTTCCTTGGAAGTAAGCTCCACTGAATAAAAGTGGGACTCACTTCTGAGAAAACATGCCTAGGATTGTTCTGTATGGCAGGTGAAAAGGAGGGAGCGTTGCCATGTAGACCAATTGCATTTTTGAGTAGCAGCAGGAAGGCAACAGAATGCCTTCCACAATAGAGAGTGGCCCATTAAAACCCAGGTCAGATGATCAGGATAAGACTTGCGGAAAGCAAGACCTGTGGAACTCGTCCAGGGTCAAATGGATAATGAACATGCTCCCCACGTCGTGCAGCTATGTTCATTTAATGGGCTTGTGTTTTACTTTCGAGGGCAGAAAAAGGGTGAATAGGCCCCACAGTTTCCTATCTTCTAAAAAAGGGCTTTTTCAATGGAGTAAGGTCTCTTTTGCCTGGAAAGGTTGAGTGAATGCTATCCTGTTAACCCTCATAGCTGCACAAACATGCTTGGAAATCTCAAACTGTGAACCTTCTTTAAACTATAACTTTATCTTCAGCAAATGCACACCTGCAATATCTTTATTCCATAAAATCCAGCTGTTTTTCTGCCAGATTTTGCATTTCTGTAAATAATATTTCCCTTCCTTGGGACTTAGTAATATTATCTTCCAGTTCTGTTTCTGGCTGCTTTCTGAAATGATGCTGGCAGATAATACAGGAAAAGAAAATAGTCCTTAAACACCTCATTTTGGAATGTGGGCTAAATAATGCTCCCCGCAATCTTAATTGGGCCACTTTGTTTGTTCCGGGTATGAACAAGAAGCCCATGGCACAACTTCAGCTGCTTTCCTAGAATTCAGCTGTGATCGTTTCAGCCACAACTGGTGCAGTTTTCCAGTTTTTCTTTTTTTTGCAATAATCTGTGTGCTTTTGCTTAACTTTATTCACTTGCTGTCCTTGACATATGTGGCATCTGCATGTTTGTGAAACAGGTGTGATTTTTTTAAAGTGTGAAGTAATATCTTTGCTAAGCCTGTTTGTTTTTTTAGAAAGTTATATATCAACGCTTTATAGAAACAGAAACATAAAAACTGGAACATAAATTACAGTGCTGTGGCAAGAAGCTTGATAACCTTAATTTCTCATCCACTACTGTAGCCAAATCCCCTTTCTTCATTTGTAGTCTTTATCCTTTGGAGATCTGTTAATCACGATGTCATCTACAAGTCTGACAATGGACAGATTAAGGGCCCGATTCTTTTGGGCTTAACATGTGCAGTACTGCCCACCTCAAAAAGGACATAGTGGAGCTGGAAAAGGTGCAGAAGAGAGCAACAAAAATGATTACGGGGCTGGGGCACCTCCCTTATGAAGAAAGACTGTAGCGTTTGGGGCTCTTCAGTCTAGAAAAAAGGCGCCTGAGGGGGGACATGATTGAGATATACAAAATTATGCATGCAAGGGATAGAGTCGATAAAGGGATGTTCTTTTCCCTCTCTCAAAACACCAGAACCAGGGGGCATCCGCTAAAACTGAAGGTTGGGAGAGTTAAAACAGATAAAAGGAAGTACTTTTTTACCCAGCGAGTAGTTAATCTGTGGAACTCTTTGCCACAGGAGGTGGTGATGGCATCTGGTCTTGATGCCTTTAAGAGGGGATTGGATGGATTTCTGGAGGAAAGGTCCATCGTGGGCTATAGACAATGATGGATTGCGCAACCTCCTTACAAAGGTGGTGGCTACTTCAGAGTACCAGGTGCAGGGGAGTGGCAGCAGGATGCAGGCATCTTGTTGTCTCATGCCTCCCTGCGGCACCTGGTGGGCCGCTGTGAGATACAGGAAGCTGGACTAGATGGGCCTTTGGTCTGATCCAGCAGGGTTCTTATGTGTCCCTGCGCACAAGGTGCCATAAAGCTCCTCCAAGCCGGGCAGCACCCTGCTGGCGCTGGGGAGACACCATGGTGATTCCATCCCGGTGTGGCCGGAGAGAGCTCTGCAAGCTGGTGAGTGGTGAGTCCACCAGTCACCGTTGTTGAGGACTTTCTGGGCAGGGTGAGAGGGCATTCTGGGGCAGGGGAGGGGCGGGGTGACACTGGCAGTGACTATTGTCGCCGACTGAAAGTCACTGCCGTTGCTGATGGTTGCTGATCATTGCTGATCGTCCCCCAGGAGGGGGGAACCATTAAAGGATGTGAAGAAAGCAGACGTCGTATAGGCTTTGAGACTCTGGCACTTAGTCCATTGTTGCAGAGGGATGAAATCCTGATCTAGCGGTGATGGTGTGCTCCAGACCCTATCTCAGTGACAGCGAACCTTTTGGACTTGGCATGTCAAAACTTAGGAAAACGCTTTACTTGACTCCGTTGGTGTGTCAACCCCTCTCCCAAATAGAGAAACAATTCTTTATATTTATTTATTTAAACAAAAAATACAGTCCCATCATGTGTGGTGCTATGTATTAAAGAAGCATCAGATAATTACAAAAATGAAAAATGAGTAAAACAAATACAGTTTTTGTCATGTATTGAGTGCTGGTGAGTCACCCCAAATGTTGTGGTGTGTCACTTTTGACACACGTGTCAGGTTCACCATCACTGCCCTATCCCCTCTAGTGCAGCCTCCCCACCCCCTTTCTCTCATCACACTTGTGCCAGTGTCCCATTTCAGATTGGGAGGCTTACAGTAGGGAAAGAGGATTTCCCCTCCAAAGCGTCCCACTCTGCCCCTCCCACTGGATACAGCTTGTGCCTTTTTGGCACAGCTGTCCCAGCAGGGGTGGAAGAGAGGGAAAGATAGGATTGGGCTTTAACCTATATACATTTCAGAAAATACATACTTGCCAGCAGATATTCTGTTGTGATAGTTGTCAACACCTACTTATTTCTATGTGTTTTCTAAGCCCTTAGGGCAGCATTCCTGCTCCTTGGATTAGTCTATGGGTTTGTAATAGTAGATTTAACTCAAATTGAGGTGTATTTTAGAAAATTAGTGTATGAGACTGCCTGCTGTTGGACCGTATTTTGCACGATATGGACAGTATACAGGAAGGCAAAAGACCAATCCTTATGGATCCTATAGTTCTGAGCTTTTAAAGGATGAATTACAGAAACTTTGTAATTATTGTGGGTAATCTTGCAGAAAATTAAATCTCAAGTTTGCATGTGTGCGGAAGTTTGGGCTACTTGGCTCTCCATAGTAGTGTAGTGTTAAAAACAACTCTGAACCGTTGGGTCCCTGGTTACTTCGTCGGCTTGTGTTTTATTTATTATTTATTTGAAGAATTTATACCCCGCCTTTCCCATGCCGAAGCAAGTGCCCAAGGCGGCTTACAGAGAACGAAGTACAATGTAACCACAATAAGTAAAACAAGGATTAAAGAAAACAACAACAACATTAAACATTAATGGGAACAATGAGTAACAAGAATAAAATTAAACCCAATTCAACATATCAGGTCGTTTGGGGGGAGGGAAAACACATTTGACTGGGGAGTGAGCAAAACTGTGACACTATACCAGAGGGACAGAGGGCAGACAGCCACACAGTCATCCAAAGGCCTGACAAAATAGGTATGATTTGAGCCCTCTCTGAAAGGTCATGAGGGAGTGTGTAGCAAAAATTTCACTGCACTAAACTGCTGTTCCTAGCCCCTTAAAAAAATATTTGCCAGGGATTTAACCAAACAATCCCAGTCTTTCCCCCACCCCATTCTTCAAGATCTATTTCTGTAACCCTTTACATTTCTGATCTTTTTGAGACTGTTTTTGGGGCCCTGCTCAAATTTGCAAGGCAGCAGAAACAGTTTGCTGCTTGATTCTTCTCATGTATTTTAGTGGTTGTGTAATAATCGGTGGGCCCTGACTGATTACAATTGTGAGCACAGGAGCAATGTCTATTTTCTGTTTAGGTAAGAACCCAAGTTAATTATAAAATGCAGGTACTATGCTACAGATGAGGACAGGGCAAATATGTACTATAAATATTGTTAAGAGATGAAATTGAGATGTTAAGAGATGAATTGATGAAAAGACAAGGAACAATAGTGTGTGTATTGGGGCTGTGTGTGAAGTAAAATATATACCTGTCCTAACGCAATTGAGTAGTAATCAATTTAGGTGAAATTCAGGTGACTGTACAAAAACTCTCTAACTAAATTATCTCCCTGGCAGCTTTTGACCTTGGGCTATAATGTTCTAATTTTTTTTTTAAGTTTCTGATTGGAAAATGGAAACTTCTGACAACTGCACTTCAAGGGGATTGATGTTACTGTAGACATCTTCACCCTAGACAAGTTTTCTTTATGCATATACATACCAGGGTTTTGTTTTTTTTCAGATTTATATTTCTCAGTAGGCATTGCATTGGCAAAAATTGTACACTATGCTGTATACAGACCTGCTTAGATCAGCTTTGTATTAATTAATATCCAATTCTCTGTAATAAGTAATGTATCAGTAATAAGAGGTGAGGATTGCATTTTTTTTTTTAAGAACCAGCATTTGATACTTTGTGAAGCTTTAGAAAAAAATAGTCCATGGTTTGGGGAGACTGGACCTTTTTGTGGTAGAAAATGGGATGCATGGATTTTACTTCTTAACATATGTAACTCAAAGTAAGCCTAAATACCCATATCTGCATTTTCACATTCAGCCCTGATTACCCATTTCTGGTTTCTTCTCTGTTACTCTTTCTGTCCTTTTTGTTTTCTCATTCCTCCCCCCTTTGTTGTCTTACATTACTTTGTGTGAAGCATGATGCACACCAATGGCACTGTGCAAATATTCATTCATTCATTCATTCATTCATTCATTCATTCATTCATTCATTCA
>JAJKFI010000008.1:12113984-12140945 GCA_029204185.1 Lerista edwardsae
TCATTCATTCATTCATTCATTCATTCATTCATTCATTCATTCATTCACATTTTTATACCACCCTTCCTCCAGGAAGCTCTTGGTTCTGTACATAGTTCCTTGCCTCATTTGTCTTCTCATCAACCTGTGAGTAGGTGAGACTGGGTGGTAGTGACCAGCCCAAGATCATCCAGGAAGCTTTGTCGCTGAGTTGGGATTTGAACTTGGATCTTCTGTACACTTTTTAAAAAGTGACATACATGTATATCAAAAACATGTAAATTAAACGTATTTTTAGAATATTTGTAAATTATTCAGGTTGGGATAAAGTCATATAACGTTCTGTTTTACAAAATATATAGTTTACTGACGACTGCTATTATTCATTTATCTGAGGGCCCAATCCTTTCCAACTTTCCAGTGCTGATGCAGCTGTGCCACAGAAATGTTAAGAAAGGAACAACAGTAAAGTCATCATCTTCTGCATTGTTTACATAAAATCTCTTTTCGAATGTAAATGCTAACACATACATTGACAACTGGAAATTTCTGCCTGCTCAAGATGGTTGGAGATGTAGGGTTGTGGAGGGAGGCTACTGGAAATGCATGAAATATAACAACTTCAAAGGAACACACATAACACAAAGATGAAAGCAAAGATGCTGTGTAAGAAAGCAGTAAGCAGCAGCTCTGGGAACGCCATCACTGTTGTACAGCACATTACCTTGACATGCATTGCACATAACTATGTTGCTAGTTGAACCTGCAGGAGGGAGTGCATGGGAAGTTTGACGACGTTATTTGAAAAATTTGTGAGCGTGAATTAGGTTTAAAACAAGCTAGTTCTTCCAAAAAGTCTCAAACACATGTTAAAACAAAAGGTGTGTATTAGTATTAGTATTAATTCTAGGATTCTATTTTTCAAACTTTAGCATTTCTTTAGGATTAGCCGAGGACTGTCTATTCTAAACATGTATCATAGATACTCAAGTGAGATACTGAATTGGGAAAAGATAATGAATTGAAAGTCTTATTAGGAATTAGTATTCTGAGCAGCTCAAAACGGTATGTGTAATGATGAGACTATACATTTGTTATCCTAGGCTTCCCAAATCTTGAGAGAGGTTTGACAAGCTATGTATTTTCTTTTTCACAACAGCAAAAACAAGTCCATTTCAGACATCTGAAAACAGAATTAATTTTCAAAGAGCTCTTTGGTGCCAAGATGACTCATGCCTTATGAATGTTCTAGATGTAAGAAGGATTTGGGCTGTCGTAGCCTTCTATTTAGCAATCTTGCTGCATTATTTGCTTGATTGGAGGATCAGCTGTTTGGACAGCTGGAGCAGTTCTTCCAGTTCGGAGTGTCGCAGTGTCGCAGAGGCACATGACCCAAAAGTAGCGCACCAGCATCCCTGGCTACTTTGCAAAGGATGCTGGGGATGCCTTTTGGATCAAGTGCTGTCTTTCATGTAAAAGAGCTCCAAAATGGATGCACCGTATCCAGTGGGGGAATGTATTGGGAGGTTTTAGCAGGGAAAGGGAATTTAAATTCCTTTACCCCTGCATGAGACTCCCAACTCATAATGGGTCCTCTTGGATCTGCACCAGAGATTTCACTGGTGCAAGTTTGAGGGTGGGAAGTCTGTAGAAAAGGGTGATAGGATCCGGCGTACACCATTGCTATTGGATCTAACCTCTCCTGCAGCCTCCCCATCCCATCCCATTTCGTCCCCCTTAGCCCGCTGTTGCTGTACTGCTGCATAATTGCTTAATTGCAATTGTTAGGCAAAGGTTTTAGGAGCTGTATTGCCTCAATGTGGCAGAGTTCCTAAAATGGCCACCTAGGGAGCGTTCCAGGTCTGTCGGCAGCCATTTTGCGACGGCAGAAGTCTCTTCCACTGTCGCAAAATCCTATGTAGGACAGGCTAATCCTGCATAGAATTGAGTCAATGGCTTACATTGGCCGTGGATGGGAAGAGCAGATGTCCTGTTCTACCTCTGATCACAACCTCCGGCATATGCAGGTGCAAATGTCTTCTGAATTCAGCTGAGTAGGTCTGTTTGCTTCTAGAATAAGCTGTGATTCACCTGCGATCAGCATGCCTGTTTCCGGGAGCTCCTGTATATGAAACTACATGTGTCTTTTTAGCATGTGAATCAGAGCCAATGTCTTTCAAAAATGCTTGTAAAGCACTTTGAATTCTTTTGAGTGATAGGCAACATACAAAATAGAAAGCATTTCTGTAATTTAATGTTTGAGTTCCTGTACTAAGAATCTGTGTTCACCCCTCTTTTATTTGTAACAAAAGCTGAGTATCCATTCCAACAAGGTTGTCTGCCATAAATGATGTGTTAATGAGGATAGAGTATAGGTCATGAGCCTGCAAGTATGTGTGAAGCTATGATGAGCTTAACCTACCAGGTGAAAGAAAGGTTAGTATACCAACTGCATGCACACTTCAAAGCATGTGGACAGTTTACTGCACTAACCTAATTATCTGTGCTATAGATACATTTGACAAACATATCTATAGCTCAGATACTGTTACTTCACAGTGGGAGATACCAGAGCCTTTCTGTGTTCAGTTGCCAGTTTCCTGAATCCAGCTTTTTGCTTTCCTGTCTCTTCAAGGCCACCTCCTCCTCCTCCTCAATGTTTTCAATCTTTGTTTTTGATAGCAACAGAAGAATATTTCTCAGGATATCTGCCTCCAAACTGTCAGAGTCTGACAGTTATGTTAAAATTGTTTTTTTTAAAACAATAAAAGCTTTTAACCAAAAAGCAACATTTTAAACTATGTTTGAGACATAAAAGTAAGTTCTGACAATTGTACATTAGCAGGTGAATGTTCAGATCCGACCATTGCACCACAAGCTGTGAGTAAATGTGTTGGGCCTGACATGGATACCACTATCTTCTTAGGTTACTTAGGGACATTTTAGATCAGCCTCTTGATGGTGCCTTACATATAGGAAATACAAAGGGTATGAATTTGCATTACGGGATGCCACTGAAACACCTCTTCAGAGATTCCGTAAAGTCTGAGTCCCTGCAGTGATGCAAACTTAGTGCATCCCTATGAATGTGATCATGATTGAAGTTGCTTCTGGTTCTGTTATGCAGAACAAGAGATTCCTCAGAGAATGCAGGCTGACCCACATAAGTAATTCCCAGTATTTAGTACTCTTGCCCCTTTCCAGCTTCCTACCTTCCTTTGTTGGACAAATATCAGAATGGGGGAAAGCCATTGTAGAATGTATCTGCTGCCATCAGCCCAGGCTATACGGCCAGACAGAGGGAGACCATCTGGGCAAAAAAATGCTTCCCAGGAGAACCTGAAACCCCAGAAGTTCTTCTTTTAATCCCTCACAGTAGCATCTATGGAGCAAAAGATGTGACAGTCCAGCAACCTTGCCTACAATCAGGGACAAGGCAGACCAGCGGTTAAAATAGAATAGTTTAGACAATAACGGGAAGAAAGAAGGGTAAAAAATGATAGCTGGAAGACTGCAAAACAGACTAAAATGAAACAGAAAACCTGATGCGTCCTACCTAGACATTTACCTTAGTAGCAGCTACTTCACCTTGCCTGAACAGATCTCTAGCACAGTGGTATTCAAACTTTTTAGACCGGGACCCACTTTTTAGAATGGCATTCATGTCAGGACCCACCGGAAGTGATGTTATCAACCTGGAAGGGATGTTGTGGCAGGAAGTGACATCATCAGGTAGGAAGTGCTGTCATTGTAACATAATAAAATGACATTCCTGAAATGTAAATTGGCATTCCTGAACTGCAGCTATTGTACAACCATGAAACATCCCTGACAGAAAGCAAGATTAGGACAAAATATTATATAAAAGCACTGAACTTAAAATTAAAAAAAAAAACTCACTTGAAAATTCCAACTGTGAACACTCACAAAAGGAATATAACAAGAGTCAGGTCTGCAGTTTCCAAGATGGCTGCTCCCAGCTTTCTGCGACCCACCTGACATCAGGTTGCGACCCACCAAGTGGGTCCCAACCCACAGTTTGAATAACACTGCTCTAGCATTATTCAGTTGCTGTTCAGAGAGTGGGTGCTCCTCTCTGAGTCCCATAGAAGGAGTACCCAGGCTGCTCGAGCTGCTTCCTGTATCCTGGGAGTTTTTACACTCACTGGAATGACATCGTGATACTAACTGACTGGAGGAGTGGAACAAAATAGACAGGAATGCAAGCCAGTCGGTGCATTACAATTTGTGTGTGTGTGTGGGGGGAAGATCAGGGAAATATAGGGGATTCATCAGAATTCAGAATATAGAGGATTCTCAGATTTCCTCTCAGTAACTAATCATTGCCATGTTACTGGTGTTATTTTGGACTTTGACTAAACACGCCTAACCCCATTAACTTCAATGGCAGTACTATTTAGAATTTGATTCTACCCAGTTCTTTCCCATTAACTTCAATAGCAGTACTAGTTATAATTTGATTCTACACAGTTCTTTATGTTAAAAAGCTTTTGATAAAATCCCTCCCCCCCAACTCTTTCCATCGTGATGTTTGTGTCTGATAGTATTCTGTGAAGACCTGAAGTCTGAAAGAGAAACTTTGTTCCCTCTTTCATTGTTTTCTTTTTCAGATTGAATTCAATAAAGGAAAGGCTATGGTGTAATAATTCCTGCAAGCATTCATAGTATCTTTTGGGGAAAGGGTGCTGACCTTTCCCTATTTTTAATAAAAACTTTCACTGACTTTGCCTTTGTAATACTGTTTCTACTTTATTTTTCCCCATGGATGAGTTGCTTTCGGAGACATCAAATTAGAGAAGTGTTTGGGAAAAAGGAAGTAAGTTCAGCCCATGGCATTGATTATTCCCTTATAGATAAAAATGAGTACCCAAAGAGAGAATGCTATGCTACGTACTGTATGAGTTGCTGTAATGCTAGATGAAGCAACGTAAATGCCTTGTGATCTATTAATGTAACCATAAGGTGTGCAGAAGAGGTTAATATCATCAGTAATTGAATGGCAAAAAGAACTGAAGGGCAAATTCAGTACTTTAGTTGCATGTGCACACTTTCTCTTAACTTCAGGTTAATGAGAGGCACATGCATGCTCCTATGGGAAGCACTGGTTAGAAAAGAAGCCTTGTGGTCAAAAAGCATATATTTTCCTGATTCTGCCACTGATTACCTTCCTTATGTTGAGCAACACAGCTAACCTTCACATGCCTATATACACTTAAATATTCATGGACTTAAGAGGGACTTTTAAATTGTTTAAAATCTGAGTATTCTGGTTCAAATTTCATATGTATCATAGCAGATCAGTCTGCTAGCTTTCTTTGTATTGTCTAGGATATTTAAATGTTAATGTAGAATCTGGGGAGAGGCATGGAAATATTGGATAAATATCTTTATGCTTTGTTTGGGCTGGCTGTTACTAACTTGGATTACAATTAGCCAGTGCTGCAGTTATTCAGTATTTAATCTTTTGCGTGGCACTTTATTCAGTGCATTTTTTGGTTATTTTTAAGTGATAGCTATCCTGAACTTTCAGACTGGGGTGAGTGGAGAAAATATAAGCAAACAGAATCGGTTTCATGTTTGTTTTACTTGCATTTTTTTTACTTTTTGTTTTTGTGTTGTACAAACTCCCCAAATTACTATTTGTGCTTCTTTGTCTTTTGGGTACTGTATTTGCTGTGGGGGGAAAAAATAATTATTATGACTTGACCTTGTTCTAACTGCATTACTTCACTTGTGGTCCAAGACAGCAAAAAGCACCAGAATGCCACCTGTTTATTTTTGCCTATAAACCTCTTTTGGCAGTGCCAACTGTTCTCTTGAGGGGCTTGCAACACAGAGCAATGTGTTCCAAAATCTGTTGAAGGGGAGCATGAGTAGAACAAATGACTCCTTTGTTAATTTTTTTTTTTAAAGCAACTGGATGTTGTTTTGGTGAATTGTAGAGCATTCTTCTTTCTGTTAGTCTTATTTGGGAATGTTTACTAAAGCATACCGAGATTCTCAATTGGAATATTATCCCAAATTAGCGCTTTAGGAACTGATTTCTGAAGAAACCTTTGAACTGGGTGACCTAAATATATTGACCATGATAGGAGGCTTGTTAATTAAACTGACGCCCAGTTGCTCCTCCAAGAAACTCAGATCACCTCACATGTGATGTGCGCTCTGTACCTCTCCATCTGTGAACCCTTTGCACCTCTTATTTCTGCTTGGTCTAGAGCCCATTAATGCTCTTCAGTGCATACAAGGAGGTCTTGTGCTGTGTTAATTTCAGTGGAGATACCTTGTACACACAAAGTAATGTATATGCAAAGTTGGCTTCCTCCATTGAAATGAATGAGGCAAAGTCCTGGACTAAAGCCTATGTCTTTCTTCTAGATGGCAGAGTCTAATGCAATGGTTCTCAAACCTTTTAGCACCGGGACCCACTTTTTAGAATTACAATCTCTCCAGGACCCACCAGAAGTAATGTCATAGCTGAAAGTGCTGTCATTGTGATGCTAGAGCCTGCTGCTTTCCTGAGAATGCAGCAATGTTGGTTATTTCTCAGCCATTTTTCAATAGCGAAGTGAATCTGAAAGAAAAAAAAAAGCTATTTACAACCCTGACACAAGCAAAACAACCAAACAGCACTCCCTCTTTCCAGCATCTCATCTTCCCATATTTTCAATATTTTCAATATGGCTGCTTTAGGTGCTTTGGCACGCAACTCACTGGTGGGTCCCAACCCACATTTTGGGAAATACCGTTCTACAGGAATTGGCCCTTTGCCATTTAAGGTCTGTTTTCTGCTATACTCAAACTATAACTTGCAAGAGATTTGTACTCAGTGAAGTAGTAGAATGTATGAAGAATGTATGGCTTCTGCTAATTTGGTGGGTACATTTTTTTCAAAGACAATTACAGTGAATGTCTAGAAACAGCATAAGGGCATTCTAACAAGTTTGCCCATGAATTTTGAAAGGAAATAATGGGAACTAAAATAATAGAACCGGGCAAATTGGATGGCAAGCTGTAGGTTCTTGCTGTGAGAGCAGTTTAACTTGTGCTGGAACTAACACTTGGCTGATTGGGAAAGATGCACATGGACCCAAACTCTGAAGAGCCAATGTAATCATTAACTGACTCACCTTCTGGATGTGACAAGTGATGAATCAGCTTGATGTTGCCTGGAGCTTTCTTCAGGACAATACCCAAAAGGGAAACTCTCATATGCTCAAGCAGAGCGTTATCAAATGCCCCCAGTATTCTCCCCAAATGCCAGAAGTTCTTTTCTGTCTTGTCTCTAACCACCTGAGGACATATAAGTGCTGATCTCAGCTTCTTAGCCAGCACTTGTATCTTGGGGCCTATGTACAAAATAGCAAAACCCTCATTGAAATCTTTACGCAGCAATAAGTTTGCTCTCTCTCTCTCTCTCTCTCTCTCTCTCTCTCTCTCTCTCTCTCTCCCCTTGTCAGACCATTTCTACAGCGAGGCAAACATTTCGTGCGCTCTCATTTGAGTTTATGCTTTTTGCAGAGCCCGTTAACCAATCTTTGGCTTTTTCCACTGTCTTGCTTTGATTTGGATGACTGCTCAAAGCACCTGCTAATGGCCTAGAGCATTCATGCCTAAATTTGCAGTTTCTGTAGCACTTTCACTTGGATGGTTAGTACACAGCTAGTGAAATGCTGTATGAAGCACCTGCTGCATTATTTGAGACTAGCTTGTTTGATGGAAGGATCACCGACTGTTTTCCTGTCTCGCTAATTCCTTAGAGCTGTGCCATACTTTACAAGGACGCAGCAGTGCAGGGTGGGTGAGTGATTTGTGCATTCTTTTCATGCCTTCAGGTATGACACAGGGGAGAAATTTGTGTGAACTGTTTTTACTCTGGCACGTATGAATGCATAACTCATTTGCATTTCCTTTTCCACTACTTCCCCTGGACACACAGAGTGGCCTTTCGGTCCAAAAACCTTTTCGCGGCATTTTAGTATTGGATTGTCAGGGCCAGGTACATGCACTCTCATACTATGTACAGCTTCTTGCGTGTAGATGTGCTCTGTAAGTAAAAAAATCAGAATAGTTCTGTTTAATCAGGTCCATCCCAGAGGGGTCAGCCAGCTGCCATTTGAAAGCCCACAAATAGGCCTTGAGGGGCACTGCATTTTCTTGCTGTTGTTTCCCGCAGCTAGAATTTCAGTGGCATATTGCTTCTAAAGAGGTGTGATATCCTGTAACCAAAAACAGTATTAAAATATAAGAGCGAATATTTCATTATTCACCAGATGAAAGAGGATTGGGTTGTAGATGAAATCCAGGGCACAATCCTTTCCAGCACCGGGGTAAGTGCAATGCTACTCCAAGGTAAAGTAACAAACATTCCTCTACCTTGAGGAGACCTCCATGACTACTACTCCATTGCAGAATGCAGAACATGCCCCATTGGCACAGCTATGTCAGTGCTAGAAGGTTGGTTAGGATTGTGCCTCCAGTGAAAGTGTTACACTTTTGGTCTTTTTCTTTATATACATGATTTAAATTCTAAAGTTATACCTTGCAAAAAAAAATGTACACCATCTTATAGTCTGTTGTTAGTATTTCTTTTTGCCAATCTGATTAGTTTTGTGTGGCCTCAGAACCCATATAATTAATGTTGTATCCAAGTGCCCCTTAACTTGTGAGAGACATGGCGTAAGAACCCCTTAACTGGTGAGAGAAAATGTAAGAACAAGATTGCATGCCAGCATATTGTCATCTACGTGGTTGTTCTTCTCCCACCCACTCCATTTGCATCTGGTGCATTTTATGACTTGCCTTCTTAGAAAGCTATACTCAAGATACAACTTGCAAGAGATCATACTCAGTGAAGTAGTTCTAAATAAGTTAAGCAGAAACTCGCTGATGGTTTCTGTATGCCTATTGTGCCTGCCAAGCACAGTCCCAGAAGTTGTATTTCCCATTTCTCTTATATTATGCCTGCGTACATACTACATGAATAACATTCTATTAGGGAAACAAAACACGTTATTAATTAGCATCGTAAGATCTTATCCATAAGGCTTATTTGCTCTTCCATGTTACAGTTGTCTGATTTTGCAAAGTAGGAAGTTCTTTCCAAATGAAGTGATTTCAGTTCAATAATAGGATGTAAGAAAGCCGCCTGAGGTCCCATGTGCTTGTGACATATATGTGCAGTCTCTCTTGCTTGCCTGCAGACAGATGGAGGTAAATCATAATCTCACATTTCCACATGTGATAGTCAGGCTTTTTGTATATTTTACATTAGCCTACAAATTGGAAGCCCTGGGAGCAATGGGCTCTGGTTGCTATCTAATCAGAAAAAATGTGAATTTAATGGCAAATTGATTTTTTTAATTTTTTAATTTAATTTTTTAACTGCTTAAAATGTTGTCTAGGTGGTCTTCCACCTTCTTCATGCCAAGTTCCAAATATATAAATAAATAAGCTAGGAGATTGGGGACCCCACTGTTGATTCCGCCCCTCCCAGGACCCACCCCACCCACCCCATCACTCCCCACTCCCAGCACTGTTCAATGTAACTAAATATTCTTATTAGAGAGAACAGAAAAAGTCATCATGAAGCCTGGCACTAGTGAAAGCTATTTTAGCACGACTGCTAAGAACCTGAACAAGACCAGGGCATAGTTTTCTGGTACCTGAAGGGATACAGCACATGTCACCCCCTTTGACCTGTGATGCTCTAGTCCAGTGATTCTCAACCTTTTTCATTCCTGTAAGTTGCCCCAACCCCGAGGTTGAAGAACACTGGTCTAGAGTGTGGTATAATATGGTTGTCATAAAATCTATACCTATCTAATCACAAGTCAGAACACTCTTTATGGTAAGTTGCGTGGACAGAGCATTTTATTTAAGAGAATTATAGAGAATGAATCAATCAGTAGTATTTATATACTGCTTTTCAACACAAAGGTCTCAAAGTGGTTTACAAGCAAATAAAGTTAAATGGCTCCCTGTCCCAAAAAAGACTCACAATCTTATAAAAAGGCAGACCACCACCAGCAATAGCCACTAGAGAAGACACTGCTGGGGGGGGTGAAGAGGGGCAGTTACTCTCCCCCTGCTAAATATAAGAGGAGCACCACTTGAAAAAGTGCCTCTTGCCCAGTTAGCAGGGGTCAAGGAGAAGGAGGATGATAGGAAATATAACTCTGCAGACATTGTCTTGGATGTAATACCTTCGTCTTATTTTGGCTTTTCCCCTGCTCTATAGCCTGCTTTGCATGACGGTTCCACCTTTTCTCACTACTTCGCATATGCCTATATGTTCAAATGTCTTCAACATACAAGGGAATTGTGTTGTATGATGTGGTTGTTGATTCCCACTGAGTATATCCAAAGGCATAACTTTGAACCTGGCCATGAATTTTCCTGTTCTCTGACATCTTTGTGTTCTCACAATTAAGGGACTCTTAAAATGAAACTTGGAGCGCAATCCTATACCTGCATTGTGTCGGCGCTATGCTCTTGCGCCGGTCTAGCGCTGTTGCAAACGTGCTGTCAAGCTCATCTGTGCCTGCTAGTGGGGCACTGGGCCAGCGCAAGCAGCAGCGTTGGCACACGGGCGCCGCTGCGCCCGTCAGCAGTGCCAGCCTTGCACTGACTGTGTGTCAGCGGTCCTTGGTTGGCGCAGGGCCTCGCCGAGGGTGTTCCAGAGACGTGCTGGGGGTGTTACGGGGTGGCGATGGGGGCGGTGACGCAGGACGGCTGTAGTGCCAAATCCTAAACCCCGTCCCCAGCCTCAGCGGCCCCAATTTGGACCACTGCTATGTACGTGCGCCTGCAAAACAGCAGGCGCCGATGCGAGCAGCCCCATAGGGCTGGCTGGGGTTTAACTGGGTGCAAGGGGAAAACCTCCCCTTGCCTTGCACTGTGCTGCTGCTGCCTCCTAATGACCTTTGGATGTAGCCTTGCTATGTCGGTCTTACTATGTCAGTGCTGCTTAGGATTGGGCTGCCCATATCTATATAGAAAACACTTTTGTGGTTCAGATGAGGTGACTCCTACTTGTAGGTTGAGTTTATTACATGTTATAATTGTGCATGTGTGTATTTTGCTACACGTGTGCATGTTGGGAAGTGGCAATTAGCTGCTACTTCATGGTACGAGCACACCATGAATTTGCCTGATGAAATTCATGTTTTTATGCTCTTACAAGGGCTGCAAGGCACTTGTTAAACAGAATTTCTTTCTATGTAGTAATTTTGCACATATGGAGCAGGCTTCATTTTCTCCTATTTAGAATGCATTTCTATTATGTTTACAACGCTGTGTGCATTTGAGAAAGAGAGATCCCATTTAAAAGGGGAAGCCACTTGAAGTAGCTGTCAAACAAAACAACTTGCAGTATACATCTTGCCCTGCTGGATCTTTGAAATGTGACTGCATCAGCCTACTTGGCAAAAATGTTGTTTGAAGACATATTGCGTTCCACGAGCAAATGGAAAAAATGGGCACCTGTCATCATATTTAGGAAACAGCTGGGTAACCTGGCAAAGAGCCACAGTTTCTTTTCACATGGCCTTTATGCTGAAATCATCCCAGCTCCATTCCTAGGCACTGAAGAAACTCAATGCCTTTAAATGGTTACAGAAGCATCTACTTAGGAGGTGGCTCTTATTGCAATAAAGTTTATCTAAGGTGCTTCTAATTAGGAGATATAAATTACACTACACTTCGGTCCACCAGCAGCTTTTCTTCTGTGGTGTTTATGTGATCAGGGATTGAGCTGCAGGACACCCAGTCCTTCCTTTCTGAAGCATGAGTTCCCTTTCCTTCCCAACCTTAACTGCAGCTTAACTTGGCCTTGGTGAACTTGCCTCCTGGTAGACAGTCTTCCAGCTGCATGGAAGCTCTATATACAGGACATGAACAGGTCATACCCAGTTTAGGCAATGTTTACATGACTCAACCATGTGGAAGGAACACCCCAGCATTGTGCTACTTCTGTAGGGGAACCCCTTCAATTGGGTCCCACCGCATGATTGATCATGTAAGCATACTTTAAAAGAAGGGGGAAGGAGGAGCTGCATCACACTGCTGAAAGCTGTGCCCATCCCCTCCAAATAAAGAAACCAAGTGCTGCTCAGAACAGTGCTTTGCTTTGTTTCGCTTGGAACAGCGCTTTGTCCTCGGAGGGGGCAGGCACCGCTTTCAATGGTGCAATGCGGCGCTAAAGGGGGAACGGAGGAGGCAGCCTATAGCCGTGCCGATGCAGGGAGCAACTGCAATTACTTCCTGGGTAGGGGGTGACCAATTGGGGGCAAGCCCTCAGGACTGCGACTGACTATGTTAAGTTATAAGCGGATAAGAAGGTGAAACTGTTGTTCTGGAAAAAGATACTGAAAATTTCTAGGGCCTTTTAAAAAGATGAACCTAAATCTATGTGCTTTGTAGCGCTGGCAGAACCAGCGTTCCACCAGCACCACCACTTCTAGGGCTGCTGGAAAAGGCACTCAGCAGTGCACAAAGTTGTATGCTGCTGCCCACAGGAAGGCCAGAGTCTTTCCATGTCCCTCAGGGGAGCACACTGGACCCACTGAGGCAGGTAAGACATGTCTGGAAAGAGCAGAATGGGGTGGGGAGAGGTGACACTGGACAGGGAAGAGGGAGGCATGGAGTGGAAAGGCTGTAGGAGAGGGTGGAGCCAGCGGCAATGGTGCCTGCCAGATCCCATCCCCTCTGGCATCAGCCTCCCTGCCCTCTTTTGTTCCTCAGTCTTGCAACAGCGAAATCACAGGTCTGAGGAGACTCATTGTGGAATGGGAATAAGCTTAAGGAAGTGTAAGAGGACTGAAATAACATTTCCCTTCCAAAGCCTTCTGATCCACCCCCTGCATGCACCTTTTTGGGGTGGCTGTAGCAGTGCGCAGGGGGAGGGGGATAGGATTGGGCTGTCAGAGCCAGATACTGTACAATCATAACAAATATTTCAGTTCCTGTAAACCAGAATTAATTATTTCGTGGGCAAAATAAGCATGTGTTAACCAATGAAATGGACTTATTTCAAGTCAGACCACTAGTCCAACCAGCTAAATATTGTACATTTCTGGCAGTGGCTTTCCCAGGTCTCAGGAAGAGATTTATTTTCCCTACCCTCTTCTGCCTAAAGTCCTTTCAACTCTACTGTACATACTAGGGACTGAACTTGGAGAAGCTTTCTACATTCCAAAAACATGTGGCTTTACCAATCAGCTAAGACCCCTCCTGATGCTTGGGCTATTTTTAGCCATATTTTGCATAACACCAAAATAACACAAGTGTGACACAGGAAAATCTTAAGGTCATCTCCAGGCCTCTGGGAATCCATAGGCAAAAGGAGGTTACATCTCCTCTCTCTTGCTCCTCCCAGTCTGGTGTTCTGTGTTGTTCCTCTTCTTTCACCTTACCATTGACTCTCGCTTACTAGCCTGCCCATAATCTCAAGAGCGCAATTTTCAGAGCAAGGTGAGTAATTGGAGGCGATCTTTGTTGCGTTTCCACATCACTATTATCCCAATGTGCTGGCCTTCTCTCTGTTTGGGCCAGAGGGAAAGGGTGGGCAAGCGAGTGAGCAGGAGATGACTGGGAGAAGGAAGAAGAGCACCTGATTCCAGTGGGCACCTATTGGCGTTGGCCTCTCTGCAGGGGGGGTGTTGTTTTTTCAAGTGCTGAACCTTATCCTGGCCCTGACTCTGGAAATGCCCCGTGGGCTCTTGAAGTAGTCAGTAGAATTTTGGTTAAATGCAACCATGTCTAAGACTCTGAACCTAAATACGTGTGCTTGCTGATTTGCTTTATAGAAATGTACACAGTATCCAATACTTCATTCAAACCTGCTGTAAATATCGACCAAGCTTTTGTTAAAAAAATAAAAAGTAGGGTAAAGGAAGAGTAAGATGTTGTGTAATAACATCTGTATTCATTTATGTGCTATATCACTGGATTAGCCTCTTAATTCAGAAAGGGAGTTAAAAAATTATGGGGACAGTTTGCAGTTCAAATTAAAGTGTTAAAACTCTGGGGTAGAAAGCTCAATGGTGGGCAGTTTACTGCTCTGTGTTATAGGACTCCAGTTCTAAAGTTAATCATTATTGGCTTCTCTCATTTAGTTAAACCTTTTGGGAAGGCTCCTTTTTTATAGCTAACTGATTGACCTTCTAATTTTAGCGCCGAAGGCTTATAATTAGAAATATTTCCATAGTTGTTTACAAACACACACCCCCACTTGCAGTATGTGGCCTGCAATTTTAGAAGCTCCGTTATTACCTCTACAGTGAGGTGAGAGGGCATTTCAGTTCTTTTCAGCCTGTACAGGAGATGGACACCGGGGGGCGGACGGCGGACATCACACACAGTCTTTAAAAAGAACTTGTAGGAACTGTAAGCTTCATAGGGAGATTATGTTTGCTGAACCACTACCCTGCTGTGTAGGGTAACTGCTATGTCTTAGACGTAACCACTATGTCTTATTTTGCAAACATCACATGCTGTATTGCCTTGAAATTAGGATAGCTGTGTAATAGCCATTTAGGAAAAAGTCTAGATTTAGAGCACAGTCCTGAGGCGCTCTTTGACCGGCACAAGTCTCTTGTACTGGCTCAGGAGTGTCACAAACATAAGGCACATTTGTGGCAACACAGGGAAGCCAGCCTGGGTTAAGAAGAGTCCTGTCTGAAACCTTGGCATTCCACTGCTAGTTAGGGAATTTGATATTCAGCTAAGTGTGCAATCCTAAACTGGAGTTAGGCTGGCACAGTTAGGCCAGCAAAGTTTGGCAGGCACAAGGGCCGAAAAGTGCTTTTGGGCCACTCTCGGAGTCAGGGAGGATAGCGCATGTCTGTGTGCTGGTCTCTCTGACTCTGAGAGTGGTCCAAACGTACTTGACCGTGTCCCTTGTGCTGGCCAAACTTCACCTTAGGATTGTGCTCTAAATGGATCCATGGTCTAACATAGCTTTGTTAGAGGCCCACAAATTTTGGCTGGCATTGGTAGCTACTGATGGTAATCTTGATTTGGTCTTGTAGTTACCCAGAACCCGGCATAACCTTCGTTACCTGACTGAATAAGGGCAGAGTCTCTGCCTAATGTAATGGTGGACTATGTAGACCCTTGGAAAGCAGTGAGAAATTTACAGCCTAGTAAAAAGTTGGAGAGGACCCTTTGCCCATGTGAACCGAACTAAAATATGCCAGACTCCCTTTCATGCTGCTAACTGCCTGTTCCTATGTTTGGTTTGGGAATGTTAAAGGTAAAGGTTTCCCCATGACCGAATGGTCTAGTCGCGACTGACTGTAGGGGGCAGTGCTCATCTCCTTTTCTAAGCCTGTAGAGCCAGCGTTTGTCCGAGGACAAGCTTCCATGGTCATGTGGCCAGCATGAGTATACGCCATAGTGCGCAGAACTACCCACCGAAGTGGTACCTACTCACATTTTTTACGTGCTTTTGAACTGCTAGATGGCAGGAGCTGGGACAAGCGATAGGAGCTCACTCCGTTGCGCAGTCTCAAATTCCCAACCTTCCGGTCAGAAAGCCCCGCAGCAGTGGTTTAACCCACAGCACCACCATGTCCCACCACATGTGGGAATGTTACTGAGGGGCTAAAGTCAATATAAAGACTGCAGTCTTTCATACGATGAATTCTTACATCCATGATTTTGGCTTGATCAGCCCAACCATGTTTGTTTGAGTAGGTAATTTTATGGGTTTGCATGCCCAACCTACTGAGTGAAGATCTGCAAACTATCTTACAAAGCTTTCAGAAGGCATAGCTAGGCCAGGGAAATATTAATTAAAACTAATGGGATATCTCCAAATGAAAGGGCAAGTACCTGATTACTTTGTGCTTGAATCGGCAATTGCAGTGCCTTTCACTGCATTTCATGCAAACATTAAAAGTTACCAGAATGCTTGAGTCATAGTGTGTGCTATAAAATATGTTGCTTCAGATGCTTGAACCAAGAAAGGTAAGGCACATATAGATGAGAGTGGAGGCAAGTATCTGCATACAGATACCCAGCTGGGTACAAGTATCATCTTAAGCTGACGTTCTGCTTATAGTTGGGCATCCCATTAACGCCAAAGCAATAATTAAATATTGATATTAATATAGTTGTAAGCTGCCTTGTCAGATATAGACAACTTCCATTCTCCTTTCTGTTGAACTGTTTGGCTCCCCCCACCCCAATACAGATGAAATACTTTTTATGGCAAAATTAAAGTGAACAGTAAACACAATGTATTATAAGATTCCAGTAACTAAGGACTCATTCGCTGTTAAAAGTGTTACGAGCACCTAAAACCAACATTTATTTTCCTCTTAAAATATTGCACCTTCATAATTAAAACTTTATAATGCATTAATTTCAAAAGGTGACATGTCAGAAAGAGCAAGGGTAACCACTCATTTTCTTTGCTAAATTACATGCTTGTGTAACCACAAGGGACGGAATGAGTACAAAATTGGGTTGCCTTTAAAACAGTCTCACCTCAGTGTCCTCTGATAAACCGGATAGTGAAATGTGGGTTTTCCATCGTATGCAGGAAATCCAGTGGAAAGCTTGCCCCTCATTTTAAGTCTCATTCAAGTCTTACTTGGAGGGTTTCTCTGGTGCATAAACCATGTGGGGGAGAGGGAAAATCACCGTAAAGGGCTGAAGTTCACTAGGTAAATGCCACGTTTAATGAACAGGCAAGCTACCTTCCCAGCAGCGTCCTTTAGATTATATTGGACTAAATCTGTACAGTGGACAATTTTGGAAGAAAATGTCCCGGCACCTTGGTTTGCAATTGCAGATTAAAAACAAGAAACCTTTGGGTATAGAGAACTATAAAAGAAATTAAACTGATACAAAGCTGAGTCATAATTTTCAGCTTATATAATAATGTGTTTTGCAATATTCAGTATTAGAAAATTAACTTTACAACAAGTGGCACTACCTGTTATGTAAGTAAGCTGGCTCTAGAGCTGGCTACCGTCTTTCCTTCCTTTCACCTGAGCCATTACCCGTGATGTGTTTCTGCAAGGAATGATTGTCTGACATGGGCTCAGCTTTTCTCTCCTGGTAAGTTATTTGAGCCTATTTTTCATTCATTCATTCATTTTCCAAGTACTGAATTAAAATAAGGACATTTTTCATGGAACAGTTTAAAAGAGAACTAATAATCATTTTTTCTTATTATTTTATGCCTTGTGATTTTTCACCACCCCCACCAGCTGGTTAATCATGCAAAAGCTGAACACTTCATTAGCCGGAACATGTTTGCCCATGGGCATTTCTTTAGTAAATTAGTTCTTTCTCTTTATGCAGGTAAGTCATAGCCAAAAGTCTTTAAGGTACCAAAGGAATTAATTCCTTTCACTGAGTTATCAAGAAAATGCAACTTTAACTATGGGCAGCCGTAGTTTGATATTTCTTTTAACTCACGAAGGAAGGTAAGTATTGGGGAGAAATATATTGCCTTTTGAGGTGTCTTGCTTTGGTGGCATTTCAGTAGATTTCTTTCTATCTTTTATGAGAACGTGGTAAAAATGTAAGTGCACACATGCTGTTGACCCTTTGTTAGTCTTTTGTTGCATGAGTAGCAGAGTTTTTAAACCATTAATTACAAATATGCAGTTTATATGCTTAGCTCATTTGTAGGTGGTGGTACCATCTGAAAGCATGGAGCAGTCCTAAAATTAATTTAGCTTTCAAACAAATGGTAATGCAGAGCTATTTGTAAACAGCTGAGTTTCCTGTAATAAATGTAATTGTATAACTACGTAGAATTGGGAGGGAGGAAGTATGGAAAGTACTTAAATATAGGAACATAATACATTATTTGTTTAAATAATTTATACCCCACCTTTCCCTTGCCACAGCAAATGCTCAAGGCGGCTTACAGAAATGTTAATTAACCCATAAAAACAATATATAAAAATAATCAGGGGTCTGTGGAATCCAATTAACAAATAGACAGTAGCCAGGAGTGAAATAGCATCTGCAGAAAAATAAAAAAGCAGCAAATATGCAGGAATAGGAGGCCCAGGAGAGGAGGACATCCCAAGCTGGGCTGGTGGGGAGGAGGAGATAATCTGGATAACTTCAGATCACCTTGTCCCAAACTGTGAAGGGCTTTAAAGGTCAATGCCAGCACCTTGAAACGGGCATAGAAACAAATGGGCAACAAATGTAGCTGCCAGAACAGTGGTCCAATCAAACTGTCAAGTTCTGGTAATCACCCAGGCTGCTGCAGTCTGCGCTAATAGCAACTTAGCACAAATTCCAGACTGTCTTCAAGAGAAGCCCCACGTAGAGCCTATTACAATAATTCAACCATAATGTCACTAAGGCCCGGGCCATCATTAATTCACTGGGGGAAAAACATTGTACTCCAAATACCTGACTTGGATGCTAGAGTTAAAGGTCCAGTGTTCAGATGTTATGCCTTGCAAAAAAACACCCACTACAATTAAAATGTTCCCATGTATTAGCTAGATATTTAAAAGTCCAATTATTTCAGAGTATTTGTATGTACATCTAGGGAATAAGATCTGATCATGAATACTACGCTTGTTGTAGTTTCTTGCAAAGCTTCTTCACAATGTTTTTTCTTCGCAATACTAAAAGTGGTTTCAGGATTAAAGTTTAAGGGTAACTTTGTTTCATATATATTGTTTCAGTAGCCTGTACAACCTCTGCATAAGATATGTCAGTATTATCTTATTTAAAGGAAGCATTGAAATCAAGAATGGAAAGCTTGCTTTTAAGTTGAACCAGTAAGACCATGGCAGAGATGGGATTGGAAATCATTGTGCAATTGTTACTCCATATACCTACAGCCAGATTTGTCACCCTGGACTTAGATTATGTCAGCCCAATCCTGTCCCCTGCCAATTTATAGTCCAAGCCTGTTCTGTTTGGGTGGGTGGGGGCAATAAGACAGACTGTAGAAGGCAAATAACATTTTGTACCTACCTCATGGTAGACTCCCCAACAACATTCACAGCTACCTTACCCAGGTCAGTGCATATCAACTCCAGGTTACTGTTTATCATCTCTATACTATTATAATCTCGTTGTGAGAATGGGATCTACTCAACACATTATTTGGGCTTTCCAGAGGCTTACTTTTTAAAGGTTTGGAAAGAGGTCAATACTTTCTAACATCAAATAAATGCCCCCCCAAAATGCCTGATTAGAATCATGCACCAGCGTAACACTGAATTTGAATAGTAATTTCTGAATTGGGGATTCATTAATCAGGGATCCCTGCTTCATTAATCGCTTAAGAATAGTAAAGATTTTTAGTAAACAAATTGCACACGTATTGCTCCCCTGCTACTCTTCTGCTCTTGATGGAAGATTCCATGGCTACTTTTCCGTAAAAGCAAAATGGTTGGAGGAAAGTTAATCACACTTCTGAAAAATGTCTAATTTGGTCTTTGGGAACATACCACATGTTCATGTGGTAAAGAGATGTGCTTCCAGCTGGAAATGTCTCTGTTTCTTAAGAAACAGTCACGGGGAAGGTAATTTGGGTTGGCACTGAGGGGCACGGGGAGTGGGAAGTTAATTCTTGTCCTTTAGTGCTGTTACCCACGGCCCACCATAGCAGCTATTTGAGGAAATGGCGGCTTTGGGAAAAATTAACCACCTGTATGTGCAGTAGACTGATTCCCTCTTTGTTGGTGTTTTATTTTATATATATATATTTTTTACTATTATTATCTTATTTACTTTTGTGGAAGCCATCCTTCTAGTCAGATGAACTTCACTGTGTAGAGTTTAGATCAGGGATGTCAAACGTAAGCTCTTTATCTGGCCCTTGGGCTCTCTTAGCACCACCATCAACTGCTGAGCTGTGCTGAGCTGCGCTGGGGTGTCTCCGCTGAAAGGGCAGCCCACGTGATAATTGGGGTCTCTCGCATCTAGAAAATATTATCAAGATTTGCATATTTTCTCTTTCATTTGCAGTTAATGAGTTCCTAAGTGAAAAAAGTGCTTATTTCTGGTCATGACCTGCGTAATAACATCACTTCCTGCTTTATTACATAACTTCCTCCATCAGCTGGCATCATAAATATCTGCTGGATGAAATGAGTGACATTCCTGGTTAAAGAAAAGTATTTTTCAAAAGTGGTACATCAATGTTGATTAGCATTTCTGATATGGTAGTGTCAATTTCTTTTTGAAACTCAAGAAAATATAGATAACAGTATTTTAAAATTGTGTTTTGGGACTATGCAGTTCTAGATGAGTTAAATAAGAGAAAAATAAGGTGTTTGGTAGAATGTAGGTGGTCATGTCTGTGGATGGTAACCTTTCATGTGATGATTTTGGGGGCAAGTAAAATGATTTGTTTCTTTCCTTCTGTAGTTTAATGCTGTGGTTTTGGATCTCTCCTTGCAATTTAAGTTCCTGTTTTGCGCAGCAGTATCTAACATTTGCCTTCTAGACACTATAACTGTATAGCTAAATGACGGGCTCAGTTAAGTGTTCATCATTATGAAAATGATATGGGTGAAACCCTCTCATCTTGATTCAGAATATGCTTGTTGTTTCTGAACCTTTTCAGAGAATTGAGCAGCAGTGACCAGAAGGTTGAATGCAAAGGGTGAGCTTCATCAGACTTTCATTGTGTACTAAAAGCTTTACCACCCCAAACTTTCTAACACAGGGGTCTTCTCTGTCCTACTCTGATTTTGAAAATGCCTGTGGAGGCAGGATGGGGGAGGGAGAATCTGGCAGTGCTGCAGTGATTACGGTGCTGCGGGCATTTAGGGGCATGTGCCCTACCTGGGAGGGTCGACGGGGTGTCCAGAAGGGTTGGGGAGGCCCGCTGTCACCTCTGTGGGCCTCCCTGATGCTTAAAATAGGCCAGATTGGAGCTTGCTTACTTCTTTTCGCGTGAAACAGGAAGTAAGCTCTGATCTGGCCACGGAGCTGTTTTAAGTATCAGGGTGGCCCACGGAGGTGACAGCAGACTTTCCCAACCCCTCTGGACATCCCTCAACCCCCTCCTAGGTAGGGCATATGCCACTAAATGCCCACAGCACTGTAATTGCTGCGGCGCCTCTGGGCAGTAATTTCTGAGGGCAAATTACTTTGCCCCCCCCCCTTAAGGGCAAATGGCCCTTTTTTTGCTCCTTACAGTGGGTTGCCATCTACCATCTGAAGAGCACTATTCTAACACAAAGATTCCAAGGAATGCTAGCTTGCCAGGGCTTTCAGACTCTGAGTAGGCACCTGAAAATTCTGGCCCACTGCCACTCCAAGCATCTTTGTACTGTTTCATTCCTGTTGGTAAGACGTTAGTGACCTAAAGCTTCTCATATGTGTGTGCATGTGCGCACACACTTCTGTTACTACTGCTGGAAGGTAAGTTTGGGGAAAACAAGAGGCAAGAAGCAGTTGGGAAAGGGACTGTACTTATTTATGGGCAAAGACAAAAATTCAGAGGGACTTTGGCTTTGCAAATAAACTCAATATTTCTGAACTTAGACATAGGGTTTCTTCCAAGCCCCATCCCAATATTCAGCAACATCACTAATGAAAACAGTAGCTTCTAAGTGTTATAAGTGCATAACACTTCACACTGGCTTATGTGCTTATGCATTGTGTATTTGTGACAGTGTAATGTTTGAATTATATCCGTATCTGTATGTATCCTAAATGTGTTTATTGGGAAGTAAGGTCTGTTTAAGTCGTTGTCATTATCAAAAAGTTTAAGATGGAACTCATGGGCTGTAATCTTATGCATCTCAGAGTACATCTCATTGTATTCAGTGGTACTTCAGAGTAAAGCTCTAAAGGGCTGGGCTTTTAATTTGTCTCTTGGGCAGATATACAGCGATTGTTCTTTCAAAACATTTTAAAAATAAAAGTTTTTACTTGTGGTGTTCTTTATTTGCTTTGTTTTCATCTTACTGAGGTGGGCAAGGAAGGTCATCCCCTTTTGACGGAGCACTTTTTTTTTTGTCCAGCCATAGGAAAATATTTTTTGCATGAAAATATTTTTATTAAGCAAGTCATCCATACTGCACCGTAGGCTGTTTAAGTATAACAGTATGTTACAGTCTGCAAAGTTAATGCAGTTAATATTCAACTGAACTTTTTGGGGGGGGGGTTGCTAATCCCCTAGGCAGGCTTAGTAGAAAGGGCAAACATATTTATAGCACTTTGAATCAGACTGCAGCAAGGGAACAACAGTGTGTGTTATACCATCAAATGTACAATTTCAGCAAAGCTCAATACAAAGTAAGCCTTTAATAGTCCTTAAATTGTTGAGGTATCCAATCTCTATCAGAAAGAGCTGCTGGTTCAGTTGACAACACATTGGTTAAAGTGGGTCGATCCAAAAAGTCTTGAGCTTCTTTGTTTCTGGTGATAAATCTTTTTTTTTTAATTGCAGGGTTTATGGCCTGCTTAATTAGGAGTTAACTATATCTTAAATCTCTGCTGCTTTTATTATTCCCTAATAGCATTTTGGTGGATTTTGTAATGATTCTGAGCAGAGCTTAGATGTAAATGCACTTCTAGAATGTGGTTTGTTGGTTCTGTAACTAAAAAAAAAAAAAGCCATAGGGAAATAATGGTTAGGAACATTAGACCCTGAGGGGAATGTTTTGTGGTTGGTGGAGTTCAATACAGTTCAATGCTCTCTGCCATGGTCACATGAGGCAGGGAGTTTGCTGTGCCTTTGCAGAATAGAAGAGGGTACGAAACCCAGTGAGACAGGAAGTTAGGTATGATGACATTTCTAGGAATTCACTTTTCATAGCAAAGTATTCCCTGGCTTGGAAGAAAAAAGTGTAAATTCTACATATTAAAATGCTCTGTTTTTCAGAAAGAAAAAATTTGCTTTGCTTTGGATTTTTTTAATCGTTGTGTTTTTTAATACGACAAATGATGTTGGTCTCCTGTTAGAAAGAAGCAGTGTTGGACACTGATGTTGTACAAGGTTATGTTCATCGGCTGGAAGGAAGTTATAAGGCCCACTCGCACTGAAGGGCCACTCAAATTTTTTAGTGATGTGTTTGTGATTTTTTAGTGAAGACTTTGTCCTTCAGGAGGTTCTTCTTTCCCATTTTAGCACTAGGGACGCATAATTCTAGATTGGCTGTTGTGCCTATTCATAACAAATCCCACTACTTAAAATGTTTTAGTGCAGTGGTTCTCAAACTTTTAGCACCTGGGACCCACTTTGTCCAGGACCCACCAGAAGTTATGTCATGACTGGAAGTGCCGTCACTGTGATGCCAGAGCCTGCTGTTTTCCTGAGAATGCAGCAATAAGTTGAATTATTTCTCAGCCGTTTTCCAATAGCAAAGTGAATCAGAAAGAAAAAAAGCCTGTTTACAACCTTGACACAAGCAAAATAAATCACACAGCCCTCCCCCTTTCCACCATCCCATCTTCCCATATTTTCAATATGGCTGCTTTAGGTTCTTTGCAACCCACCTGAAATGGGCTTGCGACCCACTGGTGGGGCCTGACCCACAGTTTGGGAACCACTGTTATAGTGTTTTGGGGTAAGATTTGATGATAATGTGAACTATAGTTCATAAAACATAATGCTGGTCACAGCCCGATACCAATTGGGCCTTAAATACCTTTACAGTGTTGCAAAAGGCAACAAGCCATTCGGTGTGGCATGGCTGCTATCACGAAAAACCAGATCCGCGCACCAGTGGACCAGGGTCACCTCCAGCTCCAGGAAGTCAGGGCAGGGGGTAAAGCAGGGCAGGAGAAGGGCAATTTGAGTTGGAAAGGGGGCTGCTGCTGATATCCTAACCCCCTTCCAATCACAAGTTTCAATCACAGGACTTGGGTTCATGTTCCACCTATGGAGCTGCTGCAAGTCCGACCAAACCCAATAGTTCAGCATGGACTTAAACCAGGGCAAGAAACAAATATTCCTTTACCTGAAGGAGGCCTCTGGAGACGCAAACTTGTCTATGGGATTCAGCAGGCACCATGATGCTGTTGCTGCATTGCCGCATGGAGAATAAGTTGGATTAGGTTGTTCATCTTTTAAGAAGCTACGAGACCAGGGCGGTCCAACCTTTCGTAGCTGGTGTCTACATGATCCTTGTGTGACCCTCAGCTGTGCCAATCCAGCAGTGATTAGCGGTGACGTGATGAAGGCAGGGAGACCGACAAACTTCTCAAGCAGTAGGCGGCAATGGGGGGCTGTGGACGGTCTTTGGGGGGCCTCCAAGAAGTGCCTCGGAGACCATATGTAGCCATGTGTTGGACCACCCTGTACTAGCCTGTTGCTTTTCCTAAAATAAAATACTTTTACCTCCCCCACCCCCACTTTCTGATTTTAGCAAGGGGCTAATTTAACCCCAAAGCAAATAGTTATTGCTGTTCATTCAATATAGTGGTTTAAAACTCTTTCTTGAGACAGTCTTCTGGTCACTTATTTCTTCGGAACAAGACTGTTTCTGCATTGAGACAACTAGTATACATTTTGCTTATAAATATGGAGTTAGTGTTTCAAGTGAGCAAGTGCATATTAGGTACCGTATGCATTCACTTAATAATATCTCATTATGTTTGTTAGGTTGGTGCTGGTCCCGGCTACTATGCTGTTAACGTTTTCTGTAAGTAATGTAATATATTGTAATGAAGAAGAAATCTTGGGTCTTGATATTAATTTGCTTTGCCGTATCTATATGCATACAAGTAGTTTGCCGTCTGCACGCATGAATCTCTTTGTAACAATTTCCAGAAGTGATTTGTTAAACTTGCAAGCTCTCAGAAAAGCTCTAGATCGTTAATTAATATGGGGCAGGATAAAGTGAACATTCAGTCAGCCTGTTTTTGTGGAATGCTTTTGGCAAAGCTCAAGCCAACATGAAAACTCGCCATCATCATAAAATTTAGGACAGCTGGGATGCTTTGCAGTGAGGACTTTTGGCTCCACAGTTCAAATAATCACAATAGCAGCTCAATTTAGCCCTTGGCTGGGTAGGTTTGGCAGGGCACAATGAAAAATAATTATTTCATGGCCTGCTTATTTGTCCCTTAAAAAACAACAACAACAACTTTCTGACCTACTCAGGCTTATATAAATATAAAGCCATATATAGGGTTGCAGAACATTGCAGCACCCCCTGTTCAAAAACTTTGGGGTTTTTTTCCATAATAAACTATTTTTAGAAGCCTGTTTGGGATATACAAATATGGACTGACAATGGCAGAAATTGAACCCCAGGCTGCTTAATGATGGTTTTTCAATCTATAAGCCAGTCTGCTTCCCCCGAAATGCGCTCATTTTATATGCAGCATTGTAACTAGGGCAATACAAGGGACTTCAGTACTACGAATAAGTCAATTCCTTTCTGGTTTTACATTTTCTCTGTTTCAGGCATTGATGATGCCTAAAAAACATTTGATTCTCTGTTTCGTCCCCTGAGCTTATGGTTAGGGTAACCAGAAGCAGAAAGGAACAAGGTTACTGTGCCTGTAATAATTGTGCAGAAAAGGAGATTTTGGCAGGTCCAGATGTAAAACATCCTGAATTTTCCCTTCCACATAAGGATTAAAGGTACAGCCAGTCTTCTTTTTCCAAATGTGCCCAGGTCTTCCATTCCAGCTTTCCAGCTTTCACCCTTCTGGTGCTATACTAACTGTGGGCTAGTTTCATTTGTCATCATCATAGCATGTTAATGCAGCAATGTGCAGTGCGTGTGTGGCAGGTGAGGCAGAACCTCCCCACTGAAATTCTTTGAAAAGTGCCACTGCTGCTGCTGTGATGGCTGTGATCCCGCAAACACTTATAATCCACAGGCTCCACCTGCTCAGAGCCCATGTTCACAGCAGTGGCAGCCCTTTTCAAAGGGTGGGGTGGTGGTTTTGCCCCGCCTACCACACCCACACAGCACGACCCTGGTTTAGAACAATGTCTGAAAGCACATGATTTTTGTTAGAGTTAGGGTGCAGTTCTACTCAGCGCTGGAATGGCAAGGCCGGCTGTCCAGCGTCATATCCAATGCTGGGTGGGGGAAGGCTGGACCCTCCCGCGGCAAGGAAGCATGCGCTCCCTACTTGCTCCTCGGATCTGCGCCCACGAAATAGTGGGCGCAGATCTGAGGAGACAACACAGCCCAAATCGGGGCTGCACGACCTCTGGAATGGGCTTAGGATGTGACCTAAGCCCGCCCACGTGCCGCCTTCCACCCACCCACCCTCTCCCTCCCTCGCCCAATCCCCAGGCCGCCTTGGCACGGAGCCTCCCCTGCGCCAGCCGCCTTCGGCCTGAGAGCACTAGCGCTGAAGCGGGGGGTGCCAGTTGGTGGTGACATAGCGCTAGTGACGTAGTGTCACTAGTGACGTAGCGTTGATGCAGCGACGATGTGTGGACGCTATGCTCAAGGTAGGATTGCACTGTTAAGCACGTTTCAATCTCTTCGGTCCCCGAATGGGAAACTTTTTGGGAATTCCATACAATTCTGAGTCTTCTGAAGGAAGAGAAGGGTGTGTGAAATAAACAAGTTACAAGATTTCTCTTTTTTCCTTCATTTGTTTTAAGTGGAAATCTTAGGTGCAAAACAGCTAAAGAATAAAACCTTCATAGATTGTTTTAGGGTGAGGATGAGACTAACTGAGAGGTTCTCAAACTGGGTCCTCATGAGAAGCCTGAGAAGCCCTGTCTCTGCCCTGTTAAGGGGTGGGAGGGCAGCAAAGGCAGCAACACGATCAGGAGGATCATGCTGCTGCTGGGGGTGAAGGTGTTTGTTTTTTTAATTACTCCATGCCGCTCCGGTCTCCTGGGGGTGGGGGTGCAGGGAACCTGCAGTTCCCTCTGCAGAGCTCCTTGCACCTCCAAATAGCTTAAAACAGTAAAAAATCCCGGTTGCTTCCAGTTTCATGACAACAGGAACTGGCTGTTCCTTACTTTTTTTTTAGTTGTTTGTGTTGTGGATTTGTGTTGGTTAGAGCAGAGTTGGGGGCTTGCGGACC
>JAJKFI010000008.1:12154697-12167512 GCA_029204185.1 Lerista edwardsae
TATTATTATTATTATTATTATTATTATTATTATTATTATTATTATTATTATTATATTAAAGATAACTCTTTTTGCCCTTGGGGAATTCTTAGTGGGTTATCACTGGCGCATAAAAATATTGTTTATGGATTTTATTTGTTCGCCCACCAATTTGGGATCTAATATAGCTTCGTCTCACCACTTTTACAAGAGCAGTATGCCAGCCAGGCAGCCATCTCCCTGTACATATAAGGACTATTCTATTTTTGCTCTTGATGCCCATTCCTGATTAGTATCATGTGAGTTAAAAAGAACATGGTGACCCATTTTAAGAATTACTCACCTTCTTAATATCCCATATTTTGATTGTCACTGAACATCTTGCACCCAAAAATAGCAGCGTTTTCTAGCATTTCAAAATTCAATTCATGCCAGCAAAATTGTGAAATCCAGATTCCAAGTAATGCGGGCAGCACAGAACAAGCCGAACAGATGTGGTTAGCATAATGTTCTCTAATTTTAGGAATAAATTTAAATTTAGTAAAAGTGAGCGTAATTTATTTACACAATCGCAACCATGCAGTCATGGTTTCTGATATAGCTCTAGAACATATATCTGTGGAACACTGTCTCTGCAAACTAGTGAGAGTAGAGAAAACCATATTCCATAGCTTCTTTGGGCACGGCCCAACTTTAACCACCACACCATACTTCCTGCCATAAGTATGTTCAGCGTGATTTTTCTTGGTGAGATAACATAATTGCTTTTTGTTACATGATCATCATCATCTCATGTGGTAACCATTTTAAATGTGCTCAGTGTGAAACTCAAGACAAGTTTAGGTTCCTGTAACATTTGCTCTCCACCTTGATGTATGGTATTTTAATAGCCATATGTAACATGGCTACATGAAATAATACCATATTATTAAGATTGCAGAGTTGAACATTCAGAACCCCACAGCCGTCTTAACTTAGTCCTGCCCCATTCTGAATTAAACCTTCTTCAAAGTTTACCCGCCACCCCCGAAATGAGCACAGGAGACAAGGCTATGGTGCCAAGGGCCACTTTATTAAATAACTTTACAACATTAAACAGCAGGGCTACAAACTCATGTGCGGGTCCTGGTTGGGGAAACGGCTCTAACCGTCTGCCTCCCCGGTTGGCCTGGATGACCGACGGGCGTCCCACCTGGCTCTAGTTCGAAGTTGGAGGGTACCAACTTGAACCATCATCGCCGCCCCTAAGGGCGAGGCAGCTGGCTGCGCCAGCTCACCCCTGGCCTCGCCTTTTGGGCAGCCATTACACGCCCGGGCCGAGCCAGCCCAGCAACCCACCGGGCCAGTGCTGCTGCGTGTGAGCCGCCTAGCCAGCCCAGCCCGTGCTGCCTCAGATGGACACCAAATGACCCTACCTACCCTGACCCGCACTCCTCTTGCCTACAAAGTGACCAACTATTTAACCCCCGTCCCAACGAAGACCAGTCTGGGGTAGGCGAAAAAGGGGGCCCCCTCAGCCAATCCGGTGACCCCCCAAAAATTCCTACCCGGCCCCTGAGCGACCAGCCCTGCTCAGACTGGGAATTGGGGAGGGAGGGTGGGTTTCGCCGGCCGGGAGCGAACTGAGTGGGGTGAGGGGGTGCGCGCGCAGCGCGTCGCCCGCCCCGCCCCCCGGCCGGCCGGCCCTCCACGCCCCAGCCTCCTCTGCTCCCGAGGGGGCGGGGCAAAGGTGGCGACGTGCTATTTGCGCGTCACCGTCCTTCTAAGAACTTCTCAGTAACTGCTACGTCTTCAAATACATGTTGTACTTTGATTCAGATACAAAATGCAATACAAAAATATTATGAAGGATGCATTCGTGTGTAAATTGTGGCATTTCCTTTTTAAAACACATATGGAAGAGGCTGCAGTTGTTGTACCCACTAATTAAAAGACTCCCAACAACAAAAGGTCTTGTAAGTATCCTCATAGTTAATTGTAATGCACGCAAAGCCTGTCCTGAAGGTCTCCGGTTCAGTTCTTGATATCACCTTTTAAAATATAGAGCTGGGAAAGACCTCTTCTTGTGACACTGGGGAAATGCTGACAAAGACACTGTTGAGCTAGAAAGACCACGGTCTGACTCGGTACAAAAGTGCTTCTTATATTCATAATGAATCCCCAGGTATCATTCAGAGTTACTGTTCTAGCTGAAAAAGTGTTCTTACACCAAAGTTACACACGGTGAAGTCTGAATACTACTCTTTATTCTCGATTCTATCCCCTGAATCTGCTTTCAGGTGCTTAGTTTGCTTAATCGAAAATCTGTGGGATCTTTAGTTTTAGTTTTTGTTTTTTTAATTCTGGAGATAATGTAGCAGATTAAGGGCCCAGGGGGTATGAGCTTGGGAAGACTTTACCACTGGTGACAGGCCAGCAATGCCCTTCCCCACTGCCTAGAAATGGCAAGGCAAGCTGGCGAGTGGTATGTGCTACCGTCATGGGGGGGGGAGGACGGAGCAGAGGGGTGGGATCAATGGTGGACCTTCACCACTGGATCCAGACGTCTGTGTCGGGTCATGCAGTCTGCCCCGGAGGCCTACACATCTGCACCGGCTATTTGGCCGGCGCAGACGTGTGGAGTCCCATAGTTGGCCCTGGGCCTTACTTGGGGGAAGGGCAGAATGTCCCCTTCTCTCGAGAAGTTCTGGCACCTGCCTGGTGCCAGTAGGATGCAGTGGTACCCACTTAGCTACCACTGCTCCAACGGGTGGCCAGGCAGCATAGGATTGGGCTTTAATATGGATTTTTAAAAACAATATTATGAAATCCATTTGAGCCTTCTCAGAATAGAGACTGGGAATATTTTTTTTTAATCTTCCTGTTTTTGTGACTACTTGCAGAACCAGTTTACTTGGACAAGGAGTTGTAGAACAAACTAAGGTGCTTTTCAGCATACAGCACAGGAAAGGAACTGTAGGGAAGTGGAGTCACCTTTCTAGAAGCTGTCTTGCATGCAAAAACAAGCGCTTGCAGGGGGTCCTGCCTGTGTTCTCCATGTTCAGTAGACATGTAAATTAATTCAGTTTTCAATACTATAACCTTTCTCCTGCACTAAAAATGAAATGGGAATTTGTTTCTGGAAGGGAGTGAATGATTATCACCAGGCAATATGTAGTTTAGTGTGAGGAAGAAAGGGGGGAAATAAAGTTGTACTGCTTGCTACTTTTGAATGTTAGTTAATGTCTCTGCCTGTCAAAGACAGGAACATGCAGTCCTTTATGATTGTTTGTAATAGTTGTTTGGATACACTATATTTTTAATATACTAGTTGTGATAATATTATGCCAAGTCAAATTGTCCATAGTCATATTTTATGTTCCTAAAGTAACAGAAAGACTTTCAATCTGGAAAAGGAAAAAAAAAGTGCTAATGTAGCATTTTTTTCCCAATTTTTCCAAAAATTTCCGTTTCCCACCCCCACCCCCCACCCCCCCAAAAACAGGGGGTTTTTTTCCGAGCTTCAAAATTTCTGGAAATTTTACATCTCCATGCAACATGTGCCACTCATTCTATGTGTTTCAAACAGGACGAGGAGGAGCGAGTGGGAAGAGGCTGACCCATATCTGCAGATAAGACAGTATTTGGGGCGTGGGTGGGAAGCTCCTTTTTGTCTACCCACTCTTCTTGCCAGGCAGGCGAGACGGAGGAAGGGCCATGTGATCCTGTTCTGGTGGTTTATGAAACTGAGCCGTGGGAATAGGATTGCTCTGTGGCTTCTTGCAGTGGCAAGAAAGAGGAAGACATGAGTTGCTGCTGTCTCAGTCCTCTTCCTGCATGCTCTCAGTAAGTGAAACAAGGATTCAGAGGTTGACTGGAGCAGTTCCATGGGCAGCAGGCCAGAGGGGGGCAGCAGGCAGATGTGGGGCACACCGTGTAGTCCATTGCCCATTTCTCCTTCAGTCTCCTTCAGCAGCTTCAGTCTGCCTCATGACTAAGCCACACCTACCTGCCCATTTGGATACTGTGCTCATTGTTGGAAACTCTCCTCTGGGTGCTCTGGATACCAGGGGCACGCCTGTATTCAGCAATACTTCATGAAGAGTCTGAGCAACCAAAGAATAACAGAAAACAAAGCTCAGTGCAACAGGAGAGAGCCTTTACATTCCCAGGAAAAGACATGAGCAAAAAAAATAGATAAAAAAATTGTGGCCTAGGGCAGTGATGGCGAACCTATGACACTCCAGAGTTCACAACACCCAACAACAACTGAGTTTGTTTTACTAGTATTTCATTTTTATAATAATTTGATGTTTCTTTATATAATGCATAATCCCACACATGATTGAGTTTTTAAAATAAATGAATATGTAAACAATTGTTTCTCTTTTGATGGGGGTGGGGAAAGTAACATGCCATCAGAGTCAAATTAGGCATTTTTGACACAGCAAGCTCAAAAGGTTCTCCATCACTGGCCTAGGAAGGGGACTTTTTTTGTCTTTCAGACTCCATCTATGGAGTGCTCTCTGTAGGGAATCTCAATTTGCTCCTACTTTATTGGAATACCGCATGATAATTCTGAGGACATTGAGTCAGCAATTGCTATAGTATTCCCCTCCCCCGCCCAGTACTTCAGATTCTGCATTCGCAATGATTCAGGTGTGGAAATATATGGAAGTTGCTTTGAACTAGGATAAAACATACAGAAATCCATTACTTGTTTTTTTTTTGTAGGGAAATATTCTGTGACCTTACTCCATTTTTTGCACATTCAAGTTAAAGGAAATGAAATAAATATTTTTTTTCCACATGAACCAAGAGTCATCTGGCATTTAACTGTACTGAAATTGTGAGGTAGACATGTGTAGATGTCATTCCAAAATAGCATTGTAAAATACTTGAAAATTATATCACTGGTTGAAAGTGACAATGGACATGAATTTCTAAAAGCAGACATATGAATGTATATGCTACCAATTTAACTATGCTAGAATGAATTGTAATCCCAACTACATAGCATTTTTAGATGCTAGGATTTCCACTTCAAAGTAGAAACAATTTTAATATGAAAAAACCTCATTTCCCCAGTGAGAAAAGGGGTTGTATGAGTTTCTTGACTTACCTTTTTCATGTTTTGATCATATATGAGGATCAAAACTCACAATTTTTTATCTATTTTTGTTGGTCAACATCACGTTGGAAAAAAAATGTCAGGTGAAGTTACAGTTGAATGTTTTCCTGGGAATGTAAATGCTCTCTCCTGTTGCACTGAGCTTTGTTTTCTGTTATCCTTTGGTTGCTCAGACTCTTCATGAAGTATTGCTGAATACAGGCGTCCCCTGGTATCCACTGATTTGGTATCCATGAATACCCTGGATACTGGGATGCCTATTAAAAAGATAAGAGAACATGAAATAAATTGTTTTTTAACCTTGTTTCAGCAAAACCACTATCTTAAAAAAGGCACCCCCAGTATCCATGGTTCCAGGTATCCATGGTGGGGGGGTCTGGAATGGAACCCCAGCGGATACCTGTATACATATTTGTTTACATAAACTGTTGGATTTCATCATCTGAAGAAACCTCAGTGTTATGGGAGCTGTATCAATTATTGGAAAAGTAAATTGTAGCTAACTATAGATGTAGACCATGTATATTGTCTTGTGCTCTGCATTCCTCAAAGTGGTGAGAAGTTCTGGGGTAGTGCAGCTTACTGTAATTTTTTCTTGTCTTTGAATGAAAATGCACTGAAAACTTAAGAGGTATTTTTGTAATATTGGGTTTATTTACAAATAAAGCATGGAGGTAGGCAAGCAGCTTTGCCCCCCCCCCCCAGGTTGGTAGAGCTGCTACCTTAGATTTAGGACTATCAGCTAAACTGTCTTCAGCTAATACTCTTGATCTCCCAGAGGCCTTTTCTGGGTAAGGGAATCATCACTGCCTCACTGGGTATACTCAGACCCACACCAACTGTATACCTGGCACAGATTTGAGAGGGACCAGTGACTGATTTGCTTTTTTGTTTTGTTGTTGTTCAGTCACTAACTTGTGTCCGACTCTTTGCGACCCCATGGACCACAGCACGCCAGGCCTCCCTGTCCTCCACTAGCTTCCAGAGTTCGCCATTTCATGTTCATCGCATCGGTGACACTATCTAACCATCTCATCCTCTGCCATCCCCTTCTCCTTTTGCCTTCAATCTTTCCCAGCATGAGGGTCTTTTCTAAAGAGTCCTCTCTTCTCATGAGGTGGCCAAAGTATTGGAGCTTCAGCTTCAGGATTTGTCCTTCCAGGGAGCAATCAGGCTTGACTTCCTATAGGATTGACTGATTGGATCTCCTTGCAGTCCAGGGGACTCTCAAGAGTAGGACCACTTTTTTGTGGAAGAATACTGTGCTGTTTAGGATCTGCCCCTAGCTAAGGAGATGATTATTTTTAATTTGCCTGCTAGACCAGATCTCAAAGTAGCCTGCAACACACTCCCCAGTTTTTGATTCTCAAATAACATAATTGGCTTTTTATATATGACTTTTGACTTAGCTATACAACTGTCATGTGTTCCCAAAATTATTATTTTACAGGCTGCCTAGGAAAACTAACTTGATGAATAATTTATTTTTAACATTTTTTCAATGGATAGCAAAGGTCTCATTCAAGTTTCTTTTATTTTGCTTCAGCTGACCAAAGCGTATATGTATTACTTATTTTGGGAAGTGTTCTGTAAATTTAATCACTATGACACCTTTGTACATATTACAATCCTTTTAAATATCTAGAGAAAAATCATAGTAGATCATTCTGAGTACTAAATCGCACAGAATTACAGCAGTTATTTAGAGGCATTAAAGACCCACATACGAAGCTTTATTTGGGGGTGGGAGCTTAGAGTGCAGCACAAATTGCTTAAATAGAACTGAGCTGGAAGAACAATTTAAAACACTCTAATTTTGCAGTGCACTAGTAATCTATTACTGAAATAGCAATATTTCCCCCTTCTCTGTGGTTCCTGTTTAGAAAAGAAAAGCTGAGCATATAGGACAAGTGATGTGTTTAACGTAATGTGCAGTTTGGCCCTTAGATAATAGTCATTGTCTAGTCTTTCTCTACCAATTCACTACTCTTTGTTAGCCATTCACTAGCAAATAATGTAGCTTTTATTACTATTTCATGGTAGTGAGGTTTTCTAATTTTCCAGATCTCTGATGTTGGAGAAGTAAAAAACAGAGCAGGGAGGAGGGAGAGTGTAGGGAGGGCAGGTCCATGGGTGGGCCAGCTCACGGAGGGGGATGGAGAGTGAATCTGGCCATTAGGCCAGATCCTAACCCCCGTCCCTGGGCAGTTTGGGCCCAATCCGGCCACTTAGATTTGCATCAGTGATTTCGCTGGCAGAGATCTGAGCAGCCCCATAGGGCTAGGGCTTACCCTGGGTAAATATCTCCTTACCTCTAGGTGAGCTCCAGCTGCCTCTCATAGCCCAATCCTATGTAGTGCTGGAGTAGACAGGTTAGCAGGCCTGTGCCAAATCCAGCGCAACATGGGAGGCCTGAGGAGCATTCCTGGCACAGAGGCACATTTGTGCACCAGGGGAGGCTCCTTGGATCTGCACCTGCTAGATAGCAGAATTGGCATCCCAGCCCACCCCCTCCCTGGGCCAGCACACTGAAATGACACACTGGACTTCTGAAAAGATTTTCAAAAATACTTTACTGATATGAATATTTCCAGATTACACCCAGAAATAATTCTTAGCGTTTTACTTTTTCACAGAGCTGGACAGAAAGTACCTCATTAAAAATCAAGTAAAATAGGAAGCAGTCCTGTCCTGAATCAAACTTGGATAAAGTGAAGTAGTGACTGATTTGAAGCAGTCCCTGCAGGTGAGAGTTTTCAGGAAGTTACAAGGGAATGTAGCAATACTAGTTTGCGTATGTATGTAGTGCGGACTGAATGAGGTAATGGTGAATGCTAAATATCAGTGCAAAATTACACAATATGACATCCAAACCCTTCCTGCAATGGTATTTGAAATTAGCATCTTGAACAGTCCAGTTTCTGGTATCCCTTTCTTGCTCCTCCTTTGGAAATCTCTTCTAGGCCAAGTGTGGAATTCATATAGGACAGAAAGAGAGAGAATCAGTCCTCTCTCAAAGGCAGATCTGGAATAGCTACAGCCTGTTGTCTAAAACTGCAAGCTTTTCTCCTGAGCAAAAAGTGATGTGCCATAAGGGCACAGTCTGGCTACTGCCACCAATGGCTGCACCCACTTGGCGGCACTGTGCCCTTGCGCTAGTTAGTCGGTATGGGGTGGGTGGGCAGGAGGAGCAGGGAGGGGGAGAGGAAGAATAGGACATAGGCTGGGTAGGGAACAGGATGTAATGAGGCTGGGCAGGAGGCAGTATTGATGGCAGCAATCCTGCTGATACCCTATCCCCCATTTTGGGGGGATACATTTTGCAAGGCGCCTTACCTTGCCATATAAACCACTCCTCTCCCTCGCCTTTGTAGTCATTCCAGGCTCCAAATGCAATGCAGAGGTGTCTCCTCCTCATTGCTTCCACCGCCCAGATTGGCTACCATGGTGAGGGAGAGGAGCTGTTTACATAGCAAGGTAAGGTGCCAAACAAAACTTAGCACTCCACTCCCTTTTATTGATGAGCTCTATTCAAGCTTTATGACATATTAGACCAAATTAGTATTCACTATTCTTGGTGCCAGCAGCAAAAATATCTCACCTGTGGGGGCTGAAATACTACCACAGTGACTACTATCCCGTTGTTGTTTTGAGCAATATGTTTACCATGGAAGGTTTTTTCCTGAATTTTAAACACAATTCCATACCAAAATACAGTACTTTGTGTCCCTTTTATAGTTTGCATTGCTATAAGTTACCAGCTCTCAGTGTCATCCATGGCGCGTATTTTTCAAATATGTTTGACACAGATGATTAAGGCTTTACACTCTAAAATTCTGCAGAAAAGAAAGAAATGGAGGTGAGTGGGTGGGAAAAAATATTGAAAGCAGCCCAGCAACCGTTTGGTAAAAAGTTCTAATCTGGAGTGAGAGAAGAAGAAGATAAAGAATAATGAATTCATCAAACTGAAAATGCAGAAACCAATAGAGCGCTCAGGCTTCAGAACAAGGCAAATGGAAAGAGAGCCCCCATTACTGTTGAGAGACACAGACATAGCCCCACTAATCATCTGGTCATGCTTGGGAGATAGCAAGTCATCACAGACCATGACATGGCGAGAACAGAGTGCTGGGGTTTGTTGTAAGAAAAAATTGTTGATTTAACTTCCATTTCTGAATCCCTGCCCCTCATCATCCCTGTCTCCCTGATACACGCATCTCAGGGCAATGGAGCTGCAGAGCCAAATTAAACTCTTTCAGCCAAACAAATCCTGACAATCAAGGAAAATACAAAAGCGCACAATGGAAAATAGGTACCATTTCAATCCAAAATGGTTAAAGGATTAAATCTAAATTTAGTGATTCAGGTATTGCATGTGAGACAAGGCAAACTGCTTAGGTGATGATATGAACTCACTCTGAATCTTGATGCAAATTTAATTTTATTCAGTTATAGTAAAATTCCAGTAGTCCAGCATCTAAGTGTATGGCAATCACTCCAAGCTGCTGCGGCTATCCAAGTGATGTCAGTGGTGACTTGGTCCCTTCTCCTCTGTGACTTTCTTGCCCTGGCCCCACTGGGAAGGGCAGGAGGAGCTGTAACACTTACCACAAAGGGCATGTTTCACAGCAGGCTCCTTCCTACACTCTTAATGCTGCATGGCACTAAGGACGCGCAGCATGAAAAGAGATCCTTGCTGCAGGATTGTGGCCTGAAAAATCACCCTTTGCCTTTCACTACTTGGCGATAATCTGGCACTTTGGAAATCACAAAGCTGCCAGTTTGCTGGAAGTCAACTCTGTGTATTTATTTTTGTTTCATGGATACAGTGGCTGAAGTTATCTGACATTCTTGAAGGGTTGTCATTCATGCCAATAAAATTTCATCCGAAGTAGCTCTTTGGATCCCATCCCTGAATCTTCAAAGTGCTATTGATTTTGGATATAATCCTGTTCGATGACCATGCGTGTGCCCCAACAGAGAAGAGAAGGTGGACCTAAGCAGAACCCTTCTTTTCTTAGCTGTGCTTATGGTGCTAAACCAGAGCACTCCTGTGCACTTCATTACAACTGGGTACGTTTTGTCCAATAGGCTGTCTTCTGTTGTTTTGTTTAGGATGATCCAGCAGCCCACATCATGCATGCCCTAGCTCCTACTGCTCAAGCATACCCTTAACAATGACAAGGATGCTAGATTATCCTGCTTTAGGTACAGTACTTGTCTGCAGTGGCACAGCTGTGGCTTGGCCCTATTCAGCAGTGCAGCTGTGTGTGTGTGTGTGTGTGTGTGTGTGTGTGTGGTGGGGTTGCTTCATTCATGTGAAGAACCACACAGTAACTACTCTCAATGTGTAGATGTGATGGGGGAGCAGGACTCCTTATGGTACTTAGGGAGTGCTTGCTCAACCATTTGTCATAATCATTGTCCCAGTGACCTGAATAAAGAAAGCATTGTTTAAGCTTATATGTGTGTCAATTGGCAGATGAGAGGGTTTTATTTGCAACATTTTGTCCTTGGGTTTATTTATTGTGTGCACAGGATAAAAAATAAGGTTTCTCTGTCCCTGATTTGTCCTAACCACTATATTTAAAGTCAAGGATAGGGATAGGTCATTTGAAGAAGAAATACATGATGTACTAAGATGGTTGCTTTTTTGAGTTCATATAACCATCTGATTTCATTTCTGAGATCCCAATTGATGTCTGTTTTTATTTAAAATGTCTGTAAGGGTAACTTCTGAATGTACCATTCAGGATAATAGCATTAACTGGCATGGCTGCAAAATCAATAACAGAAACAAAAATATAAGTCTCCTGATTAAGAGTGACATAAAGCAAATTTGTTAACTAAAACAGATGCAGTCAACAGTTTAAACATATATCATAAATGTTTAAACTGTATTTGGATTTCTTTTTTGCTTTATCTTCTAATATATCATTCTGGAGAAAGTTCACTTTGCCATGTGCTGAACAAAATATGAGAGGGGAAAAAACACTAGTCTGTAAAGTGAGTTCCTTGTTCTTAGAGCTAAATAAATTAATAAAGTAAACTTCATTCAGGGGTAGTAATTGAAAATGCTAATTCAGTGCCTGTAGACTGAAACTTTGAAGGACACGTCTTTGTCATTTTGGCATCTTGAAACCAGTGGGGTAGAAATAAAGATTGATCATTGACCAAAAATATTATTTTCCAGCTGGAATGTTTAAGTAATTCACAATTATATTTTGAAAAAAAAATTACATAAAGATAATTATTTTTGAAGATTTTACAAAGGATACTTTATAGTTGTGACAGAAGGGAAGGAGAGGAAATGAAGGGCAAATCAGATACAACACGTAGTTCCTCACCCGCCCTTCCCTCTTCCTACCAATCAGACTGTGATTTACTGAGGTCCAACTTCCAACTGCTAGTTTCTTGGAACTACCAAACTAGGCTGGGAATCTAGACAGAAAGAGGCTGCCACTAGACAGTCTCTCTCCCGGGTAAATAATAAGCTTCTATATCCAACAGCAGAATGTGATGATCTGTCAGTATCAAGGCCCTTATAAACCCCAAGCAGCTATGTTCTAAAGGAGTGTTGATTGACAAAGTGTTGATTTGGAGATTAAAAGATAAACGGCAAAATGAAACAAATTGATGCAACACACTCACTTGCCAACTGGTGCTGAAGCAGCGCGGGCAGCGTCTTTTTATGATATCTGGTATGGGTGTATCGCTGACACTAGAGCACAGAGGATTGGGCTCTGAATTTCTACTCTGTAACTCACAAGAGCCAGCATGGTACTTCGTTTACTATGTGAATATTCATAAAAATGCAGAACTATGTTATTCATAGTAGTTGCACTAGGTGCATGCAGTTGCATTTTATCCTAGGCAATGGGAAAGCTGTTTGGCTGTACTTTACTTTCTGGGCAAAAGGTTCATGTAAGCTTTGTTACTTTGCCCTACTGGAACTCTTCAGAGGCAGGAGGTCCATAGCAGTATACTAAGGCCTTGTGACCCCACTTATTTTCTAACCTTTTGCAGTCCAAACAGTCTAGCTTCAGTTCCTTTTAAATAGTACCACTAAGATATGTCAGGGCAGGGGCAGAAATTTTGGCTGACCCCTTATGGTTTCGCTTCTTGTGATGGATCAGTGCCATCATTTCCAGTATTATTTCAATATTGGACCTTAGAACCACTGCTTTGACAAGACACTGTCTTGCAGGATATGGCTGTCAGCCATTCTAAAGGCAGCTGGAGGAAACTGTAGACATATAATAAATACATTCTGGAGTTGTGCTCCAATTTTTATATTCATTCTGACCTCAATTAGATAAACATCCGAGCAGAAATGTCGACTAAATACTGAATATTGATGGAATGCACTGAAATAAAAGGTTTAATTCAGGATTCTTGGCAATAAAGATAACTCAACTTCTTAACCTCAAATTCATTGTTCTTGCATATCTCAATCAATATGGATTCTGTCTGGAATCAATTTTCAGCTGCAAATATGATTGTTAAATAATTCACAAGTTATAGGCCTTTAGGCAAGAAGAGGTTAGAGAAGCAGAAGGAAAGTGGTAATCTCCACCTCTGATGCCATTTCAATTAAAAGAGGACATTAGTAAAATATAGTTTTATGATTGAGATGGCAGTCTTTTTTTTTCTTTTTTCTTTTTTTTTCTTTTTTTTTTGAGAGAGAGAGAGAGAGAGAGAGAGAGAGAGAGAGAGAGAGAGAGAG
>JAJKFI010000008.1:12175184-12288670 GCA_029204185.1 Lerista edwardsae
AGAGAGAGAGAGAGAGAGAGAGAGAGAGAGAGAGAGAGAGAGAGAGAGCTGAAAATGGGGAGTTACATAAATGAGAGCAGGTGCAGTCGTGCAGAGGTAAGTATGCAGCATATGTAAGTGCAGTTGCAAAATCATTGTCTTGCAGAGAATACTCGAAATTGGTCCCTAATGGCCTTGGTTTTTGTCATATGGTCTTGATTATCAGGCTAAAATTGCATTGCCAATGCCTTTAGTGTGAACGAGATGGATGAATAATTATTACGTGCACTGAATACCTTTCCACAAGGAGGAACCAGGACATCCCTTGGTCACCCTAGCTACCATTTCACCCTGCTGTCAGGGAAACAGTAATCGGCCTATTCATCATTTCCTTATTTCTGCTATATAATATAAAAATCTATAAATAATGTGTGCATGTGTGTCCACAACACTTACATACGCACGCATAATTGCAAAGAGAAATTGTTGGTGTTTAATCCAAACTTTTGAGAAATTAGTTTTAGAGGGAAAAAATAGCCTTGAATAGGAGTCAGGGAGTAGGCTAATCTGTGATACTTTAGCCTTAATTCTCAAGATGTTTTACCCCCTAAACGTAAAAAATAGTTGCCTGCAATCTATGGACACTGCAGCTATTTAATTTAAATGCATAAGGAGCCCAAATGCAAATAGGATTGCAAGGACTATAAAAAAGAAAAGAGCTGCAATAATTTGAATGTAGAACTACTGTGTACATGCACAGATATACCTGTGTATGCATGCAAGTGAATTGAGTGAGGGGATACCATCCAAATTCAAGTTCTTCCTTTTTTTGCCTCTTAATAGTTAAAAGGGTCTTCCGTCCCCCTCTCCATTTTCCTTACATATGCATTGCTTTATCCTTTTAGAATAATTGAAGGTTCCGGTAAGAAGGCTAACAAAAAATCCTGGTGAGAACACTAAGAATAATCCCCAGTGGTATTCCAGAGTTCACCCTGTCCCCCGTCCTCCTCCCTGCAAAGCAAAATGTGCTTGAAGGATCAGAGATGATAAAGTTCAGATCTGCTGTAAGATCCGTGACCATGACCACACTGCTCATTCATCACAGCAATATTTATTGTAAATCATGGCCTTGTGTGGCTGCTGCTTACCCTCTATGCAATCCTTTGCAATACTGGCAATTAGTTATGAGGGCCGCTCGCTCCTAAACACGGTACCTTGAACTTCAGAGCAAACACAAATAGACCACAACAAATTGCACTTCTTGTCATGGAGTTCTGAATGCCTGATCAGAAGGAGAGGGTATAAGGTTTTCAGAGTCTGAAGGTTTCCTGATTAATTGTTTGATGCCTTTTACCGCTAAAATCCTAATGCCTGACACCCCCGCCCCCCACAGTTTTGATTAAATAATCAGCCAATCACCTCTGTGATTCAGGGCTACTGATTATTTTTACCATATGTTGTATTTGTAGCTATTCTTCCTATAACTCAAGGGAGAAAATGCAACAACATGTATTTGTACAATTCTAAATGTGACAGAAAGAAAAGTTATTGCTTTCTAAAGTCATATTTTAGTACAGTTGTGCAAGAATCCCCTCCCCCAATGTTTTTGGCTAGGACACAATAACTCTGTTTTACAATCTTAAAGTGCAAGGTGAAGAATATTCGTGGACATGAAACAGTATTCAGAGGCCAGAAAGTGACCTGGGCAAGCCCCTTTAAAGTGAAAGGGAGAAACTAGAAATCAGGAAGGTTTGATTTTGTCAAACTCCCATTTATTTCAGTTTTGGGTTTTTGCAGGATAATTTCATTTAGGATTGTGCACCACCTTAACCACCAATATACAAAGCCACATCCATGCGTCCAGCATATTAGCAAATACAGGAATTCTGTTGATGTGACAAAATATACTTTGAAATCTGCCTGCCTCATGACATCAGAGCCAGCTTGCACCTTTGATTCTGAAATGGAAAAAAAAACGGTTTAAATTTGTTGCATCATCTGGCTCCTGATTTAGATTTTCAAATAAGCAAGAGCTAAAAATGGCTCAGCAAAGTGGCAGAAGTGTTATCACGAGCCATTGTGGATCAATAGGCTTAAAAAAAGGTTTCAAGTGGCAGCTCAGAAATAGAAAATTTAAATATACATGTAGCTTCATTCTCCTTCAGTATATATTGTATAAATGGCACTTTGACAGCATATTTCTTAGCAGTGCAAAAAATGATTTATTGGACTCACTGAATTTGTGTTTATGTTCCACATTGTAAACTGTGTTTATAGCAATATGTCTGTATTAAGGTATTAGAGCTAGAAATGCTATCTAAGCTTAACTTTACCGATATTGCTGAAAACATAGGTTATAGCACTATAAATAGTAACATCAGCATTGGCACCTGCAAAATCATCTATATCCCTGGGAAACGGTGTCTGCTCCTAAATGAACGTAAAGATAGTAGTTTTAGTAGACATTCCAAGAATAATAATATAACAGGGACCATAAACAATGTTTCATGATTCTTACTGCTGAAAATCCTATGAATTGGGGCTTACTTTCAGTGATGAATGACAACACCTGATACAACTGAAGTTCATTACCTGAAATGTGCTTATCTGATGTTTGGTTCACACAAGACCCCAGCTTATGGAATCTACATGCAGTCAGGGACGGATAGAGAAACACAAATAAAATTGTCTACTCTGATGAACAGCAGCCACCTACGGACTGAGGCAGTATATTGGATAATATATCCAAACAGTGGTCTCCAAACTGTATGCAGAACCTTCAATTTGAAGTTGGGCCTGTACATGTAAATACCTGTGCAAGTTGGTACTATTTTACCATTATCTGGCAGTTCCCCTTTTGCAAATTAATGCAAGCAGGCTAACAACGGTATTTACACACGTAGGCCCTAGAACACTGGAATGCCTGTGTGGGTGTTGGTGGTAGGTAGAGAGTTCTGTGTGAAATAGAGCCAGGGAGCGGGTACTACTGCAGGCACAGCAACGTGCTCTGTCAGCTGTCCCTTCCACTCGCCATCGGAGTGGGAGAAGCTGTCAGAGCCATTTTGGGCTGTGACAGCAACACATGCACAGCTCAAAATGGCTCTGATGTTGAGCAGGAGAAGCCGCTTACATGGCATGTTGTGGCACCAGCAGTACTTAAGTCCAGTTCAGGGGTGGAGGGAAGACACAGGGAGAATGGCAGGGGGCTGAGCAAGGCAGGGAGGCAGAATGGGGTGGCCACAGGGGTGGGAGGATCAGGCCTGGGAACTTGCCTGAATTGGCAGTGCTGTATTCAAAACCCCTTCCTGGGCCTGATCCGCCTGTACAGATCAACATGGATTTGCACCTGCGGTATTCCTGGTACAGGTCAGATTTGACCCATTGTGTCTGATGGGGCTAACCCTGAGGAAACCTCCAGCAGTGAAAAATCCCCCGCAGGATGCAGCATAGTCTGTGCTGGCACTGCTGTTGTGTAGCGTGGGGATTTATGCTGGATTGGGCTGTGATTTTTTAATTATTCAATATAGTTATAGTTTTATTATTCAATATTTTTCAAGTTATAGTTCACGCAGCTAAAGTTGAGAACCACACTGTGAAGGCTACATCTGGGCCTGAGGATTGGCGGATCACAAGAATACTGTATATTGGTTAAAACCCCATTGGAAAATGGTGGTTTAGACTAGCCTGCTCATGTAAGCCGCCTTGGGCATTTGCTTCGGCATAGGAAAGGTGGGGTATAAATTCTTCAAAATAAAAAAAAATAGTTTTATACCACTATTCGAAATGAAATATGCACAAAACAGTTCACAATGGAAATATTAAAAATATCAAATGAGCAAACAACCATGATTTGATAAAACCAGCAGTATAGGATCATTGTATAAAGGTTATCCTGTTTCAACATGATACACAAAGACCCAATCAACAATAAAATTGTTCCCTATTCCTGCATTCCATGGGGATAGGGTCACGTTGGCTCCTGACATGTCATGGTATGCATGTATTTGATATATACAGTTTCTTACAAACCTAATACTATTTTCCTTTATTATTATTATTATTATTATTATTATTATTATTATTATTTTATTTTAATTTAATTTAATTTAATTTAATTTATACCCCGCCTTTCTGCCCCATGGGCACACAAGGCGGCTTACAATAATTGAAATACAATATTGACAATTAAAAAGCAGTAATTAAAAACAATTTTAAAATAATTAAAAAAACTAAAACAAATCCCGTGGATCCTAATATAAAAAGAAAAGAAAGCCAGCCAGCTTGTCAACAGTTAAAAGCTTTTTGAAATAAAAAGGTCTTCAGCCCCCGCCAAAATATTATCAAAGAGGGAGCAGTTCTCAGTTCTAAGGGGAGGGTATTCCGAAGTTGGGGGCCACCACCGAGAAGGCCCTATTCCTGGCCGCCGTCCCTCTTACCTCTCCTGGTGGCGGCACAGTCAATAGGGGCCCCCCAGATGATCTAAGAGTACGGGCAGGATTATATGGGCGGAGGCGGTCCCTCAAATACCCCGGACCCAAGCCGTAAAGGGCTTTAAAAGTCAAAACTAGCACCTTGAATTGGGCCCGGAACAGAACCGGCAGCCAGTGTAGTCGCCGAAGCAACGGCTTGACAGAGTCAAACCAATGTGCCCCAGCAACCACCCGAGTAGCCGCGTTCTGTACTAGTTGTAATTTCCAGACCGTCTTCAAAGGCAGCCCCACGTAGAGCGCATTGCAATAATCTAATCTAGATGTCACTAGGGCGTGGGTCACAGTGGCCAGGTCCGCGCAGCTCAGGTACGGTCACAGCTGGCAAATCAGCCGAAGTTGAGCAAAGGCTCCCCTGGCTACCGCAGCCACCTGGGACTCCAGGTGCAGCTGTGGATCCAGGAGAACCTCCAAGCTGCGGACCTGTTCCTTCAGAGGGTGTGCAACCCCATTCAGAGCAGGACGATAGTCCAATACCCGAGTTGTGGATTTCCGAACCAAGAGCACCTCTGTCTTATCCGGATTTAATTTCAGCTTGTTCACCCACATCCAGCCCCCAACTGCCTCCAAACAACGATCCAGGACCTCAACTGCCTCCTCAGAATCAGGGGGAAAGGAGAGATAAAGTCGGGTGTCATCAGCATATTGATGGCACCCCACTCCAAACTCCCGGATGACCTCTCCCAGCGGCTTCATGTAGATGTTAAATAGCATGGGGGATAAGATGGACCCTTGTGGCACCCCAAACCTAAGAGGTTGGGGTGCTGAACAAGCGTCCCCCAGCACCACCTTCTGGGATCTGTCAGCCAGGAAGGAGCGGAACCACTGCAAAACAGTGCCTCCAAGCCCCAACCCGGCCAGCCAACCCAGAAGGACACCATGATCGATAGTGTCAAAAGCCACCGAGAGGTCCAGCAGGACTAACAGGGACACACTCCTCCTGTCCATTCCCCATAATAATGAGTATAATTTGATTCATTAATTTGGCAGAGTTCGGTTGTATGAGTTTTTGTTTCTCCTTAACTCTCCTTCAGATTAGCACTATAATTGCAGTTGAATGCAAGTAAAAGTTTGCAGAAGTCACCCTTCTTGGCATTTAGCCTTCTTGAGTCTGCCTTTTTATCCTGGAGTTGGATATTAGCTACAATGGCGTTCCCAGGTGGGAGCACAGCACTAAGTTAATCACGGGGCCTGGCTGCTTCATGGAAATGGCCCCCTGAGCCATTTGAGGCCGTGACAGCAACACAGAGGAGATATCTGAATGGCTGTGAAGGTGAGAGGGAGGGGCCGTTTACATGGCGCAGTTGGGTCCCATAAAAAAACCAATGTTGTGCCCCCCTCTGGGAACACCACTGATTACCTAAACTGAGAGTACAGGTGCTGAAATGTTGGCTTTGCCAGCTTTGGGCACCAGACACAGCATTATAGAGACTTGAACCGTGGTGAACTCCCAAAAGTGAAGTCTTGCACTGGTTTTGGCTCTGTTCATTTTGATTGGACTAACCACCGGAATAGTAATGTTCAAAGTAGAAAACCACAGTAATTGAATTTCATTCTCTGGGATTGAAATATAGCAGCCATGTCTGCACACCCGTCTGACTGTTTTTATGTATCCCTGAGCCTACAATCATTTTTAAAATGTGAGTGAGTGCAATTTTTTGCATCTTTCATTTAATATGCTACTTGGTAAACAGAGCTGTAGATTAGTATGTTTGTAATTTAAATGAAGACAATATATCAATCCTAGCTTTTTCTTAAAAAAAAAAAAGAAGTTTAAAGGATGATTGATGTCTTTTTCAGTGTTATGCTCTATTTAAAAGAAAAAGGGAAAAATGGGTGTGGAAAAGCTTGGGTGGTGGGTGAAATAGAAATTATCTTTCATAGGCAGGTAGATGCTGTTTTTCAAACAGCTAGACTTGGTGGCTGAATCTCTGCTATGTTCAAGCACACTAATAAATTCTGCCTAATTCATTTTTTATTCTCTCTTGGGATCTGCTTGCAGATTTGCCTCAACAAAGGAAGCATCATGTTACTACTTTTAAATAATTGATAGCTCTGAGTCCAAGCTAGCTTGAAGGAAATTCTGAAAATAGGTACTTATGGAGTAAATACTCTGCCTTTCCTCCACTGCCAAGCGACCCTCCTCTATATTTATTCTGTTCCATGGGTGACCATCAGTTGCAGATGATCTCATCTGTGCATTGTAGACAATCGACACTTAGCAGCTCTGATTTCATTTATGTATGTGTTTTTATATTTAAGAAAAGGGGAAGCTGTTAATTACGATCTGTCTCATGCCGCTAAGAGCTCTTAATAAATCATCAAAATTATGCTATACTGTCAATCAGAGATGGACATTTTGACTTCAGACTTGGAACTGGTGCCCCCTTTTTTTTTTTTTAAAAAAAAAGATGAGCCAAAGGTATGCAACTGGACTTTTGAAAGATTGTTTCTGATAATGGCCTGTCCAAAGTAAAGCTCTGCAATAATGTGGTTCGTCGTCTTCATTCTTTTCTAAGTGGGCAGAAGCCTGACAAGCTTTAGTGTTAATGAAAATTCAGTAAATTTATTGATACTACTGTGAATAATGCTTTTTTAATTTTCTGCAAACTCCCTCCTCTTTAGTATGGCTTTGGCATGGCCTGGTGGTGGAGACAATAGACACTAATGGGAATTTTGGTCTTACCTTTACTTGAAACCATCTTGGAATTTATTTATGTATTCATTTATACATCTCTCTGTTTTTACACAGTGTTCAAGGCAGTTTACTTAGGCAGGCAACAAGCCACCATCTTTCAGTGGTTTTTTTGCAATATTTTTCTGTGAGAGGAACCCTCAATCAACCAGAGGTCTTCGTGGATTACCTACTTAATTACCTTTATTAATCCACCTGCAGAGTTTTGGAACTGATTTACTGAGGGTGCAATCCCACCCTCGATGCAGCGCCAACATAATGTCATTGCATTCGTGATATGTCACTATTGCGCTTGTCACCCCCTGCCTCCGCCTTCCTCCGCCTCTGCATGAATGGTCCGCAAGTGTGCTACGGGAGTTTAGGAGAGGGTCAATTGTTAGTAGGGCCATTGGGGAAGTGAGCCCCCCCACAAGCAGCCTGGTGTGCCTTGTCAATTGTCAAAAAACCTGATGGTGTGCCTTAGTAATTTTAGTGCCTTGTCAGTGTGCCGTGAGTTGAAAAAGTTGAAAATTGCTGGTCTAAGATATATGAGAACAAGTGCTCTTCAATTATTTAGAGGGATTTTTTTTCTGAGCATATAGTTCCTAATATACATAAAAGCAAAGTTTGCTTTGATCCTAACAATTAAACATTTATTTTAAAACTGACTGGCTGCTTTCCAGCAATGCTCTTTTCTCAGCATCATGTACTGGATCTTAAAGTAGTTGGTTAAAATAATCTCGGTGCATCAGGAAGTGGTAACAGAGAACTGTTTTCACGGTGGCCATTTTTCCCTTTTCCTCTCCCCTCGAGTTTTGAAATTCAAATCAAATGCAATTTTCAGCTCATTTGAGCCAGAATATACTGTTGCTGAGCTTCAGTGGCTCTTAAATACAAACTCCTGGGTGAAAACAGATATCATCTGTCGCTAAGGGTGTGAAAGAGTGTTCTCCCCACATATTATTCATGGGAATGGGAACTTGACTGGATACTTCAAACCATTTTGACCAATCAGTCACTGGCAAAGTAATCAACTAATCAATACTCTCTTGCAGCTTGATATCCTTTTTTTTTTTTCCAAAGTATTTCTGTAATAATGGCTAATTGTGAACAAAAATATACACATCTTTCTGCTTTATTCTATGTTATTTCTCTGAAGCAAGGGTTCAGTCTTGGGGGTCTTCTTTTCAAGCAGACACTCAAGGCACGTTGTGGAGGATGAAGAAGTGGTGTGTTAAAAATCTCCAGTCCTTGCCTTGGCTGGAAGAAGACAAAGGTTGGATGTCTTAACAGCTTGCCCGGCAATTTTCAACCAGTGCCCCATGACACATTGGTGCACCACTATTGATCTGCAGCTGTGCTGCGGGAGTTTGGGAAAGAGTCATAGAATCATAGAGTTGGAAAGAAAACCTCAGGGTAATCTAGTTGAACTCATTTTGTTAGTAGGGCCATTGTGGGATACAAGTTCCCTACCTGTAGTACAGTGTGCCTTGTCCATGTCAAAAAACTGATGGTGTGCCTTGAGAATTTTAGCACCTTGTCAGTGAGATGAAAAAGTTTGAACCATCACTGAGCTAGCCACTCAAGGGGCTTCAGCTGCAGACCTCCTCACCCATCATTGTCCTACTTGCAAATGGTTTCGGAAAGCCTGTTGGACTCTGGCTGTATCTTGCAGCATAGCTTCTGCCAATGTGGCTACAAAGTCCACCTTAGTTGTAACTTCATCAGATCTGTGAACTCCATGGGGGATTCACCCGCCGCTTGAGACATGTGGGGGCAGTGGAGTTCGTGGACCGGCAGGCACTTCTGGCGGTCGTTGCGCAGAGAGAGGCAGGAGGCTTGAATCTGAGTTCACCTGAGGCTGTTTATTTGGCACAGGGCTTTCACATTCATCGGTCTTGGGGTGGGCCACGTTCCATCACGGGCTCCCCATACACAGTCAGGGGGGGTGTCTGTCGGTGCCGACCCCCGGAATCACAGTGAATGGTGTCTGTCCCGGCCTCGGGGTGCTGGTGGGCTAGGTCCGGCGCCGGCGGCGTCCCCCTGGGGCTCTGGCTGGCTGGCCGATGGCTTGGTTGGGGCACGGGGGTGCTGCGACTGCCCCCCGAGGTTCCTCAGTCGGGGTGGGTCGTGAGGCTTGGGGGTCCCCCTCTCCTCACTGCCCAGCCACTTGGTGTCCGGGGGTGATGACCAAGTAGGGCGGCACCGGCCCTTGCCACCTGTGGCCGAGGGAGGGCAGGATGGGGAGACTGCTGCCCAGGGCTGTGTGACCTGCCCTGCTCCTTGGGGCTTCTGGCTCCAGTCTGCCGCCCAGGGCTTCTTGTCCTGCACTGCTGCCCGCAAGGGTGTCCCCCTTAAGGAGGTGTCCCAGGGAGGAGGGTGGCCAGCCCCCACGGAGCCCTTGGGTGCCAGACCTCCATCCGACACCAAGGAGCGACTGCTCGCCTCCCCGGCTGAGCTCCTTATGAGCTCTGGCCAGGAGAGCTGGGGCCCTGCCCTGCCCTCCCAGCGAGATCTTGCATGCGAGATCTCGCGAGGAGTTGGGCCGGGTGGGAGCGAGGCTAGGCGTGCGCAGTCCAGTCTCGCCACCCGAGACTGCAGGGCCGGCCGCTCCTGCCGCAGCTCCCCTGCCAGCAGGGTGACCTCCGGCTGGCTCTCCACCCTCTCCGGGCATCGCAAGCCTGGCTGTGCTGCGGCCCCCCGGCGAGGGGTCCTGCGGAGTCGGCACGGCAGGGAGTGAGCCCGGCCATGGCTCTCTGGCGCCTCTGTCACCCGCTGGCTTCCCCAGGTAAGCAGGCCCAGTGGGCGGGGGGGGGCCGCGGTGCGTGGCCGCCGCCACCAAGATCATGCAGATGTAGTGGACAATGTGCTGCCTATGGAACCACAAAACCATAGGGGATTAAGTATAAGGGAGCTGTGTTCACTGCCTCCTGATGATTGAAGGAATGTATTTTCATCTCATCTTTGTTCACTGGTTCACTGTGGTGGTTGATAAATGAGTTGGGATTTAAACCAGGGACTGCCTCCCAAAATAATCTGTAGTCCCATCCCATAGAAGGTGCAATCATGTCACCACTACCTCTTCTCTCAGAAACCCCAGTACTCTAAGGATGCGGATCCCACCAAATTTCTGCTTTCCTAATTCGTTCCATTGTCTGTAGCTGGGGAGGCTTCTTCTATCCTAGATGCAGGAAGGATGCCAGGGGTGGAGAGATTCAGTTCCCATGATCCTCCCCAGTGCCTGGTCAGAGGAAGAAGTGGAGGAAGCGAGGTGATAGTGGCAATGGAGGGGCACATGGTGGGTAATGAACTTTGGTGCCATTTTGGGCAAAGCTTGCCTGAGGAGTCTCATGATGTTAATGCTAAACAGTTGTTCAATCACAAACTAGCATTAGAAATGAAACCCAAAACACAAAGTGGAGCCACATAGGGGTTCCCATAAATCACACTTTATAGGAATGACTGAGTTTTATTACAGTGTAATGTGGTCCCACCTAATGCTTTGCGTTCCAATTGCATTGTCGCCCTTTCCCTTGTCCCCACCAAGACTTACTAAGTTTCTCAAAATTCCTGTGAGTTTGAGAAATGCTGTCTAAAATGATAAATGTGCAAGCTTATCAGGAATAGGATGTCTTTGTTGTCCTTCTGAGGTGAACCTTCTGTCTTAGGCCACCTGCCTTTTTACCCCTAATATGCTCATACCAAGTTTTCCAGTCCCCTGGTGAACAAGCATCTGGCAAGTAGGACCCAGCACATGCCAGAGCAAGTAAGTGATCACACCCCACTTCCGGGTTGCGGAAGGGTGGGGATGGGGCAGATTTGGTCCCAGGAGAAGGACAGGGCAGATGGTGATGGCACATGCCATATCCTATCCCCCTTCCTGAGCCAGTTCTGCTGACATAGATCCACTCAGACTTGCACCAGAGATTTTGCAGGCTCAGTAGACTCATTGCCATGGCTGAGGCAGCCCCCAGGGCAAGGGGTTAAATGTCCCCTTACCTTGAGGAGACCTCCAGACAGCAAAATTTCTCTACAGATATAGTACAAGCTGTGCTGGCTCCACTGCCACAGCATGGTGGAGGTTCAATAGAATTGGGCTGTTTCAGCTGAGGAGCAAGGGTAACGCTAGCATGTGTTTTCCTTTCTGTATGGTTTATTTCCCCTCATCATATAATTATCATCAGCCATAATCTGCATTAACTTCGATTAAATTAAATTGTGTTTGGTACTAGTTATTACTTTTCTAGTCGTTAAGGGTGTGCAGTGACGATAGACTTGAAAGTGTGTAGGCAATGCTTTGTTCTCTAGGGCAGTGCTTCTCAAACTATGGTCCATGGACAGTGCTGGTCCATGTGCCATCAGCTACTGGTCCACAGCGCAGTTCCTGTGTGGCTTCTTGAGAGATCAGAGCTGTGAAGTCTCCCAAGGCTTGCTGAGGTACTTGGATGTGTATCAAGCCTTGTAAGAGGCTACGAGACAGCGGGAGAAGTGAGCTGAGAACTAATTTTTATTTGTTTGTTGGATTAGCTGGTCCCTGGCCCATTCAATTTTTTAAAAAGTGCTGGTCCGCCACAGAGAAGCAGTGCTAGGGAATGTAGAAGACCTGACACTAGATCTTAGGGACATGGAACACTTTATCTTAAAGGCAGTTGTCACTTGTGTATAATTAATACATATACGTGTCACACTGCCTTGTTTGGTTATAAATACAAATCCAGCAGCTAAAACGGTAAGAAGCAAACTGAAGCAACCTAAAAGATGCCTGTTAAGCAAGCTGAATGACACCAGTCCTCCAATGTTTCAGAGCAGGCAAAGCCTTTTGTGAGAAAGTGGTCCATATTACAAATATGTGCCAGAAATGATGCTTTGGAGTAGGAGTACAAGTACCCTGCATAACACTTTGCCCAATTCCCATGACTAGCAGACTCAGAACAAACATAATGAGCAAATCTGTGCTAATTTATTGTACTTGCTTACGTTATAGATTATAAAATTCTGCTTTTTCTTGGAGAAATAGGATTGCATGGCATGGAATGTTGACCTTTTTTTCTCTCTGAATATATCCCTGATATAAATTTCTTGCCCTGTTTTTAGCAGCATGATGCTGGATACATGAGACGTAACGCTCAATTCTTTTTTCATTTGACTAGGAGCTTAGCCTTCATATGCTTGCTGTGTGATATATTAAGAACATTCTCATGACAAGTCATGGGGCATCTGTGCCATTTTCTTATTCCACTGTCTATGCAATTTATCACTCTCGGAATGTTTTGGTTTCCTGAATTCTCTCTGTCCTCCAGCATGTGCTGTAGTACTGTTAGTGGCATAGGATAAATTCTTCCAGAATGAAACTTGCATAATAGCACTCAATGTTGCTGAGCTAAAATATAAACTTGGTAACACTTCCTAGCTGATTTGATCCCATGTGCACCCCTCTGACTCACCCAAATCCAACTTTGCGGTGTTCCAATTGGTGAGCTGTAATATTGCTCCTGTTGATCCTTATAAAGAAACTTGATACTGCTAATGAGGTTATGATGATATTTGTACATCAGATGCCACATTCATGCTTCAGCCTGAAAGAAGGGCAAGCAGCTTCCTCAGTGAATGCTGAAAGAGTCAGCTGTTCCGCTATGAATGCAGTACACCGTTTCCCGGAAATTGGGCACACCAGCCTTTTCCAAGAATACAATACCCCATTTCTTCAAATTAATTCCCCTATTTCATCGGTCTGTCAGTTTTACCAATCAGGTGGATCTATCAAAATAAACACCGTGTATACTAGGATGATGCATAGCATGTTCTGTGGTTTTGTTCTAAAGTTATATTCCCATTATTTAGGTTCCAGTAATGCAAACTGGTGGTTATCCTAACCCCACTGCACTGTCATGTTTCACTTTATCTAACTGCCTGTTTTCTTTGAAAATATTTTCTGTCCTAAAGCATATGAGGCTGTAATATTCTTTCACACTGAAGGGTTTTGCTCTTCTCCCTGGACGCTTAATCCAGCAGACCCTTTCAGGTTAAATTTCTAATCTAGGTATGCAGTAAAAAATCCAGTCTGTACAGAAAGACGGAAAGGAGGTTTCTGCACCAGTCTGCTATATCCTTTCATCATATTAGCATCAGACAGGTACTTCTTTTTAAATATTAACCTCTGAAGTCATTCAGCTATGATGGCTTTATTTTCCTTTAAGCATTCTTTGCAAATAACTGAATTGTTGAAACCTTCACCTATCACAAATATATATATTATGGTTTTGGATGTAATAGAACAAAGCACTTAATAATCAGCTGATCCGTCCTAAGCTTTAGGAATTTTGGGCTGGGTGGGTGGGTGGGCGGTTGAAAGAGAAGGATGGATTTCTTTCCAAATGCTAATCCCAAAGCAGCTTGCTGGTTTGATACACCTGCTGCCTCCTGAAAACTGTAATCCTCCAGTGAATTTGTCCAGTTACTGAGCTTTAGCTCTATGGCTTCATGTAGCTTTTCTGTGTGTAATCCTGTTACCTGTTTCCCAGGTGAAAGCTTTCCTAAGTGATAAAGAGCTCATGGCATTCTGTTGTTGTTGTTACCTGTCCTACTACCTTGAGTTCCACAAGGTAAACAATATATTAATTCCTTTTCTCTCGCCTCCTTCCCAACTTCCCAATAGTTCCAAAATTACTACAAATACTTCCAAGTACAAAATGCAATTTTGCCCATTATTCTGGTTTATATGCTTTCAAGCTAAGCAATAGAAATGAGGGGAAAAGCCCTTTTTAATTACCATTTTAGCAACAAAGTAGAAGCTATCTGAGATCTTAATATGGCTATTACCTGTTTTTGAAAATCAAATATTTTAAACTGAAATGTATAAACTTTTATTTCATTCTTGTTGGGTGTTGTCTAGCAAGTAAGCAGGTGATCCCCTTTAGTCCAACAGGACCCATAGAATATTTGTCTATGGATTTCTTCCATATTCTTCCATGAAAGTTGATTTTGGGTGGGTGTGTGGGTTTGTAGACGTGAACAGTGCCTGAATAATCCGTGTGTAAAACATAATCTGTTTTGTGTGTACCGGAGTAAACAGTGTGCCCCTTGATTATTTTCATATTCATGATCTTTTTATATGTTTGTAATTTATTGTAGAAAATGTTTGTTGCCTTCCATACAGTTCACAGTTGTGGATTGAAGCCTCAAGCCTATCCACACTTATCTCAGAGTGAGCCCCATTGACTATAATGGTACTTGCTTCTGAGTAGACATGCATAGAATTGGGCTCTGAGTCGGGCTTTCATATTTAACAGCAATTATTGGAGATTTCAGAGGGAGACAAATTGATTATTCTTCATATTGGACAACTTAAATACAAACATCTCAATAAAGTATAAATTAATACTTGTACTTGTACTTCTAGTTCTTCAAGCTGTATGTTTCCATAGGCAAACACTGCCAAAAGCCTTTTTTATGAAAAACTACATATATACGTGATTGGAATAATGACTCAACAACTTTAGTTTGACATCAGTTTGTTGTATTTTTACATGCATTTCATACAGTATAATGGACATCGTTGTATACTGTATAATCATTTTACATGCGTCATACAATAAAATGGACATCATTAGCAAATGTTACTGCAAAGAACTGATCAGAAAGAGAGTGGTCCATTTCCTAGTATTTAGTGCTTATTTTTAGCTAGTTATATGATCACAGTCATCTTGTGCTGTTCACAGTAATGGACCCAAACCACAGCTGTTATCAATAATCTGTTTGTACTTGCACCTCATCATTTGTCCCTTTGTCATTAGCTAGCAACTGGTTGCTGATATCTACTAATGCTGGGCCAGTTTCTAGGCTAGGCTTGAAGAAAGCAATAAAGATCACACAATAAAGACTCAGTGTGTCCTACCTACCTAGCTACTTTTTTGTGCACACTCAATAGTTCAGTCATGCATTGGGAGATTTGTGATTAAAAGATTTTTTTAAACAGATCCCACTTCATATTGGAATTTTACTGATTGTGTTGATATTAGAGATTTAGCCTAATTATCCACGGATTTTGCATCTGCGGATTTGGCTCAATGTGGGTCCCCCACAGGTCAACACAGAGCCTCTGAAGGTAACAGCTGTGCTCCAGAGGCTCTTTTGAGGCCTGCTGAGGCCAGTTGCGGATCTAGGGGGCTAGGGGGGGCACGAGCCCTGGGCGCCATCTTGGGGGGCGCCGGTGGCATGGCACCCCCCCAACATTGCGCAGGTAGACCTGGGCTCTGCGGAGCCCAGGTCTACCCGTTGGGACCAGCCACGGGTAGACCAGCACTCCGCAGGTCGGGAAACCATCCAGAGCCTGAACCTTCCCCCACCTATTGAAAGCATCTTTAAAGTGCCAAGGCATCTTTAATCTTCATAACCTTTAAGGTCACGGTGAGCTCAGCCTTAGTTTTTTTTGTAGTTGGTTCTTTACGTTTGCTGACTTCAGTTTGAAATCCCTGTGTCTCCACTTTCAAAGATTTGAGTCAGTGTCTGAAAAAGCCACATGTGAGCAGAGACCATCATGCAATGCTTCCAATTTGCCTATATAACTGGGGGCGGGCACATGCTAATCTCCCATGCAAATTGGCTGCTTCCGAGGGGTAGCCCTGGGCTCCCGTGGGGAGGGGTGGCATGATGTCACGTGCCCCCTGGGGGTGCACTTCCATTGGGCGCCATGGGTGCCATTTTGACTAGGTCCGCCCCTGGCTGAGGCCCATGCGCGCTGAGGCCATGCAGCCTCATTGGGCCTCAGAATGGCTGTTTTTGCCAAAAAAGCTTTGCCAAAAGGCATTACGAGGTTTGGGGAATTATGTGTATAAGTCTAAAGTTGGCTTACTTTCAGTGAAACTCTCATTGATTGCTGGGAAGCCATACGAACTACAGTGCTAACTTTTTTGTAGGTACATGAGCAGAGCTTATTTAATGTTAACCCCTTACTCTTTAGTAACGTCTCATTGATTTTGGTGAGCCATGTGACCAGAGCACCTAAGCAGGCAGCCTTTTTTATTTGTTGAATGCTTGATCAATTGTCTTGATTCATTTCTAAATAGTCATATGTGGTTGTTTTCTAGATTCCATCTAGAACAAAAACCCTGCCTTCGTATTTTGAAAGCCTTGTATTTTCATGTTCATGAATGTTGATCACTCCAAAGATATTAATTTTTTGGGTGTGCATGTGAGAGAGAAAATTAGTTTGGACTAGAACCCTGTTTTCCTAAAAAGAAACATAACTTTCATTGGGTTTAACAGGTAAGATGAGTAGAAGAAACATGTAAAAAATGCCTCTTTAGCATGTACATCATTCTGAATCTCAAATAACCGCCCTTTCAAGCCAGCTGTTGGACAGAGTCATGTTTTGTTCCATCCTGCTGCCAACACAGACTGGGTTGAGAAATTGCATCAGCAAAGAGGCATGGCATTTGCCTTGCCTTGCATGTATTTTCAGCAGTCTTTTGTACGGCTATACAACAATAGTTTTAATTATGGAGAACCAAAATGATAACTCCTGTATCAGATGTGGCTTCGTTTTCCCTGTGGACAACCCTGATTAGACATTTGAAAAAGAAGCTGCAGCTTTGTATCTCACTTTCCTTCAGACTAATTATCTGCTTTAACAGGCAAACTATTTTGCTCATGCAATAAACTTTAAGAGACTAAGTAGGCTGGAAAGTTTAATGGATCATGCCCCTGTAGTACAAGAACTAACTTAGGCCCTGAACTTACCTAAACTATCAACTCCTGGAGAACTGATAGAAGCATGCAGTGGTAGAAGTCAGCTAGAAGTCAGATCAGCTAGGAATTACTATCCTAAATTTAAAGCAAGCATGCATGTGTATTAAGAAATACTGCTATCCAATGTTGTGTTATGTTCACCTACAGCTATTCATTGGTTTTGGAAAAGTGTATTTTGGACTTTTTCATAATGGTTTAGTAGGTGGAGAAGAAGCAAGTATAACAACTAAATATATCCTTTTCCTGTTTGAATACTTATACTGTGCAGCATTCTCCATTTTTGTTTGAATGTTCTAGGGTAGTGCTTTCCAAACTGGTGGGTTGCAACCCACCAGCGTGGGAAGCACTGACACATGCCCCTTTAAGGAGCGGGGGGGGGGAAGGCAGCAATGTGATTGTGCTGCTGCCAGGGTCAGAAGGTTTTTAAAAAAACTTCAATTAGAAATGCTGGCCTCTGGGGGGAGGGGTGCAGGGAGCCCCATGGACGGCTCTGCAGGGCTCCCTAAGCCTCAGAAATGTAAAAAAAAAAAAAAAAAAAAGTGATTGGAATCCACTTCTGGTTTTTAATTGCGAAAAGATAAATGGGTTCCAATCACTTTTTCAAAATGTTCTGAGGTTTGGGGAACCCTATGGAGGCACCCGTGGGGTCCCCACCCACTTCCCCACCCTCAGAGGCTGGCATTTCTAATAGAAGGTAAAAAAACCCTTCTGTCCCTGGAAGCAGCATGTTCCTGGGAACTGAGTCACTATTTTAGCCCCACCCCACCCCTACTTAGGGGGTTTCCAACTTCCTTGTAGATGTTTGGGAACCTCTGGCCTAGAGAGCTATTTGACTCCGAGAGTGGTCTAAACATACTTTACAGTGTCCCTTGTGCCGGCCAAATTTTGCTGGCCTAACTGTGCCAGCCTAACTCCAGGTTAGGATTGCACCCTTGGATGTCATTGTCTGCTCACTTTTGTGGAACACTGGAATAGTGACACTTGTGGCCAAGAGAACTGCTCCTTCACTAGCTTCTCCCAGCTGTCCCTGTACCCAGTGCGGGTCCCAAAAGTGACCCAAAAGCGGGTCCTGTGATGGGATAGATGGAAAGGAGGACATAATTTTAGGTGTCTTGGTGCTGGTGCATATATTTCTCTAGTTCCATTCAATGTTTTCATTGATGTCTTTGGAAGTGATCAGCACCAACTAGCAGCAAGCTGGCACTTAACTAGCCATCAATTATCTGAAAGCAGGAAGTCTCGCAATTTATCAGCAAAAATTGGCTCTTGCTGAACGTCTGATCTCATCCCTTCCCAATTTTGCATCCATAAAAGACCTACGTGCATATTTCACTGTCTACCCACACTGGGTGTCTCACATGTGTGAACTCCTAATGTTTTAAGAAACAGCCCCTGTATTGTTACTATTTTGGAATTTAGAACTCATTATCTAAGGTTTTGTATGAAAGGAAAGAGACGTTTTGCACCCCCATATGCATTTTAATAAGATTTTTGCAAAATTATTTCAATGGAAATCTGTCAGCCCCAGCTTTCCTGCGTATATGGAGCTCTGTGCTTTGAGACCCTTGAAATGTCTGTTTTTAGGACATCAGCAGGGGGCTAATGAAAAGGCTTTGTTGATTTTAACGAATCGCAAGCCACTGTAGCCAAAATAAATATAATCTGCTTTTTGGATTAGTTGTCACAGATGATTTTACCTACTAACAGTGATTAAAGAACCCTGGTGGACCCGAAGCATAGCCATTCTCTGGTGACTCTTGCTAAAACAGCAATAAACACAAGTAAATAAAGACTTAGGGCATTCGTTATCTTTAATAAACAGTGACACTGCATGTAATGTTTGAGGGGACTTCAAAGACCTGCACTGTGTGCTGCAGAATCCCTCTCTCTAGTACACAGAGAGCTGCCATGCCATACAGCACTAATAAAGAAAATGATGCCAGGCAGCTTTAGGCTGCAATTCTTAGAAATAAGTTCCATTCCAGTATGTGCGGCTTGCTTCCATGTAAAGCCATTTAGGCTTCTTAAGTTGCAGATTCTCCCAGCTAGCCTTGTCAGCCTAGTAACACATTGAGCAGTCGTTTGTCATGGCAGTCGTCCACCTTCAATGTGTCATGGACTTACCGAGCAAAGCTGTACATTGCTACAACTAGGGGGACTAGCGTAGAAGTATGTTCTTCAAACTTTTATGAACAGCAGAGAAGTTGATAAGCCCATCTAAAGAGTTAGAGGTGAGTTTTTTCCCCATCTGAAGACTTGCTATTGCCATTAAGTTGTTGAAATGTGGTCTGCCGGCACACTACATAAAACATTGTTATTGGCAGAGGGGCTGCTGCAGATCTCTCAGGCCCTGACGTGGTGGTGGTATGTTTGTGTGAATGTGTGTGATCCTTCCAGTGTGCAATGGTTAACGTTCCAGGAAAGATATTAGAACATTGACCGTTCAGAGCCAAGATGAGGTAGTCGTTCAGGAGTCAGGCTTAGACCTGAAAGATTAAAATTAGTAACATTAAGGATCTTAACGTTAAGTTCTGTTAAAAGCAGAAGGGAACAGAACAGGCTTTGCCTGGCACCAAAAGGATGACAAAGATGTTCCTTGATATACACATTCCCATAATTTGGGTGCCATAACAGCAAAGTCTTTCTGCAGAGTAGTACCCTACCTGACATCAGGACAAGAACAACTGATGAGCAGGTTCATATGGAGGAAGCCCGTCATTTCGAAACCCCAGCTGGAAGCCATTTAGAACCAGAAGGCCAAAATCAGCACTTTGAATTTTGTAAGTTAATTTTATTTATGGTTTTGGCCACTTCTACTGAAGAATGTATGGGATGTGGTGGCACTGTGGGTTAAACCGCTGCTGCTAAGCTTGCTGACCGGATGGTTGGCAGTTGGAGACCATGTGACGGAGTGAGCTCCCGTCACTTGTCCCAGCTCCTGCCAACCTAGCAGTTTGAAAGCACATAAAAATGCGAGTAGATAAATAGGTACCACTTTGGTGGGAAGGTAACGGCATTCCGTGCACTTTGGCATATAGTCATGCCAGCCACATGACTACGGAAACCTCGTCCTCGGACAAACGCCGGCTCTTCGGCTTAGAAACGGAGGTGAGCACCATCCCCTACAGTCAGTCATGACTAAACCATTCGGTCGTGGGGAAACCTTTACCTTTATCTTCTAAAGAATGTAAACCACTGCACTCCAGGAACATGATTGTACATGTCAAGGTCTGAAACCATTCTCCCTTGCCATTGATCCTCCTTCCCTAGTCTGTAAGAATTTAAATTGTAGAGAAGTTTAACCCTCTATTGACAGAATGTGGTAACTCTTTGGCTGTGAATGCCCTGTTCAGTGGATACAAGGCTGCAGTCTTCGAGCTTGCAGTAAGCCCTTAAATAAGACCAACTGCAGAGTTAAGTGATGTGATTATTGTGATCTTTGCTCCTTTGGGGGAAAAAAACTACTTAAGGAATTATCACTGTCAAAGAAAAAGATTACTAGGAATACAATCCTTTAGCTAGCCTGAGAACAATGGTGAAGATTCTGATGGCATACTTGCTTTTCAGCTGCCAAAATTGCCAAGAACCATGACTAGTTAAAACAGCAGAAATTACAGCAATGCAATTTGCATTAGAAAATTAGTTGGGGAAACTAATGCACCGGCAAAATGTTTTACCATTGTCATGCTGAACCAATACTGTGCTGAACACTCTTCTCTTTTTCCCAAAAGCAGCCCATGTCCTGAGCCGCTCAGCCACCCGAGTGAGCAGCACTTGCCAGGTGGAGGCTGGGAGGCTCCGTGGAAGAAGGGAATGGTGGTCCTCTTTCCCCATGATAAGGGCTGAGTGGTCTACTTGCCTCGGTGCAGAGGAGAGGGCCTCCATGTAGGGCTGTGTGTGCTGCCCTACACAGAGGTTGGGACTGGTGGCAAAGCCTGCTGATGGTCCCACCCCTGTTTCCATCCCCTCCACCCAGGAAAACTCTCCCACCCCGCCTGAAAAGGCCACAATGCCAGCAACCGGTGAACTAACTGCTAGCCAGCTTGAGGTCAGAGGCGTTTCTACAGGGATGGCTAAGCTCTAAGTATTGCAAGAAGCCTTACCCTGTCATGTAAATCCCTCCTCTCCCTTGCTGCTGTAGCCCATAAGCAACGCCAAAATGTTGCTGTTCCCTGTGAGGATTGGCTAAAACGGTGCAGGGGAGGAGTGATTTCCACTGCAAGGTAAGGCTTCTTGCAAAACGTAGAGCTTTGCCATCCCTGTAGAAACGCCACTGCTTGAGGTGCTGCTTCCAGGTGGTGCGGGACTGGCATTGACCCATGGGTTGCCCAGCACTGGCAGTCATGGCTTACAACTGTCAATGAAGGTGCCTTAGGCATCTCTGCAACACTAACACAGGCAGTATGCACGGGCCCATGCTAAGGCCCACATGATTGGGCCCTAATTTAGTAGAGTATGGAGCTTTTGTCCTCCTTCCATGAGTTGCAGGTTTTTATGGTATGCCCCACTAAAATGTTCAGAAATTATTTTGCTCTCACATATTGTTTGCATTTGTATCCTGAACAAGACATGCGATGCATTGAACTAAAATAAGCAGTGGTCAAGTTGCCTTTAACTTTTAATTCATGTGATACAGCGAAGACATTTTAGATTTGGAAGACGGAATTTAATGTTTTCTTAGAAGGTCAGCTGATTTAAGGTTACCGTCATAAGAAAAATGGCAAGGGAGTACCTGGATATGAGAACAATGGGACTGAAGTTGAGACCTTGCTTGTAATGTATTCACAGCTACCATGTTGATATTACTTTGCTATTCATGTTACATATTTCTTTAGTTTGTATTAGTGTGTGATGCAACGACTGAAGTACAATCTGTTTCCGTGGTTGGGAGCTAACTCCATGAATGGAAGCTCCTTCCATGAACAAAGGGAGCATTCTGCCCATGGAAGGGGTCCTTGTGCAAGCAAAAAGAGATCTTGCCAAGCTGTATGCCCTTTCCATTTATGAAGGGAACTCCTGATGGTGGAAGTGCTAGTTGGGGTGCAACCCCTTATCTCCAGGCACTGACACACAGGGCCTTTTCCCTCCCCAGCACTGCTGTATCTACATATTCAAAGAGCTGAGCAAAAGATGGTTGTACATCTGCAGAGGAATGTGGGACTTGGGCAGTTGTAAAAACATAGTACCACGTGCTCTTGCCCTACTACTAGTAAGAAGTTCAATGTAAGAAGTTCCAGGGTGGTGGTGGTGGTGGTAGTACAGGACTGAGTTTTTGTTTCCTTTGCAGAAAAGATCACTGAAGCCTTATGATGATTTTGTAATATTCAATTTACAAAAATACAAGCTGAGCATTCGGTGGGGTTTGGTAACAGCACATTCCTGCAAACAACATTTGGTTAGTGAATAGGTCCACTGTCTGCCAGCACCTTCGCTTGCTAGTTCATCTTCACACTCTAATTACTTTTGCCTCTCTCTGTCTGCATCAAAACATACACCCTTCAGGTACTGGTAGTCTGTAGTTCGTTGTTTTCTTCTTTGCCCCACCAAAAGGACTGGGGAGATAGGTTATCTTACACCCTCAATCTTACCTGAGCTTGTACAGTCCTCAATCCATTTTGTAAACCAGCTCTGGAAAGCCTTAGTCCCAAATCACTCAACCTCAACAAACCAAAAAACCTTAAAAAATGGCTAGCAATCTCGCAATGGGACTTGAGATATATCTGCTATTTCCTATAGGCCCAAGAGAAACCTGGTTATGGTTGTCAGAGCCGGGGGGGGGTGTTATTTTGTTTCAGGCAGCTTCTGATAGGGTCAGATAGTGGTCACTATGAGAGTAACTATGAGAGTAACTCTTCCTTTTTCTCATGTGCTTTAGAACATTCCTTCCTTGAAATATATTTTCTGAAGGTTGTTTGGGAAGAAACAAAATGAGGAGATATCCAGCCTCTAATTGTGCTACTCCAGACAGATTTTGTAGTATTAAATGCGTCCTGTCCATACTGCCAAAAGGAGTCTAGAATTAGGATGCATGGCTTTACATTTACAAAAAGAAAATTTTTCAGATGTAGGAAAGTGACAAGTGGCCTGTTGACACCTAAGCATTCTACCAGTTGAATGGGTAATGTTCAAAATCATGTCAGCCCATCAGAAGTGTGGCTCAGCCTTATAAATCATAGAAATAAACTCACAATGCATTTTTATTTGCCTTCTTGCTCAAGCCTTTTGTCAAGGCTTGAATACTCTTTTGTCATGTTTTCACTTTTTTGCTATTCAAAATTCCAGGTTCTTACTAACAGCCATGAGCAATGGGTTCTGTTTGTTGTTCATTCAAATTAGACAACCCACAAAGACAGTAATAACAGTACTCTATGTAGGTGCTCTATACCCCCTTCCCTCCCAAACACTCAGAGAGCAACCTTAACCTGGAGTTAGGCCGGCACAGTTATGCCAGCAAAGTTTGGCCGGCACAAGGGGCAACAGAAAGTATGTTTGGATCACTTTCGGAGTCAGAAAGGGTAGCACACAGGTATGCGCTGACCTCCCTGACTCCAAGAGTAGTCTAAACATGCTTTACAGTGGCCCTTGTGCCAGCCATGCCGGCCTAACCCCAGGTTAGGATTGCTCTCTCAGTTTTTGCTTGGTAAACTGAGCTATTCTTTGAAAGATTGTGAAAACCAGTTGGTAAATCCACTGCTTAACTTGGAAACCCCATGGGTAGGGGTGTTTGATAACGGTGTTACTTTTTTCAGATTTCTTGATTTAATTTGAAAGATAGAAAGCAGTGTTATGTGTTCTTATTCTGAGTTCTCATTCAAAGTTCTAATCTTTATTAATTAAATGCTTTAAAATATATATTAGGTAGATTATATAGGTGTCAACAGATGTAGCCACAATATTATTTCTAATATTAATTTCTGACAAAAACAGCAAAAGGTGGTGTTTTGTGGTTTTATGCATTTATAACCAAAAAACAACAACCCCACTCCTCCCATGGGGCTCCTGATGCTCCTATGAGTCCCCAAGCACAGATCTGTTGCCCTTTTCACTAGCCTGGGCTTATCGTGAGTATTGCAACAATGCTTCACCTGCAGAGGCAGATCTACAGGGAGGGCAAAGCTCTAAGTTTTGCAAGAAGCCTTACCTTGCAGTGGAAATAACTCCTCTCCTGTACCGTTTTAGCCAATCCTCACAGGGAAAAGCAACATCTTGGCGTTGTTTACTGGCTACAGCAGCAAGGGAGAGGAGGGATTTACATGACAGGGTAAGGCTCCTTGCAAAACTTAGAGCTTAGCCATCCCTGTAGATCCGCCTCTGTTCACCTGTCAATTGTGGGGCATCACTCGTGTATGCTGGAGAGTTTAGAAATTTTTGCTATCAAGAAGTTGGACCAGCAAAACTACAGGACAAGCAGTGCTGAAAAGAGAATGTGAGAGAAATATTTTTCATACATATTTTTGTGAGTAGTTCATGTCTTAAGTTATGTCATCTTTTTTTCATTCTTTGAATTCAGTCGCCTTTCTAAAGCTCAATATATCTATTCTGATGTGTAGCAAAAATGTTACATCAAAGGTTAATGTTTGAATCTAGGCTTAAAAAAAAGAAAGGCAAGGAACAGAGTGGTTGGGATGTTATTTAATGGAAAGAGGGTGGGGGTAACCCCCAAATGAATAAGAGTCCTTAAAAGCAAAGTATAAAAGCAAATAATAGTCTTCTTCCCCTGACAAATAGTTCAAAAAGTAGCCAACAGTTTGGATGTGGTCCGTCACATTGCATACAAATGAAGATACTGTCACTTTCTGTTTCCTCTGAAACACTTTGATCTGGTGATAAAGGGTTCACTGTAGGATCAGGGCTTCCATTCTAGGTTCATATAAACAGAGATGAGAGAGAGAGAGAGAGACTTTTCCCCAAAACTGCTTCAATTTCATAGTAGTATTTTCATTTTCATATGAATATGTACAGTCCTTAGAGCACTGCATTCTTTCAGAATGTGGGTGGAGGATGACGTGTTAGAATGTGCCTCATATCACAGAGCTGTTTTAAGCATTTTCAGGAAGCAGACTGAAGTAATGTGAATTACTTGTGATCCAATTCCCACTCTTTCTTGGTGTGTTCTAAAAGGGGAATAAACACTTACCTGCCATTGGCAGTGGTGTCGCTAGGAGGTTGCAGGCGGTGCAGACCACACTGGGTCACACACTTGAGGGGAGGAACAGCTGACCAAAATTGTGCAAAATCTTGGCATTTTTGAATAATACCATAATATCATATTTCATTGATGTGTAATTTAATGCAGAATGCAATGAAACAAACCATGCTGAAATATCTGTATTCTGTCAAAAGGTATAGCTGAAAAAGGTGTAGAAAAGCAAAACACAACTGCCTTATGTAACAAAGAGTGGATTACTTTAACTCAAAACTGTTCAATGAGACTGATTGTTCTGACAGCCAATGAGACGTTGCTAATGAGATGTTCACTCCGGGGAACCAAGAAGGTGTTAATATGAGTCAGCTCTCATTTCTATGCATCAGAGCTAATACTAGAACTCTTATTTAGTTGGGTGTCATCAAGTTGACCACTATTTTTTGTTGTTGGTGGTTATTGATTTGTTGGGTGACCTGTGCTGTTCTATATTAAAATAAAGTTAATGGGAGTTACACCATCCCTAGTGCATTTATGCTGTGTGTATGATATTGTAATTTATTCTGTGTGGTCTGGTACGGGAGGAGGTCCATCAGGGGGTTGATACAATGAGCTCTTGCACCAGGTGAAGCAAACCATAGTGATGCCTCTGCCCATGAGGGAATGTTCCCCTGCTCTTTTTGTATGAGACCCATTTGGGGATGAGAGGACTGAAAGTCATTTCTTTCTTCTGTTGCTGCTTCCCCCTTCCCCCAATTGTCTAAAAACAGTAACTGTCTGTATGTGGCAAACCAAGGGTTTTTCTTTTTTCATAACCTGCTGCTTTTCTACGTGCAGGGTTTTCTCGTTTTTGCTTATTTTTTGCTAAGAAGAGGGAAATTAAGATTATGCATTTGAGATTTCCAAACATGAAATTTAATATTCTAACACAAAGCACTTAAAAGCAAATCTGCATAATATAATATTTTAATAATCAAATCCAGTGTATCTAGTTAATCTACGTTAGGTGAGATTTTTAATATGTGGGCCTATTCAATCATGTGGCATTAGGAAGTAAAGTAAAACCTTGCATTAGGAAGTAAATTAGGTTTTACTTGCATTAGGAAGTGCTTCAAGCTTGGAGTACTATACAACTACCATGTAAATGTGTATTTCCAAAGGAAATACAGAAAGTTCTGTTAGGGATTAGTAATTTTCCCAGTAGTGACAATACATGCACTGTTCCAAAGCCAATTCAAAATGTTCCACATGTAACTCTAATTTCTTATTTTCACATATGTATGTTAGGGATTTGATGCATCGTTTGGTTTAAATTTCTCCACAGAGCCCAACTGCTTCTATCTCTGCAAAAGGAGTTCACGTAATTATGACTTATCATGGGTGTTGTATGGATTGGGCAGAGGATAATTAAGCACACTTGTATAAATGCATGTACTGCAAAATTCTGCAGATATAATCAACAGTAACAATTCCTTGTGAAATTCATATGCCTGTTTTGGGAAAGTGTGAAATTTTTCTCCTGGCCAAATATTCACTTATTGGATGGGCTGTGATCTACCTGCACTAACTACCTGCACAAACGTCTTTGACAACCTACTCATAGCTAAGGCTGATGCTTCACAAGCAAACCTCTCAACCAACCCTAAGATCTATGCCATGTTATGACATCCCAAGTATACATCAGAACAATCCTCTTTCTGTCACCTTCATGTGTATTTAGAAGTCTTATCCATCCTATCCTCTGCTAGCTGTTACCAGAAGACTGACAACTTACACAGTCACAAACTGCTTATTGGATAAGTTTCTGTCATGGGTGAATGCATACTGGTTTTACTGAGAACCATTCCAAAAAGGAATGGTGTTGAAAATAGCTTTGCTCATGCTGGTACTATACAATGCTAAGCACGTAGATCTAGTGTATATGTGCAGCAGCTAATTTCTGAATTTCTATGGCTTGTATTAGCATATTTTTGAAGTCTGAAAGGTTACCACCAAATGCAAAGCACTGATGTTCCCCTCATTTTAAAAAGCTGACAAAAGAGGAACACATGAAGCAAGAACAAAGTTAAGACTAAGCTTTGTGATGTGCACTCAGCAGTGTGGTCCACCCAGAACAGTTTTCCATTAGAAGAGAAATTTATTCCTGTAATGGCTTTAACTGCTCTCTCGCTCTCACTCTCTCTGGCGTTGCTAACTTAGGACTGTTTAGGCCAGTGGTTCTCAAACTTTTCACACTGTGACCCACATTTTAGAATGACATTTGTATCGGGACACGCCGGGAGTGATGTCATGACTAGAAATGACATCATCAAGCAGGAAGTGCTATAATCGTGATGTAATCAAATGACACTCCTGGAATGCAAACTGCCATTCTTGGGCTGTAGCAATTGCACAGCCATGAAATGTCCCTGACAGAAAACCAGATTAGGATAAAATACTATGTTAAAGCACTGAACTAAACACAAAATTTTTTTTTAAAAAAAGACCACCCTCAAAAATTCAAACTGTTAACACTCATAAAAGGGATATAGAAAGAATTTACAGCAAGAGCTTTCCGCGACCCACCTGACTGACAACAAGTGGGTCCTGATCCACAGTTTGAGAAACTCTGGTTTAGACCAGGGTTGCAGAATTTGTGGCTCAACCCTCTATCCACTTATATTTGTGTCCCCCGGGAATTCAATAAACCTCTTGCTTTCGCTGGGAGTGCATGCCTGGCGGTACAAAAATGAAGATGGGAGGGAAGAGTTCAAGCATCTGGCATGCCGCATTACATTGCAAATAGGTTGGATTTAGCTTGATTGGTCATATGTTATATAGGACAATTAAGACCCAAGGCTAAAGCTGCAATCCTGTGTTCACTTTTCTCTAAATAAGCCATATTGAACTAAATGCATCTGTCTTTCACATAAACATACACAGGATTGGACTATCAAATAGCCATCTGCACACAACCTAGCGTGTGAATGTTGGGAAGGGGATCCAACAACAAACAACAAACTTTGTTTGTTAGTACAACAAACTTTCAGCAGCCAGTTCTTCATTGGCAAGCTGAAGAAACTATGACTAGTGAGTCCGTAATATGTGAATTCCATAATCTCTACAAAAATTAGTAACTGCTGTCAGGCAAATAAGAAAATTAGGTTTCAATTTAAATGTGAAATTGTGGCCTTTTATGTATTTTGCACTTATTGATTTCAGATAATTGAGATTTTGATGGTGGGTGCAGAATACAAGGTTATACCCGTGTGTGTGTGTGTGTGTGTGTGTGTGTGTGTGTGTGTGTGTAATTACGAAGGTCTGGGATGGCCTGGGTTGCAAGTCATGAAGAAAAAACAGACGATACAATGTTATGTATGTCTACTCAGAAGCAAGCCCTATTGACTTTAATGGGACTTATTTCAGGGTCAGTATGTACACTACAGGATTGCATCCTAAATTGTAGAACATGCTAAGGATACTTGTGCAGATTTATTTCCCAGTATCTGTATGGGTTGTCCAGATCAAAGGAAAAATCCATTTCAAAATAAATACATTAGATGCTTTTCAGGATTAACCCATAGCTTCATCAAATATCGTTGGGTGAGAATTGGTATTAAATTGTTACATCGCTTATACTTTGGATCAGATGAGTGCTCTGGAAAAAAAATTAGTCTTGATTTCTGCCTATACTAATGGCATTTGCAAATTGCTTTAAATATTTTACAGTTCCTTCAGACACCATCTCCCTGAGTTCTAGCAGTTTGATCACAAGTGCAACGTCTCCCTGTTAATGCTGTGCAGGTTGATAAAACAGTTGCCGAGCAGTAGTCCCCAAAGAAATTATTAATTATCTGGTTAATGTGCATCAGGCTGTGGGAGTATGAGATTAATCACCAGTGCTGGGATGAGTTGCTGAAGTGGATTTTGGTTTTTTGTCTCCTGTCACTCGGTAATGGCTTTTCCTTCCTTCACCATCAGGTGAACAGGTGCGGAGATGCTGTATTTTCATTTTCCTATAGTCAGGAACAGCCGGTGGCCAGGAGATGCCTTTTTCACAGTCCTGCTGCATGAGCAGTTTGCAACATGGAGCAGTACCTGCTTAAAATGTTCCAGCTGCAGGAGATTCTCTTGAAATAACTAGCCTTCTCTTACAGATACACACACATTGGGGTAGGGTTTCAGGAATTTAGACATGGGGCATAGAAATATGTGGCTTGGAATGTTGCTTCTTTTTATCACCTTTAAAGGAATCCTGTAGGCAAAATGTCCATGTATATAATTCTTCAGTGGTCTTACTAGATATGAGAATTCAGCTGTCATGGATTTATTTAACCTGGTTTAAATTAATACGCCATCAGTTGATTCTGTCTGTGTTGTGGATAGAGGAGCACATGAAGCTACACATGAAGGCTGCAATCATGTACACACTTTCCTGGGAGTAAGCCCCATGGAACACAATGGGACTTATTTCTGTGTAGACATGCATAGGATTGTGCTCTAAGTTAATAACACATTCAGATTCTGCTGTGCTTGATTTTTCCCCCCCCTAAATAGCAACTGGGATGCAGGGTGGGGAGGACCTGACTTACAGCGCAATCCTGCACTGTCCGTCATGCCGACGCTACATCATAGTGTCGGCGCGACAGCCCTAGCGTTGATGCAGGAGCACCGATTATCACTCCCATGTTGGCGCAAGAGCAGCAGGACTTGCACTGCAGGCAGCGCCGGTCCTGCTGCGCCTGCGCTGAGCCTTTCTTGTGCCGACTGAAGCCAGTTGGCGCGAGGGAGGCTCTGTGTGGAAGCAGTGTGGGGATTGGTGGGAGGGAGGGAGATGGGGCGGGACTTGGGTGGGACCTGGGGGGGCTTGGGAAGTGGCTGTACAGCCACTTCCTAAGCCTGTCAGCGAGGCCGCATGGCCCCAATTCTGTCCGTGCGGTCTCCTCAAATCTGCGTCTGCTCTTTAGTGGGCGCAGATTCGAGGAGCACATAGGGGAGGCTGGAGCCTCCCCTAAGGTAAGGGAGCAAACGCTCCCTTGCCATGGGGGGGGGCTCCAGCCTCTCCTAAGCAGCGTTGGATATGGTGCTGTTGGCCTCACCAGTCCAGCGCTGTTTAGGATTGCACCCTTAGGATTGTGGCTTGCAGAAGGGGATTTTTCACTTTTTTCATCTTCCATGTTGCCAATTTCAATCCACCATTCTGTCTGCAGCTCTTTGTCTGGGCTGCTTCTGCTGTAGAACTAAGTGGGATGCTACCAAAAGAACATAAGAAGATCCCTGTTGGATCCAGGAGAATCTGATTCACTTCTCCCCCCCCCCCCACACCCATACACACACCACCAAAACCCTCTTTCCTGGAATTCTATTGGAGAGCACTACTGTGTATTCGTTCATGTGAATTTTCAGATCTCGGATTAGCTCTAGTGACAAGTGGAGTAGCTTTTGAAAAGAAATTCTTCTCTTTTCTTGGGCTGTAGCTTTCCATAGTCTTACCACTGTATGTAGGAAGATAAATGGGTGTGCTACCAGTTGAGGGTTATGTAATACAGTATAAGGTTGGGCCATGGGACTAAGAGCTCAGTCGTATCCCCAATAGCATGCAGAAATACAGGCATAGCTTATGCTGCATCGTTTGCGGGGGGGGGGGGGATGGACACTTGACAAGATGACTGGTGAAAGTAAACCTTTTTCTTACCTCTCTGTAGACTGCCCGGCCTCCAGTGCAGAAGTGTAGCCAGAGGGGTGAAAACTATAAGTCTTTTATGGCTTCCAACTGAGCCATATAAGCGGTCCCTCCCCCTCGCCACTGAAGCCTGTTGGGGCGATGAAAATAACATAGAGGAGAAGCCCCGACTGGCTCTAGCGGTGAGGGGGAGGGACTGCTTGCATGGCTCAGTTGGGAGCTGTAAAAAACTTATTATATGGTTTTGCACCCCTCTGGCCTTGCTGCTACTTCTTAGGGTCTCCTTGAACCAATGCCAGCTACTTTGCTGGCATAAGTCCGAGGCGACTCGGGCGGTTCAGGGTGAAGGCCACCAGGCTCCTCCCCTTCCTGCCCCTGAATCACACCTCCTTCATCACTCTTGCCCACACTGAACTGCCCCCACCACTGAATTACCTCCTCCTGCAGGGCATCTGCCGCTGTAAGCCCTGGACAGAATTGAGCAGTTGTTTGGCTAAAGATACTTAGAGAGAAAAAGAGAGTGTGAATTGTGTTATAACCCATAGTGACTTTAAAATTTATGTTCTTCAGACTAGCCTCAGAAAAACCTTTTGATCCCCATGATATCCATGTGAAATACATTTCCTCTTGTTAGACAGGCTAATGAATTCCTTCATGAACAGTGTAGATGACCCATTTGTGTTCAAACATCCTAACTGACCAGAGATTGCTTAACTGATCAGAGACCAGAACACAAGGTGTTTTATTATACGTGTTGAGCATTCTCCAGGGTGTCATGCTTAGTTTGCATCTGATTTGTTTGGATTTCTACTCCTTGTAGAGCTTCCTGGGCTCATTCTGATAAGTAAAGCCAAGTTTGCTTTAAGCTCAGCAGTTCCCTGCAGGAAAGAGATAACAAAGCAAAAATGGGATCTTCAGGACACACGGCGGCTTTCTGTTTTTGCACCCAGAGGCAAAGAGTGACTTTATTTGATAGTTGCATGTGCACTTTTTATGCTCCTCACATTAACTACCTCTTGATATGAAATTGCATTTGACAAATTTTGACTCATGAACCTGTAGCTGCTAGTTTTAGATGTACACATTGGTGATTCCTTATTTCCCTTGACACTGATTAATCTTGTTGGTATTTGAATCCCATGTATTCTATTGGATATTGTAGGGAAAGAAGCACAGTTCTCTTGAACAATGAAATGCGCACAGGACAAAAGAAACGGCCTATGTGGTTTTCCCATAGTCAATGTGACTGGCTCATAAATCTTTTTGCTTGTCTAACTTAAACCTGACGTTGTTGACATTGACTTGTAAACTGTCCCTTGAAAACAATGCTTTCCTTATCATTCCAGCTGGCTAGAATGTGCTGAAGTTTCCCAGATGTGCCTATCTTCATGAGTATTGTAGGCAGTACCAAGTATTGGTTATTTGGTGTCTCCTATTTCGTTTCTGAGAATTTGTACTCCATCAGCATATATGCGAATTTGAGCCTTTTTGCTTTAGTATTTATCATTCGGTTTTCCATTGACCTGATTTGAATGAATCTAGTCCAGGTCATCCAGTTTTGACAGTTTGCTTTGGTTTTTGCCACCCAACCTGAAAATTTAGTGTTGTCTGCAAACTTGACACTAACTCCAGATAATTTATGAACAAGTTAAAAAGCACCAGTCCTGAGACTGACCCATACAAAGAGTTCTGGTTGTTTTGTTTGTACTTTAAATAAGGCACCAATATTGGAAAAGTGAATTTGATGTACTTTTTAAATGCCAATGAGCAACTTGCTTTTATTGTCTGTGATCCAAAAGATGCTGCACAAGTGTGGGAAGACTTGTATGATCAGCCAGTTTTGCCCCTTGCTTTTACCTACAGTAGTCGTACCACTAATCAGGCAAGCTTGTGTGAGCTCTCAAAACTGCAATGTAATGGCAGAAAGAACAAGCAAAGTTCCAGTGATGGGTGTGACTATCTGCAGCATATTTATCGAAGGGGTCCTTTCATTTGAGAGGTGTCTGTAGAGGGAAAGGTGTCAGTGGTTGTGGTGATGGGAGGGCAGGGAGCAAAGCTCATAGCAAGGTTCAAAAGTCTACAGCTGAACATACTCAAAATTGAATTATGTAAGCTGCTTTGAATCCTCTTCAGTGGGGAAAAGGGTGGGATATATATATTCCTTGCTAATTAGCAAGGTGATTTGTTATTATTACTCTTTATATGTTGTCATAACCAGAGATACAAATGCTCCTGAGGAATTGATAATATGTGATTTTAAACATCTTGCAGGGAAGGTGGTGTACTGCATTAATAGAAAAAAATCTAAACTATTAGTAGGTGTGAACAGTTTAACTCTCACACATACATTTCACAGTTTGTAAATGCATTAAGAGAGCAAGAAATTCAGTTTTTGTTACCGGCTAAGGTAAGGTTCCTGGAAACCCTAGCAGATAGTGATTTTGCAGATAATGAACCATTGATTCTATTATATGGGATCAATGGGGTTAGGTGTAAGGGATACCTTATCTACCATCAGAAGAATCCATCAGAGACCCTATGAATGCTGCAGAGACCTTCCAGAGGCAGTAGGGACCTTCAGAATGGGGACCACAGTGTGGACCCCTTTAAAATGGCCAGCAGAAGCTTTCCCCAGCCATTTTAAAGGGGTTGGCACTGGTTGTAGGAGCCATTCTTGGTTCCTGCAATCTCCAGAAGGTTTCTGCATAGCCAATAACAAGAACAGAGGCACAAATAACGAAAGAAGATTCTGCCCCTTGCAGTTAGTGAATTCACATACAAAGATTATTATATAAAGATTATGCCTGTATTTGCCCACAGATGGATACAAGAAATCTGTGCTCGCTTTTTTTTTTTAACATTTCATAGAATTTCTGATATACCATAAAATTTATTTTCCTTGTGATGCTCCCACTTTATTGACAGAAATGGAGTAGGGTGGCTGTCCTTGTCATTTTTTGTTATTCTCTCATGATATATTCAGAGCCACTTCGAGAATCTATGTTACATATTCTATCCCCCATGCAAAATGTGTTGCATTTATAGTTTTTTAAGCGCCTTAATACATGCATAAAACTAACAAGGACAAGTCCTCGCCCATAAGCTTGTCTATCTAAATAGACAAAAACATGAGGAAATGTGAGAGAGGAATAAGTAAAGACAGTGGACAAAGAAAACCAAGAGATATTATACAAAAATCAGCCATTAGGGAACAGATTAGCTGAGAACTTTGATATTGATATTTTGTCCTGCCATTTTTTAAAAGGACACTGTTGGGATATACCGTTTGCATGTGACAAACTATGTGAACAAACCTATTCTGTGTGATTTTCTATTCATGTATCTTCTTTTGCCCAACAATTCAACTGAATGGAGCTGCAAAACTCTGTGTGTAGAGACAACAGTGATTAACCACAGACTTATTTTTTGAAGTGTGAGATTGTGAGGATAGTCGGTTCAATTTATTATCTCATAGATTACATAATACCATTGTTGCTGAATTTCTGAATTAAATAGCTTATTAGCTTGTTTTCATTAATGTGTCTAGTCTTTGAGTGTTCGTTGGTGTGGGTACACCTGCAATAATCTCAAAAGGCATTAAGTGAGAAGAAAAGTGACCAAGAGACTCTGAATGGTGTAAAAGATAATCTGATGCCTAGAGAGGTTGTGACATCTTTGTATATTCATAGCACGGGATTGAAATTTTTAAATCTGCTTGGCAAGGAAGACACAGATGCATTATTTCGGATAACCAGGTTTATCTCTTTTGACACTTTTCTGATATCTCTTGATCATTAAGGGTTGGATTAAGTGGTAAAACTTTACTTACACGGCTGCTCTTCAGATCTTTTTACAAGGGAGCTTGAGTGCTTAAAATCTCCCCATTCAAATAGAAAAAAATCCAAGTCTTAAGGGTGGATTCATCCTGTCAGGGTGAGGCAAAAGTTCAGTGAGCCCAAAGTAGCAACCTGAAAATAATAATTCCACGTGTTACTTACAAACAATGCTTAAGTCAGTATGGCTTGCACAGGCAACGTTCTCCATGCAATCAATCCTAATTGTCTCCAGGAACTGGAGTTTGCATGGCAAGATGAATTGTATGAAGCCAAATTCCTTGAACCAGGTCACCTGCAGCTATGTAATTGTGAGGGCAGTTTTTGGATCACCCTGATCGCCAGAATGTTAGCAAGTCTAGCAAGGTTGGGCAAGTTGAAGGCAAAGATGGTCTAAATAAGCCCTAACTTGGAAGCTATGGTAAGGTTGAAGAGTACTGCATGATTCGTTCTGCCTTATTTTTGTGTTCCTTGCTGATCTCACTATTTTCTTCTTTGGGGTTTAGCTGACAGGGTGATGGTGGTATGCAAGCACCCTTGCTGTTTCTCATGTCAGTATTGAAACTGACAAGACTGTATAACCATATTGAGCCATATGCATTTTTTAAGAACATACATATTTTATATCTGGATGGTGCCAGGGCAGCTCAGCTGGCATGGGAGCAGGGAGGGGGGGCATGGGGAAAAATGGGATAAAGTGGGGCACTGGTGTGTCTTGAGGACAGGAAGGGGTGGATCCAGTGGCAGTGACTTTTGCTGGATCCTATCCCCCATCTTCTAACTAACACATCCCCTAACTCTCCTCAAACTTACACCAGTAAAACTGGTTGTGGCTGGTGGAAGTCTGAGGAAATCCATAGGTGATCAAGCAGCCTACCAAGACGTATGTAAAAACAATTTTTTTTTGCTTACCTCCTGCAGGCTGTCCTATCACCTCTCCCACCATTCTGTGCAACACGCACTCTGTTGGTGTGGCGTGCATGCTATAATGTGGCAGGATTGGACTGTTGGTATTATTACAAGTGATTGGGAATAGGAAGTTCAGAGGGAGTGAACATCTGGAATTGAAGGTTCAGGGGGAGTGAATGGTGGAGGGAAAATATTAATTTAGTTGCCTTTCTTATCTGTGAGGTGGCCCAGGGCAGCTTACAATGGGGAAAATAGAACAAGCTGTTAAAACACAACAATAAAGGAAACATAATTGATCCATAATCCTTAAACCCATAATCCATAAACCCTCTGCAACGTTGCCAAATCGCCTCCACCCAGGCAGGTGGAGCCTCTTTTAAAAGCAGAATAAAAAGCCAGGAGTTTAGGCAATATCTAAAGGAGGATATCGCAGGACCCAACTGAACCCCATATGGATTTTAATTAGGGACTTCCTGATTCCTACCTCAGTCTTTAGCCAGTAAACTGCCCTGGCTATGTAAATAAAAAATGATTTTGTTTGTTGCTTTTAGACAGTTGTGGATTTCATCTAGTGTGTTTTGCAGGGATCTCTAAAATATGACTGTCCTATATATATGGGGCTTTACACATGAGCCAGGCAGGTTTCCCATTCTGCCTGTGTTGTACTTGCCTATTCCTATACTGCCTATTCGGAAGTAACTCCCATTTATTTCAATGGGACTTTCTTGCAGGTGAATAAGAATGCATCCTAATGCACATTGTCAAAGGCATCTCAGAGATGGATACTGTAATAATGAGACAATAAGCACAGAAGCCATTTCACTCAGCAAAAGGGATAAACTGGAGCCAGTTGTCTGACAGTTGTGCCTCAGCTTGTCACCCTCTCAGTGGCAAATTGGCAATGGCACTAGAGCAGAAACTGCATTTTGGGCTGACCCACAACTGATATGAGAAAGGGAAAGCAGATACTTAGACCAGGGTGCCAAACACTACCATCTGGGACCTGTCAGCCAGGAAGGAACAGAACCACTGCAAAATGGTGTCTCCAATTCCCAGTTAGGCCAATCACCTGAGAAGGTCACCGTGGTCAGTATTGACCTATATTTATAAGCTGCAATTTATTGGTGACCATTTTCTTAGAGCCAAGATGGGAACATGCTGAGGGGGAATAGACTGCAGCTGCTGTCTCCACTAAGGAAATGAACCCACAACAGAAGGGGGTGGAGTAAACATAGCTCTGTTCCAAGTGTCTGTATAATAATACAAGAACATTTTATTTTCAATTGTCCGGTTAAACCTAAGACTGCTTGTCTTGTGCTTTGTCATGTGCTTTATTGGAGGCTGTGAAGGCAGTGGTGGATTGCATTTCTCTCTGTCTTCCTTCCTGGATTTCCTTTACAACATCTCTGCTCAGCATCACTGTTGATCAACAGAATTGCACATGAAAGCGCAGTTTAAACTCCCTTCATCTTGTTTTCATCCCCTTGTTGAGAATGCCTCTGTCATCTTTTTCTGATGTTCCTAAACAGGAAAACAAGCATGACTGTGAGACAGATAGAGGCTTTTTTTTTTTTTTTTAAAGATCTCTAGGTAACATTTTAACCTGCATCTTGTTCGTAGCACAGCATCCTAAGTAATGTTCCAGGAACTACTTTGCTGCTTGTTAAAAAGGATAGGACCCCAGAGATATCTTTAAATATGTCTGTAAAGTGAGAGGTGCCAGGAGAAAGATAATATGGCTGATTATAGTTATTTACCTTACATTTTCATTCGCCTTTAACTGGGTGTAATTTAAGGGCATGAAATCTCTTATTGGAACTGTATTTGCATTAAACAGCTCTAAGCAACCATGAAAGTGCAGAGGCTGAAAAATTGACAGGCTGGGTTCCTAGAATCCCAAAGTAGCATTTTTGTAATAGGCATACAAACAAATCAAATAAACATGTTTTGCTTCAATGATTTAAAAAATATGGTCCTTGGGGTGATTTGTCTTTTCCTTTCTTCCTTTTTTTGTTAAAGAAAAGGCTATCATTTCTAACCTTCACTATGCCTATCTCTAATTTGCAGCTCCTTCTAACAATCTGCAGCAATTTCAAAACCAGCTGTTCAGATTGCCAGTATTATGCCTTGGTTTAGGTTTCCAGCCTTAATAAAGAAGTACCGATTCCTGGATCATAACGCACTGCAGTTTCTTCTGGTACATATGACCCTGTATGCACACGGGACCAGGGGCATAGCTAATGAAAGTATAGTTCAGTACAGAAGGAAAAACGTTGCCCTGGAAGTGACATCACAACAGAAAGTGATGTCACTGTTGTATTTTCATTTTCTCAGGTTTTTTGGCCATAACCTTTGATAGAATGAAGATATTACACTCTGGTTTGTTTTATTAAAATATGCATGAAATTCCACATAGAGTTATATATAATATGACAGAATTATTCCTACAAATCGCCATTTCAACACACCACAATTTTTACATGACAGTTGTGTTTTCTACTTTTTTGGCCATAACCTTTGATTGAGTAGATATTACACTTCGGTTTGTTTTATTGCATTCTGCATTAAATTTCGTTTCCAATGAGGATGATGGTATTATTCATACGTACCAAGGTTTTCACGATTTTGGCCACTAGTGTCAAGCTCAGCTTGTTGCCCCCCCAGCCCCCCCCATTGCATCCCCCTGTACTTCTTTAGTTATGCCCCTGCCCTGGACATAATCCATTTCTTTCTTTGCCTATTCATTCTTTTCTGCAAACACTTGAGCATCTCAAATTTTTCTATTAGAAATCTTAGAGGCAGCCTACAAATTCAGAAGTATCATGTGATGCATTCCCAGAATCCCTCCAAAAATGAAAGAAGGAAATCACATATTTTGATGTAGTCCTATCTAAAAAGACTCTCCATTCTTATCTTTGGAAAGCTAGCATGTTAGGGAGTACGGGCTTAGCCCAGCCTTCTTGCTGGAGAAAGCATTCAAAACTGCCTGATCTGCTTTCATTGATTTACAGTCAGACTTGTGAATGCTCTGTTTTAATGCAACATTTTAACTAAGAAAAGGCTCCAGATTGATAGGTACCTAAATCCCCTTTTCAAAACAAACCTTTATTCTTTTGAAAATTCTCTCCTGGGTCTGTAACCTTAATCATACTTCCATTGAAATGAATGGGAGTTACTGCAAAATAAAAGTGTACTTTTGCACTTTTTTTTTCAAAATGTGGCTTTTTAGTTTGAAATTATGTTAAGACACATAATCTTAGATTATCTGTATTGCCTGTCTTCTAGCTCTTTTAGTGCCAAATGACATGTATAATCATATTTTAACATCCTCCATAGGTATGGTATCCAAAAGGTACCACCCCCCCCCGATCCCAGCCTCTCCCCCCTCCTTTGCAAACACAGAACATTTTAATTAAAGCTTGTCAGTCCAGATCTAATGAATACATTCACAGTAATGTTTTCATCTTCCAGAGGTGAACTTGACTTAAGAATTGTCCCTGATGATATCAGTTTAAAGACTACTTGAGCTGCTGGTTTAAGGAAAGTTCCTGTATTTTGTTCTATTGTTGCTGAAGAAAAGGCTTCAGTATAATCAAAACGGCAGTGTTTGTAACTTAATAAAGTGTATTGCAAGTAACTGTGAAAAGAGCAAGTGAAATTCGTGATTTTGAAAAGTCTGTTCTTTAAAAACCATGCTGGGAATTGATGATCAAATGCATGAGTTATGTACTAATATACTGCTTATATTAAATTGTCCCTATATTGAACCCAAAGAGGACTAATTTTTCTACTTCTCTGAAATAATTACTCCTTGATAAGTAGGGCATACCAATTTGATTTGGAGGGTGGGTCAGTTCTTGCCAAAAATGTGGAGGGACTGTCCCAGGCCAGTCAAATTCCTAGTCCATGTTTATGAACTCACAACTGCTTCTAAACATTTGGCTTGGGGCAGCCAAGTGCTGAAAGGTGCCACAACAGCTAAAATGTCATCCTATGAGTGGCATGAAGGAAGAGTTGCACCTTTCTTAACCCAGGGTGCAAACCTAACCTGGAGTTAAGCCGGCACAGTTAGGCCAGCAAAGTTTGGCCGGCACAAGGGCCACTGTGATTGGGTTAAGTGGATGACAGCATTCCACTGAGCTTTACACCGTTGAACTCTCTACACCGTGTAGCAGGTCTCCCCTGGACCTTCAGGCTCAGAGCACAACCAAATTAATAGCTTCAGCTCACTGTCCCAATAACCCCAATCTAGGTTCCAATCTTGGTTCTGTGCTCTAACGCGCTGCTCCCATGCAAGAATCACAAATCAATCCTTTAAGCAGAAATAAGCTTTTATTTAGAATAAGGCACAAGAGGAAAAGCCACTCTTGCCGAAAGCCAGCAGAGCTCTTCAAGGACTTTCCCCAATTAGCACACACACAGCACTAACATAACAAAACCTATTCTAATTTCTGCTCAGCAAGTCTCACCATCCTTGGGTTTCTCGAATGGCCGAGGCGGCGGCCCATTCTTTGCTCACACTGCCAGCTGCAGTCTCCTGGCCCTTGGTGGATTAGGACTTCGAGACAAAGAAACCTTCCTCAATTATAGGAACTCCACGAGACCCCACGAGGGACACCCACCAATGAAATATTTGTATTATTTGAATCACAATCAATTAACCAATCCTCTTTCATGTCACGTATATAGAATGTTACCGGTTCTGACCCAGGTGTGAACAATCTACTCTTTCTCTGATACCTCCCATCCAAGGATGTTCCCACAGGAGCCTCTTTTGATTTAATTTATGCCTCAGCTGCAAGCCTCCAGCGTTATCTACATTTCAAGGCTGTTTCTACATAGCTTTAGCCTGCAAGTGTGAATCATACCACCTCACTAAAAGCCTAGCTTCCTTCTCTGCATCTCTTTGATCTATCCCTCCCAAGGATGTGAGGCTACAACTTCTTTCCAAATTCTTCTAAACTTTCTATTTAACCCGTTTCCACCTTGACAGCCACCATAAAGCACTTTTGGACTACTCTCGGAGTCAGGGGGGATGGTGCGCATCTGTGAGCTGGTCTCTCTGACTCCGAGAGTGGTCCAAACATACTTTACGATGTCCCTTGTGCGGGCCAAACTTCACTGGCCTAACTGTGCCAGTCTAACTCCAGGTTAGGATTGTACCCCCACTTACCTCTGTGCTTTATTTATTTTACTGCTGTTGACTTACTGAATATAATCTGTGCAAAGTTTGAGACCACAGAATACATGGCCAGTTACAATCCAGTTGTTTAGTACGTAATCACATTTCAACGAAATGGGATGGACTCCTAGAACTAGAGTAGCATAGTGACTAACAGTGAAATCCTATGCATGTTTACTCAGGAATAGGTTTCATTGAGTTCAGTGGGCATTACTCCCAGGGAACTGTGTATAGGATTGCAGCCTTAGGCCGCAATCCTGTTGTGGTCTTGTGCTGTTGGAACTAGTGTTTGCCGCGAAAGACCCTTTATGGTGGTGCCACAAATACTGTAGCAGGAGAGATGCAACATGGTACAGTAGTATGTCTGCGTGGCTGGGAGGCAGGGGCAGGGAGGAATTGATTTGGGAACATTCCTGGGCGGGGATGGGGAGGACCAGGGGTGGGTGGGAGTGGGACAGACGGGAAATATCTCAGCAGCAAACTTGTACACCAGATCCTATCCTCTATTTTTTGGCCTACTCATCTCTTTTCTCCCCTTGGACTTACTAGCTATACAGGAGGCCTATACAGCACCAGTAGGTCTATGCAGATTTAAGTAACAATATTTACTTGCCTCTTGCAGGCTTCCTGAGTCACACGCACGCACACATGCACCATTGGATGGAGCATGCACTCCATCGTCACAGTGGCATCAGTGGCAATGGTGGAGGATAGGATGGGACAGTAAGTCACTGAATTATGAACCATACTAATACTATGGGAATAATACTTAACTGACCTGCCTTACAAGGCTGTTGTAAGGATCGCTAAAATAACATAATTATTATGTCCAGCAAGGAATTAATAGAGTACGGGTCATGAAACTCAGTAAGTATCAATAGGTGTGTGTATTAAGTTGCTTTAATTTCCTTAACATCTTAATTGTCAGTGCTAGAGACTATAACAGTTAAAAGAAAAAAAAACATATTTACTACAAAATACATGTAAAAACATTTTAGAATAAAAAAAAATTAATAGGGACTTTGTTTCCAGGCTAAAAAGTCTAAAAATAAACAGCGGTATAGTACTTCATTAAGCTGCCTGCTTGGAGTGATTTTGCCATTGATTCGTCTCAGGGCTAATGCTGGTTCATTCCTCATTTCATTGCTAATTAACATCAGCTCTGCTCCTGACCACTTGACCGCATTCTCTCTATGAACATGTGCTGGTTTGGCAAGTAGTAAGTACTGCTCCTTCTTACAGAACTGAGGGGTAAAAATAGCTGTCATGCATGAATTTTTCGGCCTCTTTCTTCTGTAAACTTTTAAGGCAGTTTCTATCTCCAGATATGCCATATGCTGAATTTGATCACACATAGTTAATATAGTCTATGACACATTGGATGTGCTGGATTGCTAATGTAATATGAATCTTTTCTAAAAGTTTGTTTTTCATCATACAGCATGTTAATCTTCCCAAATGGCTTTAAAAAATCAGAGGAGTCTTAAATGTGAGCGCTCTTACTTAAACAGAGATGGATTGTTTGTGGGGCGACCCAAAGCAGCTGCCCTGGGTGCCATTTGTGGAGAGGTGCCGGGACTGCTGCCTTCCTCCCTTGCATTCGGAATTGCTCCTAAATGGACGATGTGGCAGGGGGGAGGGCAGGGCAGGGATGGGGCGGTGATGTTAGGAGCGCGGTGACAGGTCACGATGTCACCCCACCCCACGCACCATCAGGGCCTGCAACAGCTCTGCACTTAAACTCTTAGAAAAAGCACAGTGCATATGTGGACTGGGCATGAAGAACTTTCAGAAGTTAGCCATCAGTTCAAATGTAGGATGATTAGAAACTATAATAAGAATTGGCAAATTGGGCTTTTCTTGCATCGTTGTTGTTAGTGGTCAACTTTTTTGGCAAGTAGGTCACAAGTAAAGGCCTCAATATGAGACCTTGTCCCTCTGTCGCACACTGCATTATATATGAAGCCCTTTGTGGTTTGGAGTGGTTTTGCTTCTAGTCAATCAAGATGGGAAATGGGTAGCTCTAGCATGGAGTTACGGAGGAAGGACTACATCAGCTATTTTCAACCACTGTGTTGTGGCACATTGGTGTGCCTCGAATGGTCCACGGGTGTGAAATGAGAGTTTAGGGGAAAGTCATTTATTTGTAGGGCCATGGGAGGAGGTGAGCCCCCTACCAGCAACTATGTCAACTGCCTTGTCAACTATTTTTTTTAAAAAGGGTGGTGTGCCTTGCGTGCCTTGTCAACTATTTTTTTTAAAAAGGGTGGTGTGCCTTGACAATTTCAGTGCCTTGTCAGTATGTTGTGAGATGAAAAATGTTTAAAATCACTGGACTACATGCTTGACTCCATGGCATCAGCCAGGCCAACAGTCTTCTTGCTTTTGTCTAAAAGTGCCATAGATAGTTGCTGGATGTGGGGCTGGTGCTATCATTAGGCCAACTAGGCAGACGCCTAGGGTACAGACTTCAGAGGGGTACAATTTTATACAGATTAGGGTTTTTTAATCCATGTAAAAAAGCAACTAACTATTTTTTTATATTAAGATAAATATCACAACAGTGCTTTGGTATTATACTTAATAATTATTATTAATTATTATATAATAATTATAAAGTCTTGCTAGCATTTGGGGCTAGCAAAGGAGTTTCAGAATGTCAGGTGTACTGTTGCTGAATTTCAGACACCTGCAAGCTGTGTGGTGCCCATGTATTTCCTTAGGAAGAGCTCAGTGTGTTCAAAAGATGAGTGGGAACTGAAAAATCAATGCACTGTTTGAAAAGAGAGAGTTGTTTGTGCAAAAAACACGTGTTTTTTTTTAAACTGTTATCTTTTGGTACCTCCCTCCACTACCGGTTTAGCACTAAGATGCCTCCCCCATCAGGGGACAAACTGTCACTGGAATAGCTCCATGTTGACCGATGGCATGAAGGATGACAACCATGGGAAGAACAAAAAGTGTAGCATTGCACAAAAGAGTGTTGCCAAGCAAGCAGGATATAGATGAAAATAGGAGTGAAATGCTACAATTATCATGGCTATGATCTGAGACAAAAACCTCTTAACAACTTAATGAAATTAGTTGCTTCTGTTCTGGTTGAAACGGTCAATTTTTCCATAAAACACAAGTAAACGGGCATTGTAAGAAAAATCTACTCAACTTGGCACAAAACAAATAGCATTATTGTATAGCCTTGGGTCAATTCCAGATCACAGCATTTTGCTTTAATTGAACTGAGTATTGCATTTCAGTTGTGTGAAAGTTTTTTTTTTCCCCATCTTGTTCTTGCATTTGGAAACATTCGTATTTCTGGACTAATCATAAAGTCAGCCTTATACAAATCTGTCAGTTGGGAACAGTCACTGGAGAGCAAACACGCCTGAGTGATAATCCTCTTTTGCCTACTCTAGAGTGGAATCCTTAGCTGCCTTGTTCATTGGTTAGATCTCTACAAACAATCTATTACTGTGATTCATTCAATGGGCTTGGGGCCCAGTTCCACAAACACAAACGTAATTTCATTCATGAAGTCAATGGGGGAAAAACCTCTCTTATTTACTTCTCTGGGTTTGGATACGGGCCAAAGTCAATAGGGTGAGTTATGTGAACAAAGCTGGTCACATGAATAAATACTGGCCAAAAAAAAAAAAATTGACCATACTCTAGCAATAATTGCCTAGTCCAGTTTCCAGTTTTGTTTTGCTGAATACCTCTCTGAACCACTCTGAGTTGTTGGTCCACTGGTGATTTATAACCAGTTCCCCACCTCTGTGATATACGCTGTGTTGTGTCATTGCTGTTTCTGCAACCTCATGCTCATACCAGATTTGTGGAAAGACTTTATACTATTTGTATAAGACTACTTGCCATCAGCTTGGTTATGTATTGATTTAGAAGTTTATACACTACTTTTTAACTTATTATTATTATTATTATTATTATTATTATTAATAATAATAATAATAATAATAATAATAATAATAATAAAAATAAAAATAAAAATAAAAATAAAAATAAAAATAATAATTCAATTTTTATTCCACCTTTCTGCCCAAGGGCATACAAGGCGGCTCACAACATCAAAAAGAACACAACAACCACAATGTATACAATAAAAACATATTAAAAACAATATTAAAAACAGTTAAAATTTAAACAACAAGCCCCATGGAACCCATAATTAAAAATAGAGTGTAAAAAATGCCAGCCTGCCTGTCAACAGTTAAAGTCTTGCTTAAATAAAAAAAGTCTTAAGCCCCCGCCGGAATGTTACGAAAGAGAGAGCAGTTCTTAGTTCTAAGGGGAGGGTATTCCAAAGTTGGGGGGCCACCACCGTGAAGGCCCTATTCCTGGCTGCCATCCCCCTCACCTGTCCTGGTGGTGGCACAGTCAAAAGGGCCCCCCCCAGATGATCTAAGAGTACGGATTATATGGAAGGAGGCGGTCCCTCAAATACCCCGGACCTGAGCCGTAAAGGGCTTTAAAGGTCAAAACCAGCACTTTGAATCGGGCCCGGAAAGGAACCGGCAGCCAATGCAGCCGCCGAAGCAGTGGCCCAACAGAGTCGAGTTTTAGAGACAGAGACAGAGTTTTAGCAACTCATAGTTACATCATTAAGGGCCTGGAGTTAGGCCAGCAAAGATAGGCCAGCACAAAGGACACTGTAAAGTATGTTTGGACCACTCTTGGAGTCAGAGAGGTCAGCACCCAGACGTGCACCATCCTCCTTGACTCCGAGAGTGGTCCAAACATGCTTTACGGCAGCCCTTGTGCCAGCCAAACTTTGCTGGCCTGACTCCAGGTTAGGATTGCGCCCTAATAAATATCTAAAAAAACACTGGTAAACAAATGAAATACAGAAAAGTAGTGGCCGCAGCCCCAAACAGTAAAGAATAGCCAACATCATACATGTACCAAAATTAATAAGAGAAACAATAAAAATAACAAAATCCAAATAAAGCACCAGAGCATAAGCTAGTAAGTAAAAGTCTTGGTGAATAAATTGATTTTAACCTTGTATCCGAACAATGTGAGCAAAGAGAATGTGAGCACCTCTCTTGTTTGTCAGGCGATTTCATGGGGCACCAGTGCCCAAGGTCCTCTCCCTCCAGTTACCGCCTGCATCACTTCCTAGGGCCAGAGCACTTCCTAGGGCCAGAGCACCCACAAAAGCGCCTCTGTTGCAGTTCTCAATGATGAGCATAGACAGTTGTTCAAGGACAGGTTAATGGATAATGGTTGTTATTTTTGTGATTTGGAGCAGGGTGTGTATGTTGTCTTTGCATTGGAATGCATGTGTCTTCGTACACATGCACAGAAATCACCTCACAATGCCATACCTCTGTATAGCATTCCATAAGCATTTTGGCAGCTTTTTTGGGGGGGGGGGAGGGACACAGCCAGTGATGTCATGCAGGGGGTACGCGGGGGTACGCGAGTACCGGTTTCTAGGATTACAGCTGGCCCCGCCCATTCGCCGACTCCGCCCTCTGCAACGTTTGAATTTCCTGCATGTTTGAGTTGCCTGCATGTTCTCAGAGCCAGGCAGGCAGGCAGGCAGCGAGCGGAGCCTTTCCTTTCCTTGCCACTGAAAAATGAGTTTCTCTGGGGTTTTAACATGATGCCAGGCCTCCTTAACATGTTCTGGGGGTGCTGTGGAATACTGTTGCAACTGTTGGGTCAGTTTAAAATCATCTGAGGCCTCAAAAAGGGCTTTTTTCATGTCACTTCCTGCCATGACATCACTTCTGGCTTATGATGTCACTTCCGGTGGGCGGGTCCCGACATGTGCCAATCAAAAGTGAGTACCTGTTCTTAAATCATTTAGATGACACCACTGGACACAGCTAGGAGACAAGTGTATGTATGTATGTGCTTGTAATTATAATTTTAATCTCATGATCAATACTTTTCACTTTTATTTAATACTGGGATAGTAACTTTCACTTACCTGAGTCTGAAATGCGCCATTTTTAAAGACATACTTTAACCACCGCAACTCACTGTGGGAAAGGAGACAGGGAATAGTGGAAAAGAACTCCAGTAGTCCCCAGAGAATAAATGATTGTGATCACATCCCTGAGTTATTTTGACGTAAAAAGTGGAATATATCTTTTAAAGAAGCTTCAGCAGTTCCTTGATACACTACAGGGTGGATTTTGGTGCATACAATGTGATTAATGGGTTTTGCAAAGCTCTAGGTGGCCACCAAAAGGAGGAGAATAGTGTAGTCATGGTATTACAGCACTATATTAATTCCCCCTTTTTCCCCTTAGAAAAAGATTTCCTGTTGAGGTTCTGGAGAAAAATAAGTTTCATTAGTTAAGCATCAAGTCAAAAGAGGGAGAGAGCACACAACAGCACAACAGGATTGCTTGTAATAAGCCTGTTCTTTTTACTGAAAATCCATTACTTTCTGCGCTATTAAGTGATGAAAGAGATTAAGAAAATAAAAGAAAATAAGCGGGACTGTCTTCGTAAATCTAATAAAGATGATAACACTGGAATATTTTGTCAAATTTGCATGTGAATTTATAACATTCTAATCCATTGGCAAACAGTGCTGTGCCGGGAAAGCCTAGATTTGTACTGTTCTTATAGGGATAAAAATTGCAGAACAATCTTTTGGCAAAGAAAGCTTGTTTTCCTTATGGGCTTCCATATGTTTTGTCACGAAATCCATATTTGTAGCCTCAGCACCCATATGTTTAGCTTATTATTTATTTTTTTCCCAAAGACAAACATGTTCTGTGGAAGTTGTTTTCTAGCCAGAATCCAATTACAAATGGTATTTAGTGTCAATGATCCTGATCCTACAAGCTGTTTTGCTGAGTCTACAGCTCCTAGGACCAGTCACGAGTGCCTGACAGTTAGCATGAGGGGACGTCGTGCTGGTTGTGAGATCTGAATCCATCCCAAGCACGTGCCCTGAAGGTCTTTAATGCAAAGGCATCAGTGCTATCCTGCTTACCCATGTAAAGCATAGTTGGTGATGCTCCTCTAAGTTTATTAGCCCTAGAGACTGTTACCGTTTGATCTGCAATGTGCCTGTCCAAAGCGTTAACAGTTGTGCATCCCAGCACTGTTTCTCTGTATGAAGTGGTTTTTATGGCAGGTGGACCTGTTCTTGAATGTGCTTTTAAACATTGGTAGCATGCGCGCACAAGGAAAAATAATTTTGTTTAGGAATCCTGTGAAGTGGCCAATGGCTCTGTGGTTTGGCAGGGAAGTATAAGGGTGATGAGGGTGAAAACAAATTTATTGGGGTGGTGGTTAGCAATAATGGGGAAATCAAAATTAAATAATGTCTAGCTAAGCTTGCCCACCCATTCACAGCTAGCTAAAATAATGTAAAGGTGGAAGGCTGAAAGGTTTCACTGATTATCTCCTTTTAACCAATGTCTTGAATCGCTTAAAGGAATTGGAATTAGGGATCTTTCTTAGAGCTCTTGTTTTCGTTAAGGAAAGAATTGGTGAAAGGTGATGTCATTCTTCTCTAAAACAGTTCAAAAGTACAATGAGTACAAAAGTACTCTCTCTCTCTCTCTCTCTCTCTCTCTCTCTCTCTCTCGCGCACGCACGCACGCACGCACGCACACACACACACACACACACACACACACACACACACACACATTTAGGGCATAATCCTAACTTTCCAGCAACAGGGTAATGGCAATACAGTTCTGAGGTAAGAGAACAAATGTTCTCTCACCTTGAAGAGGCCTCCATGCCCCCCCCCCCCAATTGCAGAATGCAGCACATGCCCTATTGGCACTGTAATGTCAGTTTCCTGAAAGATGATTAGGATTGCCCCCTCAAAGTCACAAGCAGGATGCAAGTTGTCGATTTGACTGCATTCAGGAGAGATAATGAAAGAGAGCATATGTGGGTCTAGGACGAGGCTGCACCAGTGACAAAGTCAGCACTTGTAGGAGAGCCCCTTCAGGTGCAGGGCCATAATGGGCTCTGATTGCACCTGGGGCAAGGCGATGTCGTGAAATTGTCCCCTATGTCACCGCGCCCCTAGTGCCACCGCCCTGGCCTCTGTGCCTGCTCCATTTCAGAGCCAAACAACCGTAGGGGAGGATGGGCCAAAAAATGCTCTGGCTTCCCCCTTGGCGCCCTGCCACAACTGGCATCTGGAGTGCCCACCCCCCTTGCAGCACCCTAAATACTCCTCTGTTCAGGTGGCCTAAGGGGATGGGCCAGAATGTATGGGAGAAGGCTGCCCCTCAGATAACCTGGACCCAAACCATGAAGGCCTTTAAAGGTCAATACCAGCATCTTGTATTGGACCTGGAAATGAATGGGGAGACAGAGTAGTCGCTGAAGCAGTGGTCTAACAGAATCAAGCCACCTTGATCTAGTAAGGGTGCAATCCTTGCGCATTTAGGCTGGCACATGTCACTTGTGCAGGCCTGGGAGTGTTGTAAATGTGTTATAAGGCACATCTGTGCCAACTCCAGAGCAGGTTAGGGTGGCGCAAAGATGCCCGCCGGCCTGCCTGTGCCAGACGACTCAAGTATGGCCGCATGTTCACTTTAGTAGAGCATTATGTACCAAATTGGATAAGACAACGTGGTTCCATAGATTATGTAAAAGTTTGATAGGATGTTAGTAGGCTATCACAGTAGGCTATCAGTTTCATTTCTGTTGAGCATCTCATTCTTAAACATTTGATTGTGCTTGCTTGTGAGGCTTACCTGTTTAGTTTTCAAGCCATAAGGCATTTTGTTCTTGTTGTTCTTGACCATTTTGTTCTTGACCATTCAAAGTTCTAGGAAGTGTTGTCCACAGTACCATTACCAGTGAATATATTTTTGTTTTACTGTGTTGCGGTGAAGCAATCAATCATTTTCAGAACTGTCTTCCCAGATTGAGGCAGAAACTCTCACAATGGGTGAAGCTAGTGAGCTGCCACGTGCAAGTTAACTTATGTGGTTTGATTAATGAACTAGTAAATGACCTTCCAAAAATTATGACTGTGCAGAGTAGGTTGCTGGCAGGTGGAAATTCTGGGATCTGATGGTCAGACATCCCTCAGCTTCCTTCCTGAGCTATACAATCTGCAGCTGCATCCAAGTTATATTAGATGGAAACCTCTTAGTAATCAAAAAGCAGTACAGTGCTTTGATTTTCATCTGGACAATTATTCTAAGCCTGACATGTATGATCCATAAAAACATGTTGAGAATGTTCTAAAATACTGAATGTATAGCAAAGCAGTAAACAGTGCCAAATACCATTCATGGTTGTTGTTGTTTTTTTTAAAAAAAACCTTTATTATATTTATTTTCTTTTGATGGAAAGCAGTGCTTCCTCCACCCATTGCACAGTTTCTTTCTTGGGAATTAGAATTTAAAACTAAATATATTTAACAATTTTCGAAGCAGCCCTCTATCTCCCCCCACTGTTCTATTCTTTGCCATATTGCCTCACCGCATAAGCACTTGTATCTCCCTCTGATGGCATCCAGTTTCCATTCCATTCACAGTGGCTAAGGATCATATCTCTGATCCACTTAGAAACACAATGATCTCTACCCCTGAGAATGCAAACGCTTTCTCAGTCAATCTATTGATCTACCGGGTTCTATTTCTGGCTTTCCATTCACTCACTTGCTGTTTGGGATGCTGGATATTCTTTCTGGGGAAGATTGAACTCTCTTACTAGGAATTAGAGGAACAGTTCTGAAGAACCTAAATATAGCATTTCAATGGAACCTAAGCATGTTCACCTATTGGCTAGATTGCAGTGAACTTTATGGCATCATTTGCTACATTTTAATTTTGATAAGAATAGTTCAACAAAACTTGGTGGTAGGATGAGATTGGGAAATTGGACTACTTGAGACACCTGAGATGAGACCATTGAGTTTGATTATGAACATAGAGAAATAGTTAAAAGAACAATAATAGTCCAATCTTGAGCTGCCCATGGGCCCATACGAACAGCGGTAGACACATCCCATGCTGTTCGACCCCTTGTCCCACGGCAAGGGCGCAGGACAGATGATACCTCTGCACCAGCTATTTTACTGGCACAGATCCTGACCTCCGGCCCGCACGGAGGTCAGGATCTGATGGCGAAGGTCACCACTGGTCCCACCCCAAGCTTCTCCTCTCCCCCATCCAGGAATGTCCTCCTGCCCTGCCCGGAAACCGTGCAATGCCTGCAGTTGGTACAATTACCACTCACCGGCTTGCATTACTGCCTCTGAGTGGTGTGGAGCTGGTGCTGGCCTGGCAATGGCGGTAAGGCCTTCCCGCTGGAAGTATAGTCACTTTACGGTACCTTCATGACAGAGACAAGGGTGGTATGCTTGTTCTGCCTGGTTTAAGCCCAATAGGATTGGGCCCTAAATTAGTTCAGATTTATGAATGCTCAGAATTGATAAACTGAATTTATCCACCACAAAGCTGAAAGGAAGTAAAGGATCTTTCCAGCAAGAACTATATAGTTTCACCATGGACTTTGTAATAGCCATTCTACTGTTGTCACTATACTAGTCTCTTTCCACGATTCTTTCACACAGCACTGGAGCCCACCTCATAGTTTAGGAAGCTAGACGTTGAGAAATACTGGCCCTAATATGTTGGCTTGAGCCATGCCATTTAATTGTTGATGGTTTATTTCTCAACCAGTTTTTATCCTAACCAGCACTTGGGTTTTTGTCATTGTCATCTTTCCTCAGAAACCTTCCTGTGACCTTCACAGAAATGTTCCATATAGTATGAAAATAATTCTGAAAAATTGTGTTCCCCACTAAATGCTGTTAGAATTGACTAAATTCCATAGAAATACAATTGCGTCTTCCTTTTTTTTTGATGCTACCTTTCCTTATGTTATGGTTTGACTCAGTATGTATTGCAAAGAGCCCAAGTTAATGCCGTTGTCCTCCTTTATCAAGGAAATTCTGAAGAAACCACAATAAGGCAGCTGTGACCCTGTCAGGGCTTATAACTGAAGCCAAGAATAGAAAGCAGTACTTCATACATTTTCTTAATGAGTGTATTGTTGTGCATGTGTTTTTTTTCCCCTTCAGTGTGCTGGTTCCTTGACACACAGCCAAGTTAGGGGTTGTCTGTAAATGCTTAGAGCAAACTTCATAAATAGCCTGAGATGTATGAAGTCCTTGAAGATCAAATAGTTACCTCTAAAAAGAAAAAAAAGGGCGCCTTCTGCTGGCCAGACTTCTAGAAAGCAACTGGCATAGTTTACTAAAGAAGTCTATTAGTACAGCAAATATTTCTGAGTTGGAAGATACTTTCAGGCCAAAGCTATTTTGTGTCCCTTGTAGAAACCTGACCTGTTGTGAGTTAGAGGTTTTTCTACCCACCTTTCAACCCAAAGAATGCATTAATTCTCATGCAAAAGCAGGAGACTTGATACCTCTATCCCCTCCTCATAGTTTCCACCCAAATTCCACCACTTGCCCTCTTGCCATGCACCACTCATCTACCTTTTATGTGAGAAGATACTCAGTTTGCTTTAGCATGAGTATGATGGGATTGTGACTGGCCCTACCAATTTAATGAACAGGTGAGAGGCATGATTGCTGCTGACCCACCCAAGACCTAGTGAAGCAGCTGTTTCTGGTGATGAATTGGCAGGAGAATGGTAAGACTACCATCAGCAGCGGTGCCCTTTTACCACCTACTACTACTACCTTCCATCCCGCCCACTGCTTGGCCTTGCTGACCTGCCCTTACCCCTACTACAAGGGCTACTGGTACCTCCTCTACCTGCTGCTATCATTTGAAAGAGGCAGAAGGAACCAGAAAAGGAAGTGCATGGAGAAGGAGGAGAATAGCAGTGACGTAGAGCAGTTTTCCTCAACATTTGTCCAGCTGTACCACTTCGCATGGTCCACTTATTGGAAGTACCACTGGAAGTAACTGGTGATTATGTGATAGCCAGTTACTTCCAGATTGCGTGGCCAATCATAACACAACAAACAATCAGGGCAGATGATACGGTTTTTTCAAGCGTATGAAAAGCACATGCTGAATCTCTGCTCTGCCTGCTGGTTCTGTGAGTACCACCAGACACCACCTCAAGTACCACCAGTAGTATGAATACCGCTGGTTGAGAAACACTGGCTTAGAGCTTCCCCTTCAGTTGTTCCGCGATCACACCATAAGTGGCCATCATCTGCCTGTCACTGTGCCACTCCACACCTGCACTGCAGCACTGAGACTCCACACTTGCACTGGTGGGACTTCTCTAGATCCTGGGGGTGATGTCACTGCCACCCCTCCCTGCCCCTTAAGGGAGCAGAGGACATGGCTTCCCTGGCTGGTGGGTTGGGACCCACCAATTTGAGAAGCGCTGAGTTAGACTTTTCCCCGATATTTCTGAGTGACAGTTTTCTGCTTTTCTTACTTAATGGCATGGAATGTGTTCTGGCTTTTAGCCTTCATTGTTATTGTTCCTTTAATCAAACTTTTATACTTTGTGTATATAAACCTAGTTTTATACTTAGTTTAAACATGTGTTGGAAAATCCAATATCTTCACACAGCACCAAAGTTAGCTTTATATATATAGTTTCTGCACGTATAGCAATATCTGTTTTTTCTTCAAAAGCAAGAGAGAGATTGGCAGGGGAAAACGTGAGATTAAGTTCAACTTTTGGAAAGTACAGTCAGCAGTCTCAGTTTATAAAGGTGGTATAACTGATTTATAAAGGTGGTATAACTTTTGAACATGTACTTTCCAACTGAGGAATAGTTGTGAGATTTAAAATATGATTAATTTTTTTAAAAATTACATAAATTAAGTGAATGACCCATTAAAATGGGATGCTGCCACCAAGATCACATGACCAATTCAGATCAAGTTATATTATCTTTTCTGCTGGAGCCGAATAAGAATTAAGAAATTACTATTCCAAAGTAGTGTTGGATATTGATCCTCGTTTACAATTGATCCTCATCACTATAACTACCTGGAATTCCATTGTGTTGACAGCAGCATTCCACTGAATCTTTCTTTCACTGTTAGCAAAGTGTATTATAAGGAAGAGGGAGAGGGGGGAAAAGAGCTGCTAATTAGTTGTTCTGCTTACATACTAAATGAAGTCTTGTCTTGCCGAGAGTTCACTTGTAAGCAGCAAGACATGTCTAATGTAAGGTAACCCTGAACTGGCAAGCAACAAAGTTCCATTTAGTCCACCACAGCGGCTGATGGGTCATATGAAAAACCACTATTGCAGCTCAGCCAATAGGATAGATATCTCATTTCAGACCATGGCTTTCACAATATAACCTGACTAATCAAAAGTGTTTTAGTATAGCTTATGTGCGATCTGAGTAGTACATTTTTGACTTAAGCCTTTATTTGAATGTATGGATATAACATTAACATAATCAGAGATATGAGGTCTCCATATCATGTATACAAATTTACCTGTGAGTAAAGTACTATTGAACCCAGCAGTATTTACATTTTAATAAACATGCATATACCTATCTTTTATATTCAGTTTTTCAATTTTTATACGTTCCTTTGTATAAACTACTGTGTTGCACTCCATATGTTTGAGATGACATGAGCTAGATCATTAAATGAAGTATAATAAGTTGCAAAGCAGAAATAAGTGGCAAGAGAAGAAGACACTCTAATGAAGAAATTTAAATTTGGATTGTTTTGTTGGATAGTAGGATGTGGCTCTGGGAGTTTGTCATGGTCATGGGTATAAAGAGCTCCTACACTTTCAGATTTACCACTACACCACTGCTGTCCATGGTTTGGGATCAGCATTGTCCCAGAAAATCCACACAAAAGCTTCAGGGAATAGCACTCATAGTTTTGGGCCTGATCCTATCCTTTTCCGCAATGCAGTCTCAAGGTAAGAGAACAAATACAGCTGCATCGGCACTGGAAAGTTAGATAGGACTGGGCCTTTACTCTCTGAATGCAGAGGACAAACAAGTCTGTCTTTCGCAACGTACATCCGTAGACATACACACAGCCATTGTTCCTCTGTTGAGAAATTCCTTCTAGTCCTCTTGCCTTGGTACAAGTTATTGATGCTCTCTAGAGAACACACACAGCCTAGATTGGACAGAATCTTATAAGTCGTAGAGGATATGGAAGGCTTTCACAGGCCTTCCATCCAGCAAATGTCCAACTGCACTGCTTGCACATATGCTCATAGATAGGGTAAGCATAATTGGGCATAGCCTAGGGGAGTAAGGGCCTGATCCTGAGGCTCATATTACCAGCAATACATGCTTAATGTGCTGTAAAGCATGTTTCCTACAGTGCAGGAGGGGAGGCAGCACCAGTTAGAGCCTAGCCTGGCCTCAGCACCAAGAGGAAGGGCAGCCAGCGCTCCAGCACCACTGATGACCAGTAAGTACATTTGGGTAGGTGGGAGGAGGTGGTGGAACTGGGCAGAGGGAAAGATCGGGCCTGCACAGGGGCTAAGATCCAGCGGTGGCTTCCACCACCGGATCCTATGCCCCATCTTGGGCTGGGCAGCTTGACAAGGGGCTGCTCGAGTGTCCGCCTGCAAAATAGCTGGCAGAGATTTAAGAAGTCCCATTGTGGGAGCTGGGGCTTTTCCCTGGGGAAGAGGACAAGCAGAGGCCATAGCATCTGCCGTGAATCTCCCGGGATGCAGTTATAGCCATTTGGCTACCGCTGCTCGTATGAGAGCCAGGCAGCTCAGGATTGGGCTGTCCATCTTCTAGGTATAGGTATTGCATCTAGTGTGTTTCAAGTGCCTATACTAGTGTTTATCTGAAAGACAAAACTCCCTTCGAGAAGGTCCCTTTGGAAAACTGACCTTTGGGCTTTAGTAGGCAGGATGTAAAGTCACATCCAAGATGGGAGATAATTTGATATTTTCCTGTCTAACTTGTTCATTCCAGGTTCATACACTAGCAGGATCATTTTTGTCCAGTTTGTAAGTTAACTTACCATTTGGTTTAGCCAACCTGAAGTAGATCTTTTGAATCTTTGAAATTCATGTGCACAGAACATGAGTTTAGGTTTTTTTAAGAAAAGATCACCTATTTCATTTTATATCTTTTTTTGGAAAATTTGCTGCCAACTACAGCCCAGTTCATTCATTCTGTCACTCCAGAATGTTCCGTTCTTACTAAATATGATACCAGATGCTGGTGAATAGTTTTATAACTGTCGTTCGCCAGATGTTTCATCCAGTAGCATATAACACTGGTTTGATACATTCAGTATAAATACATTTCCCTTGAAACAATTCGTAGATTTTTTTTTGCTGCTTAAAAAAAAATCTCCCTCTCTTTCTGCCTTCCCCTTTCAATTAATGTGACAAGTAACAACCATGGTTTTTCATTACTTATACTTGGTAACTGCGGGCAACATTTTAGTAGCATATCCATTAAAGTGAAATGAGGCACAAAGCTCAATTGTAACAATTTTAAATGCGCACCAAAGCAAAAGTAGGCTTTGCTTTGTTTTTAAGGTTAAGAATGGTCACCACCTTATAGAAAGCATTGGAAGTAAAGGTAAATTTTATTCCCCATGAAATGCTGTGATGGAAAAAACCCCACAGACAATAGAGATCCATTAGAATTCAATACCAGTCTGTTTGTGCCTTTCTTGCTCCCTGCAGACAGATGGGCTGTATTCATCTGCACCTGAAAGTACCACTTCGTTAATACATAAATTCGGGGGTGGGGGTGGAGTTCTTTGCTTTCGACACAATTAATTGAATAATTTTAGCAAAAAGTGAGAGATTAATAAAACAATGCAACCTCGATACAAGCAACTATTCTCGTGGGTTTTGAAGGATTGCAGTTTGTGGACACTGCAAAAGCTAAACTGGGAAATGCCTTCTGTACTTCCTTTGCAGTGAGGCAACCGAATTGCCAACACTTGGATGATGTGGCTCTCTGCATGAGTCACTGCTCTGGTAGAGACTGGGGCAAAGACGGGAGTGTGTCTGGAAGGCTGGAAAGGAGGCAGTAGGTGCAGCAGTACCATTGATGTGTTATTCCCCTTTCCCAGCCTTGATTTGCCTTCCTGTTCCCATTTGGGCAAAGGAGGCTTTACCCTGGGAAGTGAATATTTTATTCAGGGACCCTACTTGGATGTCTACAATCTGTCTTTATTTCTCCTTGACCCTGTGACCCAGTTCTCTGGACAAGAGGGGTTCTGCCTGTTTCCTTCTCAATTCTCCGTTTCTATATTGGTTTAAGGGATCGGGAGGAAATTATTCTCACCTATAAATACTTTCTGGCCTGCTGTGCAGGTTTTCTAGTCCCACGGCCCCACTCCTGTACCACGAGACCTTGCTGTCCCCATTATGAGGGTTACTAAGCTGGTCTCCCTGTCAGCTGCCCACTCCAGCGCTCCCTCCTATCATGGTGTCGCATGGTGAGGGCTAGCACTCGCAGCTAGCACTTTTAGCTAGCAGCACAAGTGTACTGCCAATGAAGAGGGCCTTAGGATTGTGCCCTAAGTTATTACAGAATAAATGTGAAGAACCTTCAGTAATGTATAGGGTGATCTGAAAGTCCTAATTACCCCCATATTGATTATTAGAATCAATGCAAATTATTACTGTTAACAATCTACAGTAGATCAAAAGTCTAATGAAACATGCCTGTTGGCAAGATTTATTCCAGAGTCTGAATGCGCACCATCGTTTTCCAATAATACAATAATTAGCAATGATTTCTTTAACCCATGGAGGTAACAAGACTTTTGGATCATCCTGTGTAATAGTGAGGGCAGTGGGGCTCACAAGTCCTTAAAATGAGCATGAGCGCCAGTGCCGTACTTTCTGGCAGGCTGTGCAGGTTTTCCAGTCCCACCACCCCACCCCTGTACCACAAGACTTTGCTATCCCCATCATGAGGGTTACTAAGCTGGTCTCCCCATCAGCAAATGCCCTCAGCAGATGCTAGGTGGGGCAGCAAAATTGCTCCATCCCACCCTCAGCTGCACTGCCCCCCCTAGTGATGTGGCTCCGGGAGCCACTTTTTTAAAACAAACAGAGGAGAAGTGCGGCCTCCCAAAGGGTCTTCCAAGAGCCTGGGAAGGTCCTATTTTGGGGGTAGCAGCAGGTGGGTGCCACCTCCAGGAGGTGGAGTTGTGCCTCCAGGTGCTGACCACTCCCAGGAATGCCTCTGCTGAGGGTGTTTATAAGCATGTTCCTATTCGCATCTGTGAAGATTTGGAGGGCTTGGGAAAACAGCAGAACGCTGGGCAGGGGTGAGGACAGTAACCATCTCATCTCTCCAGTCCTGCTGCCTAGAGTTGCTGAAGAAGACATGAGACAGTAGCCAGAAAAACAACAACAACCATCAAGCAAGAATTAAAATGTGGTCATTATTATAGGTTCTGTCCAGAAAGACATTATAAGAGTATTTTCTGCCTGTATTCAAGAGTATTTCCTGCCCTTATTCTTTTGGTGTATTTGCTATCATTATTGGGATAAACTAAGTCATAAGATGGGGAAGGGGTGCATGGGTTCAGGCTTGTTGTTTTTGCAAAGTCGCAGCTGGATACTTCATTTAACTGGATGGTGATGTGGCTGTCAACGTGTTATAAACACGTTTCCCTCAGTCTTCTGCTTCGATTTAACACATTGGTGTAGCATTCCTTTTTTCCTTTTTTTTTTTTTTAAATGGGATTCTTTTGCCCCTATTTTTTCCTGTAGAATATACTGCAGTTTATATAAAACTGGGACAGCCTAGCAGGGGATACCAGGACAGTCCTGTCCACAAACCATCTTCAGGGGATAATAATATCAGTGGTAAAATGACTGCCATGACAATTGCAGAGAAAGGTGAATTGCAGTGTATGTACAATAAACATTCTTTTTTTAAAGGGAGAAACCTAGAGAAATCTCTTAAGTTCAGTATTCATTTTTGTTAAACTTGCAGCAAAAAACCTCACTGAACTCACGGCCTGGTTCCTGTAAATGTTTGACAATGGCAGGAAAGGGTAACTAAAAGAAGTTTTAAATATTCATTAGCAATGTTGCTCTTTTCTAACATTTCAGTAGCAGTGAGCAGTAAAATGTTCCATAACATCAAATGCTGGATCTTGTACCATTTTGTGGAGGCCTATTATTGCAGCTGAATGTAGAGTTACCACGATGTTTTGCCTGGCAGGGTTCATGTGCCTTTAACAGCTGTGTGACAGGCATACATTCTCTAAGTGAAAACTCTTCGTGGCATGCAGATGGAAGAATAGGAAAGGCTGCAACCACTGAACTTCTGCTTGTCTCACAGCTGTGAAGGGCATCTGAACCGTACCAGAAAAAAGTTGGCAACTCTAGATGCATATTAGCATGGTGGGGAAAACTTGCATAGGTTTGCATGATTGCAGCATAGCATTCCATGATAATTTTTTAATGACAAAAATACAGTATTTGCAGAATTTGTTCCTTCATCCCTGTGCATCCACCCTGTTTATCTCAAAAGGCATTTCAGGGTGCAATCTTAACTTTCCAGCACCTGGGTAGGGGCAGTGCAGGTCTAAGCTAAGGGAACAAATATTCCCTTACCTTGAGGAGGCCTCCATGACTACTACTCTACTGTAGAATGCAGAACATGCCCCATTGGCACAGCTATGTCAGTCCTGGAAAGTTGGTTAGGATTGCTCCCTCAGATATCATGTTGCTTATCAATGTGTATGTATTTTTTCCTCAATGGCAAGTTAATGGAGTCTATATGTACTGAGCTGAGGAAAGCTAGAAGTGACATTCTGTATTTCAATGGTTCTCAGACTTTTTAGCACTGGAATCTACTCTTTAGAATGGCACATGTCGGGACCCACCAACAGAGATGTCATGGCTCGAAGTGACATCATCAAGCAAGAAGTACCTTCACTGTGATTTAAACAAATGGCACTCCCAGAATTCCAACTGACATTCTTGGACTGCAGCAACTGAATAGACATGAAACATCCCTGACAGAAAGCTAGGACAAAATATTATGTAAAATCACTGAACTAAAAACTTTTTAAAAAACCAAAAAAAAAACCCCTCACTTGAAAATTCAAACTGTTAACACTCACAAAATGAATATAGCCAGTGTGAGGTCTGCAGCTTCCAAGATGGCTGTTCCCAGCTTTCCCATGCCCCACCTGACATCAGGTCACAACCCCCAACCCACAATTTGAGAAACATAGCTATTTTGGCATCTGCAATTGCAAATTAAGACATAGGCTCCTTTGAATCTTTTCGTCCTACCTCAACATGGTGGTTTTTCCTTTTTTCGTAGATGGCTTAAGTACCAATATGAGGTTGTACCAATGGGTTTTGTTTTCAGAACCCCATTTTCATATTTTGCTTAAAGATTCTTGCATTTACTCATCTTTAGCAGCAGTTGTAACATATAGCTTTTCTGGTGGGTGCCATCTTGAAAACCCATAATTCCCCACGACACAGCATCATCCTTGGGCAATGCGAGTTTAAAAAATGGCTATAGTCCAGAAAAATGGTGCAGTCAGTGTCATGACCACCATTTCTTTAAACTGCACTGCCCCAGGATCACATGGGAGGTGTTCTCGAATGGATCTGGTCCCTTCAGATATATCCCAAACAAGTGGTGCAAGACCTCAATGGTCTGAAATAAAATGAATTATAATGAATGTTCTCAAAGTGTGAATGAGGTTCAGAACTGGTGGGATGTTGTTGTTGTTTTTTAAATGCAAAAAAATAGCAGCTTCATGATTTGAATTGGTAAAAATGCTTCCAGGAAGAGAAAAATGATGATTGGCAGCTGTAGAAACAATTGAACTACAAAGAATAGCTTACAGGATTGTTGTTGTGTTTCATTATTCCCAACGTGCTTGCTGTTTGTAAAATCTTTGTCAAGGGAATTTAAAATTCTTAAGGAGCAGCTCAATACACCGTCATGCAAGCTTAAGTTTTTACGAAATCAAAACATGATTTCGAACAATACACAGCGCCACCAATCCATCAGGTCATCTGTTCTTTTGTAGTTGAAAAGTGCCGAGTTTCCCTTCCCCAACTTTGATGGTTCAAATCCAACTTTCCTGCCAACAATAACTGTTTTAACTTAATATAAAACAATAGAGGAAATCCGTATGACCGATCTTCTGCATCACATTTCGTTGCATTCCAGGTATAATCAATCATATTTGCAATGATAATAAGCTCACTAAATAAACCATGTGACTTCCTTTTTTTTAAATGAAGGGGCCAAGGTGCATTACTGCAGCTGCACCTGCAATGGCCTGTTCCATTTGCTTGACAGGAGTCTTCAGTCCTATTGCATTTTCATGCAGGACTGCAGCCTAAATCCACATTTTGAATGTGCTTAATTTTTAATTTTCAATCAGCCTTCAGAACTTTCCTCTCCTTCTCACTCTTTTTGTCCCCAGAGATCTGTGAGAAATAAACTTGTTGAAACACTGGCTTTCACCTTTCCCTTGGGCATCTTATATTGTGTTTCAGAAAAACACGAACCACAGATTTTTATTTTAATGTTTATTTTTTAAATATGAGGCTATGTGGACAATATTATTGGTGCATTTCTCGAAATGTGTCCAGAATTCAGACCTGCAGGCTATGGAAATGGTGGTGTGAAATTGGCCCAAGACAGTTAATAAATTCTGAGCAGAAATGCATAAATCAGCAATGGGTGGTGTTTTTTTAAACTTATTTTTTCCTAAAGGGGGTGCATGCCAGAGGAAAATGTCTTTGGAGAATTGTTTTATATCATTTCAGAAAATAGAGAAAAGAATCTAGCAATACCCAGTGCTGGTTAGCAGATTGTCATTTTTGGGTTTGATGTTCCTGGGTTTAATTGTCTTTCATGTGAACAATGGCAGGAGCTCTCTAGTGTGCCATGTGAGCATGATAAAAGGGGGCTGTTCTTGCATAGCAATGCCTTTTTTTTATTATTAGCGTAAAAAATTAGCAAGCTGGAAGTCATTAGAAGGAGTTCCACTGGCATTAATTGTAATGCAGCCGGAATATGTTTGCAGACCAGTGCGGCAAGACAATAGCAGCAGGGGGGGAAAAGGCAATATTAATAGCCTTTTACTTGTTGTATCATTTTAGCAACCCTTAATAAGGTGTCTGCTGTCAACTGGAATTTATTAAAATAAAAAAGACATGGTAATTGATGTATTGCAGTAAGTATGGATGAGGGCTCAACTTGATTAATGTATGAATTGGCTTTTTAAGGCATTTTTAAAAGGCTTCTTAACTGGGTCTTGAGAGATGGCACAAACCCACTGTAAACTACCTCGCTACAATTGGAAAACAGCCTGACAGCTGCTGATGTCTCCTGCGGTTTTGCTTCTCCCCCTTTTTTTTGATCAGAGAAAGGGAAGTAATATAGTCCTTGTCAATAATTGCAGTGCTTAAAAAATCTTATAAAGGGATTTCTATTTGTGTGTCCCCCCAGATAACTTTTCAAAGGTTAAATTAGTTTTACTTGTGCATGCTTCAAATATTTGTGCTTCCAATAAAGATCAAGTTTTATTTTAAATAAAGTGTTGTTTTTGCAAGTTGTTTGAACCTTGCAGTGTTCATGCTATAAACTCAATACTACTTTGGGAAGTAAAGCTCTGTATTTTGGGAAACAGATGTCTTTGTACATGAGAGTACTGTATATTTTGCAATTACCCTTACAACTCTGAATAAAGACTCTGGACACAGGCTTGGGATAATGGGTAACTTTATTAAAATTAACATGGGAAAAACCTGCAGCAGGGGATCGCAAACCGCCCCCCAACGTGTGGGCTACTCTTTGGAGGAAACGGCACTAGCCGTAACTTCCCCCAGGCGACACGGGCATGACAGCCTGGCTCTGAGCCCCTCTGGTCCTCAGCCCAGGAGAGCTTATCTCCACCAGCCCCGGAGGGTCAAGGCAGCAGAGTCTGACAGAGCCCACCAAGGCTGCGCTCCAGCGGTGGATTCTGCCTGAGTCAGCCAGGGGACCCGGTCAAGCGTCGTCTGAGTGGTCCTGACCCATCCCCTAACCTTACTGCCTCAGAACTGTTTGCCAGGATCCCTAAACCCTGCCAACCCAACCCGCATGTAACCTGCCACACAGGGGGGTTAGCCTAGTGCTTAACCCCCACCGCCCCAACGAGCAAGTGCGTATTCTGATGATGATGATGATGATGATGATAATAATAATACATGTATTTATATACCGCCTTTCTTAAGATCACTAGATTTCTCTAATGACTGTAACTCAAGGCGGTTTACATAGGCAGACTTTTATTCACAAACCTGAAGGTTTTTACGATTTACAGAAATGTTCTATCTTTCAAGAACAACACTCATACAGATCTTTCTTTCTGGATTTAGCCTTCTTCCTTAGCCACCCGTCTGTCTTCTGCTGGCTGATAAGAGGCTCCCCTGCTCCCACCAGAGACATAGCTGACTTCAGCACACTCCTCCTCCCACGAGGCAGCTGGAACTCAGCTTTTAATCAGCCACAGTTTGCAAGGTCTGCCGCTCACAGAGACTTCCGGTAGTCTCGAGCTCACGACCTTCAGATCTTCAGCTGTTATCTTCAGGCAAACGGAGGCATTAACTCTCTCGGCTAAATCTTCTGCCCCAAATCAAACCTGTGACCCTCTGCATGCAAAGTAGAAGCCTTGTCTACTAGGCCACAGCAGTCCAGCCCAAGATTAGGGAAAGGGAACACTGCCTAAACAACCCAATCCATTCCTTGCTTTCGCCCAGTAGCTCACAGTATGCCTTCGAAGGGATTTAAAATCCTTGGCCCCTCTAGCAAACTTCCTGTGTAATATTGGCTGCGAGGAGGCTGTGGCTTCTTTAAATTCAGCTAACTGAAACAATGTTTATGGCCCTTCAAGGGCCTGAAAGCCTAGCCCCCAAATGGCTGCTTCAGTACAGCCACACGGCTCTGAAATGTAAGTAGCACCCAACCAAAGCCACCCAGAAGGCTTTCAGACCTCCCTCCCTGCCCCAAATAGAAGCCTGGCCCTTAATGGGGCTAGAAGAGCAGGATCCTCCCTAGGATGGTGGTGGTGGTCAAAGCCCAAAGAGGCCTGAAGCTGTCCTTGAACCCTGAAGATCACGAGCCTCTCAATAGTGGAGGTGGGGAAACAAAACCCCTGTAAACCCCCTGGCAGGCAAGGCGACCCTTTTGTGAGCCTGACCAACGAAGATGCGGGGAAGAGCCGGCAGGCAGAAGAGAGGGAGAAGGCTCAGCTCGTAAAAGAGCCAGCGATCCTGCCTGCGCAAAAACTGAAGCGGACTGACAGCCGAGGACACACAGCCCTTGGATGACAGCCTGCACAGCCCCCACCAAACGGCAGCCAATCAGCTGCCCCCATTTTCCTGCCTCTGCCCATCGCTGCAGCGTGTTGGATAAAAGGGGGCGAAGCTCAAAGGGAGCTTCACCTTCAGTATGTCTTCTTTTCTCTCCTGAACCCTAATTCCTGAACATCCTATCAGACTGGAATACCGCTTGTGTTAAAAGATCTGAATGAGAACTTGATTCCATTAGGCACCCAACTTCAAATGCACGAACGGGTATTCGTAAAGGGCAATTAGGTAATTAAAAAAATCTGAGAACATATGCTAGTTATGCTTGTCATGTGTGAACAAAGAGTTGGAAAGTTGTCCGAAGCAAGGCCATGAGTGACAATTTTGGGTTGCTGCATACGGAGACAGAACTAATAGCAGACTAAAAATAGGATGGACTGCAAATGTACCACTCGATATGCTAGAGACGCTATCTTTCTCACCTTGATTCCTCAACCATTGTCAAACCTTTGCGAGTTAGCCTATTGTGCAGATGGATCAGCAACATGAAACCTACATCTGTGCATATGTGGTACCCAGGTGTTTGAGCTTGTAGCTGCCAGCCAGTCAGTAGGCAATGTGTTGGGAGAGAAAACATGCAGATGTTATGCAAAGATGTGGTTCAATCATTTTGAATAAACCATGCTGCTTTTCATTGTTTCCATGGGAGAGCAGGATAATTATTTGTAACTTTAGGAAGTAGGTATCTGGCAAACCAATCCACAGTCCCTAAATTGATGCCTATTTAGACGTGTTTACGTGCACATGTGATCACTTGATTTTTCTACCAGTTGTTATGGCACGCTTGATGGCAGGCAGCTGAATACATGAAGACTCAATGCAAAGGTACTGCCTTTTGAGCTTATATAAGGATATAGTTTTATCTGTATGGCCCATTCACACCATTTTGATGTTGCAATCTTCATGCATGTGTGAACCGTCCTTATTCCTACTGTTTAATAGAATATTATTTATTCACATTTGTATTTTACTCTTCCTCCAAAGATGTATAGATGCATGTGTTACTGCCTTTATTTTCACAAAAACCCTGTATGTATTCTTAAACTTATAGCCAGTGATGTCATTCAGGGGGAACGGACCAGAACGGGCATTCCAGATCCTAACGGGCTCCGTGGCTGGTTCCGGGTTCCCGACAAGTGCCAATCAAAAGTGAGTTCCTGTTCCTAAATCATTTGAATGACACCACTGCTTATAGCCCATAATTAAATGGCTATAGTGTGCCTCTAGGCTAGAGGATTCAGTAGGCACACCTAAGGCAATGCTTCTCAAACTGTGGGTTGAGACTCACTAGGTGGCTTGCAAACCAATTTCAGGTGGGTTGCAGAGCATATAGTTGAACTGCCTTTGATAATCTACAGCTGAAAATACAGGGTACAGAGCTGCTGTGCAGGGCAGGCTACTGGTGGGAGAGATGCATGGTGCTTTGCCCTGAATAGGTGGGAAGATGGGATACTGGAAAGGGGGGAGGGCTGTAAAGTTGGAGAAGGAAAAAAAAAATCTCTATTCTGCTTTGACATCTGAGCTGGAGCACTTGATTTCTGAGCTATGCAAAATAACAGCAAAGTACACTGAGAAATGGGACCTTTGGCTGATTGGTTTGAAGCCTAAATTGATTATATCACTTCCAGGTAAATGACATCACTTCCAGGTTAGTGACATCATTTCTGGTGCGTCCTGAAAGAGTGGCATTCTAAAAAGTGGGTCCTAGTGCTAAAATGTTTGAGAACAACAACTTTAAGGAATTTAGAGTTGCTCTGCAAATGACCTTTTGAAATGTGGGTATTGCTTTAAAAAGCCTTCAGGACACTCACAACGCAATTCCAACCCTCCCTTTAGCCGACGCAAGCCACTTGCATCGGCTGAGCGTTATCGCAAATGTGCCGTCAAGCATGCCTGTGTCAGCGCAAGGCGTGCTGTGCCAATGTAGGGGGAGGAGCTTGGATGCGGCTGTTAGGCTGCATCCAACTCCCACATCACTGGGCTGTGCAGCCCTGATTCGGGCTGCTGCGGCGTGCTCAGACTTGCACCTGCTAAACAGCAGGCATAGATCCGAGCAGCTCCATTGGTGTGGCTGGAGCCTTCTCCAGGGTAAGGGGACAAACATGCCCTTGTCCTGTGGAGGCTCCAACGTATTCCCAACCTGCACTGGATACAGCGCAGGCCAGCCAGCCTTTTCCAGCACAGGTTAGGATTGTGCCCTCAGACACACGCAGACTGGGAAATCTGACCGGGATTCTGAACTCTTCTAAAGCCTTAGGGACTAACTGCATGTTATGCACAGTCACATAGAATGAAACTTTTGCTTTTTTTTTTGGAAAAGAAGTACATTTTGGGGTGTTTTCCATATGGAGCTGTTAGCTCCTTGGAACTGAATCATGTGAACTGTCTCATCACTAGTGCCAATCCGATTAGCATGGTGTAACACCAGGCTGACTGGGAGGGGGGTTAGGATGCAGCCGAAGTGGCCCAGGCCAGTTCTACCCTACTCCCGGACCTGGTCCACCCTCCCCTTCCAAAATGCCCTCATTCTGCCCACCCTCCACCTTAACCAACCCCCACTCTGGCCTCCCTCGCCTAGCACAAACTAACCGGGTTTGGAACCAGGAGACCAACGTGCGCCCTCATGCCAGCTTACCTGGTTCATGAGTTGTCACAAATGTGCTTTCTGGCACTCCTGGGTTGGCAAAAGGGACTTGGGCCAGTCAATCGGCAGGTGGGGATTGTGTTCTCACTTTCGTGCCAGCACTGCTGCCACAAGGCCGACACAGGCAGCAGTGTCGGCTCCGTGGCTCTGGACCAGCTGAGTTCAGTGGAGGGAGCGGGGGAAGGACGATTCGGGAGACAGCCTGGCTTGGGGAGGGGAGTGGAGCCTGAATTAAGCCACATCCAAGCCCCCAGCCCTGGCCTGTGTGGCCCCAATATACAGCAGGCGCAGATCCAAGTAGCCCATAGGACTGGCTGATGCTTACCCCAGGGCAAGGGCATGAACATGTCTTTGCCCCATGGAAGGGCCAGGCTGTACGCAACCTGCATTGGATACAGCACAGGCCCACCAGCCTGTGCTGTTCCGGTGCAGGTTAGGATTGCGCCCTCAGTCTGCTAGTTGTGCTATCTCATAACTTTTCCATTTGCATAGTAGCACACAGACTTTGCCATTGTTCTTGTGTGTTTTCTTGTTCCTCCTGGAGTTAGACTTCCTATCAGGTCCTTCACATGTCCTTCAATTTTAAGGTGGCTGCGATACAAGTAAACGGGTCCAGACTGCTTGTACATGTTTTTCCACCTGAGCTGCTCTTTTTATCAGTACACCTCATGTTGGTCTTTCCCTAATGTATTTCGCAAAAGAAATGACACAGAAGGAAGAATGAACTTGCTGGTGTTCAGTATTAAATGGCTTGTTTTCTCCAGTTGACAGCCAACTCTGACACTATGTTGTCCTTCAGGAGGTGTTATTTTGATGGACGACACCCTAGTGATGCTCAGCAAGGTATTGGGGAAGAGGTAATAGCATATATCTCTCATTCAGGTTTCTCTGAAAAACTAGGAGAACTGGAATAGTTTCCATCAGAATGAAGAAGGCACACAGACCACTCGTGTTAATTTTCATTTGTATATGCAAAATATGGTTTGTCTCTTTGTAGGGTTTTATATCTGGATATGTTAAAACACTTTGAAAATTAGGGATAATGTAGCATAGTAACTTTTTAGCACCAAGACACACTTTTTAGAATGACAATCTGTCCGGGACCCACCAGAAGTGATGTCATGGCCAGAAATGCAGTCATTGTGACACCAAAGCCTGCTATTTTATTGAGAATGCAGCAATGCTGGGTTATTTCTCAAACATTTTCCAATAAGAAAGTGAATCAGAAAGAAAAAAAAGCCGATTTCCAACCTTGACACAAGCAAAACAACCACACAGCCCCCCCCCTTTTCCAGCATCCCATCTTTCCATATTTTTATATGGTTGCTCTAGGTGCTTTGCGACCCCCCTGAAGTGGGCTCACGACTCACTGGTGGGTCCCGACCCACAGTTAGGGAACTACTGATGTAGCAGGCATATTAATTTTGGCTGCATAAGTGTGGGAGTTAAGCACAGAGCTTTCCAAACATACAACCTTGGATCTTCTCAGATAATTTTAGGCTGCAATCCTGTTTACACTTACCTAACAGTGACTCCCATTGAACTCAGTGGGGCTTTCTTCTGAGTAGACCAGGAGTTCCTTATTCTAAAAGCAGTTTACAGAGACAAGCACAATTTGCTGCATGAGAAAAAGGTGGGGGGAGTTACCTTTGCACCATGCCCCCCATTCCAAATTTCCACCAAGCTGATATTTGCAGATGGGGAAACAGACAAACACATCCTGGAGCCAATCAATATGGCTGGTGTGGGATAATTGGTAATGGGACCACAGCCCAGGAGGATGGTTTAGACTCTCTTCCCTGTACTATGGCTCAAGTTCAAATTGTGCCTGCTGCTTTAAAAAAAATAATAATGGAGGAAATTCAGCCATGAATCTCCCAAGTAAAGCTGAATTTGGCCCTAAATCCAGTAGTGTCATTCACAAACGAGCCGCCGGAACGTGAGGCGGGACTTACCGCCTGATTGGCTGGCTGTTTGTGACATGTCGCTGCCTGCCCGACCGCTGCACGGGCACCCCTGGCTTCGGAGGGGGTGCTCGCTTGCCTGGGGGGCGCGCTGGGTGCCTAGGTGAGCCGTGGAGGGGCGCGCCACCCGGAGGGAGCCCCCGCGGTGGGCGGGCAGGCAGCGACGCGTCACAGACTACCTGTCAATCAAGCCGTAAGTCCCGCCTCGCGTTCTGGCGACTCGTTTGTGAATGACACTACTGCCTAAATCATTATCCAAACCATTGTATATAGAGCAGAATCATTGGCCATTATTGCATGTACCAGAAGAGTTCTTCCATCTCCTGCAAAAACGGTTCCTAGCAAGTTGCTTCACATTTATCCTGGGGGTGAAAATTGGTTCAGCTCTGTTAATGATACTGCTCTGCAAATGTTTAGATCTGAGTGTACTAAGCACACTTCAAATCAGTTGCTGTACTTCTAAGTAATTAGGGTGGGCAGTTTTTTTCATATTGATAATTTTAAAACATCCTGTAAATATATTGTGTGAAAATGAGCTAGTTTTGAGTTACTAATGATGGATCCTTATTAACATATAAGTATATTGACTCCATGCATACTGAAGCTACTGCTTATGCCAGTTCAGTTCAGCTTGGAAGAAACAGCTTTGGCCTCTTTTACTGGCCTGATGGTTTATTAGTGAGTTTTTGAAATAATCATTTCATATCAAATGCAGTTTACGAAAGGTCTGCTCTAGATAGCCGTAGCTAACATTTAGTAAAAGAAAGCCTTTTCATCTTTTGGAAATAAAACTGTTGCAGATAAATATGTAACAAATATATTTAGTTTCATTTGCTATCAAATTTAATAACAAGTGGAATTGAGTACCACAAAAATGATTTCATATCAGTATTTGACTACATACCTTTAAGCATTAATAGATAGATTGACCTTGTTATATAATGCGTTACTTGTCTTCTCTCTTGTGCATGTGACAAATTCCAGTTGATAAGCCAGGACTCTGGAGTCAGTTGTCTGGCTAGTTATTAAGATTAAGATAAGCACTAAGAACGGTGAGGTACCATTGTACGGCCCTTATGGAACTGGGCCACCTAGGATTCCAAGTGTAAATAATGAATTAGTTCTCCCTGGCTTATTTCAAATTAGAGGTATATACCCTGCAAATATTTGTGAATTCCGATAAAAAGTATACATGAATGTTTTGTTGTTAAATCCATGAAACCTGAACAGAAAAGAATGTATTATCGTCTAGTTTTTCAACATGTTGAGCGTAATCTAGATCCACTAAAATCAGTCGGTTTTTACAATCAACTTTAGTGTGACCTGGGTTCAGCTCACCAGCTCAGTTCTGTGACTTACAGACCACTCCTAACCAACTTCCCAAGGCTGACACAGCCATACCAACAAGGCATGGTATGCATCCTGCATTGGGGGCCAGTCACGGAGGGCTCCTCAAGATAAGGGCATGCTTATTACCTTGAGGCTGGACTGAGGCTGCAGCAGTGCTAGAAAGTTAGTTAGGATCGGCTGTTTGTATTTGCTACATCCCATAGCATGATTTGTGTTATCTATTCTTTGTTATAGTTGTGAGTCTTCTTTTCAAATGAAATACATGGCTTTGAAAAAGAGACCAGTTAAATGTACGCTGTACACTAATTGGGGAGGTACAAATATATAGTATTTGGAACTTGTTTGTTGATATTCTGCAGTGATTACAATAAGTTTAGATTTGTGGCAATGACATTTTCGGTCTTTTGTTTGAAAAGTTCAATAGCTTGCTCCTTAACTAACATTACAGCAGGCAGTACTTAAAACGAACCTTAAGTGTTGTGCATTGTGTTGGGAGAGTCTTAATTGCACCTACAGTACCATAGCTAGGCTTTGATTTTTGTCTACGGCCAGTGGAGACTGAATGTGCTTGACATAGATAACGTATTTTTTAACTCAGGTTATGTTAGGTCTACATCAATTGTATGTGTTCAGACTACTCCTGTCCATGCTTGCCTTGCCACAAATATTTTTCCCCTGGTCACTGTGTGTTGCAGATGGAAATATGTTACCTTTGAAAAGTGCATAAAGATCCCCATGCAAACCTTCCCACATTTTTCCATGCAATGCTTTCCATGTAGGAAATGTAGTACAGGCATACCCTGACTTCTGCTGGGGTTCCGTTCCAGACCCCACTGCGGATATCTGAAACTGTGGATACTGGGGCGTTTTTTAAAGTTATGGGAATATCAGTGATTTTGCCGCAATAAGGTAAAAAAAGATATTTTTTATGTTTCCCTATCTTTTTAATAGGTATCCCAGTATCCATGGTATGCATGGATAACTGAAACCGTGGGTATAGAATCAGTGGATACTGGAGCATGCTTGTATGTGTAGTGGCCCTGAGAGACTGATACACATTTAAAGTTTAGGCAGTGAGTCAGAAGGTTAAGTCTTCATTTGACTCATTGATACATTTGATATATGATGATACCTTCTTTAGTGCAACTGCCATATTTAAGCTGTAGTTTGTGTGCGTGCGTGCGCGTGTGTGTGCGTGCATGTGTTTGCTACAAGCAAAACTACCATGCATTAATGTGGCTATCATATAATACATTTATTTAATACAAATAAATGTATTAAATGTATTATCCACCTGGGTTAATAGATGTTTGGAGCACCCCCCCCCCCGAAAAAAAGCCAGTTTTCAAATCTTCCAGCACTGTGTAATCAACTTCTGATAACATATACTATATTTATTTTTATACGTATCTGTAAGCATACATGCATGCATGCACAAACATACAGAATGTTTATGCCATTTTCAGTAGAGACTGAGAGTGCAATCCTAAACTGGAGTTAGGCTGGCATAAACTAAGCCAGCAAAGTTTGGCCAGCACAAGGGCCACCATAAAGCATGTTTGGACTGCTCTAGGAGTCAGGGAGGATGGCTCACGTCTGTATGCTGGCCTTTCTTACTCCGAGAGTGGTCCAAACATACTTTATGGTGTTCCTTGTGCTGGCCAAACTTTGCTGACTTCGCTTATGCTGGCCTAACTCAGTTTAGGATTGTGCCTTGTATGTTTGCAGCAGAATCCACTTGAGTCCCACATTGATTGATTCCTGTGACAATATAAAACTGCTTTTCCAGTGTAAATTTTGCTAAAAATGGATGGTCCACCTGAAGAGCAGGATCAGGACTGATCCAGTCATCTAACTGAATCATTAGTCTATCTGTCGTTAACAGTCTGGCTCACCCCATAGAAATAAAAGTAATATTTCTACCCCATGGAAATAAAATGAACACACAAACACCCCAAAACACAGGAACTGTTACTTTAAAGTTAAGTTTGTACACTGCCTCATAATCTGTCTTGAGTTCATTATGCTGAAATACTTCGGTTTGACTGATTTGTAGATCTGTATTAAAATATTGCTAACATCTAGTAGTTCACATTTCCAGAACAGCAAGTTTTAACTCTTTGCGAGATCACTTGAAAAATGGTAGAAAGGTGTAATCTAGCATGCATAGAGTTGCAACGTGCTGTGCTGTATAATGCACGGAGAAGAAATTAATTTTCGTTAATGAATTTAAAACTAGATATAAGGAAATGTTTGGCTATAATGCGTACACTGCTAAACAGCTAAGTAGTCCTGGGGGGTTTCATGTTAATTATCTGTATGTAAATCATTTCAATCAGAGCAGTCTAATGAGTCAAAAACTACTAGGAAATGGGGACGTCGATTTGTGAAGACTGTCAGGGCTTATCCTACACCATGATGCTCTCGTTTTCCCTATGTGGTATTTTGTTTTGAAGACATTAGCTTATGACTGTGAAACAATTATGTATGAAGAGTGGATAAGATGCACAGCAAACCCTGGCATGGAATTGGTGCTTCCATGCAACTTTTGCTCCCTCTTACTGGTTTCCTCCTTGTCTCATTTATCCTTTATGGCGCCCATAAGTGCAGCCCTAGATTCTGAGTTCCCAAGTTCTGTTTATTATTATTTTTCACCTGACTGAATATAGCTCAGGGAGCAATTCTAACCAGCTTTCCAGCATTGGCATAACCCGGCCAATAGGGCATGTGCTGCATCCTGCAGTTTGGGGGGCAGTCACAGAGGTCTCCTTAACGTAAGAGAATGTTAGTATCCTTACTTCAAAGCTCCATTGCCCTTACTATACCCCAACACTGGAAAGTTGGTTAGAATTGCACTCTTAGATTCTAACAGCCCAATCCTAACCTGTGCTGGATCAGGCAGGCCAGGTAGCCTGCGCTGCATCCTAGCCAAGGTAGGAGGCATCTGAAGCTCACTGTAGGGCAAAGGGACATTTGCCCCTTTACCTCAGGGTAAGCCCCAGGCAGCCCGATGGGGCTATTTGGACCTTCTAAATAACAGGTGCAAGTCCAAGCAGCCGGGATTGTGCGGGGACGGATGTTAGGATCTGGCCTAACAATCGGATTCTGGCTCCTCCCCCCTCCCCGGGCATCCTTGCCCGTGGAGCGGCCCTCCCTTCACCCCGTTCTACCCTCCCTCCACCTTTTCCTGCCTTCCCCCTGCACGGAAAAGCCCCCGCTGTGGCTGAACTTGGCTGGCATGGGAGCAGCTTACCAGCTGCGGTCCATGGCATGCCTGGGCCAATGTTTTGCTTGCATGGCACAGTGGCCCTCGCTCTGATGCGAACATTCCTTACAGTACATTTGCAACAGTGTTGGATCCACGCAAGCAGCTTGCGTTAGCCCATCAACACTTTTGGATGGTGCCCTCCCAGTTCTTGTGTCTGTGCCCTTTAAAGGCTCTGTAAGATGGAAAGGGTTGGGATTGTCATGTTTATATTTTGTTTGCTATCTGTTTTACATACATTTTGGAGAGACCAGTAGCCTGTACCCTTGAATGCCTGAGGTCGAATAGGGTGAGGGTGCAATCCTAACCTGGAGTTAGGCTGGCCCATTTAGGCCAGCAAAGTTTGACTGGCACAAGGGACACTGTAAAGTATGTTTGGACCACTCTCAGAGTCAGAGAGCCTAGCGCACAGATATGTGCCATCCTTCCTTTCTCAGATAGGGGTCCAAACGTGCTTTACGGTGTCCCTGGTGCCAGCCAAACTTTGCTTGCCTAACTGTGCTAGCCTAACTCCAGGTTAGGATTGCACTCTGAATAGCTTTCTGTGATCAATGCACTTGGTGAATTTTCTCCCTGATCTTCCCACCATACTTGCTCCCCACCCACCATCCCCTCATTTGGTTCCTGGTTGCTTTCCCTATAGTGCTGTTTCCCTTCCATTAAATGCTTCATATCACTAGTTTGTTCTTCTGTGATACAGATCAAAGACTAAGCTCTTGGATTCTTGGAATCTTGGAATTTTTGGAAGATACATAATCAGAAGATGTCATTTTCCCTAAGCCAGTGGTTTTCCCCTAAGCCAATATTTTTCATGCCACAACCCCAACAAGCAAGCAAGCAAGCAAGCTATGTAAGAAACTGGAGCCGCATGGTTGATCTCACCTCCTGCTTGAACCCTATCTGCCCACCGCCCACCCCACTGCCATCCACTTTCCACCCCCATTATGCTCTCCCAACACTGTTCACTGTAACCAAATATTCTTTTGAGAGCGCAGAAAACGTTATCATGAAACCACACACTTGTAAAAGTCATTTTAGCACAATTACTAAGAACCTGAGCAGGACTGAGAGAGTCTCCTGGTACCTGAAGGGATGCATCAGATGCCTCCCCTTTACCTGGTGGTGCTCTAGTCCTGTGGTCTTCAACGTTTTTTGTTCCTGGAAGCTGCCACAACCCCACAACTCAGGTTTTGCTACCCCAAGGTTGAAGAATATGGGTTAAAGCCAAGTGCACTGTGTTGAATATCCCTTCTGTGTTGAATTGGATATGTGTTTAAAAGGTTACTGTGGTCCATATGACTTCTAGTCTGAAATATCTATAGTTAGAATTGGTGCCCAGTCTTATCCTCCCCTCTCCCATTGGTGCAGCCGTTCCAAAAAAAAAACAAAACCTGGCCTGTTGTAGCAGGAGGGGGATGAATCAGAGACTTTAGAGGCAAGGGTTTTTTAAACCCCCTTATACCTCTGTAAGACCCTCATTCTGCAGTGGGTCTCCTCAGATCTACACCAGTGATTTTGCTGGTGCAAGTCCAAGGAGAGAGGGGGGATTACAATGCCCCACCTCTGGCTCCACCCCTCCCCATCATGTTTCACCCTTCCCTGCCCCCACCATTGTCTTACCTGCTGTGTGAAGGTAGCTCTGCCAGTGGACCAAGAGCACTGCTGCCTTGCACAACAGTGCTGCCAATGGAGCACTCTGTCAGCAGCCATTTTATGACAGCGGAACTGTGTTTGCTGTCATAAAGCCTTTCATGCGCCTCCCCAGTCTTCAGTAGGATTGGGCCATAAGTCTTTTCCTTGAACCAACCTCAGTAAAAGCAAGGTCGCTAGTTGAGGCAATCCTGACTCTTGAGGTACATAGCAGTATAAATAATACCTTGAATGCATAAGGAACAGCATACGGGGGGACATTGTAGAAGATTTCTCCTGTTCACGCTTGTGGTCTTTTTAGTGCTTTTTGTTGTTGTGTCAAGGAATGCTAATAGTTGCATATAGTATGATCATAAGCGTGTAAGTAGAACACAAACAACGAATGATAAAATTAGGATAATGTTCAGGTTCTGTAGTTAACACTATACAGGTAAAGCAGCTGTTCTTTCTCAGATTCATGTTCTAAGAGGTGGGGTGGACGGGGGTGGGAGAGATACACAGCAAAAGAAATTCATTTCCAATGTATTCAGCTCCCCATCAGAAGAAATGGCATTAATTCAGGTACCCAATTACTGTAATGTGGTTCAGAGCACCTCAATAGGTGTTTCAATCTCAAACCAGGACTAACATTTGTAATCCTTTAAATGCACTTAAGAAATTGATGTTACAGCCCCACAATCTGTTAGAGGCCTTGCTTCTTGGCTGATTGCAAAGTATCCCACCATTAATTGGATCATCAGAATGTGATCTGTGTGCTGGTCCTCGGATTATGTAAGACTGACTTTGCTCTGACGCGATGAACCAGAGACTTCTTTTGCTAGATATTTTGACCCTTAATGTAGATAAGTGGTATTTTTCATCAATCTTAGCTTGCATTAAAAAAGGGAAAATGTCAATTCAATGTGGGGCATTTAACTTAATTCAACATCTTTTAATTTAATACCTTGGAAAAAGTTAGTCTGTCTCCGACCTGTCTTACACTTCTGCTGATGGAATATTTTGTAAAACACTGCTGAAAATACATTGTCTTGTGCTAATAAAATCAAATTCCGAAAGTCTCTGCACTCTGCGGGGTGTTTGAGAAGAGGCAAGAGCTCAAAAAATTTGCAGACATTATAATGGAGTTACTTTTGCTCTTGCAGACATAATTCCTGAATGGTTTATATCTTTGTCTGAAGGGAAGAAATTATATAGTTAAATTTCTTGTGCCCTTGGTCTTTGCTCAGCTTTCATTTTGTGCTTCATGTTTTTTGGCAGGTTATTGGTGACGGCTAACATGCTTTTCTGACCTAAGAGAACTGCATCAGAATTGGGAGATGAACTGTTTGTTCTGGTCCTTCTAGATTTCCTGACCAGCTTGATTGATTTTTTAAAAGACATAATGCAGCAAAAGATAATAATAACTGGGGTTGCAATCCTATGCATACTTAGTTGGGAGAAAATCTAATTGAATACTGTGAGACTAACTTCTGAGTAAAAATGCAGAGGCTTGGGCTGCCTGTCTTGTTCAAAACCAGTAGTGTAGCTGCTGCAGGGGAACAGTAAGTACACTACAATATGCTGTGTAAGCAGCCCCTACCACTCACCATTGGAGCCAATCCAGGCAGAGATGCTAATGCACAGGATATGCTGTTTGGTTTGGTGAGAACCTGTGCATTGCCATCACTGCCCAGAATGGCTCCGACATTGAGTCAGAGGGGCCACTTACACAGCACATGGCGGCTCCTGCCGTACTTACCATTTCCCCCCACCCCGCTATACTACTGTTGAAAACAATGGAATGGGACTTAACAGTAGTTGCTACGCCTTTAAAACCTGTTAATGCCACAATGAGAATTCATAGTTTATTTCTGCTAGATTTCTGTACCCTGTTGCTTAATAGAAGATGTGATGCTTCACCTTTTTCAATAGTTACTTACTTTATATGTTTAGGATTTTCTAAGCATTGAGGTGTAATTTTTATCAAAATAATGTGCATCCCTAGTGTTTTGTATTCCCTATCTCAGCCCCAGGTGTGTGCTTAGAAATGTTAGAAAGAATTACCTAGTTAAGACGACACTTATGCATTTTGCAAGACTATAAAGTGCTTGATTTGAGTGAAGGCAGGTAACTGGAAAAAGTGTCTGTAAACAACAGCCTGTTATTACCTGCTATTTCTGTTTTGTTGACTGCTTTCCTGTCTTTGCTTCTAGAGCAATTGGAGAATGACTAGGAACTCTACTTGATACCATTCTGTCCCCTGAAATAATAAGCAAGGCATGGGCCTTTTAATTAGTGAAGGACTAATGGCCCAATCCTATCTTTGTGACGCAATGGCAAAGTTGGCAATCTGCCATTGCATTGCTGCTGCAGCAGGTTGCTTGCTGCCGACAGCACAGAAGTTGGTAGGCCCCACTCCAGCAGTGAGACAGCAGACTAGCCATTGGAACAGGTAAGGTAGCAGCAGGGTGGATTGGGCTGGGGCAGGTTGGGGGAGGATCTTGGCCGCAGTAGTGCCCACAAAATCTGGATACCCCATCTCAGCCTCGGCGTGCCCTCTTGGACCTAACAGATTTTCACAAGCAAAATAACTGATGTAGATCTGAGTAGGTCCGTTGGGGAGCATGTAGCACACACTGCTTTCAGGATGCTGCATGCTGTGGACCAGATCTGGATAGGATTCTGTGTAACTTATTTGATTCCCAGATCTGGGAATCAAATAAGTTCTACATTTGTAGAGGAAGTCCGGATTTTTGACTGGACTTCAAAGTAGATATGGAATCCTTGCATTATCTCTTTTTCACTTGTTTGGGAAAAAAAAAACCTACAGCAGGCAGGCCTTGACAACAGTGACCTACTACTGAGTGTTATTCCACTGAATGTTGCTGGTTATGTAGTTGTGCAGAGCAAATTATTTTGAGCATAATGAGCAGATCCTGGGTCTGCTGCATGGGGTTGAAATTTAAGTACTTCTTACAATCTGTTTAATTGGAGTCTTGGGTGACAGTGCTCTGCTGCCTCATCCCCAGGTACATGGCTGGCTTTGAGAACACTGCAAGGTTGGAAAGTAAAGTTGAGTTTACATGGAGACAGATATAGTGGCTCCCAAGCTTTGAAGACAAATGGAATTTCATCCATCGTTCATTTCGCCAGTATACCGGCACTATGTTTCAGAGTTCTTTGGGTTAGGATTTCAGTTTGCCCTTCCTTCTTAATGGGGTCCCTTGGTGGTGAATGCCATCCAAGCACAGGATGGATGAGATGCCCTAAGGACCTTCATCCAGCTTACCTTTTAAGTAGTAGGGCCTGGCTGAACTGTGAACTGAGGTTTTCTTGAACTGCTGCATGAGGACATGAAACTTACTTATAGGCAGGAGACAAAAAAAAGGTAAGCCAGTCGTATTGTGTACAATAGCATGTATCATTTTAAAACAGTGCTCAGTGGCAATATGAAATGATTTTTCTTGTGGTGGTGACTTCCATTTTCTGTGTTTCTCATTTTCTGTTCTGACTCCAAATGGGAGAAGTAGAAAAAAATGTCAGTTCTGGTCAGTGTCAAGATGAGCTGGAAACGGAATCAATTTCAGCCTTGTAATGATGAGCAGGTTGTCTCATTGTTAGGAAATGGTTCTGAAGTCTGAAAATTAATAATGGCACATAATGGCTAATATTTTGTAATATTATTGTATTGTCAGTGTATTTTGATACTGTGATCAATGCCGTATTTCTGTAAACCACTCTGAATGGGGGTGCCCTGGAAGATGGTTTGGAATCGGCAGCTGGGACACAATTCGTCATCACACCTACTTAGGATTCAATATACTAAAACTACTACAGTTGTTCTTGTCAGTCTGCATTGGTTGCTGGTGTAGTTTTTGGCACAATTCAGGGAACTGTGATAACTTCAAAAAAAAAACCTACACCCATGCTTTACCCCACTAACTGGGCAAGAGGCATTTTTTAAAGTGGTGTGCCTCTTATATTTAGCAAGGGGAGAGTAATTGTCCCTCTTCACCCCTGTGCAGTCTCTTTTCTAGTGGCTGTTGCTGGTGGTGTTGTGCATTTTTTATAGATTGTGAGCCCTTTTGGGACAGGGAGCCATTAAGCTTCATTATTATTGTTTGCCTGCAAACCGCTTTGTGAACTTGGTGTTGAAAAGCAGTATTATAAATACTGTTGACTGATTCCCAAATGTTTTAGCACTAAGACCCATGTTTTAAAAACAACAATCTATCGTGACAAACTAAAAAATATTTTTATTTGTTAATAATAAAAATGATTACTTAATAATAATCAGGGCCCTGTGCTCCTGAGGCTGCTAGATTATATGCAGTGTGGGTGTGTTCATGTGTGTGCACATGTAAACTTACGCTATACTTTCCCTAGAAATGGAGTTCAAAGACTGTTTCCCCCAAACCTTCCAAGTCATTCCAGGGCACCCAGAAGGATGAACTGGAAAGCAACATGTGCAGTTAGGGACTTCCAGGCTGAATTTGGGTTCACACATTGTCTATGGCACACCAATTACTAGTATAGGGAAAATGGGAAACATGACAGTTTTATTTGGGGGTATAAAGATTATCTCATACTACAGGCTAGCATCCCAGCAAACAATTTTCTAATGCAAGAGAACTGGGCAAGGGTGCTTGACATTTTTAAAAAAAAATGTTTCAAAAAACTTTTTGCGATCCACCAAAAATCCCACTGGTGGACATCAACCACAGTTTGGGAAACACTGCTCTGTGTGGTTTAACCCCTAGTACTGAAAGGACCACTTGTTTCTTACAAAAGCTTTACCCTTTGAATTGGCTGATGAAACCCTCTTCCATTTTCCCCAGTGGGAGGTAAAGCCAATTAGGACTCAGGAGGCATCATTTTCTGTGAGAGCACCTTTTTGGTGGAATTCTCAGCCAAAAGAGATGTGGCCCATAACCTCTGTTCATGCAAGAGTACAATTAAGATCTCCTGGTTTCCTCTGTGGTGTTGTGGTAGATTGGCTGCTAAATGACTAGTGAAGGATTTAGCAGTTTGAGCTGCCTTTGTAGAGCTTTGTTGTAGTTTGAATGTGCAATTATTTGGCAAATGTTAGATATCCAGCAGCAGCTTTTGATAGCCAGAGATTCTGCTATATCTCTTCATTCATTTAAACATTCAATATAAACAACGTTGACATCAAAACCTGTATTACAAAATTTGAAACTTTTAAACATACACATATAGAAGCCATATCTTTCAGTGCATATCTGAATATCCTGTGGGGTTCCGTTCCGGACCCCACTGTGGATAACTGAAACCATGGATATTGGGGATGCCTTTTTAAAGATAGGGAACATCAGTGGGTTTTGGTGAAACAAAGTAAAAAAAAGAGATTTGTTTAATGTTCCCCTATCTTTTTAATAGGTGTCCCAGTATCCATGGTATCCGTGGATAATTGAAACTGTAGATATCGAATCAGCGGTTACTGGGGCAGGCCTGTATTTGGTAATCTATTTTATCTCCATTTCATTTCCTTTAATTCTTTTCATGTATAATTTCTTTCCTTCACTCAGTTTCACAATTGTGTCCTGATAATTGCTAAAAGGGGGCTTGTTTTCTCAGCGCCTGCATGCCAGGGAGAAGGGAGAAAGTAGCCAGCTAATGCAAGTGTAGTATAAAATTGACTCCTTATCGTTTTTCTGCTTTTTTAAAGGTCTTCTAATGCTTTAGTGATCCTAAATCTGCTGCTCCTATTAAAAAGTTGCATTTTAAATGGCGATAGGAGGTTTGCTGACCTCGCAACCTTCTTTATAAGGAGGGTGCATCCACAGCTATTAAACAAAATTAATTTCAGCACTTTTAAATTGTTAATCTTACAAAAGACAACTCACTTGCTCTCTAGTGATCCCACAGGTCTTCATTCATTCACACGGCTTGTGAACATTATTTCACTGAATATGTTCTCCCAGGTGCCTTTCAAAATTAATTTCTTTGCCCTTCACCTCCTGCCACCCCCACCAGTACTTTGAGGTCTGGCAGCTTGGTAAGTTCTGTGAACCCACTGGAATAGCTCCCATACTTTTTTTTCAGTTTAAAGTTGCTTGCCTTGAATTAGTGCCTTACATGAGATGGACATCAGGCAGTAGAATATCAAATGAGGCAATAACAGCTGTAGTAGTAAAAGGGGACCCCGCTTGCCCAGGTAATTATAGGCCGATCAGCCTTCTTTCTATAATAGGGAAACTTTACGCCAGGCACCTATTGAAAAGACTATCTGATTGGGCCCAGGAAAAGCGTCTCCCTGGCAGGGAACAAATTGGTTTCTGCTGGGGTTCCTCTACCTTAGATCACGCTTTCCTACTCTCTTTCCTAGCCAAGAAATATTCAGTCCACTTCAAGAGGAAACTCTATGTGGCCTTTATCAATCTACAGGGTGCCTTTGATTTGATCAACAGGGAAATTTTGTGGGGCAAACTAGCCTCTTGGGGAATTGATCCTAGGCTCCTTTTTCTTTTGCGCAGACTGCACTCCTTTAATTTCTGTTGGGTCCGGACTCCTTTAATTTCTGATAAGATCTTAATTAACAAAGCAGTGCAACAGGGCTGTATCTTAGCCCCATCATTATTCAATCTTTTTTTGGCTGATCTACGCTCGCAGTTGGCTCACTGTGAAAAGCTTGCTCCCATCTTAAATGGCCTGCCTCTTCCTATTCTGCTTTACGCTGATGACGCTGTGCTCTTATCTATTTGTAGACCTGGTTTGAGACAGCTGCTCTCATCATTTCAGTCTTACTGTGCTGCAAATGACCTGACAATCAATACAGAGAAGACCAAAATTTTGGTCTTCTCCAAGTCTTGGAAGCCAATCTCATGGAAAATTGGCTCCAATTCCTTCGAACAGGTTAGGTCTTTTAGGTACTTAGGGATCACCTTTCACCACTGTCTTAGTTGGTCCCTGCACAGGAAACTAGCAACATCATCAACTGCTCTTCACCTCAATGCAATTGCCCGTTTTCATTACTATACAATCAAGGTAATCAATACATCCCTGCTGCTTTGCAGATTCTTCAGGCCAAGACGCTGAACCAACTACTGTACGGGGCTCTGATATGGATTGAAGCCGCAGGCAAAGAGTTGGACCAGGTTGTGGCTCCCTTTTTAAGGCTCATTTTGGGAGTTCCCAATTCAATCAGGCTATCTACACTGGTACTTGAATTGGGCGTTCATCTCCCTTCAACTATAGCATAGTCCTTGGCCTTTAAACTCTGGCTGCGCCTTCATCTTAACACCCACCCCGATGCCCTACTTTATGATCTTTTAAAAGACCCCTATGTTTCTAATTGGTTCAAACTCTTTGAAGATAGGCTCCACAACTTAGATCTTACCCTGGAATCTCTCACTGACTTAGGCCTCAACCAAGCCCACTCCATTATAACGTTTAGAGTATGGGGAGTGGAATTACATTCGCTTTCCTTGAACATCAATCCTACTTGCTCCCCGTGCCATTTTGGCCTATCTCCTTCTCTGGATCGCGACTCAAGTTATTTTCGGAAACTACTAAACCCTTTGAAGAGACGAGCTATTATGCTTGCCAGATTCAATACCTTCCCTTCTGCTGTCCTTTCAGGAAGGTTTCAAAAAATCCCTCTCGAAAGTAGAATTTGTAAATTCTGCCTCCAGGAACCCGACACAGTTCTTCATGTCTTGTGCTATTGCCCCGCTCATAGGAAGCTTTGTGAAATCTTCTTAGCTCCAGTTTTATCAATCTTCCCTAGTCCCCTGATGCCTATTTGGGGTACCTCCTTGAAGATCACTCTGAAATTATTACTGATCTAGTTGCAGACTTCCTGATGGCAGTGATAAAAAAGAAACCTATGCCGAGTCTAGTACTTGAATCAGGCCAAGGGGTGATTCGAATTTAGTCGATGCTGTTTTATGTTTTATTTTGCTTTTAAACCTGTATTACTAATGCCAATAAAGGTATACGAAACGAACGAACGACAGCTGTAGTATTCCCATTTCCTGTGGCAAAAGCTATGTCTCCTTTTACATACATGGTTAATCCATTATTCTGTATCCCTTTTAAACATTTGTAGTTTGTTTGACCAGATAACGTATTTCCTTTTATACTCAGACTTGTACTCTTTTCAAAAGGTTTTGATGTATTAGTATGTGTTGGTATGTCTCCATTTTTTTTCTGAGATCATCTCAGTTGTCCCTGCTCCTTACATTTCTTTTGTCTCAGCCATTCAGGCTAATTTTCAGCCATCCGCTGGCTCTTATTTTGGGATAATAGCCTCTCCTTTTTGCTGTTGTCTTGTCATGTTTGATTCGGCAGCACAAGGACTTTAAATTAGCCAAAATGTTAGCACGCTGGGTTTACTCTGCTCCCAGTGCCGGCTGTAGCTCCACTGAACCACTTGATGCTGAAATTGATGATTGCTTGGAATGAGTAAGAAATTGTTGGTGGCTACCAGGAAGATTCATTCACGCAGAGTCCCTTTAAACAACATAAGAGGGAAGGAGGGAGAGATTTCCTTCATTTTCCTGCTGCCTAGCAGTTGGTTGTATTGTCCTTCCACTAGATTCCTGCTGTGTGATTATGGTTTTGCTGGGCTGGGTCCATCCCCTGATTTGAGAAGGAAAAACAGAAAGGGGGAAAATCCACAATATATACATTCAGTAGCTAGATTCAGAGCGTTACAGCTTTGTTTTTATTCATTGATGAAGAACGCATGTTAATTTAATTCTTGGCTTTTATTCTCACCATACTGAAGATTCTTCAGTTCTGATTCATAACCCCTAAAAACCATCTTCCTTGGTCTACCACTGTTTGTGATGCTTAACCAAATTGGAGGGAAAAATGTGCTAACATTACACCAAAAAAATCCTGGAACAAAAGGAACTGGTTACCTATATTACAGAGGAAACCTCAAAGCTAAACTTAGCAGTGACACAACTCTTGGGTCAGTTCATTACCTTTTATTAGTGAAAGAGAGTTGGCTACCAGAATTTTGAAAGATATTCATACGATTAGTAGAAGAATTTCTGGTGCCTTGCTCCAAAACAATTTAAAGAGTTTGTGATCTATAATATAGCAGTGGATGTCTGCTAGCATGGCAGAAACTACATAAAGTTAAGTGAGGAAAAAGAACAAAGCGTTTTGTAACTCTTTAAAGCCTAATGAATTTATTTGAAGTATAAACTTTCATGAACTACAATCCACTTCATCAAATGTATGAAGTGTCATGCTCAAATCATAATAATGGTCATTTCAATCCATAGCCCCTCAGCTTTTCTATTGCTATTTTTGTTTTCTGATCCCCCCCCCCGTGGCTGCAATCCTATACACACTTTCCTCGGAGCAAGTCCCATTGAACACAACGGCCCTTGTTTCTGAATAGATATGGATAGGATTGTGCTGCAAGGTGTGTGTGTGTGTGTGTGTGTGTGTGTGTGTGTGTGTGTGTGTGTGTAAGCTTTCACTGAAATAGTCTTCATGATACTTCAAGATTTGTTTTGATGTTATCGATGAAATAAACTAATATGCTAAGTAAGTAAGGTTCGCGTAACTTAGGGCCTGATCCAGAAGGCCGTAAAGCATGTCTGTGACACATTTACACTTGCATTGGGTTGGTGCTCATTCAGTGCCAGGCCCCAATGCAAGCGGATGGGGGTTTGAGTCCGTGAAAGGACATCTGCGACCTTAGAAGAAACCTTATGCTAGGGAAAAACAGAAACAGGTTACGAAGACATTCCTAATTAATTAATTAATTAAGGACACAATGTTACAAAAATATATTGCTTAGGGGGCAATCCTAAACTGGAGTTAGGCTGGCACAGTTAGGCCAGCCAAATTTGGCTGGCACAAGGAACACCATAAAGTGTGTTTGGATCACTCTTGGAGTTATGGAAGATGGAGTTATGTGTACTGACCCTCCTGACTTTGAGAGTGGTTCAAACCTTCTTTATGGTGTCTTTTGTGCCGACCAAACTTTGCTGGCCTCACTGTGCCAGCCTAACTCCAGTTTAGGATTGCCCCCTAAGCAATATATTTTTGTAACAATTGAAGTTGATCCCCACTTTACGAAGGTAATTGTCTCAGAGATAACATTGCTATGTGAAAATATTGTAATGTGGACCCAACAACTCATTTTCTTTTTTGTAATTTTTGCCAGACTTCAGAAGTTGAAGTTTCTGCTACACAAGTAAGCTATTTCCCTGTCTAAGGTGATTTAAAAGGTGCTTACTACACTCAACAGGGGGCCACGGTTTTCTGTAATTTGTTACACAAATTACAAGGCTGTGCCACACAGTCAGTACAAACAGCCACAATGTTAAAAACATTGCTACTGGCTGAGATGCTACTTAGAAGTGATACGACTGCTTCACCATTTGCACTGTTTTTCCTCCTTACACACAGCCAAAAGCTTGCATTCACATCACTGATTGGCTTATCTATTACCACAAAGCCCTGTTGGCAGCAATCGTGGGCACATCGTCAGTGAATTAACTTATTGTCGTGTGAACTTTGTTTTACTATGGAGAGTCCATTGTAACCAGTGTGAGCCAATCAAAGCTTTTTATTGAATTACATTAGCGACAGAACAGCATCAGAAGAGAAAACACACAGATCCTCCTCTCAGCAAGGCTTCTCCTAGCAAGGCTGTTGTGCCATTGCAATTTATCAGGCAGACAGCAAAGTAACAGGTTCCTGTGGGGTCTGGTTGCACCAATTTGGTTCATTGTCTGCCATGGAGTTTGCAGAGCCACAAGGCCCTGACTGGAATGAGTAGGCCAGCAACCTCAACCAGGGCCGGCCTTAAGCCAATGTGGCCAATGCCATCACATCGGGCCCTGCGCTTTGTGGGGTGGGGGGCGCACCAGTGCAGTGAGCATATTCCCTGCTGCTGCAGTCAGTTCTTTTAGGATTGTAGGTCAGTGGAGCCAGCAGAGCAGCTTTACCTTGGGCCCTCTCAGCTGCCCCAGCTTCTGAAGTGCCCAAAATGGGCCTCCTGGAAGCAATTGGCAGTGACATCATCCTGTCACCACCAACTATTTCCAGGTGCCACACTAGTGCTCTTCTTGGGGAGTGTGGGAGCCCCACAGGAATTCCCTGCATTGAGTCCCACCACTCCTAGAGCCGGCTCTGACCTCAACAAGCAGCAACTTGGCTCGCACTAGGCATTTGAGGCAGTCACCAGGAGAGATGAGAGGGATGGCGGCCAGGAATAGGGCCTTCTCAGCGGTGGCTCCCCAACTTTGGAATACCCTCCCCTTAGAGTTGATAACTGCTCCCTCTTTGGCGGTATTTCGGCGGGAGCTGAAGACCTTTTTGTTTCAGCAGGCTTTTAGTTGTTGACAGGCTGGCTGGTTTTTACATCCTCTTTTTACACTCGTATATTTTATGATCCACGGGGTTGGCTGTTTTAAATTTTAATTGTTTTAACTATTGTTTTAACTATTACACATACTGATTTTATTGTATTTTAATTGTTGTAAGCCGCCTTGGGTGCCTTTGGTCAGAAAGGCGGGGTATAAATTTAATAAATAAATAAATAAATAAAATATAGGCTTCCCTTGGGATCTCCGTGGTGTCTTCACCTGTGGTATAGCTGCCTTTGCGGATCAATGTGAAAGAGAAACAGGGACTTGACAACAGCATCGACCAAACCTGTTCTGGGGCTTAAGAGGCATGGTGTTCGTGACACATAATGGTGCCCCTGGAACGTGCATGCAGTAGTGACTTGTTGGGGGCAAGAGCATAGTGGCTTGGAACATTATCTTTCCCTCTCCAAGGGGGAACTGCAGTGAACCTCTGCAGAAGACCAATGTTCAGTGGCAATGGAGCGGACCTGAAAAACAAAGGGATTCGGATGAATGTCAGGCTAGCAGTAGCAATGGTTGGAGTCCTTGGCATTTGCCAAAAGGGCGCAGAAACTCCCTGTTCTTAGATATTGCAAAAGGTCGTTAGGCATCACTGTTGATGGCAGATGCACATGTGATAATGAGGTCAGGAGGTGGACTGTAGAGATATGCAGAGATGAAGCATCAATTTTTAGCAGCATGGAATACCTTCCCACCTTTGCTTACCAAAGTGGGATAGAGGTTCCAGTTGAGTTACATTTGTGCACCATATATTTTTTCAGTCTGGTCCCCATCACGAAAGTTCCCTTTTGAGAGATGAGCCCCATATCACATGTCTTCTCATAGGAAATGTATGCCCCAAACCTAAAGTTGCCTCCCTCCATTGGAATGAGCTTTCTAACAGCACTAGGTGTTTTCTAGTCATCGTAAAAGGGCTGTATATGGATACAACTTGCATTGGCTAGGCATACTAATTGGCACTCGCTTTTAAGGAATCTCCTCCTTTGAAAGGTTTGCCTGCACGTGTTTCAGAATGGGCACACACACACACTTCCGAAAGAGAAAACCTTAATAGCAATTAATATATGTGAGTGCTAGTTGTATTTTTAGGCTTTGGGGACTAGATAAGCTTTTAATTCAGCCCAGTGCTTGGAAGTAAGTCCCACTTTGTTCAATCAAATTTTACTCCTCAAGTGTACATACAGTAAGCTAAGGTTGCATCCTTAGTGTTTTATCTTTTTGATGGTTAAACAGTTGTGACCTGCCCAGGACCTTTGGAATGGATCAGAATACTTACAGACATAGTAAAGTACAATAAAACATAAAACTATCACAGACATAACTGCATTTGGAAGCTACAGTGTACTGTGGTCAAAGTTTTATTCTTTGGTCTTCAGGCAACATGATAACTAAAGATAGGATTTAGTCCTGAAGTGGTAATATGGTATTGTTATTGCTTTGTAGACTACAAATAGGAAGAGAGCAATCAGCAGTTGGTTGTGTGTTTTTTTTTTTGTTTTTTTTTTTGGTGTCTCTTGTTAAGGAGCCCAGTTGTCATGGAAGATGCCGTACCATTAATGGTTGAAAAGGAAGCAAGAATTTTCAGCAAGTGAAACTTGCCTATTAAATTCCCTCCTTCTGGCTATACCAACCAATGTTGCCTCTTTTTTCATAATTATTAAAAGTTACAGGATTGAAAAGCATTGTGTTTCTCAGGTACCTGAATGCCCGTTTAAAGCGACCCCTTCCCCTCACCTTCGGAGCCATTCACAGCTGTGAGAGCAAAGCGGGCATTATGCAGACGTTAAGGTGCCTAAGGGCGCAATCCTAACTTGCTCCCAAACAGGCAGGCCAGTGGGCCTGCGCTGTATCCAGCTCAAGTAAGGAGGCCTCTGGAGCCTCCCCAGAGCAAGGGCACATTTGTGCCCTTGCACCAGGGGAGAATCCAGCTTCCCCTATGGGTTCCTCAGATCTGCGCCTGCCTCATCCCAGCCCCACTCCCCTCCCTGGGCCAGCATGCCCACTGGCCTGCTCATCCCGCCCATTCTGCCCTCCTGTCCACCCTTCCTCCACCCAGAACTGCTCTTGCACCAGCCGAGTTTGGCCTGCACAAGGGTGGTTCTCCGCCAGCACTCTTCGGCCGATGCTACTGCTAGGTGCTAGTGATGTAGCGCCAATGCAACTATGTTGCATCAGCACTATGTCCTATACAGGATTGCACCCTGAAAAATTTAATGCTTCCTCCCTCTGGGAATGCCACTGGCCTGATGACCCACATCTTCTTAGTTGTATTAGATATTAGTTCATAATCAAAGTGGAGCAACCGTCTTAGCAAGGAGCATTTATCTCTGTCTTATTGAAATAAAAGAACAAAAAATTCTGATGGCAATAAAAACCACACCCCGCTAATCAGCAACCAATGCCTATTATTAAACAATTGTGATATGTTCGAATTTTGACTAATTCATTTAATTGTTCCATTTTTTCAAACGTTCAGTGGTGTTCCGAGTTTAATTTTCCAAGCATCATTTTATGCTAATCTACACTGCATTAGTAACACACATGAAACCTAAAACCTGATGATACGTTTCCAATCATAACTGTTTTCCTCACACCAGGGAGGCATCTTCGCCTTTTTACAAAATCTAATAAGAATGTCATTTATAAAATTACCCTGTTTGAAAGAACACAAACTGCATCCCAATATAGATCACAGTGGAAAATGACTCAAAATTACACGAGAGCTTTCTACTCTTTCTTTTGCACTCTCCTTCGTTCAGCTGTCTTATAAAATGTGCAAAGTCTATCATGGCATTTTAGTTTACAGTTGCTAATAATCTCTTTGCATGTTTCATTGGCGCATTATTTATAGCCTCCCATAAAAGGGTCTTCTACAATCTCCTGCTTCTGTGATGCTGCTGATACAATTTCCACAGATTGAAATGCTGCTTTAAAGAAAAGGAAGGAAAGGGAAGGGGGGGTGAGGAGTGCGGAGATGAACCTGCACATGAGCACCATATTTACAAATCATTTTTGTCATATGTAAAACCTGGCTTGCAAATTGTCATGGACTAATTCATTCAGTTAAAGCCTCTACCAGAGAGACATCGGAGGGAAGCTTTGCAGCTGAAATCCTGCTTCGCACAATAAAATCATTGCAGAGGCTATGAAGAGCACCCAGTCCAGTTGCTTATTAACTAGAAGTCTATGCCTTGTGATGTCTCATAGGCCTGTCCCTGAAAAGATAGTTGGAGCTGGGAGACTCTCTGCTTTTCCCTAATAAATTCCCATTTTAACCCACTTGTTAGTCCAGCGTTGTTCACACTAACTACAGAAAGGGCCCTCTGTCTCGGGCATAAATTACTCTTATGTGCCACTGTCTCTGAACAGCCCCCCAGTTATGGATTGCTTTGTTCTCAACTTGACAGGAACATAATTAGAACTGTTGATGAAATCTACCAAATTGTTCCTCCGTGGCCTCAATGGTCAGGAAATTTGGCTGAGTCGTATTTGTCACTGACGTAAAGGCTCTAAACACTTCATATTAACTATGTTATTAATGTGCCCTCTAATCTGCCCATGAATTGGTAGCACTTGAAGCAAGCGATGTGCTAATAGCACCTTGTGATAAATACATTGTAATGCGCTTTAAAAAGTTTCTAGGCAATGAAAAAAACGGTAATAAAAAGGTGAAGCTTTTTGTGTTATGTCTTTTTTAAAAAAATGAATTTCTTTTGTATTTTTAGACTTTTTCTCTTCCATACAGCTCCGTGAGAACATTTGCTATTTCGCTGCCCAAGCACCCCAGAAGAATGGAATGATGTGACCATAACAGGGCATGACAAAATATTTACAGGCTTTTTTACACCCTCAATATGACTAGAGCAGAATTGTTCATTAAGAATAGTGTGTTTTATGTCACAAAATGTCCATCATAGTAACCATCAGCCTTTTAGCAAGTGTACCCATGCACCAAGTGCAAAGTATGATGTAGTGCTAATACAGATTATAGTACATAAGTAGCTGCCTGTGTCTTGGACTGGTTTTGCTGTAGTTCCTGATAATACGGGAGAGCCAGGCTGGAGAGCAGGGGGCCCTAACTTGGCCCATGACCACTCCTGTTTGTATGCCAGAAATGTCCAGTTCCTGTGCCACAATTAGTACCTCTATCACAGGTTGCCTACTCTAATATACCAAGGCTGCAATCCTATGCATGCTTTCCTGGGCATAAGCCCCACTGAGCACAATGAGACTTTTAAAATGCATAGGATTGCACTATAGATATATACAGGTTATATTTGAATCACAAAGCTAACTGGGCCAAATAACCTATTAATTTCATGCAAGGATTGGCTGTACGTCATTCTTTAGAGCACATCAATAAGACCTACTCTTTCCTAAAATGGGCAAAAACTGAATTAAATGAAGAAGGCCCTTGTGAGCAGAGTAGCTTATTTTCAGAGGCATCGTGCCCATAGGGCGTGGTGTAGCCGCTGCCATGGGCGCTGGTGAGGGAGCTGGGCGCACCGCAGAAAGAAGCAGCATGGAGCTGGGCCCCTCCTGCCCACCATTGCACTCCGAAACAGAAGCAGGGGGCGTGGCAAGGCTGCACGGAGGGCACGGTGACGTCTTTCATCACCGCCCCACCGCAGACTTAATCAGAGCCTACTCCGGCTCTGCTTAATTTTATGTTATTCTGGATTTGTACCCTTCCTTTCTGACTGGTCACCCCAAGTGGCTTACAATTCATATCAAATACATGAGGTACAGATCATTTAGTTGGTTCAGTGAGCACCTATTCATCGCCATCACTGCCTGGAATGGCTCCGGAGGCGAGTGAGAGGGGCTGCTTATATGGCACATTATAGGATGTACCGTGCGCATCCTGGCTACGCTACTGGTACAGGTTAATAAAACAGTTCAAAAATTGCAAAATCAGCAGATAAGGCAATTATAGTTCAGCTGATAAAACATTTATTGTATAGGCCAAATGGAATAAGAAGCATGTTTTACTTCCAGTTAAAAACTGGGAGAAAATAGGTAAAACGGATATAATCCTTGTCCTGGTATCCAAAGAGCTATGTAGCTCTCTGAGTTCAAGCTGGTTTTCCCGCTTGACATCACTCCCACTGTACTACAGTCGCACTATACACTGTACTAAGCTGTATTACGTCTTTTCCCCTGAAAGTTGCAGAACAACTGAGGAGAGGCATTTTTGGCTGGGAAAATGCCAGTCTCTCTCCCCACCCCCCGCCCATTATCAAGCCCTCTGCTCAAGATTGCCACTTCTGCAGGAGCAGTAGAGTTAGTAGTTGTGGGGTAATACACACAGCTGGTCATCACATGTAGTTTGGGTCTAGAATCTGCATCTCACAGTTCTTTGGAAACGCCCTGATATGTTTTGAAGCAGTCTTGCAATTACCGGCTTCCCCATTATTTCTTCGTAGCAAATAGCTTGTCACACATACCATTCACATACCGAACTAAATCAGCCATCATTTGCATGTAGAGATTTGAATAATTGTTCTCTTGTGATAGTGTCTATTAAGAGAATGAATGCATCCAGGAGAAACTGCAAGGTATAACTAAGCCATCAGAAAATGTTTGCTTATATATTGAAGCTTTCAACGTGTCATATACTGGCATGCCAACCATCCCTACCCAATATAGGTATGTATCGTTTAATGATGGGAATACATTCTTCAAAGCCCATTGTTAAGTGCATTTGTAATTCTCTGAACAAATTTACAATACCTCCCTATTTTTATATATTGACTGTCCCCAAATTGAGACGCGCATATGTGGCCGCTCGCTGTAATACACTACCTGCTGCACAGATTAAAGGCCATTTCTTGAAAATACCACCAGAACAACGTTATTGCAACTGCTCACTGGCAGAGCTAGACACCTTATCGCACAATTTTTTCCGGTCCCCAAAATATGCAGCAGCCAGAGAAAGGTATTTGAAGAAGTGGTTGCAAAAGTATTCAACACTTCCAGACACTTCAAAACTAAAGTTGCTTCTGAGCAGCCTTCATAAAGAGTGTGTAGTGGATGTGGCGAATTTCTGTTTGGTTGTGTTTTTAACTTCAAGTCAATAGGTGTATGGCTTTTGGGTTAAGAATACCTAATAAATTTTTTTATCTTTATTTGATCAAGGTAGAGTGGCAGTCAGGTAGTACCCCGGAATTCTTTGCAGGAGCCGTTGAAATACTAGAAAGCTTTGCAGTGCCACAGTGCATCTGCTGTGACCCATCAAAAATCAGGTTGTGACCCACAGTTTGGGAACCGCTGTTCCACTATATATGCCATGAACGTTCCTCTTTGAGGAAAGTAAGCATTTAAAGAAACACTGTACAGTAATATAGAATTCATTTGGTGTGGAGGTGGTGTCAAGGGTAAGTCAGGTTGGGCACTAGCTGAGGAACTACAACTCTCAAGGGTCCCACTTGGCTTGACTGACCCTTGAACCCCCAGGACTGGTGGCAATGCCCAATGCACCATCAGTGGAACACCATGGGAAGTCCAGAGCAGGGCTTTGCCTCTGGACTGTTAGCAACCTGGCACTGGCACTGAATTAGTGAACTGAAAGAATAGAGACAGATCAAGTAAGGTGAAATGATGGCACAGATAACTTGGTTAACTTTGTTCTTTTAGATCAGTGGTATTCAAACGTTTTAGACAGGGACTCACTTTTTAGAATAGCACTCGCTTTGGGACACACCAGAAATGATGTCATAAACCTGGAAGTGATGTTGGGGCAGGAAGTGACATCACCAAGCAGGAAGTACTGTCATTGTAACATAATAAAATGACACTCCTGAACTGCAAATTGGCATTCTTGGACTACAGCAATTGTACAACCATGAAACATCCATGACAGAAAGCAAGATTAGGACAAACTATTATGTAAAAGCATTGAACTAAAAACAAAATTTTAAAAACCCTTCACTTGAAAAGTCAAACTGTTAACACTCACAAAAGGAATATAGCAAGAGTAAGGTCTGCATTTTCCAAGATGCCTGCTCCCAGCTTTCTGCGACTCACCTGACATTAGGTCCCGACCCACTAAGTGGGTCCCAACCCACAGTTTGAATACCACTGTTTTAGAAGAATCATATTTGCAGTACATGTGTATGGCGGTTTGAGAGTAACATCATGGCCTTTTTCACTGTCAATAAATACTTCTTTGCCATTAAGTTTAGGATAATCTTTGGTTTTTCGTTTTATCATTTTTCTCATCTTCAAATAAGCTTGCAAACTTTTGGTGAGAATTGAAAGTGTTGAGGTCTTATGGCTTGTTTAATGAATATTCCAGACTTCATACTATATCTTCATTAATTCTTTAATCTGTGCAGTAGCATTCTAGTGGAAGAATAGTTAGAATGATTTGATGTTAGCTAGAGTGCTCTTATTACATAAAGGGGGGCTTTATGTCTTGGACCTAATTAGTCTTTTGCTATTCCTTCAAGGGTTTTTCTTAGTGCAAGTCCTTTATTATTAAGTTTGTGTTATTATGACACTACTAGTGTTTTCCCCCCCTTTTTAGTAGCTCTGACAAAACACTAGCTCATTACACCTGTAGTAGTCTATTTAATTTTATTTGCAGCTCAAAAAGGTAATCAAGGGTGACCAAAGTATGGGCCTGATGCTCTTTTCCTTTCTTTCACCTGTTTAAACCAGGAATTATTCAAGGGGTCAAGGGGCTTTTGCTGGTGTAAAAATTCAGGCTGCGATGAAAATTGAACCCATTTGTTTGGCTAATATGTGCTCCCTCGCAGAATTAGTTGTGTAGAGCATATGCTCCTAGATGCTCATGTTTGAAATGATGATTCACAGTTAATCGTTATGAGAAATAGCTTGCCACTTCATAAACTCTAGGAAAGATTGTTTTCTTTTTCAAACATTTAAATTACTCAGCCATTTTATGCATTAAAACCCAATTATAACTAACAGTATTTCGGGGAATATAAAAAGCTATTTCTTGCAGAAGGCATATACACATTTTATCACATAGCTGTGGGTCCCCCTCCTTGTCCCATAACATCTAAAATTGGCCTTGATTTCAAACACCACAAGACTTTTAGTTTACAATATTATGCACATTTAATTTGATATAAGTTCTGCTAAAATCAGTGTAACTTTCTTTTGCATAGATCAAATAAGGGCTATTTTCTTATAACAGCATTATGTTATATCCATGATGAACATTTATATATGTTATTAGAGAGGGTGAATTTTGCTCATGAGCAACCATGTATCTTATACTAGAAATTCATGTGCATGGAGTTATAAGATGACACAAAATTAAGTGCCTTTTTTCTTGAAACATTATTTTGTTATGAAATATGGGTAAAAGTATAATTAGATTAGTGGTGGTGATGAGTGTGGATGGTTTTGATACCACCGCAATAAATTTGGCTGATGAGGACCAGACCTGTACTAGCCATAGCCATGTGCATCAAAAGAATTGACGTACTCATAAATTGCAAAGAGCACTTGAACGTAACCTCAGCGCCAGTGGTGGCATTCTGCAGAATATGTTTTCTATTGCCCCTGAATGGGCATGTGGAATACAAGGACTAATGATAATTAAATTCATCTTGACGTGGGTTTAAAATGAAAACATGACTGATCAATGTGTTTTGTGTGTTTTGAACTGTTGTGTCAACATTGCATAGATTACATTTTTGATTAAAAACAAACAAACAAGAATTGACATATCCGAGAACTATGGTATAAATGAGTCTGCAACACTAATAAGCAGCCTGGTTGGTTCAGACAAAGTCCCTGCCCCCTTCAGAAGTGCTTTTAATGATCACATAGGATCTGTCCATGAAATCATCATGTGGTAGAGATATTGTAAAATGGTAGACTGAAGGTCAGGATCACATCTTGAATAGCCAAATCCTGAGCTGCCCAAGCAAGTAGCAGTAGCTAGGTGGCTACCGCTGCATCCCGTGGCAGCCAGGCAGGCACAGGAGGCTCCGTGGGAGAAGGTCGCTGCCAGTCCTATCCAGCTCTCCACTCCTCCCCCCACCCAGGAATGCCCTTCCACCTGCCAGAAAAGGCAGCAGCACCGGTGACCAGTGCATGAACCGCTCGCCTAGTTGCGTTGCCACCTCTGGGCAGCGCAAAGCTGGTGTTGGGCCGGTGTTCGCCCAGCTCCGGTGGTAACAGCTTACTGCCAGCGCTGGCGGTGCCTTACAGCACCTTTGGCGACACAAACATAAGCAATACACTCGTACCGCCCACTCTAAGGCCCATACGATTGGGCCCTTAATGTTTTCACATATATACATTTTCCCTATGTTAGAACACTAGTGCACTGAAGAGAGAGCTAAGTTAAGGCATTTCTCTCTGATTTATCTCTGATGTATCTCTGTCAGATACAGGAAGCTGGACTAGATAAACAGCACATTCAGGAGAGAGCAATTTGGAGCAAAGATGTAGCAGTGGGGGAGAAATGCACTGCCCAAATGCTCCTTCATCCCACAAATGCACTGGTACTGCACCAAGGAGGGAAGCGACTTGGTTTTGTAGCCAATGCAGCTTTAGAAGTTAAGACCACTATCCTCTCCTTCCCTCCCTCCCATCCTCTTCTCTAAAATCCTCTTCCTTTTCCATCTACTTGCCTGACTGGCCTAGTGGCAGCTGGAGAAGCAGTAGGCTCTGCTCCTATGATAGCGAGGAGAGCAGGTAGGTTTTTACCTCCTCTACGTTTGTGCCCTGGTGCACTTTATAACAGCAAAGGACTTGATGGAAAACATGCCTTTCACCACAATGTCACAAAAAATAGCCCTTGGGAAAACCACATTTCCCAAGGCCACCAAAGTTTTTTGTCCGAATGCACTCATAGCCAGGACTTTGGGAATGACCTCCTTTCATCCCCCTCCTTGCAGCACCACCACCTTGCTACCTTGCCTCGCTAAGTAAACCAGGTTTAATAGGAAGAGGGCTGTAAGGCAGGGATTGAACAAGTAGAAGGAGATAAGCCAGGAATTCTCTGACTTGGCCAGAGAAAAATGCAGAGGCTACATAATGCTCATCTCCCTTCCAATGTCTTAAAATGTCTTAAATTACCTCCTCCTAAAATAGCTGCTCGTCTTTCACAAAATAAGTCATTAAGGGCACAATCCTGGATTGCGCCTTGGGCTGACGCAACGAGCTTGCGTCGGCCCAATATCTCTAGTGCCGATGCGGGGGCGCCAACCTTCTAGCGTTGGCCCATTGTTGAACCGCGCTGAACTGCCCTTGCGCCAGCCAGACTTGTTAAATGATTACGATTTACCAAGTACAGTCCTAGTTATCAATAGCTCTTGTTGGACATGCAAAGTTCAAGTGCTTGTTTGCTTTCGTTAAGTGCTCTGAGATGCTTCAGTAGGCATTGCCCCTATTGACTCTCTGTTAATCACTGCTGCCTGGTAAGAGTGGCTTACCTAACACTCAGAAATTGCTTAGTGGTGGCCTGCACAGCCTAAACTATCATCCCTTGAAGAAGCAGAGCTTAAAGCACTCTTTGAGTAGCTGTCTTTGAATGTAGAAGGGAAGCTAGTCAGCAGTTCAGATATTTTTCCAGCGATCAAACTGAGAGAAAGCCCAAAAGAGATTGGCTTAACAATTACGTATTAGTTTATTACTGTTAAATGGAGTTATTATTAGTACATTTATGTCATACCCTTCTTCTAAGGAACTCTTGGTGGTACACTTGGTTTTTCCTTCCCTCCTGTTGTCCTCGCAACAGCCCTGTAGATTTGGTTAACCTGAAGGATACTGACGTACCAAGAACACAGACTGTATTTCTGGTGTACAGTGGCTGTTTTGCATCCAGAAATCCCAGGTTCAATCCCTGGCCTTTCCAGCTAAGGCAGGGAAAGATCCTTGTTTGAAATCTTGCAGAGCTGCACCAGTCAGTGTAGACAGTCCTGAGCTAAATGGATCAAGCAACGGGAGCTCACTCCGTCATGCAGTCTTGAACTCCCAACCTTCTGGTCGGAAAGCCCAGCAGCAGCAGTTTAACCACGACCCTCTCAGTATACAAGGCTACAAAACAAGCGTATTTCTCATCCTTTCTCATCAGATCAGTGGATATTTTTATAGCTGTCTGCTCATGCAGGTTATCAGTAATTTTGATTGAAACTGAACTTGGGGGTGAAGGCACATGGGTACCTACAAGGATTTTATTATCAGAAGATTTGAGCCCTGATGAACAGCTTATAAGGTTCTTCGCCATTTCGTTTTACGGTGTCAGTAGTGGTATTTGGAGCAGCTTGAAAAATCAAAGTAGTTCCATAAAGGTCTGATAGGAAAGTACTCCATCAGAGATTATGCTGATCCAAATAGAAAGAATAAGTGAGCCATGGAGTAGGAACACATACCAAATCAGCTGCACAACAATTTTGAATGGCAAGAACTGTGAGCCGAAGGAGTTAACCCCAGCCCTTACAACTAGAATGAGATAATTTGGCATCCTTTCCTCGATGAGATCAGTTATTGGAAGCCTGATATGCATATGGTTTTCTTTTATGTGATTCAAATACTGCATGCAAGTCTCAGAATGGAGTTACAAGACAATAAATTAGCCCTATAGCTAATCTAAATGCCATTTCTAAAAAAAGAAGCATGACGAATCTTACAAATAGTTAGACGTTACTTAGCTTTAGTACTACTTTTGTCCAATCTGATCAGTGCCAAAAAGTCACCTTTCTAAACATTAGCTGGGAGATTAATCAGGAGAGGCAAAAACTTACTTTCCAGTGGAACACAGAATGGTCCTTTAAATACAGTAGCAAGGGAATTGGATCTGGTTGAAGACATTTTGAGGCTTCAAGAAGCAGCGCAGCGTACCTATTTTGTGAGGTGGGTGAGCTTCAGGATCCCTTGCAGTTGGTGCACTAGCAGAGTATCCATTTTCACCATTGAAGTAAGGAGAGGGATTCTGTGCCTATATTGCAGAGCATGTAATGATTTAGGTGCCAAAGCAACTTCCTTAGCACCATGCATGCAGGTGCATTGCTGCTGAATGGATAGCACCACCAAGCGTCGGCAATGAAGTCAATGAAGTCAGGGCTGATGAGAGCTGCTTTCTTTTTCAGAGCCATGTGCTGATATAGTGCACGGTGCTGACATAGTGGCCCATGTGTTTCTGCCACAGCTTCATGATCTCCCTCCTTCACTGAGCTGGTAGTCCAGCAGTCCACCACAATTGGTTGTGCCTCAGAACATTGAGGACATATCTCTTGGATTATTCACAGCTGCAATACTATGAAACAGCCATCTGTAACTAACAGGAAGAAAGGGGGTCCCTCTAGACAAGTGGTTCCCAAACTGTGGGTTGGGACCCACCAGTGGATCGCGAGCCTATTTCAGGTGGGTCGCAAAGCGCCTAGCGCAGCCATATTGAAAATGTGAAAAGATGGGATCCTGATGAGGGGGAGGATTGTCGTCATTTTGCTTGTGGCAAGGTTTTAAATAGGTTTTTTTTTTCTGATTTGCTATTGGAAAATGGCTGAGAAATAACCCAACCTATTGCTGCATTCTCAGGAAAGCAGCAGGCTCTGGTGTCGCAATGATGGCACTTCCAGCCATGACATCACTTCTGGTGGGTCCTGGACAGATTGCAATTCTAAAAAGTGGATCCCGTGCGATTAGTCAGAATGCTTTTCTAGTTGAGTAGGGACATCTGAAAGAATTATGTGGATTTAAACTCAGTTTGAGGATCGTCCCCAGGTGCAACAGGGAGCTCTTGAAACTTGAAGGAGCCTAGTTTTGAGGGCCTTTCTCTCATTCCTTGTTTCAAATTTATTGCAAGAGTATATTTATACCACACCACACCATCACATCAAACATCATTGTCTTTGCTGTGTTTGCTGTTACACTGGCATTTGCTGTGTTAGCATTATTAGCATGTACACCTGAATTTTCTCAGATGTATTCTCCTACAAGTCACTGTCCCTTTTTCTTACAATTAAAATCAGATCTGGAAAGAAATTCATGATCTCAGAATTTCAAGCCAGGGGTAAATGGTGTGTGTGTGCGTGTACGCATGTGTGTGTGTGTGAAATAAATTCCCAAAAAATGAATGTCAAATTTAATCATTGTATGCTAATTATTGGGAAGAAAGCATTATAAAATATATTTTTTTTTTCAAAAACAAAAATAGTATTGAATAAATGTATTTCTTTAACACTTTTATTTTAAAAAGCGATTGTTTTATTTGAGGTGTGAGATGTGCTAACCTTGTCATTGTGAGTGCAGCAGAGCAGAAATGATAACTGTATATACTTTTTTTTTTTACAAAATGTGGTGTGATTGTGTGTGTATGAGAGAGAGAAAGGGGGGAGGGGTGAAAAGAGAAAGGGAGACAACTTATTTAAATCCTGAATACAGTCAGACCTCATATGCATTGTTAAAAAAAAAGCCCTAAAGAATTGCATATGGATTAGGGGGATGAATATTCTATTATTTCAGGCTGTTCTGCTGATCTTCTTATTGTGACTTTGCGCTTCAGAAATCTGCCAGGAATTTGGCTTTGCCGTACTAGGCAGTAATTTTAAATGTGTATCAAGCACTTGATAGTGTATGATTTGCGTGCTGTTGCATTCCCGTTCCCTAAATTTTCCACCAATTTATTACTTTTTTCATACTGTTTTAATATTTCAGGATGATGAATATATACAGCATCATTAAAGGTAAATAAAAAATGCATGAAATTAAAAAATGGAATATTAGATGTTTCTTTTCTGTAATCCCTAGGTCCAATAGAAATGAAATGTCTCTGTTCTGTCAAGTAATCCCTAAACATGATTATGGACGTTGTAGTTTCCACATAGCCCACGTAATATTTGTATCGTATAAGCCTATTTATGTAAGGTTTGAGTAAAAGTTGTATTAGAAGACCTATAAACCTATTTTACAATTCAGAAAGATATGCTTTTCTCTTAATCTCTTGACTTTTATTATTTTCCTGGAGCTGATAGCAATGTGTCTTTAATTAATTTTTTCAGAATGTTGTTACATCTTTTTGGTACTTTCAGAATGATTTGGCTATCCAGTTGAAATGTCTTTCTTAAGGCATAAGATTCAGTCCAGCAGTTAATCCATTTGCTTTACTTTTCTTTAAATCTATGGCGGTGAGGTAGAGTGCCTTTCCTGGTATTCCCCCCCCCCCCGAAAAAAATCCAGTTTTAATCTGAAAAGTATGGGATAAACATGAATCTCGTCCACCCAATTTCAGGATTACATAGGAAACAATCTAGGTTCCTAACTTTCAAGCCATTATTATGTGTTGTGAGTTGATTCATGTGAATATGGGAGAAGAAAAACTGACACGATTTGTTCGAGTGTTTCTAGAGAGAAATACAGTGCAACTGTGATACAAGGTAGGTGTCTGGGGACACCTGTACTGTACGTTGCCTGCTATACACTATAAATCAGTGATGGTGAACCTTCTGGACTCTGTGTGTCAAAAATTCAGAAAATTTGTAACTCAACTCTTATGGTGTGTCGCCCATCCTCACCCTGAACAAAAGAGGAAAAAATCTTTATATATTGGAGCACATTGCTTTTTATTTGATTAATTAATGAGTTGCTAAAACTTTCATGGCCATTATACACAAATTAGAAATGAGATAGTCCAGATTAGCTATATTTGGGCAGTGTGAAAACATAGGATGGGATTCGGGGTGGGGGAAATTAAGGAGGATTGATCCCTCACTTTTATTAGTTTTTTTGTTTTTGAAGAAGCACAACAAAGTACTTGTTTGTGACATTTATACATGCCAAGGATGTAAGAATTGTTTTTCTCTGGTTATGTATAGTCAGGTAAAAAGGTAAAGATAAAGGTTCCCCCACCACCAGATGGTCTAGTTGTGACCAACTGTAGGGGGCGGTGCTCATCTCCGTTACTAAGCCAAAGAGCCGGCATTTGTCTGAGGACAAGCTTCCGTGGTCATGTGGCCAGCATGACTATACGCCCAGGCACACGGAATGCCGTTACCTTCCCACTGAAGTGGTACCTATTTATCTACTCGCATTTTTATGTGCTTTTGAACTGCTAAGTTGGCAGGAGCTGGGACAAGCAACGGGAGCTCACTCCGTCACGTGGTCTCGTACTGCCAATCTTCCAGTCAACAAGCTCAGCAGCAGCGGTTTAACCTGCAGTGCCACCCTATAGTCGGGTACAAAATGCCAAACAAGGCTTGACTTTAAAACTCCGCAGAGGAACATAACCTGGATACAGCACCTATTACCCATTTTCTATTCCTGTATGTACTGTACTTACATGACTACAACAAGAACTTGGAGACAAACCAAACAAAGCAACGTGTGTAAGGCCACTCAAGGAACTTTCTAGTGGAGAGCGGGACAATGCTGGCCAGGCTGCCAAGAGAAACTCTACTGCAGCAGTTCCAAACGGGCAGTATAGGTGAATTTTGCAAAACAATAACAACAACCCACCCTTCTTTTACTTACCCAGCCCCTCAGGCCACTTGTCCAGCTCACACAACTTGCCCAACTCGGCAAAAAGAGCAGCACCCGCCCAGTTCCTCCCTGTGCAACTCAGGCTGACATGAGCAGCTTGGAGATTGCTTTTGGCATGTTTTCCTGCCGGGGTGGGCGGGAATGCGGCGGAACGCGGCGTGATGCAACGGGCGGACTGCCGCTCAAAGGTAAGTCCTGCTTAGCATACCAAGTGAATGCCGCCGCTGCTTACGCATGTTTTATTTGCAGTTCCTGTAGCAGTAGGCAATGTGCTGTTTCATAATTCTAATATAATAACATTTATCCTTATAGTAACCCTATGATTATGGTTAGGCAAAGAGATTATGACTAGTTCAGGGTCTTCTCAGTGAATTTCTAACTCAGTTGGGATTTGAACCCAGGTCTCTCATGAGTTCTCTGTCCAAACCGAGAACCCAGCCTGCTTCATGTGAGTCACTTTCTGATAATGATTTCACATTTGCATACCCACATATATAATATTAATCTTCAAGACTTTCCCCCCCTCAATTATGGGAATAGTAGAGCAGAAGTTGGCACTATTTTATATGTCACAGAATTCCACTCTTTGTCCTTTTTGCAACAATTACTCAGTGGCTCAGTGCTTGAGTTTATGAACATCAAGAGGCGTAACCACTCACAGCTGTGGCCAGCAGCCACTCTTCCAGGAACAGAAGATCAATACTTGTTATCGAGTCTATGTTTATAGGGTGTGTTAAATGACCACAATTCTTGATGTTCATCCATGAATGGCATGTTTAAAACCTCACTCTGCACTGGTCAGAAAAAGCATGATGTGGTGAGAATATTTTAAATCTTTAATCTAATTTCCAGTACCTTATTCTCAATCATCAGTGTCATTCCGCTATCTCAGGAAAGTTAAGTATATTAGCAAGTAAATGAACATTAAGTTGTTGCTTTTTTTCCCTTTTTTTATACTTCACTTTGCAGTTGCTCTTGTTGGGACTGCAAATGCCCTACTGATTCTTCAGGTTCTGTGTTGACCACTTCTTTTGAACCTGATTTCCAATAAATCACCATATTTTAACCCTTGTGAACTAACTCTTTTATCCAAGGTTCCAATATAGTTGATTACCCCTTATCTAGACTGCTTGGGACTGGTGTTTGGATTTCGGATTTTTCTGGATTTTGTAATAATTGCATAAATATAATGAGAAATGCTTCCTCTTGCTCCTTCAGTTACCCAGTGCTGGCCTCTTTTTCAACAATGTATAGGCGCACCACAAAGCAGAGAATAGAACTTACCGCCGGTATGTGGGAATGAGCACAAGACCGTCTTTCTGTACAAAGTTTTTTGAAAAGTCTTGGACAAGGATGTCTGGATTACAGAATAGTCTAGATTTTGGATGGACAGATAAGGGATTGTCTACCTATAATAGATGCGTGACAGTGAATCCACACCACAGTGAATTCTCAAACTTGTCCCATCATGTATATGTATTTGTTCACTACCTAGGTATCTGGATTTGTTTACAAATCTATGTTCAGACGTATTTTAACAAAAACCCCACCCCCAGTGCTGTAGCGTTAACAAGGAACATAAGAGTGAGGAATGAAAAGGCTACTTCAAAATAATGATATTTTCCTACCACATTCTTAAATGAGCTAATTCTTTAGAGTACTTAAGAGCACCGCACACTTAAATTCCCACAATAATTAAAGTGGAAGAATTAGATACTAAGATTACGCAATAGGTATGCCTCATGGTACCTTCATTGCTTTCAGTTTTATAGTAAGTAATATCATTGTTGCAAAGTTTCCAAATTGCTTTTAACACAAATCCACAGAAATGAAATCTTCTCCTAGTTATGAAAATGAAGTAATGCCTTGAGACACTAGTATATTACTTCAGATTTATGGGGATAATGAGCCAAAATCTACTCTCAGTTACATTGCTGTAAATACCGAGTGGCTTAATTGAAATTGAACTGTTCTGAAACTCTGGCAGACTTGAAAACGGAAGATCCGGATCGAAAGTGCTTCAGTACAGAAAGTACTGATGCAAATGCAGCAGATGGCTTCCCCTTTTAGCTGACTTGCCAGGTGCATGCTTCATGGAATCAGTGTGGTGTAGGGTGGTGGTTAAACATTGCACATGGTTGGGGGAAACCATGGTTTCATAGCTTTGCTATGAAATTCATTGGGTGGCCTTTAAACAGCAAAGGTGTTGTGAGGGTAAAATGACATAATCCCAATCCCAAATGCATTGGATATTTATCTATCCCAAGCAATTCCAATGGTATTGAATATTAATCCCTAGAACCCTTGTGCACAATGGATTTAGGAGATTGCCACTGGCCCAATATCATGTTGCAATCTGTATAACTGACTAATCGCACTGTCTTGGTTGCCTGCTACATGTACCTGCATGGCACAGGTATCCTTTCAATGACTGTCTCATAACTGTGGAACTGCCTCTTCTTGAAGATTCAGTGGATCTTTGGTTTGAGCGTGTTTGAGTGTGCACATTTCCAGAGACAAGACATTGCTGATGGAAGTAACATTCCTGTGCTGAGTTACAATTATTCCATGGCCCACTATAATCGCATCATGGATTCTCCCACCAACAGTCAAAACTGCAGGGTCAGGCATGTGATGACACCCTGTTTCTGAGTTCTGAGATGCAATGTGTTATGTATAAGGAATTGCTGGAAAACCTAGAATGGCAATCCATTTTTTTATGGCAACTCCATGTCTCCAGTAAAGTGACTGAAAAGGTTAAGCTAGTATGGAGAAGTAGGCCCACCTAATTGAATAGAAACTAAAATGGTGGTCTTTAGGAGGACAGGCATGACCATTAACTTGGTGCCTGGGTATTGGAAGCTGCTAATACCTTTTAGCTCCCTGTTGCCATAGTACACAGCTTTCTGTTGTCCTTGTTTTGAAGGTTGTACCATCAAATGTGATAATTTGCATTATGTACAATCTTACATATTTATGCAATTAAACTTAAATTCATGTTCTGTTACTTACAGGAACGAACAGTATCTGAATAGCATTGATGGTTTTGTTTTTATACGTGGACTTCGTGTCAATTTATGCCAAAACCATAATTTCATGTTTTGCTAAATTTAGCCAGCCAATTTTTTGTGTGTGTGTGAACTGGAATAAATTCTACGACAGAATTTAGGCAAGATTATGAAGTGAATTACAGCTCACTCCTAAGGTGCCCCAGTGGCACTGAAATGGCCTCCTCTGAATCCTGTGGGGGTTAGGGCAGCCACCAGAGTCTCTTCAGGGCAAGGGAGTGTTCGTAAAGCCCCAGCAGCCTCGGTGGGTCTCCTTGGTTCTGCATCTGCTATTTAGTGAACACAGAATCAAGAAGGCCCATGTTGGCCACTCTGGCCAGGGGGGGATCATATGATTCAGCAGCAGAGTCTGCCACTGTCTCCACCTCCCTCAGGCACAATCCTGCCTTCCCCAGATCCTCCCCTTCCCCCGCCCTCCTCCCACCCCGGCAAACCTAACCTGTGCCCAGTGCTTCGTTGTAACTTCTCCAGGTCCTGAGGCCTAGTGTGGTACACCTGTTCTGCTGGTGGTAAAATGTCTTCTGGCACTTTTATGACAAACCACTGCCAGTGATATGAGTGTACACCGGCACCAAAGCCTGATAGGATCAGGCTCTTAATTGATTATATGACTAAAAGAATCCCATTTAATGGAAGAGAATGATAATGGACCAGGCTACAATGCTGTGATGGTCAAAGGCACATTAAGACTGCTGAAATCAGTGGTGCTTAGGCATGCCTTACACCCAGCAGTATCATCCTGGCGGAACGGCCCAGTACGCCATTCCGCTAGTTCCGTGGATGGGCCCAGGCTGCACCGCCTCTCCTGAGGACGGGCGAGCTGCTCCTGGGACCGCCCTCCCTCCCGCGCGTCTGAATCGCTCTGAAATGGAGCGATTCGAGGCGCAGGGAGGCATGGCTGGCCTCCGCCATAGGGGCGGAGGCTGCCAATCATCCGGGTGTTCCAGTTCCTGGCGCGCCCGGATGACATCACTGCTTACACCTTACAGGAGTATACTACCAGTTCATCAACATTCCCTTCCTCACTGTGAAGCAGGGGTGATGAAGAACCAGTTCCTAGGAGGGCCATTTAGCTACTGAAGGGAAAATCCTAAGGTAGACTTATACAGGTCTGCTCAGGTGCCTTTGAAGAGACCTCAAAGATATTTAAGAGGGAGATGGTATGTTGTATTGACAAATGTTATCAAATCTATACTGATAATCTTCAACATCCTATTCAAGGAGCTGTTGCAGACCTTGAGACAAGCAAGGCCTGATAGCTGATTGCTTTAGGGAATCCTTAAGCACAGTACTATAGACATCGTTTTTTTCAATCTCATAGGAACACCTGGGTTGATTGACAAAGAGAGTAATTGTATTGCCTTGATTTTATCTACATTTACTTGCTTTGTGGCCCAATCCTATCCTGCAATCTTCCTGCAATCTTCTGCTGTAGGCCCCATTGTGGCATTGCACATGACAGAAGCACTGGCAGTAATAGCCAGCAGCTCTGCACACCGTGCCTAATTTGCCAGATACTCGGCCAGCCCAGGTACGATTATGGGCGAGATGGACCGTGGGCAGAATGTGGTTGGTTTGGAGGAGGTTAGGTGCGGGGAGCAAGCTGGAGTGGTGGATACTGGTGGCAAAGGTGCATACCAGATCCTATCCCCCATTTTTCACCCTGCCCTTCCTGTCCATGGATGTACACCAGAAACATAGAAGTGATAAGCAAGGAGGTTCTAGAACACATTGACAAATTAAAATGTAACAAATTGGTGAGGCTGCCCTTAATGATGGTGCCAGTTAGCAAGGAGACCTGTCCCCAAGGTTTTTTTTATTTCTTGGTTCTATTCCTAGACACATTGCTTTCTTCTATTTCTAGTACAGAAACCATATATTGGATCACCCAATTGGAAGCTGCAGCTACACTGCAGAAACGTAAAACACTTCCTTACTTAATAACAGACAAAAAAATAAGCAGCACATCTGTTTTGATGAATCCAAAATAATGTACTATTTAAATGAAATGCTTTGCCTCTGCTTGACTCTTTGAAATTTTGATCATTTTATTCCATATCTCACCATATTGTGGGAAATGTTATTTACATCTTCACCGTCTCCCTTATATAGCCATTTTACAAGACTTCAGATTTGTTTTTGAACATATTCAAATTCATTTTTGCCACCACAAAATTTAGTATAGAAGTCCCCTTTCAGCTTATCTTTGTTAAACACCTGCAAAAAATCAATGGCATTTGGTTCACTTAAAAAGGCTCTCTTCCTTTTAGGAATACCAGAAATTTTTTTTCTTTATGGGCAGCCCAATCCTAACCTGCCCTGGAACAGGGAGGCCTGCCTGCCTGCCTGCCCCATATCCAGTTAGGGATTGGGGCTGGAAGCCACACAACTCAGAATAATGAGAATTAATTCCCCTTACCTCATGTTGTACAGCAGCCACCCCAGTAAGGCTACTTGTATCTGTGCCAACAAATGGCTAGTGCAGTTCTGAGGACCCTGTGTTAGCCAATTGGGCTGGGGCTGGGGCGTTGAATCTGGCCTATGTCAGCTGGTCCGGTCCCACCCCCTTCCTGGACCGGTTTCCCCACAGTTTCTCCCTCCTTCCACCTTCCCCCACCCCAACCACCTACATTCCACCCTCCCCAACCCCCGCATCAGCCATCCTCAGCTGGCCTTATCTTCTCAGTGCAGATTTGGGAAGTGGCACAGGGAGGTGGCACACATCCATCTTATTGCATGTTTGCCATGCTCCTGGACCAGAACAGGCCCAGTGCTCTGGCTTATGCTCTAGTTCACTTCAGAGTTTGGAATGGATCACTCTTGGTGAAACTTAGGATTTAAACTTAGATTGAGAATCCAAAAATTTGACAAACTTCCTGATCTCCTTCCTGTTTTCTCTCCGATAAAATCAGAAATGCAAATCTGATGTCTGTTTTCATATCAGATAATGTTTTTATATCAGATACTGTTTTTTAACAGTCCAATTCTATCCCCCGCCACTTCATAGCATACAGAGCCGACCCAACAGAGCGTGCACTGCATGCAACAATGGGGCAACTCTGACAGATGGCAACCAGAAGGCCAAAGCGAGATAAGTAAACAAATGTTTACCTCTTGGTAAGCTACCTGGTCAGCAATGAGTCTTTTCAGACCCATGCTAACTATGTTGCTGGTGTAGGTCTGAGAAGAGGAAGCAGACATGTCAGGCAGTGAAAGAGGGGATAGCATCCCAACACAAATTGCTGCCATTGGGATCTACCTCTGTCCGCCTGCTCCGCACCCACTGTCTTCCCCATCCACTGCTATACCTTGTCTGATGCGGGCTAGTTCCACCTGTGGAGGGTGCTGTTTATGGCTGTGCTACTGTATTAATGATGGTGGAATTTGAGCTCAGCCATTGTAAACAGTGGATCGGATTGGACTGTAAATCTAGTATTTTATAGTACTTCTGATTTTGTAGAATGTTTGTAGTTATCAATAAATACATGCTTGGGATTTTCTCGTAGGTCATGCCCTTATTTTGTGTAGGCACATGGCATAGCATTGCTGCATGGGAAAAACCCACTATTGGGAAGCTGTGTCACAGATTAGGCTAGGAACAACTGGTGTAATTCTCCTGTCTCCTGACAGGAATTTAAGGTCCTGGAGAATGGGAAAGAAGACGGGAACCTTGCAGGAGTCTCCTAGCTGAGAACAATTTATTTCTGAAATTCAACCATGTTAAGCGTGTGTTAATCACTTAGTCAACAGCATTGATGTACCACTTTTCAACACAAAGTTCACAAAGCAAAGTTCACAAAGCTTTTTACAAGCAAATGCTAATAATAAAGTTAAATGTCTCCCTGCCCCAAAAGGGCTCATAATCTAAAAAAATGCAGAACACCACCAGCAATAGTCATTAAAGAAGATACTGCACAAGGGTATCCCCTGCCTTGTAACCCCTGCTAACTGGACAAGAGGCACTTTTTCCAGTGGTGCTCCTCTTATATTTAGCAGAGGGAGAGTAATTGTCCCTCTTCACCTCTGCACGGTCTTTCTAGTGGCTGTTGCTGGTGGTCTGCCTTTTTTTAGATTGTGAGCCCTTTTGGGACAGGGAGCCATTTAAGTTTATTACTATTACCGTTTGCCTGTAAACCGCTTTGTGAACTTCATGTTGAAAAGCGGTGTATAAGTACCTTGATAATAACATAACAAGGGTGAAGAGGGACAATTACTCTCCTCCTGCTAAATACAACAGGAACACCACTTGAAAAAGTGACTCTTGCCCAGTTACAGAGACGAACCGAGCGCCGAGTGTGCCCATGGCAGGGCGACGAAACCGCGTCCCCAGCACGTTGCCCCGCCTCCGTGTGTCGCCACGCCACACTTCCCTGCGCCTGGAATAGCTCCATTTTGGAGTGAAATGGACACCAGGGAGGGAGGGAGGGCCAAACAGCGCGGGTTAGTGTGCGGGTTACTCCACGCAATGGCGTCCGCTGCTGCCAGCGCCCATGGCTCGCGCCACCCCGGGCTACACCAATGCTCTGCCCAGTTAGCAGGGTTTACCAGCAGTGCTTTTTAAAACACATGTAAGATGTGCGCTCAGGAATAAAACACCTTCCTGTATAGGTGTTCATTCTAGTGCCACAGCTGTATAATTTATCAGGGAAAGGAAAACTGAGTTGAGGGTGAAACTTGCAACAAATTGATTAATTTTAGTGTTCAAAAAGTAAAACGATTCAAAATAAGGGCCTAGCACAAAATAGGGTGCTAGCACCTAGCACTCTTCTCACACCTGAGAAGGGGAATTCTGTGGCTAGCATTCACTCGGTATGGAGTCTGTTAGAAAGCCAAGGAGAGGAGAAACTCCTTAGAATAGTCTATCCCAACCTAGGGGTCACAACCGTTGGGGTGGTGGTCGCGGAGACCCCATTTACTACTGTAGATGTGTTCGCACAACATTAAAAAGTAGCATTTTTGCTACATTTTCAGATATGCTCCAGAGAACTGTTTTTGAAAAAAAATTTCAAGGTGTTTCCACATACCTGAAAACAACTTTTGCATTTGGTAACCTATGGTAGTCTACGTACGTGTTTTTTACAGACATAGTGATGTCACTTCCTACTTAATGACATCACTTTCAGTCAGGAGGAGGGTTCCAACAAGTTATCATACCTAAACTGTGGGTCCTGGTGCTAAAATGGTTGGGAACCACTGCCTTAGAAGGGGCAGAGAGAGAAGAGGGAAATGAGATGTAGAGAGATTAGATGGGTTTCCCAAGGGAACCTGGAGGAAGGGAGCAAGGGTTTTGGGATGCATGAACAAAGGAAATGAAGAAGAGGTTGAAGATATTAATGTGAACAAAAGAGAAGAATCCTACAATTCAGACTGTGGCTTAGGATCATGGCCAGGAAGTGGTTTCTGTAGTCTGAACCAAGGACTACAGGAAAGGATCAACCTTCTAGATAATCTGTGTGAAAGCACGTCTCCCACTTGGGATGATGGAGCTAATCTCTCTCAATTGGCTATGGACACAAGGTATGACATTTACAGTTCTAGCAACTGCAACAATTTGGAGTCAATAGTCTCATTCCACTTGAATTTTGGAGCTGTAAAAACGTCATTTAATTTTACATGAGTCTCTGTTTGAATTTGGAACACCCTTGGCTCTTTGAGATCATTAAGGGAGAGGGTGATTACATAGGGTTACCAGGTGCAAACTGGGACAGGGCACCTGTACCTTTAACCATTATATAGAAGAGGGAATTTGGGCAGTGCAGCTCATCATGAAAGGGTTTAAAAAGCTACACCTGCCAAAATTCCCGCTTCTACACAATGGTTAAAGGTATAGGCACTCTGTCCCCGTTTGTGTCTGGTAACCCTATGGCTGTTTCTAAAGGGTGGTCTACTTGGCCTGTAGATCTGAGGCCTCCTGCTATCAATCCAGCAAATAGCCCACCTTATTAGTCTGGCCCATTCTCTCCAGGCAGGCACTCAGCATCCAGATACTGATATATAAATGTGTGTCTTCTGCATGGCTTGAAATAAAGGAAATAAAATATTGATTGTGCAACAACTGAGCTCTGGGCCAAACTGTCCCTCCCAGCTGCTACCTCCTTTCTGAGGAGTGATATGTCTTAAAGGGACAAGCTTCTGGTCTGCAGGCTAGCAGTCTTTTGCTTTTCTATTAACCCCTGCCTGGTACATTGTCTCCTGTGGCAAGTACTGGGGAGTGCAATGGCACTAGTGTGAAAACCAGTCCCTCAGGGGAATCAGGTTTTGAGGGATGGCTGCTACTGAGAGTTCTAGCTGAAGGGTCTCCTGCCTAAGAGGCTCCTCTGACAGCCAGCTCTGACAGAAGCCATTCTTGGATGTTTTTCCCCTCAACACGACACAATGTCACCTAGAGACCAATCCTATCCAACTTCCCAGCACTTAGCTGTTCCTATGGGGTATTGTGCTGCATCCTGCAATGCGGGGGAGCAGTCATGGATGCCTCCTTAAGATAAGGGAATGCTCGTTCCCTTACTTTGAAGCTGCATTGTGGCAGCACCATCACTGAAAAGTTGGATAGGATTGGGCAAGAACACAGTCCTAACCTGGAGTTAGGCCAGCAAAGTTTGGCGGGCACCAGAGATACCGTAAAGCGCATTTGGACCACTCTTGGAGTCAGGGTGGATGGTGCATGTCTGAGTGCTGGCCTCTCTGACTCCAAGAGTGGTCCAAACACACTTTACGGTGTCCCTTGTACCAGCCAAACTTTGCTGGCCTAACTGTGCCAGCCTAACTCCAGGTTAGGATTGTGCCCTTAGAAGGATTGTGTCTGAGGTGAGATTCAGCTGAGAGACTTTATAATTCATCACTCCTGCTTATAGTAATTACAGATGAGTTGTAGGCACAATCCCGACCTGTGCCAATTGGGACTGCCCTGGAGCCTCCATGGGCAAGGGCATGTTCACGCCATTGCCCTGGGGTAGGCACCAGCCACCCCGATGGGCTTGCTCAAATCTGCGCTCATTTTATAACATTTTATGCCATGCGGCCCACCTCCCCAGGCCAGCATGCCTCAATGGCCCATGCACCCCCACCCAGAAACACCCTCCCCCCTGCCCTCTCCCCGCCCAGAAATGCCCCTGCGCCAACCAAACTCAGCTAGCACAGGAGTGGCACACCAGCAGCTTGTGTTGGCACTGCAGCATCTACACAAGCTGTTTGTGTCAAAACTGCAGCAGTAGCGCTGGCGCGCATGTGCGATGACAGCTTGCATCGGCCCAAGGCCGTGCGTGGATTGCGCTGTTAGTCAGAAGTAGGTAAAAATGCCAAAAAGTTGATATACAAATAATTAAAATGATGTGTTGATATTTTCATGGCCTTTGATCAAGCACTAATGCATTTTTTTTGTACTTACTTTGACCTTTATTGGAATAAATAAATATTACACACACTACAAGTCAACAAGAGACTTACAAACTTTTGGGTCTGAACATAAAACTTAGAAAGCTATAACGTGGCCAACCATGTTGCTATTAATACAAGAAATTGTTACAATACTTCAAATTAAAACATTAGTATTTGCATCTGTCTTCAGGTGGTGCTGGATAATTTTTTGTAAAGGAATCTGGCGTATTTGGAAGACGGAGAAATAATCTGATGCCGTTATAGTGGGGCTGCTGCTGCTGCTGCTCCAACCACTCCGATAAGATTGTTAGAGTTGCCAATATCAGTATTCAGTCTTGTAGTGTGTCACGGTGCTTTCATGTGAACTGAACTGAACGGTCTCTTCCCACTCCCTCCCTCCCTGTCTCCCTCCCTCTCTCTTTCTGTCTTTCTTATTCCCTGCACTCATCGCATTGAAGTCAGAGAAAAGCAAAAAGATTTGAGGATCGCCCAATTTGTTCTGACATAAAGAGATGTTTAGCTCTGTGAAAGGTGGCGGAGGCAATGCGCCTGACTGACATTTCAACGGAGTGTCTGCTGGGACTGCTCACTTCTTGTCCCATCATATTCCCTCTGTGTCCTGCGTGAGTGCTCTTGTCTAATCTTCACAGTGAGAACACCAACACTCCCCTGGGGTTTGGTGCTCAACACCTTGTTAGACAGGGCTTTCGGTGCCAGAGCTCAGAGTTGCCGCTTGTTTTTGCTTTAACATTTCAGGTCTGCCTAAAAACCCAAATCAAGGGTTTTTCGTACCGCTTCCTATAAACTGTGCAGGGCTTCATCTAACCACTCTGTTTGATTTTTTGGAAATGACAGTATTGGGGCTAGTGTCAGAAAAAAAAAAAAGGGAGATAAATGCAGGGATCAAGTTTTTTTTTTTTAATGCAGTTTGAATAGTCGTGCATTTTTTTTTTTTGCTTTGCTCATTTGATAAGATGGTCTAGTAAAATATGCGTTCAAGTTGCTACAAAATGATAGTGAACACATAAATACATATTTTTCAAGGGAGCTTATTAGTGTCAGCGTTAAGATTTCAGTCACATTCTGTTCTTGTATGCGGTGGTGGTCCTGCCATTATGCCGTGGGGGAGGGGGAAGGGAATGCTTCGATGCTTCTGGCCTGCTGGAGGCCATCTGAAAACCGGAAGTGTTGTTCACTGGAAAAAACAGAACTATTGTTGGAAAGCCATCCAAAAGTGTTAGAACATCAGGTGAATCGGGGGCAGCGGCAGCCTGCAGTCCTGGTCCCCAAGTGGCAAGCATCCTATTATAATATGTCAAGTTAGTGGGTGAATTTGCAAAGTTCTAAGAGTCCAAGGCTGTAATCCTATGCACATTTGCCAGGAAGTAAACTCCTCTGAATTCAATTACAGCCCAATCCTATGCTGCCCGTGCCCTTGTAGGAGCAACAGTAGCCAAGC
>JAJKFI010000008.1:12288680-12311251 GCA_029204185.1 Lerista edwardsae
TCTATCTATCTATCTATCTATCTATCTATCTATCTATCTATCTATCTATCTATGCATGCCAATATGTATGATTTGTTTAATTTAATGTCTGTATGTTAAATAGTTTTTCATGGAATATAAAAATTGACATTTCAGAGAGTGTAATGGCATAATGAAATGTAAACTGAAAACAGGAATGAGTTAATTAGACTAATGATCCCTTGACTCCTTTATTAGCCGGCTCTTTAGAAATTGGGATTAGTTTTGTTTTCTCTGCTGAATAAAGACAGGAAGGATGATATTGATTCTAGTAAGTGACAGCAGCAGAAGAAATTAGTGTTTTCCTGTTAGTTATGGGTTTAATATTTTACAATGAAAACGTAGGATGTTTCCAGATGATGGCAAAAAAAAATTTCTAGCCCTGAATTAGTGGTAGCCGTGACCCAATCCTGGTGACAGACTCCATTTTATTCATAGGCAAATCTTTGCTGCAGGAAGCATAAACCTATTTCAAGGGAGTACTCTTCTCTACTTTTTGTAATTTTAAAAAGAGGATGATGTGTACTTCTGTAGTAGAGAATGAATTTTCTGTACCCAGAATACCATATTTGGTCATCAGGAAAATGAATCTCCCTCCCCCCCCCACCATATTCATGCCAGTTGCAATACAGTCGACCCCCACTTTACAATGGGCTCACAACACAATGACATCACTTTACAATGGACTCACCATGGCAGAACAAGGCTCACTATACAGTCATTCATTGCAGAGTGGGCTTATGATTGCTGCCAGCAGAACCTCATGGGTGATAGATAAACCAATTGCGGACTGCAGGCATTCAATAGTGTCTCAGTCAATAGCAGCATGTTTAACATCATGGTGTGGAGTGATTTGATGAAATATTGTTGTGGGAGGAGAATGTTTGACACTGAGTGAGCCCGGTTAGGATTCAGTCTCCTCCACTGTTCCAGTTCTAATCCAGAGACTCCGCTGTCTGTGAGTATTTATAGAAGAAGTGTAAAAAGAAGGACATCTAATCATGGGTCTTGGATGTTTTGTCTAGATCCACTTCTAGGGACCTTTGCAATAAGTGTGCAATTCTTCATTTATTGTGGCAAACACAGGTATCTTCTGTTAAGTAGAACATTGTACGAGGAGAATAGTATAACGCTATCTAATGCTGAGTCAGGTTCAGGGAGGAGCTTCAGGCCTTGGTCCTGAACTTTGCCGAGTTGTGCTCAAGGCCAGTCTGGAGCAGGTCAGAAGTCTGGGGCATCAAAAACAGCGCAAGAAATATCCATAGAAGATTTGCTCAACTGGAAATGTTTACATGTAAGTGTATGTAGGAATGAGATGCCGCCTTTTGTTCTTTCGTAAAAGCAGTTAAAATAGCGGCCTTTGAACAGTTTGGAGCTGGCAAGACAGTCCTCGGTACATTGAGACAGTTTCTAATTTGGGAGAAAAAGGGTATGATATTGGTTTAATGTTGTGATTCATTAGGTGAGTCTCAGTGACTCTTGGGAATGAGATTTGCTTTGTGCTTAATTTTCCCCTGTGTCTGTTATTCTATGCAGCCTGAGTGTTGCATGAAACAGAGTTTGAATGTTATTGTAGTCCCACATTAAGCCTGACCTTGCAGCTCAGTATTAATTTGAAGTAGCGGAATTAAAATTTTCCATTCTTTTGCATTGTCATGCCTCACATTGATAAGCACAAAGAAATGTAAATAAAAAAGACCTATTTCACAACCCTAGCTACAACCTTTTTGTTTTATGACAAAAGACAGTTAATTAGCATACTAGCAGTAAGCAGCCTTCCCAAACTCCTGCTAATTATGTATTCTGTTGACCGTGACTCCAGTCATAAGGTAATTGGCTTGCAGCAACATGACATTTCAAATCATCTCTTGAAATTACATCAAAAAGCCAGCCTGTTTTGTTTTGATAGGGGAACAATCAATTTGATAAGTGGTAACACAGCTCATTGTTTCACATTAATTAGACTAATTGCAGCATGTTAGCCTCTGAAATAGACAGAACTTGGAAAAGACAAAGGCTGCGGCCTTTAGCATGCAATGCATGTGGCGGTTCTACTTGCTTGCACAAAGTATAGTCGGAAAACAGAGTTCTTAGAGTTGAGCCTGGTGGGAGGCTGGGCGTCAACAGTGACTTGATGTGTTATTTTTAATCCACTAGTGTTCAGTCATAAGAACCAGGTGCAAAATATTCAGAGAGAGGAAAATATGAAGGGGTGTGCGTGTGCGTGTGCGTGCGTGTGCGTGTGCGTGTGCGTGTGCATATGCATGCTTATAATGCCAGTGATCTGAGTAATTTTAAAAAGCATGTATGTGTTTCCTGACTCATAAAATGCACACACAGCCCCTTGCTCATTATCTCCTGTGTATAGGTATAGGTATGAATGTGTTTTCATTTCTATTCTCTCCCACTGCACTTAGTCCTATTGATATTTTGATTAATATGAACAGTTTCTGATCAATTTTAGCATTTGTGATCGTCAGTACAGGCGTGCCTCAGTATCCACTGATTCAATATCCATGGTTTCGGTTATCCATGAGTAACAGGGATACTGGGACGCCTATTAAAAAGATAGGGGAACATTAAACAATTCTCGTTTTTACCTTGTTGCAACAAAACCACTGATGTTCCCCTACCTTTAAAAAGTATCCATGGTTTCAGGTATCCACGGAGGTGGGGCAGTACGGAATCCTGGCAGTCATCATTTTCAGAAATCCATACCAGAAGAATGGCATGAAACAAAAGACTTCAGGGCACAATCAGAAAGAAGAAAATTCAGAGGTGTCCCTACACCAATGTCAATGTAGCATGCTGGTAAATCTAGTGTGATTGTTATATCCCATCCTAAGTTCTTACTTGCTATTGTGACACTGACAATTGATCTGTAAATATTTTGCGTGCCCTTGAATACACAATCATTAGACAAATGCAAAGTCTTTTCCCTGTTGAGACATAAATCCTCTTTTTTGTTGTTTCTGATCCATTATGATTCTGAATACATAAAAATGTATTCCGTATGTCTCTTGTTTATGTGCAAGTATAGACATTACAATCCCATTTAGTGAAACTCTAGTAGACGTTCAGTGTCCCTGAAATATTGCTGGTATGGAGTAGCTAAAACTCTAGCTTTCAGTTGAAAATATAATTTAATCTCATTTTGCTCATTGCAAAATTAAACAAATTATGCTTTTTTTTCTTTAAAAAGCAGTTGTAGGTATTGTCAGATTACACACTTATTTGTGTAAAATTAACTGTCAAGAATTTTATTTATGCAATTGAAAAATGGCTTTAAAATGACACCAGAATGAGCATTGCACCTGCCCTGCTGCTTTTACTTAAATGTCCTGGTGTTACACAGGAAGTAAATTGGGATAAAGCACACTATTGAAGCCTTTTAGCATTCAGTTAAAGCGTTGGTTCCACTCGCCTGAGCACAAGCTGGAAACGGCGTTGTTAGAATTCAAGCCTACACCCGTGCTGTCACTACTGGTTCTTGTGTAGTCAAGTTCCTCCTTGGAGCAGAGCAACTCTTTGCTCAGTTAAGTGAGCGTCAGTCAAAGGCGAGGTTGGCTGTTAGCCCAGGGTAGCTCAACTTTTCCATGCTACACCTGAATGAGATATTGACGAGACACTGCTAGCTAAACAGAGTCGAGAAACGCCAGATTTTTTTTTTTTTTTAAAAACCTAAATTGTCAGGGGATTGACAGAATAATTTTGGAAATGTGACTTACACTTCCAACACACAGTCGGAATGCATACGCCATTTTTACAATGCAGCTGCCGTGGTAAAAAATTGCTGTGAACAGGGTCTGTGTGCCTTTTCTATGCCGTCATGTACATCGGGAGAGGATTTCAGTTGCGAAGTGCTGTGTAAACTGCATCTCAGAACATTATAAAAGAGCAAAGACATAGAGAAAAAAACTAGGACTGGTACAGCATTGTTTGGCAGAGCTGTTCATTTTAGCTTTAAGTGCAAACAAGAAGGAATATTTTGTCAACACCTTGGAATGCACAATGCATAGTTAGATGGGTGTTTACCAAATGCTACAGTAACTTAAAACCAGGATTCAAATTTTTGCTCACCACATCTTATCATGGCACACATGACAAGTCCTAAGCGCCCTCCCAACTTTGAAGCTGGAATGGGAATGATTGCCTTTGTAGCTGAGGTGCGCTCCATTAACCCCTCTCCCTATCTAAGTTGAGAGGATGGCTTGGGGTAGGGCTGGGAAGTGCAGACTCAAGGCAACAAGCATTGTGCCTGTTTCTTCCAGCTCAGAGACAGGGTTGATAAAAGGCTTGCTTTGACTTCTTCTGTACAGAAGTTAAATGGACAAGGGACTACCCCTCTTTTCATCTAGAAAAGCTATTTTCAACCTTTTTTATTTTATGACACATTGATAAGGAACTAAAATTTTCAGGGCATAGCATCCATTTTTTTTGACAATTGACAAGGCACACCATGCTGTTGGAAAGGAGCCCACATCCCCAATGACCCTACTAATAAATTACCCTGCCCCAAACTCCTGTGGCACACCTACAGACCATTTGCAGCACACCAGTTATTTTCAGCTCCCTTGGGCAAGCGAGATAACACATAACTATCTCCAATTTCTGATCAAGCCACAAGATAGAAGAGCATTTTCGCGGGCTAGGTTCAATTCTTGCCCATTAAACCTCCTTTGGGGAAGATTTGCAGGGGTGGCTGAAGGAGAGTTTGCCCTTGTGATGGTTCCACAATGGGAAACCCTTACACATATGGTCTTCAAATGCAAATTGTATGCTGACCTTCATCAGCAACATTTAGATCAATTTGGTATTTCTACTTGGAAATCAGAGATCAAAGTTATAAGATTTGTACTACAGGGGGGAAATCAGGAGTTGTATTGGAAAAGGCAGGAGATATCCCGAGGAGATAGGGAATGGTATCAGCAATGGCCCCTTGTCAAAATAAGCTAGGGATTACAGGGTTAACCCCCAAGGTCTTTGCAAGCTGGGGAGCACAGCTGCAAGCTGATAAGGGCTCTGGTTCTGAAGGGAGGTTAGCACAGGTGCAGATGGGTGTGGCTGATGAATTAAAGCCTGCCCACTGATTGGCTGGCCTCAGTATAAAGCTGGAGGCAGGAGCTGGAGAAAAGGCACCTGGGAAGGTGCTGGATGAGGACCTGGGAAGGTGCTGGACTGATGGAGTGCTGGCTGGACTGCCTGCCTGAAGGATGGACTGAGAAACTGGCTGAAGGACTAGATAAGGTAAGGTTGTTTTGGGAGACTATTGTTGGGAATTGTTGTATGTCTGCCATGCCCCTGGAGCCACCAAGTGGAGGAGGCAGTTATGGCTTGGGCAAGCTGATTGCCTTTTGTTTGGTGGTGGGATTTGTTGGTGCTAGACTTAGGGTAGTTCGGAGCTAAGCCAGTGATGAGGGCAGTCTGGAGGAGGCTGGCCAGCCAGTGATCCCAAGCAAAGCTGCTGGAAGAGAGGCGGCCCAGTGGGTGACTGAACCCCCTCCCTCTTGCCTATATCTGAGGCTGCTCTGTGGGGAAACTAGTTAGCCTAGTGTGGGCATTGGGGCCCTTGGGGAGGCCTAGCAGGGAATTTGGCAGAACAGGAGTGCACAAGGATAGTGGTCAAATACCTTCATTTAATCTTTTGTAAGGGCCACGCAGTTCAAACTTCTATCTCTTTTAATAACCTAGAGATGTAAGATTAGCCTGCCTATTCTTCTTTTCTCCCTTGCACTATTTATTTTCTTGTTGTAATAGTGATGTTTTGTTGTGATGCCAATAAAGGTTTTGGATTGGACTGGTTGAAAATCACTGATCAGGGAATGGGATTTTGGAGACACAGCATGCAGCCAGGAACAAAGAAGAGGAGGGGCCTAAGATTCAATAAACCAAGTATTGTATAGCATCTTGCTAAATGGAAGGACACACGGTAACATAGTAGAGAGAAAAAATACTTATTTTAGATCTCACTTTGTTATGAGATTGTATATGTTTTTTTTTCATTTGCTGCCCTGCTTGAGACAGGGAGCCAGTTAGCAGGGATGTGTTCCAATCACTGAGCCCAAGTCACAAGTTGAGAGACGAGTCAGTGACCCTGCAACTGGACTTGCGAGTTATAGTACACACTGTTGCAAATCGTCTTGCAGGATTTTGGGGTCATTGCGATTCAAGTCCCAATTCATTTCAAGAAACGAGTGAAATCCTCGGACAAAAAAAAAAAAAAAAACCTTAAGCCTTCCTCCTCCTCCATCCCCACCTCCTGGAACCACTTAACCTTCTTTCAAATTTGAGTCATGACTCTTTTCCGAGTCACTGGCCCTGAGTCGATCCGAGTTAGTGACATCCATGACTTGAGTTAATACGAGTCGTGAAAAAGCAGCGTTTTCGTGACTTAAGTCGAGTTGCAACAACTCAAGTGCTCATCCCTACCATTTAGTTATTTGGATTTCTCTGTAAACCACTTTGTGAACTTTTTGGTTGAAAAGTGTTATTTATGATAATAACTCACGCCATTCCATGTTATCATTGTTCCTTGAGAAAATGGAAGTTGCAGATGAGGCATAAGAAGCTCCTGTGTATGCATTTAGACTCCAGTGTGACACTTTGAACTTGTCCAGGTCAGCCGGGCTAATGGACAAGCCTTGCCTCCTCTGTTCGCACAGGGCTATAGTAAGAATTATTTTATGTTGCCTTAGCTGGATTGGCTACACTTTATTTTCTCCCCCTCTTCCTCAGTGCAATTTCTGTAGAATCATTTCCGTGACAAAATATGCAAGTGTTGCTGAAGTTAATACATCAAAATGAGCAAAGCGTCTTTGAATGTTGATGATCCGTTCCCCTACATAATCAACACTGATTCTGCTGCATTTGTTTCTGATTAGTTCTAGCTTTAGGTGTGCTCTGTTTTACAACAGAAGGAATGCATGTGTCCGTTTCTTAGAGAAAAGTGGCTTATGAAATTGGCTATTATTATTGACAGTACAAAGATAAGTAGAGGGAATTTTTTTCAACTTTTTTCCTACAAGCATTGTCAGGAGAGCTATTAAGTGTGACTTCTTACTACTTCACTTGATTCTCGTAAATCTTTTTAGAGTCTTTTCCAGCCTGAAACATTTTACAAGCATAGTTTCAAATGTTATATTGGTTCCAATATGTCAGAGGAGGGGCAGCTCCAATCATGATGAGTTGTGAAGGCTTGCTGGCCAACCTCCTGGGCTAACATCATACTCAGCCCCCAGTGTGGTGGAATGAGACTTCACAGTAGCCAACAGTCCGTGCACTTGGAGCACATTGGACACCCCCATGGCCATAGTGACAGGATGACTGTCAGGCCTTTTGAGAGAGGGAGGGGCAGTGCCAGAAGGGGGCATGGTGCAGGTCAAGCAGTAGGTCATAAGAGCCCCACTGCCAGCTGATGCTGAGCGGAGATGGCGGTAGGAGTCCAACAAGGAGTGTAGGCATGTTGCAAGCAGAGCTGGCCAGTTAGCCCTGACTTTTCTGCCCTGCTCTGTGGAGGAAGGGCAGGGTGCTATATCAACCACCATCCCCATGAGTCCTCTGAGCTTCCTGCGACCAGGGGGTATGAAAGTGGGATGAGCTAGGCCCCTTCTCTCATTTTCCTCCATTTTTTGTCCTCCTTAGCCCCCCTCTGCTCTTCCCGAGGCACTTTACCTACAAGGGGCTCCACACAATATTGTTGAACAGTTTTGCTTTGACTGTTTTCATGTATCTCTCTTTGATAGTTTGTTTTCAAACTAGGAATTGCTAGCCACAGGATTATGTAGTTACTTCAACAGTTGCATTGCTAGAGGGGTGCAAAATGCTAAATCTTTTATGGTGCCTGTCTGTGCCATGTAAACAGCCCTTTGCTGTAGCTGCAAGAGCCAATTGCGATGGTGAAAAGGATGTAGAGGAGATGCCTCCGTGTTTTCACCGCCCTGACTGGCTCCAGTGGCTAGGGGGAAGGGCTGCTTACACGGCATGGACTTACAACCCAATCCTAACCAACTTTCCAGTGCTGATGCAGTCGTATCAATGGGGTGTGCATCACATTCTGCAATGGGGGGGGCAGTCACAGAGGCCTCCTCAATGTAAGGGAGCGTTTGTTTCCTTACCTCGGGGCTACTTTGTGGCTGCATCAGCATTGGAAAGTTGGTTAGGATTGGGCACCCCTCTAGTGGCACCACTATACTTTAATCTGATGTTAAATTCACACACGCGCACACACATACATACACACACACAAACACTGACTACTCTGCCTATCTTGATTTACACTCCTGTACATCTTCCCAGCCCAGTAAACATTCAGTCGTTCCTGTCCTTAGGTTCTGGGTAGCTTCCCCACCCCTACAGTTGTTCTTTTTTATTGTCCTCTTACCTTGCTCCTTTACTTGTCCTTCCTATCCTTTTTTCCATTCTGTCCATTTTTATTCCTCTTTCCTTCAGCCACCTTGTTTCAGGGCTCCTTGCTCCCAACACCCTTACTTTCTGAGAGCGCAATACTAAGTTGCAGTGGAATGGCGAGGCCGGCGGGCCTGTGCCATATCCAGTGCACCTCACGCCTGGTGGGGAGCCTCCCCGGGGCAGCGGCACATTTATGCCCTTGCCCCAGGGGAGGCTTCAGCCTCCCCATAGCATTCCTTGGATCTGTGCCTGCTAAATAGCAACCAAGAAAGCTGCGTGGCCTGAATCGAGGCAGCATGGCCTGGGGGACACATCTCAGCCTCACCCCCCCTCCCTGGGCCAGCATTCCCACTGGCATGCCCACTGCACCCAGTTCGTCCTTCCTGCCCACCCTCCCTCCTCCAAAAACCACCCTTGAGTCAGCCAAATGTGGCAGGCGCAAGGGTGGCTCAGCGCAACCTTGTGCTGGCACCCTTGGGCTGACGCTAGTGCTAGCGTTGGCACAAGAGCTCTAGGGCCCAAACGGGGGTCCTGGTCAGTGCCCTCACATCGGTGCTAGTCACGTTGGGCCGATGCCAGCACGTAGCGTCAACTCAACAGTGGGCGTTGGATTGCGCCCTGATTCCCATTTAACTGTCCGGGTCTCCCTTCCTGGTTCACGCAACCACGTTGTCTCTAGGCAACTAATATGAGATTTTAATTGCAGCCAAATTGTACTGCCAATCTTTTTCACCGGAAATGAGAAGGTTGTGAATATTCAAATTGGTGGACTATTTGCCAGTTGTTCCCTATTTTAATATGTTGTAATCATTTATGGGGAATACTGTCATCTGTTGGAGCAGTGTTTAGTTTCATAGTTCTCATGTCACTGATGATTCAGGTGGGATTTATTTTGTTTGCACTGCAATGTGGAGAATCCCAGATATTTTAATGAAGCAGCATGAGAGCAGTCTTTCCAACCCTGGTTTTTTTCTTTTTTTATATTTCTATGGATGAAGAATACAAAGCACGAACTCCCACATTCATAGTATAGTTAGATGTAACAATGTGTTTCCGTAGTGAAAACATGATTACATCCAAGCATACCTTTCTTCTTCAACATTGATCTCTTAAATTAAAAATTCTGAAAGTTTACTGCAGAAGAGTTTTCTGCAAATGGTGCTGATTGGTTGGCGCTGATTATACCATCAGCCACCTCCTCCATTCCTTAGATCAGTTCATTGCTTTAAAACAAGAGTTCCCTTTTTAGTACTAAAAAGGGAATGAATTAGCAGATCAATGTACGCTTGGCTCTTTTTGAAAGTTAACAAAGAGCCAGGCAGCCCTCTTAAAATAGGGAGGTGAATTTTGTGTTTCTCAAAATGTATCCTTGCAAAGGGAGACAAGCCTAGTGTCAGGGAATCGCTTGATGGAGCAGCAGCGGCTATATCCTCTGAGACTTGGGTGTTCATGTGGAACATCTAGCACTGCCAGTGAGCCTGAAAAATTGAGTACGTGGTTCTTAAAAGGGACAGCTGTCCCAGTGCTGCACTGCAATCCTCTTCCAGCACTACATCCTATGCAAGGGTAAGTGTTGAAAACGGGGGGGACGGGGGACGGGACTGCTGGGAGGACTGGCAAGCAGCTTCTGTGGCTGTGCCAACTTGATATGAACAACTTGGGCGTGGGGAGATGAGTTCTCTGAGAAAACTGATATCAATGAGATGAGGAAGCTTGCTCATTTGTAAAGATGAGCAAGATGCATACAAAAGAACAGTGGTTCCCAAACTGTGGATCGGGACCCACCAGTGGGTTGCGACCCATTTTTTTTGGGTGAGTTGAAAAACCAACAAACTGACACGAATCCCATGGAAACCAAAATGCACACATTTACTCATGAGTAGGCAACTGCACCACAGCTCTTATCTAAAGTCTTTCACCTATTTAACTGCTGTACACTTTTTTTCGCAATGCCTCGCTTCTGCCACCTATTGCTCTCCATTGTTGCAGTGCCTTTCATCACAACATCCGTATCATCCTGCCATAAAAGAGATACCATTTTTTCTAGCCTAAACCACTTCCTTCCCATTCTCCCCCCCCCGCCCCCCGCTGGCACTTTCTGAATGTTGTGAAAGGAATATTCATGCCAAACTTCTATTTCAGGATTGCAGTCATGAGTCATTGCCATGCTGCTTTCCGGAGTGTAACCACACAGAGCCAATAACGTCTACTATTTTTATATATAATATATGGACAGACACTTCCAGGGCACAGATTGCCTTCCAAGCCTTATCTGATTCATCCTTATAACTGTATGAGGTAGATAATATCTAGTTGCAGATCAGCTTGCTCAAGGCCACTTTAAATCCATCTCTCAGTCCAACTCCAACGTTCCAGTGGGCCTTACTGGCTAGCTGATCATCCAGCTGCTCTCGTTTGTATAGCTTCAGAGAACCTGTGTTATTTATATTGGCTGTTAGCCTGAACTAATACACGGACAAAGTATATGTTACTCTGGGGTATGCATGGAGAGGGGAATTGATCCAAATTCTTTTGGAAAACCATTCCCCCCTTTGTCAGCACATGCACAAAAATACTCACAGTAAAGGTAGGATGAGAATCATTAGTGGTTCTACTACTTGTTTTTGTCTCCATGCCCTTTAAAATAGGGCTCAGGAAGTCCCACGAGCAGAATGTTGGGGAGCCCCAGAATGCCTGAGCATGCAGGGAGTGGCATCATGCCAGGCAGATAGCGACCACGTATGGTGTGCTTGTGGAGCCCCTGAAGGGGTCTCAAGGAGCCCCAGGGCACCGAGGAGTGCACTTTGAGAAATGCTAGCTGAGATAGCATTTGTAAAAGCTAATGTAAAAGAAAGTGGATGGGATAAGTTGAATCTATAATTGAAAACTATTAAAATCAGTATGGAAATGGAAAGCATGGAGAGTGACAGCCCAGTCCCAATCTCCACTGCCACAACGATGCAGTGGTGCCAAAATGCCTACCATTGCGTCCTGCAGGAGAGCAATTGTGGAGGTTTCCTCTGGGTAAGGAAAAAATTGTTCCCATACTTAGGGGTAAGCCACCCCTGAGTAGGCAACTGCGCCACAGCTTTTATCTGGTGATGGTGCGGGTGTGTGTGGACCTTCGCTGCAGGATTGGCTCCAAGAAGGGGGCTAGGATTCAGTGACTGCTACTACCGCAGGATTCTTCCCTTCCTAGACCCAGTCCACCGCCCCCTGCCCCGTCGCCGCCTTGTTCCACTCTCCTTTGCCCCTTTCCACCGTCCCCCACCCTGTTCTTCCTCGCCTGCCATCCTGTGTGCCTCAGCAGAGGTCCACTGACATCAGGGATCTACTGACACATGTGGGAAGGCTCTGGCCTTCCCACCATCCCTCCTACAGCTTGCTGCTATGCTGGACCATGTTTTATGACTGCCATAAGGCAGTCACTGCCAGTGGAATGCTCATTTCACTGGCAGCTGGGCCTAATAGGATTGAGGGTCATAGCATCCCATAGAGATCAGGGGTCATAGTATGAAGCATTTCCTTGGGCCATCCTATATATATATATATATAGATGAAATCTAGTATAGAGTACCTCCACCCATTTACACTAATGTAAAAGAGTTCCAGGTTTAATAAATAAAATTACTTTTAAGATATTTCCAGATTGTTCTGCTACAACCGCTAACATCAAAGGAGGAGCTGCACAGATGGGCTCCACAAAAGAAATTTCATTTGTGCTCTCTTCTTGTAAGAAAAAAAACAAAGATGTTTTTAATTCTTTCTTTGTTTCTTTGTTTAAGGCAGTCATGTAGACGGTGAGTCATTTAGCCATCATTGCACTGCATTAGAATAGCCATCAAAGTCAGCCTAGATCATTTGGATCATGTCACTTGTCCTGAAACGTGTAGCTCTTTTTAAAGGAAGAACATGTCATGTTCTTTATGAAGATCTTTAATTCATGAAACTTGTTTAAAGCATTAATAAATCAAGTTATTACTGTTCAACCCATGTCTGATTTTTATGCATGATAATCTATGTCTTTTTCTGTGGGTAAGAGAAAAAAAGAGACCCTGCACCAAATGATTACAAATGGTTCTGTTCGGAAATATAAAATATATACTAGATTAGCAGGAAAAACCAATGCCTGTTGTCGGCTGCAGTGCTGTTCATGCATAGCCCTTGCCATTAATAGTTGCTTTCAAGGCAAGGCTATGTTCTTTATGACTGGCTTACCTTACCTATGATTTCCTGCCCTCTCCCTGTACTGCTTCCTGCTGTATTCCCTAAAAAGCTGCTCTTGAGGGGCAGAAGAATGAAAAGAAACAGGGGGACAAACACACACATATACACCCCGCACAAGTGGCTTTCTTCAGCCTGTGCCATGGCACCATTGGATCCCAGGCATTTTCTCAACTCTGGCTGTAAGCCATTCCATTTGCCGAGTTTTCAAATCTTAAGTTCCAATAACTTATTATATGTCTTTATAGCTGACTTAAACATGCGGCACAATATGTGAAGTGTTATGATTTGTTGCCATGATGACACTGTCAACTTAACTACAGCTGACAAACAGTTTTTAAATAGAACATTTCAATTCATTATAGTATTCTCCCATCTGTTTTCCCCTATCTTTTTACTATGCAAAACATTGGAAAAATGTTACCACTATTATTTAGATTACATTCAAAGTTACTAACTATTAATGATTAGGTAAGTAATGTGTTTTTAGGCACCACATTTGTAAAAAAGAAAAGTTCTCTTCAGAAAAGAAAGATATAGGAAATGAATACTGAATTGGGAGGATTCCAAGATATGAGAACGAGAAGGCATGTCTGCTCAAAATATTTACTGTCGCTTTTGTTTCCACCTGCTGTTGCATTTGGTCTTTCTTTAAACTTTAAGCCTTCATAGAAGACCAAAGAGCTCTGCTGTATATTTTGTACTGACTGTGTAGAAGTCCGCACAAACCCCAGATTAGGGAAGGGGTCACAGCTCAGAGGTAGAATGTATGCTTTGCATGTAGAAAGTCGCAAATTAAGTTGGTGTTGAAAAGTAGGTAGAGCTCAGAAATACCTGTCTGAAACCGTGGAGAACAGTCAGCAAAATAAACAATACTGAGCAAGACAGATCAAGGGTCTGAATTGCTATAAGTAGACGTGTGTGTTTCCAGTGAGTAAGATAGGATTACAGCCTGAAGGCGCAATCCTGTGGGCCTCGCCATGGGTGGTAAGCTCCTACTGCCCAGACAAATGTCGTGCAAGGTGCTGTAAAATGCTTCCAGTGCCAGCAGAAAGCCATTACCGCCAGTGCTGGGCTGGCACGATGGCAACACCGGCCCCGCACGGCCTGGAGGGAACACTGCAAGCAGTGAGTCCACTGGTCACTGGCATTGCAGGCTTTCCAGGCAGAGGAGGGGGCATTTCAGGGGAGGGGGTGGAGCAGGACCAGCTGTGATTCTTGCCACTGGTTCTCAACTTCCATGCAGGGCTGCAGGGCGAGTAAATAGCCAGCACAGAGGCGAGTAGACCACTCACCCGCTCTGCACCCTCACTGCAGGGAAAGGGGATGAACATCCCCTTCCTCCCCAGAGCCTGCCTTGGCTGCCTGGCTGCCACGGGATGCAGCAGTAGCCGCCTGCAGTAGTAACTGCGTTCCCAGGCAGTCAGGCAGCATAGGATTGGGCTGTAAGACTGCAATCCTATCCTCACTTACTTGGGAGTAAGCCCCGTTGACTATAAGGGGATGTATTTCTGAGTAGACACGCATACAGTTGGCCTTACTGAACACAATGGGCTTACATCTGTGTAAAATAAATAACACCATTTTCAAACACCTCTAGCTGTAAGCTAAGTGAATGGGTGAGAGTGGTTATTCAATGAAATGGATGAGGGTGGTTGTTCAACAATTAGCCTGCTAATGGGCAGTGCAACATGTTTTATGTCCCTCTTCACCCCTGCGCAGTCTTCTAGTGGCTGTTGCTGGCGGTCTGCCTTTTTTTAGATTGTGAGCCCTTTTGGGACAGGGAGCCATTTAACTTTATTGTTACTATTTGCCTGTAAACCACTTTGTGAACTTCGTGTTGAAAAGCGGTATATAAGTACCTGTTGATTGATTGATTGATTGATTGATTGATTGATTGATAAGGAAAGAAAAACTGTTGTTGCCAATATGGCAGCTCTGTGTGCCCCCCCCCCCGCCATACGTGTTCCAAATGTACCAAGTGTTTCCTTGCCCTCACATGACAGGGCAGGAGCCCTATTTTTGCAATGTATAGTTCCACCATGTATACAGGTCACACAGAATATGCAGTTAGCACGCAGCATTGGGCTACAAGTGTCTTTAGAATGTGTCTTTTACCAAGGTTGCAATCCACAAACTTTTTATTATATAGGAGGAACGTCAATGAAATCAATACCCTTGCTATAACTGGTTTATGGATTTGCAGCCCAGATCACATGATCATTTCATATTTTACTGTGTGCTATTGGTTGATGGTTCAAGATGCCTGGTGCTATAGAAGTGCAAATTATTATTTGTTGTTAATTGTGCTTCACTGCACAGCCTCGCACAAAACATTCAGTGCAGCTGTTGCGTGGATTGGTTACTTGAGTGAACTATGAATCTATCATTTCATCCATCATCCTTCCACATACATTCTGAACCCAGCTGGCTAGCATTCCCATAAGTAACTTTTAATAAATCACATCTTATATGCAGTTCTAATGGTTTCTTAAATTCTAAAAGAGGGTATACTTTTAAATTAAACGTATTATGAATCACCTTGCATATTGCAGCAGTAATAGTGTTTTGCTGCTAACCTATTAGTTCACTGAATTAAAGCTAAATTAAAAGGTGTAAAAAACATAGCAACACTATCAGTTATTACTTAAATTACTGTGATATTGCAATGAAGGACTAAGGGCTTCTTCAGAATGCTTCGTTATCATAGTTGGGGTGCAAGAAACTCTCAGGATCTTCGTAGGTGGACTGGGTTAAAAATATTAATTGCTTATTTATAAAAATTCAATATACAGTGGGCTTTTGTTATCCAGGGGTTCAGTACTAGGAATCCCCATGGACAAGGAAACCTGCAGGTATTGAAATCCACAAGTTTTTGGGGGCCTTTGGAGGTTAAGGGATCTAAGCTAAGCTTCCTTTGCCTCTGGAAGCTCTTCTGAGGCCGGAAGAAGAGACTGCCTGCAGCTGTTGCAGGCCTCAGAATGGCCTAGGGCAGAAAAAAAACGCTACTTCCAGTTTTTACCTGAAAACCGGAAGTGACGTTTTTATAAGGCATTCTGAGGCCAGGGGAAGTCCTCTTTATAAGGACAAAAAACATCACTTCTTGTTTTTGCCCAAATACCAGAACTAGTTTTTTTTTTTTGCCCTAATGGCCATTCTGAGGTCCACAGAGGCTGCAGGTAGTTGATGTGGTCACCCACAGCCTCTCTGGGCCTCAGAAAACCCTCTGGACCCAACAAAAGCCCAGCTTTGGTTGGCTTTGGAATGTCCAGGAGGGACCCTCCTCTGTGGGTTCCAAATCCGTGGATATAGTAGATCCACTGTATCATACTTAGGGCGCAATCCTATACTGTGCTGGAATGGTGAGGCCGGCCGGCAATGGTGAGCTCCCCGCGGCAAGGGAACGTTCACTCCCTTACTGTAGGGGAGGCTCCAGCCTCCCCTATGCACTCCTCAGATCTGCGCCCACTAAATAGTTGGCGAGATCCGAGGAGACCATGTGACCTCCCAAACGGTTCTAGGATTTGGCCTTATGCGTCTAGGATTCCGCTCAGGTCCCACTCAGGTCCCTCCCTCCTCCTGCCCTCCTCCCGCCAATTCCAATGGCACCTCCCTCTCGCCCACCAAGGGAGGCGCTGCATGGGCACAACAGGACCAGCACTGCTCGTGTCGGCGCTAAGCACACAGGACCTACACTGCCCGTGTCAGCGCTAAGTGCGCAGTGTTGATGCAACCCCGTTGTGTCGACGCTGCGCAGTCAGTAGGATTGCACTGTTAGAATGATTGTTTATTGACAAAAATGCTCATTAGTGTCCCTCCATGAAATGTTTTGCAGCACAATCCTGTGCATATCTACACGCAGGTAAGTGTGCATAGAATTGCTGCCTTAGAGTCCCAATCTATCCAAGTTTCCAGCACTGATGAGCTGCAGTGCAGTCCTGGGGTAGGAAACAAATGTCCCCTTACCTTGAGGAGGCCTCCATGACTACTCCCCACCACCACAGGATACAGCCCCTGCTGCATTGGCATGGCTGCATCAGTGCTGGAAAGTTGGGTAGGATTGGGTCCTTACTAATATAAAATCAGAGTTTGGGAATTATTAATAAAACCATCCACCCACTTCTCCCATCCCAAAAAGAGCATGTTGTAAAATGAGGCTTCCCTTGGATAAATAACATGGGGAATAACAAACAGCCACGTTTTCTTTTTAATCTGCAATGTGCTGTAATAAACCATATCTTATAAATCTCATTGAGAAGCAGCACATTCACTAAGAGGTTGATAAAATCATTTCATTTATATTTGACTACATCAGTTAACAGAAAAGCAAGAGTTCGGCAAGGGAACAAATGGTACAGTATTTGGTTTTGGGTCATCTGGTAAGCCTGTGAAGTTCCATAAAGTTTATCTTTGATTTATTTCAGAAACGCAAGCCAGTAGCTTGTACCAGATTAAAATGAGAAGATGCAGCTCACCTGCTTATTTGCTCAAATCACTTCAGTCATTATGGCATGTTACACCAATCTAGTTATTTATTTTTTGTACGTCACCACTGTGTGATAACTATTAACACCGCACAGTTGTAAGAGCAAAGAACCAAATTGTTTTCAAAACTGTCAAGAGTAAAACTTTGAAGGTATTTGGTTTTGGCAGGGTGACTGCAAAGACAAAACCAGGTAGGGTTCAGTTCTAACCAGCCAATCTGTCCCCCCCCCCAATCCCCCAGATCATTTAAGTTCTCAAATATTTGTAAAATATTAGTGATAATAACAACACAAAATCTTTATGATAGTCAAAGATGATTAGTGATAGGTTGTACAGAATTAGTGGCTTGAGGCAATTGGAGCTTAAAAATACTGACATTAGATATGTAAATTTAAATAATTATGGTTTTTAATAATAATAATTATTATAATTATAATTAATAATAATAATAATTATAATAATATAATAGTTTTTCCCACAACAACAAAATATGATGCAAATTTGTGTCTGGTCTTCATGGAAGTTTGATGTAATGGAATGTTCCCGATAAAAAAAAGATTTGGACACAAAGAAACCTAGCACAGTGCTTCCCAAACTCCTACAAGGGATCACATTGTGCCAGCCTCCAAAGGGTCTGCCAATGCCAGCCTCCAGGGGTTTTCAAGGAACCCTGCAGATGCCTCTGCAGGGCTCCCCAAGCCTCCCCAACAATTAAAAAAAAAAAGATCATGATTGAAAACCAGAAGTGGTTCCTGAGGCTTGGGGAGTCCCGCAGAGGCATCTGCAGAGTTTCCTGTACCCCTGCCCCGGACGGCTGGCACTGGCGGATGTAAGTCGGAAAAACTCCCTCTGTCCTTGATAGCAACACGATCCTGGGGGTCATGTTGCTGCCTCCCCCCCACCCCTCTGCAGTCCTAAAGGGACAGGGACAAATGCTACTCTAGCTGGTGGGACCGGTTTGGGAACCACTGGACTAGCATGTTATTGAGAATCTAGGCTAGAACCCTTTCTCCCAGATATCTAGTTTTCGACATGCTGGTTTGTTGCTTGTTTTGCTGGAGAAACATTCAATTAAGTGAGCCCACACAGTAGTACCACCATCCAAATACTGGTTTACTACCTCTTTTACTGTTTATGCAATTAGAGCTAAGCTGCCAGATATGTAACTTGGGGATTCTGTAGCATCTTGATGGTTAGCTCATTCTGGTGACAACTGATCTAGTTTTACAATTCCTTTCTTTCATCACATGGCCTCATATCTGTGAGTCAACACAAGATGGATGGTTTTACCAGAATATCAATTTTCATGCAGCCTGTCACAATTTTAATAACAGGCCCCATTTTGTGTTGCCTGGTGTCAGAATGTCACAATGCATCATGGGCGAGGGTTGATGGAAAGGTGGGACAGAGGTGTGGCTAGCAGGGTAGACATCTTCTGACTAGTATGTGATATCTTTAAATGAGTCCAGTGGCCATCATCTCATGTATCACTTACAGCCCAATCCTATGCATGACTACCAAGAAATAAATCTCATTGAGTTCAGTGGGGCTTACTCCCAGGTAAGTGTGTATTCAGCCTTAATGTCACTTACAAGTTGGCAAATGAAACATTTACAGGAATTAGTCAAGATTTTTTACTTATAAGATGTCACCTGGTGAATTGCTGTGTGTCTTTGTCATTCTCTTTTATGTCAAACTCTGGCTAGAGACAGAAACTCCTAAGGATTAGGGCAGAGCTTTCCCCTGAATGCACTGAGATAACGCAAAATGGATCTGTGGAAGAACTGGAAAATAATATGATAATGTTGCAAGAGGAAGATTGCTCAAGAGCCTGGGATACATATTAAGATGGAATACGAAAGGTCAGGAAAAAGAAACGCTAGGTGTGTAAGAGAAACTTCTGCAGGGAATAGTGGGGATAGCGATGACAAGTCAGCTTGAGCCGATGTTAAATACCAGAACAAGGGGACATGAACTTCTCAGGCACAAAAGGAACTGAAGGGAAATTTCTTTACACAGAGCAGCTAATTTTATGTGCGGAATACAGGAGCAGAACTGGAGCAACAGAAATGATTGCCGGATAAAATATTTCTAGTTGGGTTTCTTAAATATATGAATATGAAAGGAGACTGGTGACGCTTAACATAAAAGTACATGCATATATACACACGCTTGCTGTTCTGCTCCCTCCCTCCCCTGATACTATCTCCATACCCGCCCCGCCCCCAAGCCACCTCAGTTTTATCTAGTTTCTTAACCCAGGGTGCTCTCTAATCCCTAACCTAAATATCTTATATCTCTCAGCCCTTAAGTTGTGTTCATTTATGCTCTTTTTGCACTGTGGACATGGTGTCCACACTGCTTTGCTTCACAGCAGGTTGGGTGACTCGCAGCAGTTAAATCTGGTTTGGAGGAAAAATTTAACCTGCTGTGAAACGGGGGACTTGGACAAGCCTGGAGCATTTGTCCTTCCTCCCCAATTTTCCTTCTTCTCAGAAACCTCCTCTCATGAAGATGTGGCACCACTGGCTGTCTCATCTTTTTTTTTTTTTTTTTTTCTCACTGAGCAGGCAGTTTCAGTCCCAAACAATGGTGCTATATATAAAATATTTTATTTAGAGATAGTTTTGTTTAAGTACAAAGTAGAGCTTGTTGAAGAATTTATTCAGAGAGCTGAACCTTGCGGTAAGTCATTAGGAGAGGAGAAGCAGGCTCAAATTTAGAAGAAATTTTCTTCTCCCCCCCAAAAAATTTTTTTTACATCCCCATTCAGTTGAAGTACTTTATTTGCTTATTAGCAGAGTTTATTCATTTTGAAATCAGCTAACAGACCAACAGATAACAATCTGCCACAGTCTACATAGTATACAACTCTGCAGGGCTTTCTTGTTGCTTGGTTAAAAAAGGGGAACAAGTCCATTGCACTCTAGCTGTTTTTCCTCCCAGAGGCATCACTGTAATATCTGTGCACTGATTATGTGCACTGTGTTCATTATAATCTGAAATGGGGCGATCCTGACTACCTGAATGCAGCAGGGTTTTTATTTTTATACAAAGTTTTCTTTGACCTATAATTTAAGTGAATTATTGACCAAAATGACTTCATTTCCTCACCCCTCAGATAAAAGGAATAAGACACAGAACAATAAGTTCTTAGAATCACTCCAGGCTTACTTTCATGATAATGATTAGCTCTGCTCTGAACTCTATTGACAAAATGCTGGTGAATTCTTGAAAGCAGAATCAGATTTTTTTTTAATGCGGTGGGGAACTGGTTAATGAGAAGATCTAATGAATGCGACCTAATTTTCTATGTGCTGCATTTTTTTTTCAACTGTCAATAAAAGAAAAGTAGTTTGGAAATTATGCATGTTGATTCATGCAAATCAACAGGTCAGCACCTTGATTGGGAAGCTAATTTCTCAATAGCTTCTGGAAATGTCCTTTTTCTTCCATGAACAGCAGCAGATCTTGTTTGCATGCATCTTGATAACCAACATGTAAATTACGTATTAATATATACAGGGGGAGACAGAGACAGAGAGAAAATACTTAACAGTCAAAGATTGAGGAAATCGTGCCATTACTCATAAGTGCACAGTCATGAATGTGTTACTCAGTCATCTGGTAGCGAGTACAGCAAATGTCCCTGCCTGTGAAAATAAGAATTTAAGTGCACCCTCTAAAACAGTGGAAGGTAAGGGCCTTAATTTCATTGTAGGAAAACAATGATAACATAATCTGTGCACATTCATGTGCAGTAGCAATACAACTCGGAAATAGTGCATGTTTTCCAATTATGTTGTTCTTATCCAGGCATCTTCAGGGAAAAAGAAATGCATCACTAAATGGGGGACAATCAACGCACACAAAAAACATAAAAGGCATAGAAATGACCGTTCATAAAGGTTTTTATATTCAGAATCCTGAAGTAAATTATGTTTACTAACTAGCTTTTTAAAAATATTACCTTGAAGTCATTTCAAGTTAATGAATAACTGAATGTAAATTAGTACTCAGGGTACAATCCTGAACAGCGCTGAATTAGCAAGGCCGGCCGGCCAGTGCCAAATCCAATGCTGTTCAGGATGGGCTGGAGCCTCCCCTACGGTAAGGGAGCGTGCTCCAGCCTGCCCTATGTGCTCCTTGGATCTGCGCCCCTAAAGAGCAGGTGCAGATCCGAGGAGACTGCGCAGCCCAAATCGGGGCCACGCAGCCTCGCTGATGGGTTTAGGATGTGGCCATACGACCACCTCCCAAGCCTGCCCAGCCTGCCCACTCCCACCAATCCCAGTCCTGAAATGGGAAAGGAGAATCCCTTGCGCCAACTGTCTTTGGTCGGCACAAGGGAGGCGCTCCGTTGGCGCTGCAAGCAGCATCGGCTTCAGAGCTTCAGCGCCGATGCAGGGGTGCGGCCAATCCAGAAGGCCCTATTGCCGACGGTATGTATGTACCGCCAGTGAAAATGTTGCGAACGTGCCATAAAGTACAATGTGACAATGTACCGCTCATGCTGGGCTGGCACTCGGTAAGCCTGTTTGGGATGGGGGGGAGGGGGAGGAGGAGGAACCAGGTTGGGGAAGGGTCGGTGGCCCTGCGGGAGATTGGGAACCCAGATCTTATCCCCGGCAGTGACCCAGGCAGCCCGACATGGGGCTGCTTAATTCACTGCAAAATAGCCAGTGGTGAGCCAAGCAGCCCCATTGGGCGGCGGGGCTTTCTCCAGAGGAAGGGGACGAATGTTCCCTTCTCCCAAGGAGTCTCCAGTGGATGCCTGGCTCCCGCAGGATGCAGAAGTCACCATTTTGGTACCACTTCTCCTACAGGCGCCAGGCAGTTTTGGATTGGGCTGTAAGTCTGCAATCCTATACACAGTTGGTTGAGAATAAATCTAACTGAACACAGTTTGGCTTTGTTCCAAAAGTGAAAACACACAGGATTGGGCTGTTAGTGTGTGGACTGGAGATCGCAGTGTGCTTTGTTTATTCTTGGTCAATCAGCCAACCATGCTGTGACATTCTGACATAGGATCTCATTCAACTGTTGTAATACATGCATTTCTTTGGAACATTTATCAAAAGTGTGCTATTGCAATCTCAAGGTGCAAAGCTGTAAAAATCAGACGTTGGATTTTAATAATGTCATTGCCCTTGCTTCAGATGGGTTGATAGTTCCTAAACTGAGCAATACTATGTTTCATATGAAGTGCTATTTTTAGATTTGGTTCTGTTGTAAGCCTGTCAACACCTTGACAGGGAAGCTCTATAAAGAGCTATGTTGTTTTAAAATTACAGTGCTTAAGCTTGGAATCTGTAACATGGGACAGCCTATAGATCACATTGATATTCATCTGAAAATTAGAGTTGCCAGGCTTGTATTGGTGATTTTATAATATAAGCAATTAGATGTGCTTCAAGAATATATTCCTAAACTGGAAA
>JAJKFI010000008.1:12311261-12329116 GCA_029204185.1 Lerista edwardsae
TAGTAGTGGTAGGGAGTATTGGGCTGGATTATAGTGGAAGAGATTATGGAATGTCTTCTACACTCCTGTTTTACTACCTCCCAAAGCTAACCTGGGCTCCTAAGGTTCATGGTCACAAATAACTGATTATGAAAAACATTCTGTTGCACATTTCCTGAATACAATATTCCAGCGTACAGCTAACCTCTGTCCACCATTTAATGAATTTACCTTAGATGAAACTGTGAACCAGCATTTACATTCCCCATTGCACTATGGCAAAGACAAGGCATCATGCTGTGCTATGTTATCATGTGTATCAAATATGAAGCAATCATGAATCACAGCCAGCCATGAACAGGATAGTCCAATCCTAAACTGCTCTGGCACAGCTGGGCCGCAGCTTAGGAGAAGGCTGGAGGTCTCCTCAGGGTAAGGGGATATTTTTCCTTTTACCACGGGTTATGGCCCAGACTACCCTATAGGACTACTTGGATCTGCACCAGCTATTTAATGAGCCACTTATGTGAAAATGATTCTCATAAGTGCCATTCTCATGAAGTTCATATGAAATGTCCTAGGACAGCAATGGAATATAGATACTTTTTGGGGGGGGGAATAATTGGAATTGGACTGATGTAGTGGAATAATTGTGCTATGAACACTCACGGGCACACACTTTTCATGGAAGTGTAATATAGTTTGAATTACAGTATCTGTTTGGGAGAAATCAGTCTTTGAACTCACTTGAAAACCATACCTTTTCCACCTCTAGATACTTTCTGGGACATATCTGAAACATAAAAACTTTTCAAGTTGTGAACACATTTTACGGAAAAGGAGAAAACATCCTTTGTGATATTTGGCATTTTTCTGTTCCCACTCTGCCTACTACCTTTAAATAGTATGGCAGATGGCAGAACTATACCTGGAGGAATCGGGAACACAGAACTAGACCGCTGTATTTTTATTATAACCAATGGAAAATGGTTTTAAAGGATGGCCTTCTTGAGAAACACAAGACAAGCACTACCTTTTATGCATGGAACTAGTTACATGGTTTTTGAGAAACACAAGACAAGCACTACCTTTTATGCATGGAACTAGTTCCATGGTTCTTTGCTTTTGTGGCCATTGTTGCTGGAACAGGGAATGTATGTCATCTCACTGAAATGTCTCTACAGTTAGCAGTCAAAATTGACATTGCCAAATTCCCTCCAAACCTTACCAATTTTTGTAGAGGAAAATACACTGTTTTTCAAGATGTCCCTAGGCTGAACTGAATGAACATGCAGTTTCTTTTTAAAGCTTACCTTAAAGTGTCAAAGTTTTTATTGCAATTCGGAATTCACATATTCTTCCTCAGATCTACGGTTCTGTTTAGTAACTGATGACTACTGAGAATGCGGTACTGGTTCTGTGATGTATCATTGTGAAAAAGATGGTCAACATGTGTTATGTATCACTAGGGTGTAGCAGCTTTGGAGACAGAGTGGCATTAACATACAAGTTTCACAAAACTACTAGTCCAAAGTCTGGATAGAAAAGGTTATAAATAAAATATAATATCCCTGACATTCAATTTAATATGAACAGCACCAAACTGATTATTCCAAAACAGTCAATTCTGTATTGTCCTCAAGAATAACTGACACAGATGAATGTTTCCACTGCATTTCAGAATTAATGAACCAGGCTTCTTTTCAGGCCACCAATAGCAGTATGTAACATATCTGCATCTGTTCGTTCTCAGCAAAGTTACCAAACAATTTATTCATGTCAAAATATAACTTATTATACTCACTCCATTGGATACAGGCATAGGAGCAGCCCTGCTGGGAGAATGAAGCCCGTCTGTGTGCTGGACTCTCTGACTCCGAGAGCGGTCCAAACATGTTTTACAGTAGTCCTTGTGCCAGCCGAACTTTGCTGGCCTAACTCCAGGTTAGGATTGCGCTCTGAGTTACCATTCCCCTCCCACCCCCACCTCCAGTGAAGACACCAGACTACAGATTGAGTTTAGCTTTATAAAACACAAGTTTTAAAAACAATTTAAAAAACTAGACACACCATCCCTCCTTCGTCAGTCTGGGGTAGGAAAAAAACCCTGCCATCTACAGCCACTTTGGATGACAGAAAAAAATTCCCACCTGGCCCTCATAATGAGCGACCAGCTAATCTCAGACTGCACATACCCATCATGGCTTGTAACCTGTGATTTTCCTCCATAAATCCATCCAATCTCCTTTTAAAAGCAACTAGGCCAGATACCATCACCACTATCTGTGGCAAGGAATTCCACAGACTAATTACATGCTAGGTAAAGAAATATAGTATTTTCTTTTATTTGTTCTAACTCTCCTGACTCTCAATTTCAGTGGATGTCCCCTGGTTCTGGTGTTGTGTGAGCAGGAAAGAGCTTCTCCCTATCCGCTCTATTCCATCCCCTGCATAATTTTGTACAACTCAATCAAATCCCCCGCAAAGCGCCTTTTTTCTGGACTGAAGAGCCCCAAATGCTGTAACCTTCCTCGTAAGGGAGGTGTAACCATCTGGTGCCTCTCTTCTGCACCTTTTCTAGATCCACTATATCCTTTTTGAGATGTGGTGACTAGAACTGTATGCAATACTCCAGGTGCCGCCATACCATTTATTTGTACAATGACAATACAATATTGGCTGTTTTATTCTCAATCCCCTTTTAAATTATCCCAAGCATGGAATTGGTCTTCTCCACTGCAGCTGCACACTGGATCAACACTTGCATTGAGCTGTCCACCAGCAGCACCCTAATTGCCTTCTTTATAAATGTATAAATGCCCTCTTTATATAAGTAGAATAGAATTTTTGATCATCTTTTGAAAACCTGTAGGATGTCCTAATCTGTTTAAATTGTCCATATTTTTCTGGGTTTTTCATAAACACAAGTTTGAACAACCTGAACTGGGAAATACAGTATTAGACTTGGGGTCTCAAATAATATGACATGCGTCTTGAATCCCAAACAACTTACATTTTCAGCTGCTTGTTTTTGTATGTATTTCTATATACCACCATATTCTTCTGAAAGATACTATTAAAATTAGAAATGAACCTATTGCATCAACACAAAGTGGTGCATAATTCTGTTTGAAAAACGTAAGCTCATGAAAGTAAAATCAGCCCCCAAAAGTCAAGTTTTAGACTTCATATATAGATATCAATATAGATATATGGGAATAGATATAAATGGAGATATTCATATTTATGAATTTGAAAAGCCTCCTCCATTATGTTTTCTAGAGTTATAGTAGCTGTTGACAACAGATGTGCCCTTGAGAATTTTCCTTGCTATAAAACAATGGGGACATGGAATCCCTTCTCATTCTTACCTCTTGTATTTGTTTTGTTATTGCTATTGTTTCAGGTGCCACAGTAGATTTCAGTTGACCTGGAACTATGGCTTAACCAATTGACTTTGCCTTTGTAGCAGCTACTCTGCCAGGAGGCCTCCATTGTGCTCTACTAACAAAGACCATTAGATACATAATCCTTCCAAACAATTGTATTCAAGGGCTGCTGGAAATTCAACATAATTAGATTTGTCCCTGTGAAATATTCTGTTGTATTATGGTGGCACTGTTCAGTACATGTTTGTGTCTATTTTGATTTACTGTGTTTATCTGTAGACTGACACACAGTCTTATATACCGTATATGTAATATAACAATACCGTACATTACAGTGTGGGAGGGATTGCATGTGTGACTCCTAGGGTCTAATTTCTGCACACTACTCCGAAATTATCTTAGGAAACAGTATTGCATCATTTGTGGCAGTGGTTCCTAAACTTTTGGGAACTGTGGCTCCCTTTGCACTGCTAAGGCAGTCATCATCAGACACTTGGACTCTCTGGAGGTGAGGGGAGCTGTACTCCCCTTGCCTCCAGGCGCTTTTCTGAGCCCTCCAGAGGCCACATGTGGGGCTCAGAATGGCCGATTTGGCAAAAGAACACTACAGGCATGCCCCAGTATCCGCTGGAGTTCCGTTCCAGAACGGATACCTGAAACTGCAGATACTGAGAACGCCTTCTTAAAGACTGGGGAACGTGAGTGATTTTGCTGCAAGATAACAAAAGAGATTTTTGTGTAATCTTCCCCTATCTTTTTAATTAGCATCCCAGTAGTTATGCTGGTCATATGACCACGGAAGCTTGTCCTTGGTCAAACGCCAGCTTTTCAGCTTAGAAACAGAGATGAGCACCGCCCCTCCCCTCTAGTCAGTCATGACTAGACCATTCGGTCATGGGGAAACCTTTACCTTTTTATCCATGATACTGAAACCGTGGATACCGAATCAGTGGATATTGGGGCATGCCTGTACTTTCAGTTTTCTGAGGGAAACCAGAAGTGATGTTTTAATGCCTTATAAAGCATTCTGTGGCCCAGGGAAGCACTCCAGGGGCTTCCCTGGCCTCAAAATGCCTTGTAAGGTTTTAAAATGCCACTTTGTAGCTTTTTTTTTTTTTTTTTGCCCTGCTATTCTGAGCCTCCAGAAGAGCCTCCAGAGGGGAGGCTTCGGGTTTGGGTAGTGCGGCTTTCAAACGCACAGTTGGACAACCCCTGATTTATGGGTAAGCCAGCAACTTCAGATTGATAATTCTGAGGTAAAAGTACCAATGGTGTGACTTGGATATTTATCCTTGAAATTTTGTCATTCCCTTTTTATATTGTGTATACCACTAACTACTGATTAGTCATTTAATCTGAGACATCAACCCCTTGTTTTCCTGAACTAGAAATTACAGGTTGTTTTGGTTACACCCCCTTCCTGACTATCTTGGATCATTCGCAGGTCACTGTGTTTCTCTGTGGAACTGTGAACTCCGCCCACCAGAGATGATGACTCTGCCATTTTTTCCATGACCACTTATCGTGGGATGAGAGGTGAGTCAGGAGTCCCTGGTCTTAACAAGGGTTGTTGACTCTCTTTCACTACCTTTCAAGTTTTGTTTCTGAATTTGGACATGTAAACATATCAGAAGTTGCAGTAGATTCTGAACCTGTTATCCTAGGATAACCATTGTTCAGGCAGCCATTGTTCGCTCAGTTATTTACTCCAATTTTCAGAGGTGAAGTTGGCATTTGCTTTTGTTAATTGAAAGACACTTGTCTATTTCACCAAAGTTAGTTTTATCGTTATTTATTTAGATTTGTAGCCCAACTTTCAGCTTCGAGACAAGGAAACTCACATCAATTAAAATGGACAACACAATGACAAAAGACACAAATTCTTCTCTCTTTTATATGGTAGTTGGCACCTCATGACCACTGTCGATGGAGTGGGACACAAACCTACCAATCCTACCTAAGTCCCTGTGAGGTGATTTAGCGGTTCTGACATAGGCTACGCTGCATCCTGCAGGGAATTTTTAATTGCTGGGGATATCCTCAGGGTAAGGGGACATCTGTTCCCTTGCCCCTGAGAAAGGCCCAGTTGCTGTAATGGGTCAACTCGGACCTGCACTAGTGATATTGGCGCCAATATGCATTGATCCGTGCAGATGGATCAGGCCTGGGAAGGGGATTTGGATACAGCATATACTGGCACCACTATCCTGCCTCTTCCTGGGCCTAATCTTCCCACTCCCCACCTCCATCACTACCCTGTTCCACTCTCCCCCTTCCTTCCCTGCTCCTGAACTGAAAGTGCCTATGCCAGTGACCCTCCCATCAGAGTGCCTGGGCCTTGCACTGTCACAGCTGGGTGACCTCCTGCACCAGGTGATGCAAACCCTAGTGACGCCACTGCTCTCCAGTGTTCTAGCTCAGCACTCTTCTCCCCTCCACATTTACTCTTCCTTCCCCCCTCTTTGTCTTCCAATCCAAGGAAGAGGAGGAGGAGGAGGAGGAGGAGTAGCAGTGGAGGCACATAGGCAGACAGGAATGAGCACCCACAGTTGGCATCATGGGTGGGCCGACTCCAGGCTCACTGTTGGATAAAGGTTTTCCAAATGTGAGCAGCTAAGCCCTCCTCACTTCAATACTCGGGTAATGGTTACCTTGCTTAGCTAGTCCTGTGAAATCTCCATGGTTCTCTCATTCACTTAGTTTGCCTTTCCCAATATTGAAAGGATGTTCATTAAAAGGCCACTAGCAATAGATTCACCTTCAGGTTAAGACCATGATTTAACAATAACAAAATCTTCAGGAATTGTTTTTTTTTTAACTGCAAATGTAACATTAACGGGCTTGGCTTAGTATTTGGACAAAGGAAACGCTGCTCTGAGTTGAGCGCAGGGAGATAAGCGCCTTGACTTGCGATAGATTAAGAGACATGCATTGGTTAGAACAAACTGTGTTTGAGACTCTCCCCGAGTGCCGCCACGTTTAGATTTAAGATTAACTGCAGCAGAATGCTGGAGCGGCTGTTTGTTTTATGAAACAATCACTAATGACATTAAACAGACGGAGGCCTTTCCAACACGATTGTTCATTTGCGATAAACTGAGAGAAGCCCACAAGAGATTGGAAAAGAAAACTCATAAGTGCTCATTTTGAGGCTCTTACAATGTTCTACTGGAGGTGACAATTAGTGGAAGAGAGTAGTAGACTCACTCCAAACACATTTAGGCTTTTTGAATATTTGGCAAATAATTGGTAAATATTTGCTCAGCTCTATCTTTATACCAAGCAACTGAAAGGTAATAATATAATGACAGCTTTTCCTGTGCACATGTTATCCGCTCTCTCTCTCACTCTCCCTTGCTCCTGTGTAAAGGAAACCTAAACTAAGCATTAGCAGCACAGTTAAAAAGAGTGTTATCTATGAGTTCAATTAGACATCAGACATTTACTTTTTGATGCATTGCGAGACTGATTTGATTTGGGGCCAATCATTTAAAAATAAGAGAGCAGAGCTGCATATGGAGCTGTGTACGGATATCTGTAGCTCTGAAGTCTTAATTGCAAATTCAGATAAAGATTAGAAGGGGCTGTATCTCTGTAGACCAAAGGTATTTGCTAATACCTGAGATATAAAAGTGGTTAAATTCAATATTTACTAATTTAGGATTTTGATTGAGCTTTAGGGTGTGTGTGTGTGTGTGTGTGTGTGTGTGTGTGTGTGTGTGTTAAAATTTCCACAGTACTTAGCAGTAATGCATAAAGCCTCATTTTCATAGCCTAATTCAAACGATGATATATTTTGGATCTGTTAAAACCTGAAATGTAATTCCCAGACTTCCCCCCTTCCCATTGTCAAATGCTTTGTAGCAGCATTAAGTTTTTGTTTTTCTACATAAATATATTAATGAAAGTGTTTTAAGTGCTTATTATAAAGATGGTTTGTTTTGAAACACAGGCTTTTTCACAGCAGTTTTACACTTCATTGTGTACTATGAAAGACATATTAAGTAGGGGCTGTCAGGTTTCCCTCTGAAGTAGACAAGTGCTGAGGAATGGACCCATTTATGATGCCACTCAAGCAGGACTAATCTAGAGCAGATATCTTATATACAGTATAGCCGGTAAGTCTTATACACATACACACACAATTTTTTTATCTCTGCCTAAACATGGCAAAATTGCTGTCTGACAAAATTGCTGTTTAGGAAGGACACTTTTATACTAAGAATTTGAAACAGCAAATGAAATGACGAAATACTTCTTAAAAGTTAGCAAGATCTTCCTTGTATGTACAAAAGCATATTGCCCATCACAGTGGCATTCCGGAAACGCTGCATTTTTTCAGGGGCTTTTAACACCAGAAGGTAAAGAGTTCGAGACCATGCAACTGAGTGAGGTCCCATTGCTTGTCCCAGTTCCTGCCAACCTAGCAGTTTGAAAGCACATAAAAATGGGAGTAGATAAATAGGTACCACTTCAGTGGGAAGGTAATGGCATTCCGTGCTCCTCGGCGTATAGTCATGCCGGCCACATGACCACAGAAACTTGTCCTTGGATGAATGCTGGCTCTTTGGCTTAGAAACAGAGATGAGCACCCTCCCCCTAGAGTCAATCATGACTAGACCATTCGGTCAGGGAAAAACCCTAACCTTTCAAGCGGCCCCTCTCTCTTATCTTGCCTTCAGAGCCGTTTGCAGTTGTAAAAGCAAAGGAGACGTCTCTTGTAAAAGCAAAAGGAGATTTGCTCTTGTAGCCACAGGTGGCTCTGAAGGTGAGGGGAAGGGGCCGCTTTACACAGGAATTCAGACTCCTGAGAAACGTAGCATTTCTCCATGCCGCAGGAATGCCACTGGCCCATTAAGGTTCTTACCCTTGTGTATATTCTTTTTCCCCTGAACTTGACAGATGCTTGATTTCTCTAACAATGCCCTGTCCACGTTTGGTTTACTTATTTTCTATTCTTTTAGCCAGGATTTGGTGCAATTTTTTTTTACATTTCACCCTCAATGAGCAAGCAGGAATAGGAGAATTCCAGATTGTTTGGCCCTGCAATTTGTTGGCAGAGTGGGACAGTTCCATCCACTCTAGCGGTGCGGAAATAGGTACAAGGTCTCTCTGTCCATTTCCAAATACTTTCAAAACAATGAGTCAGGAGGGGGGACAGAAAATGAAAGATGGAATGCTTAGAGTGGGTTCATAAGAATTGGAGAGAGTTTGGCCTGCTTAAAAGTAGTGGAGATGCTAATGAAAGGGGGTGAAAGTGAGGTAGGAGAAAGGGCGAGAAGGAGTTAAAGAATCTATTAATTTATGAAGCAAGGGAGCAGGATTATGGGATTGGATTTGGTGAAGAGATGTGCCAGTGAAACAAGAGAAATGGATCAAATTGTAGAGGCTAGATTGGGGGAAAATGGAAGGAAACGCATGAAACTTCCAGGATATCTTATCATTTTGTCTCCCTAAAGAACATTGTGACATTTTGTTGTTGTGAATAGAAGTGAATTGCAGCCCAATCCTGTCTTTTTCTCCCCACCCACTCTCGGGGCAGTCACACCAAAAAGGCATGTGCTGTATCCAGCAGAGGAGGGCGAATCAGAAGGCTTCAGAAGGGAAAAGAGATTTAAATCCCCTTACTCCTGAATAACCTTTCCACTCCTCTGTGGGTGTTCTTGGACTTGCACCAGCTAGTTGGTGCCCGTCCAAGGAGAGAAAGGGGGCTGTGAGGCCACAAAAAGGGAGGACAGGATCTGGCATACACCCTCACCATTGGATCCACCTCCTCCCGCAGCCTCCCCCCCCCGTTCTTCCCCCATCCCTGCCCTCATCACTGCCTTACCTGCTCCAGCAAGTCAGGGTGATCTGTTGATATCTGGGAAGAATTCCCAAAAAAGAAATAGTGCCCCAGAGCACTATCAGCAACCATTTTAGGACAGCAGAACTTGGTCTGCTGTCATAAATGGCTGCACATGACAGCCCAGTCCCAGATACGATTGGGTAGTTAGACAGATAGTTTTGCGATGCAAAAGTGGAAAAAGTAAATCAAGGAAGAATAGAAATGATGGGCAACAAAAAAGCAGAGTTGAAGGTGCAATTTGTATAGATAAAAATATGGCACGGCTGGTGATACAGGTGTAGATAGTGTGAGAGGAGATTTGTGAAGTGGTGCCTGAGTGTAGGTAATGAGTAAGCTGATGTAATAGAGTCAGATGTTCAGAAATTCTGCTGAAAATGTAAAAATAGGCACATCATTTTTCATGGAGATACTGTTATCACGCAGGCCTTATTCATGAACAAGACTTGTAAACTTTGCTGTATTATTGGTGTGTTTTTGTGTTAGGCTTTTTTTCCCACTTGAAACTGATGTAAAAAATATTGGAGAAATGTGTGGGGAAATGTAATTGGTAATGGCCAGGCCAGCTTTAAGCCAATGTGACGAATGTCGTCACATCGGGCCCCGCGCTTCAGGGGGCCCCGCACTAGCAGGGTGAACATATTGCCTGTGGCTGCAGCTGGGATCTCTATGGGCTGTAAGTCAGTGGGGCGAGCAGAGCAGCTTTGCCTTGGTCTCTCCCACCTGCCTCTGCCTCTGAACAGCCCAAAATGGGCCACCTGGAAGCAGTTGGCGGTGATGTTATGATATCACCACCAACTACTTCCACGTGCCATGCTTGGCACGTGGCACAAACAGAGCTCTTCTTGGTGAGTGGGGGGCCCCACAGGAATGCCCCACATTGGGCCCTGCCGCTGCTAGAGCCGGCCCTGGGTAATACCTGCTAATACTTGTGGTGTAGGACAGTGGTTCTCAATTTTTTTTATACTGGAACCCACTTTTCAGAATGGTACTCATGTAGGGATCCACGGGAAGTGATGTAATTACCCTGGAAATTATGTCATAGCCAGAAATGACCATCAAGCAGGAAGTGCTGTCATTGTGACATAATAAAATGACACTCCTGAAATGCAGACTGGCATTTTTGGATTGTAGCAATTTCACAACCATGAAACAGCTCTGACAGAAAGCAAGATTAGGACCAAATAGTCCAAAAGCACTGAACTAAAAACAGAATTAAAAAACTACTCTCACTTAAAATTCAAACTGTTAACACAAAAGGCATATAGCAAGACTAAGGTATGCCTCTTCCAAAGTGGCAGCTCACGGCTGATCCACCTTACATCAGGTTGCGACCCACCAAGTGGGTCCGAACCCACAGTTTGAGAAACACTGGAGTAGGCGCCTCATACATATAGCTATGTATAGTAATGGCTTCTCCATTACTTTTTTGTGCAGTACTTTCTAATCTGGGGGATGAAAAGAAAATAAGGTTGTGTCAGACAGTGATTGAGATGGAGGAAGACAGCTGATCAGCATGGTGAAGTGGTGGACTATGCCTTGGGAGAAAAGCAGGAATAGGGTCAAGTAGTACAGATGAGTCATCCTCTGTGTCCTTCAAAAAATTTGAAATTATGTTTTTTATGTATCCTGCAGTTTGTAATGAAATTACTTTTTTAGAGTATTATGACTTCAGGGAGAAGAGTAACACTGAAAACCAGTATAATTTCTGACCTGCATGGGGCCTCCAAGCAACAATGGCAAGACAGCCAAATGACATACAGAATAATAATAGTGGTAGCAGTCATACATAGCTGAGCTGCTGAAGGCCAAGAAGAGAGAATTTATGTTGCATGGACAAGTGGAAGAAGCCTCAGTTTTATATGTGATTCTTTTTATTCTTTCTGTACTTTGATATGGTTCTAGTATAACTTTAGGCCTTGTGAAAGTGATGAGGTTTTTTTTTTCTGCTTTTGTTTTCTTAAAATTCATCCCTCTATCAATTCTGTTCTTAATTTTTCTGCTAATAATTCTGCTAATTACTGAAGATATTTTTGATTAAACAAACCTCTTTGATTTGCCGTTGTCTTTTTGTACTTTTTTTTAGTCTTATGCAGTATGTCAATACTGCAGCTCTTGGATTTGAGAGTTTTGGTTTGTTTTCCACATTTTTATGCTGCCCTTCCTTCAAAAGAGCTCCGGGTGGTGTACATAGTTCCTTCCTTTGTCTCTGTGAGGGAAGTTAGGTTGAGAGAGTGACTGGACCAGGGTCACTTCATGGCTGAGCAGGGAAAAGGGGTAAAATGCTCACTGCATTGTGGGCACAGGGCAAACAGCGAAGATCGCTTTGGGTGACAGATACCTTCCTCCACCCCTATATCTAGGGGCTTTATAGGGCACCACTAATACATAGAATTGTTTTCAGAAACATGTAGTCAGCCAAATGAAGATGAAGTGGCAGGTATGACATGGTCCTCCTCCCTGGCACCAGTCAACAACCTGGCTGCATTTGTTAAAAAAATTACAGGTTCACTCCTCATATGTAGGTTCACTCCTCCAAGTAGTCCAGCAGTCCAGTTTGGGTATCACCAGTGCATGGATAATCATAACTAGGTCTGATAAGGGAAAGGATTTACAGCACAATCCTAAGCAGCGCTGGAATGGTGAGGCCAGCCAACCAGCGCCATATCCAGCGGTGCTCTGGGGAGGCTGGCACCTGCCTTGCTATAGGGGAGGCACCAGCCTTCCCTATGGACTCCTCAGATCTGCGCAGATCTGAGGAGACCAGGCCATGCGGGATGAGACCTTGGATTCAGCTTTATGGCTGGATCCAAGGCCCGCTGCCTTCCTGGGCCCACCCGCCCAGAAATGCCCGCCCCCACTCGCTCCTTCCCTCCGCCCAGCTCGCCACAGCTCTGCACCAGCCAGGCTCAGCAGGCGCAGCGCGAGCGGAGCACGGGAGCTCTGAAGCCAGCACTGCCTGCAGCACTGGTCTTGGAGTGAGACTGCCATCACGGGGTTGCCACTCGCTACCCCGCCGTTGGTGCTCTGTGCGTAGCGTTGACACTACCATGTAGCATCAATGCTACAGGGTGCCTAGGATGGCGCCCTCAGTTGGCATACTGGGTAAAGATAGATAGGCATTCTGGACCACAGCCATCACATGGATGTCCAGGTTCAAGGGTGGATCCAAGTGCACACACCCAAACTGTGAGTTTGGTGCTCCAAGAGGAGTACAGTCCTATTCAGATTGACAGTCTGAATCCTAAGTCACATACCTCAAGACCTATGTCTTGTATGTTAGCCTTCATCCAGCCCTTCACTGGCCCCAGGTATCAATTAAGGACATTCACAGCCACTTTGGCCAATTATGGAAATGAGACATAGTGTTAGATGTCATCCACGTCCACAACCCACTATGAATCGCCCCAGTACTTTTATGTACATCTTGAAAAGCATGGGGGACAGAATGGAACCTTGAGGAACACCATACACCATCAACCAAAGTTACCCATCTCAGGGTACAATCATTCAGTAGATCACTTGTTTGTCTGCCTGTCTCAGGCTTTTAAAATGGCAGATTGTCAAGTTACCGGTGGTGGTGGTATTTACATTTATAATGTTCCTACAAGTGGTAGTATAGGTAATTTATAGAAATTAAAATAAAACAGGAACCTCATAGTACTTGGCCGTTGGCTGTGTTTATCCTGATGGGTTATAAAAGTGGGTCCTGCGGAAACCAGCCAGGGGAGATGTGGAATCTATGCAAAAAGCCCACCACCCTATACAATGTATGGGATTGTAGTCCTAATGGGGAACCACGGCCAATGCCCCGGCAGGTCAAGGGAGCCACCAGTCAAAAACGTTTGGGTATCACTGGGTTATAAGTTACGCAGTTGTTATCCAGACCACTTTTTCACTCATATTTTCTACCAATGATGCGCTAGAGCAACATTGGTAGAAATGCAATCTCCAGTGCATCACTGGTAGAAAATGGAAGATCAATGTTTTCTAATGGACACTTACGGTAAAATGAAGATTGGGGGTGGGCAAATTTGGCACAGGCCAAGGCCCATGCCTATCAAAAGACTCACCTAGTTTGGCCTACTCTTGAACACTTAATATTGGTGACCATAGCTCAGTGCTCAGTGCAGAAGGATGGCAAGGGGCTTGTGAGGGAGGGGGCTTGGTGCAGGGCTTTGCAACCTGGCATCAGCCCAGGGCTGGGTATGAAAGCTATATTGCTATTTTGTATGCACATTTCTTATGGACTATATGGATAGGAATGTCCTGCTCCCAATATCAACCTTTGCTGCAGTCTGTGCTGCCATACTGTGGTTGCATTAGTTTAGCAGAAAGATAAACACTTAAACAGCTAAACGTATGTTCCAAGTTCCTTTCTTAGTGGCATCTTTTCTAGCAATTTTTAAATACAGCCTTGGCATAGCATGTGTTAGACGAGAACTTTACAGTGTAAACATTTAGAAGCCAACATATTGCACGCTGCCATAAACAAATCAAAACACAGATGTCTTGTTTTGAAACCATTTGCATTAATGAAGCCACTTGCACTGATTTGAGTAGGCTTTGGATCAGGACCATGGAAAAGGTCATATACAAATTTTGCATACTGATAAAGCTAAAGTTGCAAATTGATTTAAACAATGATTCAGGAGGAAGCAGTAAGGCCAAAAAAAATTAATGGATCATGTTGATGCCAGAATTGTGCCCAAGGTATCTGAGTAGCTATTCAGAAGCAGAGGTCTTTAGAAACTGTGAAAACTTAATGTTGCTTCACATCTATAATATAAACCTGTAGGTGCTTTTTAAATCAAAGTGAACACTACTACTTGGTGATCAGGAAATACATTGTGTTCAGGCAATAGTTATCTTGATTTTTTTGCATCTAAATATATCATTGAGAATGACATCTTCCTTCTCTGCTCCCCCCATTACAATAGACAGTGTAGGAGCCTAAGAAAAACCAGAGTGTATTTATTGGTCTGCTATATTTTGGACTCCTTTTAATCTCTATTGCGAATGAGAATAGTAACTAGTTTCAAAATAAGTGATTCTTCAGTTACTGGCGCTGTTCCTGTATGTGTTTGTTTTTAAGCCAAGTCAACCTTGATTTTTTTTAAGTGTTTGATATTTCATTACTGTCTTTATTTACCTGTGCTCGACTGCCTTTGTTGATTTGTAGTACCAGTATCGCACGGCCTTTGCCTAGATAGCTTTAAAAAAAAAAATTAAATGACATGTTTTCTCTGGGACTAAGTGGAGCTAACAATGAGAGTATAGAGCTGTAGGTACCTGGCTATGAATGTTGTGACTATATATATATTTAAAAAGGTTAATCTTTTCTATACTCTGGAAGTCTCTCTCTCTCTCTCTCTCTCTCTCTCTCTGTGTGTGTGTGTGTGTGTGTGTGTGTGTATAAATAAAAGCACCTGGTTCCTATAAGCAAAATACAGTATTTAGAGAAAGGACAATTTATGAACCCCAGAGCAGAAATGAATGTATATTGTATAGAAGTCTTTAGCATAGCTGATGAGTTTTGTGTGCTTTATGTAGCCTTCTTTGCACTGATGTGTGATGGTTTTGCCAGATTAGAAGCATTAGTGCCCTCTATTGTTCATTAAAAGACTGCAAATATTTTTAAGGATCAGGTATTATCCTGTGTATTAGCAGTCCTATTACCTAAAAGAAAAAAATCTTACGTAACTTCTCCTACTTAATAAGTATTGGCAAGAATCAAATTACAGTACTTTGTTCTGTATAATTGTAACAAAATGTAGCAGTTCCCATTACAGGAAGATGTACAGATAATGTGCCACTATTCTCTGTAATTTCTAGAAGGTTCATTCTCCGGCAGTGTGTGGTTTAGTAGAAAAAGTATGTATAGATAACATGTTACGAAAGGTGAGAGGAAATATAACATTTCTATTCAGTCCTCATTGTTTTATTGTGATATCTGAAGTATATAAAATATGTAACTTTTCAAAAGAATGGTTGAAGAACATTCATAAATTGTTCTGGGCTGTTGCTTTTTAACTACATTAAAGGGGGAATGCAAGAATGACAACTTCATTCAAGCAGATCATTTGAAGTTGCATTAAACAGCTGCTGTTAAACAACTGACAACAAAGGAGATCATTTTGATCTCAACAGCACTGAGGCTCGAGCAGCATGCTCCCTTAGAGATGTTATGAGGAACACATTTGCGCATTTGTATACCAACACACAGTGTATTCCCCACTGTGCTTGTTGCCAAACAGCAGTTTTTCTGCTCACTTTGTATTCAGTCAGAGATCCAGAGAACCCAAATCCAGCTAGACAAATGCAGAACAGCTTAGTTGAAGCAGCTTTAACAGGTGCCGTCAGTGCAGACTTGTTGAACCAGAGAGACAATGCAAACAAATGTGTATCATTGGTCAATAGGGTAGGATTTGCCCCAGTGCACATGATGGCACTCATTGCAAAATAGTGGTTGGCCGTAGGAAAAAAAGGGAAAGAAATGTTTGGGAAAGGGACAAATATGCAATAGCTTCAAATTCAACACAGGCATTCTGCAAGTTTTACATTTTTTCTGTATTTAATAATATGAAGAAAGCTTCCAGGGAAGGAAATAAAAGTGAGATTGTTTTAAGAGGGGGTCCTTTCTGTTTTAGGTACAGTTGATTTTGAGTGAATTCATTTTTTTTCCTATTTAGTTACAGTTTTTGGGAATTGCAAGCCACAAGGCCTCTATACAATGAAGGGCTCCAAGGAAAAGTGGCATCTGATACTACTCCTTTTTTTCAGAAACCAGATTTTTGCAGCTTGTTGGCAGCATAGTGGCATCAGATGCATGATGCTCATCAGACAATTCAGGCCACATACTCAATGACGACAAAACTACACTGATGATGAGACAGAAATTTAAATTTACTTGGAATTATGAGGAGCAAAATACAGTTAGAGACAAATGGATCGGTCCTTAGACGGTGGTGCTCACTTGAGATATATCCCTCTATCCTATCAAATAATCTTCATGTTCATAATTTGCCCAGTGTGGTGTTTTTCTACTTGAATTTCTTGTTTGACCAGAACTTGGAAATCTGTTCTTTCTGTGCAACAGGCAGTGACATAATTTGGATCATGCAATCAGTTGAGACATATGCATGCTTCTTCTTTTATCTGTACGGGTTTTTTTCCCCAAATATTGATGGCATGCATGTCTGCAGGTATGCAGGCAATAAGCAGGTTCATTCCTGAATCTTAGATCCTTCTTTCATCCCTTGTTTGTATAGTAGCCTATTCTGAAGACTCAAGATATAAAATCAATTTAAAAATACCACAAATTGAGACAAATGACATTGACAGCACTGTCCAAACCTTGCACTGTGATCAGAAGCAGATCTAAGGGAGGGCAAAGCTCTAAGTTTTGCAAGAAGCCTTACCTTGATTGCAAAAATCACTCCTCTCCTGCATCGTTTTAGCCAATCCTCACAGGGAAAATCTTGGCGTTGCTTACTGGCTACAGCAGCAAGGGAGAGGAGGGATTTACATGACAGGGTAAGGCTTCTTGCAACACTTAGAGCTCTGCCCTCCCTGTAGATCCGCCTCTGACTGTGATGGCGCAGCAATTGCCGCACCAACCCGAGCTGCTGTAAAAGCACTGTAAAGCGCTTTTACACCAACTCAGGAGGAAGCAGCACCAGTGGGAAGGTCTGCACCAGCCTACCAGCGCCACATCCGAAGTCCCAAATGCCGGCCCAAGGAGGGAAGGTGCCTGCACAGGGGTGTAGGGGAGGGATATTTCTGCGCAGGGAGAGCGTGGAACAGGGAGGATTGGGCTCGAGAGGATGGTGAGATTGGTGGAGGCATTCTCTGCTGTATCCTAACCCCTCTCCCGTCCCTCCTAGCGCTATACTGGGCTTCCTGGATTTGTTCCAGCTAAGTAGTTTGCACCTTCAAGAAGCCCCACAGGGCAGGCTAGGGCTTGGAGGGTATATATATCTCCTTACCCCAAAGAGCCCCCCAGCCAACTTATAAGCTGTGCTGGGCAGGACTGGGCTGCCAGTCTCACTGTAATACCATATTAGTTGTAATCCTATGCACACTTACTTGGGAGTAAACCCCATTGAACAACAGTAGGATGCAGTTCTGATTAAACATGTATTGGATTGCTCTCTAACCTCTGCTAGGTTAACTCAAATCAAAAAACCCCAAACATAGAACGGACTGGTGTGGTTCTCTGAATGGTGCTTGAATTTGGTTGAAATTTTTCCTCTCAGTTATAGTTAATCAGATTTTAAATTCTTAACAACCTGCCTGTTAAGATCAAGTAGGAAATTATTCCTATTGGAATAATTATGGAATGCATTATAATTAAAGCATTGGAATTCAGTATGCATGCACGTTTTCTTTAATTGCTCTTCTTCTATCTTGGTATGGCACATGGCAGGTGCATAGACATTTTAGGATGGCAATATTAATTGAGTGAAATTCAACATTCTGCAAAGAAAGAAAGTAGGTTTCTGTAGATGCAGTGGATAAAGCACTATTGATAGAACTGAAGTCTTCATTGTAAATGAGGAAGTCAGTTCATAGCACAGAGAGAGAGAGACAGACAGAGAGAGAGAGAGAGAGAGAGAGAGAGAGAGAGAGAGAGAGAGAGA
>JAJKFI010000008.1:12329126-12408644 GCA_029204185.1 Lerista edwardsae
AGAGAGAGAGAGAGAGAGAGAGAGAGAGAGAGAGAGAGAGAGAGAGAGAGAGAGGTCTTTGTAGTGAGACTTGGACTTTCAGAAAGTAGGTCCCACGTGATCAATGCTTTTTAAACATGACAAGATATTTAGAAGCCATAGGAATTATAATGTACTTCCTGGAAATCCTGAAGTTAATAATATATATAATAAAGCCATTTCATCTCTCTTGGAATCACCTGTTTCATATGTTTGTATAAGATGGGAAACTATATATAGGTTTTTCATCAGGCATAGGATCTCTCTTAATTTCCATACACAACCCTCTTGAGACAAAATATGTCCATTTAAGCTGAATTGGTCTTGTTGAAGTGAATGGAATTAAACGGGCTTAAATCCAAAATTTTCATCTTAACAGGATTGTGGATTGGGCTGCGTGAAGGTCAAAAGCTTATGCACTTTATCAGCAAGCATTTGTCTAATAAAAATTGTCACCCACTTTGCTTTTTGTGCTCTGGGACAAACATGGCAACATGTCCTTGTACAACAATATAATGGAAGACAAAATTCTTATTTCTGAATCTTTACTACTGAGACTATAGTAGTATTTTCCCCTTTACATTAACTAATACATTCCAGGTGCTTTTTAAAAAAAAAATGATGTTGAGAATTCAAAACTAAATATTCAGAACTAAGAACTAATTTCATTTAATATATAAGACTATTCACTAAAAAGAATGACAGCAATCAATCACATTTCTTCTGCTGATTGATCAATCTTTGGAGGAAAAAAGAGATGTAGGAAATTACACAGTAGTGACCAGTTGGTTCTATTAAATGGAGTGTGAGCCTACAAGGGTGTCTATGTGCGTGCATGTGCTAGTATTTTAGGGTTCGTGTGAGCTCATCATGCAGAACAGCACTGAATCAGAAAAAAATCAAGTCTCCAGATTTTTTTAAACTATTTCTGACTGGTGCTATAGAATGATAATACATTAATTTTGTTAATTTATTATTAAAATAAATGGTTTTGGGGGAGGCATGACTGAATGAATCCAATATTAATTTGATTTTAAAGCGTGGGGGGGGCAGAAGATAGATATAGTTGCCCTTGTGCTATAATCCTATGAGAGAGGACGAGGTGGCTGGACAGAGGCTGGAGGCACCTTCCTCCCAGAACACCACAAATGGCTTTCTGATTTTTGAATTAAGATATATGCAGCAGAATTAGATGGTAGAATGATGCAGTAATAGAAAGGATGGCACCACATTAGGCTGGAGCAGAGATGGGTGGGAAGACTTCATCAGCTTTTTATATGTTGCATTATGTTAAAAATATGTGCAAATAGAAAACCAGCCGAGTAGGTAAAGGGCTGATTAGAATCTTCCTTGCAGACACCCATAATTTGTGCAGAATTGATCTTTTTTAATATAGGGGTTCACTAAAAAGTGGTATCTCCTACCTGTATTTTGAAGTGGCTCAGTCAGTTGTACGCCTCTCCGACCTCATTCTGCTCCAAGTGTAGACTAGGCCTATCCAGTTCTACCAGCAGAATTCCCCAACATTAACCCTTACTGCCTAAAGCACACCTTAAGAGGAGCGAGATCAGATTTTACTGCTGCTCTGCCCTTTTTCCGTTCCAAATCCCAGGGCATCAGTTCAAGGATTCAGAATGCCTGGCAAGAGCAGGCATTAACCCAGGAGGATGTTCACTCAGTTCTCTGTAATATGTCCAGTGTCGGTGGCTCTTCTGAATTAAGTCAAAGATAAATCACATTTTTACTGTTGACTTTGCAAATAAAAGATGAGGGGCCATATCACTTAAATAGCTAAGGAGTAGGAGAAAAGTAGGGAGGCACTTCCTTTCATCTCCAACTCATCCCTCCTTCCCAGTCTCCTCCTGTGATTATTTGTCAGCAGTCCTGCATATGTGTAGAAGTCTGGAGAGGTTAAGAGTGAACCTTTGCCTGCCTTTCTTGACACCTGCATGGCATATACTGCCAACTGTGATAAATGGAATAGAAACAGAGACACTTGCACAGAAGCTGAGGACTGCAGAGATGAGCATAAAAGGATGAATTCTTGATATCACAGAGAACAAAACAAATGGGTCTTGGAGCATACTGGAATGACATCTTGAAAACTGTGAAGTACTGAGACTGCAGTGGCAGTGAGCCAACAAGAGGAACAGATGGAAGATGGAACATGTTCATAACTGAACACTCAAAAATGGTACATTGCAAATATCGCTAGAAATAAAGGTGTGGTTAACTAGGTATCTTTACAGCTGCTATTTTTATGTGATTTCATGTTACCTGATTCACCTTCATGCTACCTTGTTTTACTTGGGGCTTAATCCTATAGAATTTTCCAGCACTGATGCAGCTGTGGCAACAGGGCATTGGTCGCATCCTGCTATGGAGGGGAGACAGAAAAGGAGGGCACCTCAAGGATCTATTTGTTCCCTTACCTCAGGGTTGCATTGTGCCTATATCGGTGCAGGGAAATTGGTAAGAATAGGGCCCATAGTTTTCCTTATTTACATTGGGGGAAGAACTGGAGAAATTCAAGAAAAAGGAGAAGAGTTTTATGTCAGAGTTTCAATGAGTTTCAGTGAAATGGAATATATCCCTGGTATACTCCAGGTATTCACAGGTTAAAGAGCTGAAAAAAGTTATTGGTCAAGAAAACAAGTGGTGATGCCATCTCAAGACAGAGTTCAACTTGCAATATTAACTCTTTACTTCTCTTCAAATGAAGAACAAATAAATCAACAGAGAAAGAAGAAAAACTCCTATGTTATGCAAACCCTTAAAATGCTTTAAAAAAAACAACACACCACCCTCAGACATACTGTACATACCCAAAGATGTACATACTTAAGCTTTCTGCTTGCAGAGTAGCCTTCCACATCAATTTATTTGCCAAGAAGCGTGCATGTTCCACATCTGCCACTGAACAGCTGTGCACTGAAGGGAATTCTGCAAAGTGTTCTATGGTGCACATCGAGTTCACATGACATTTTGGCTAGGCCCTTTGGGCCATATCACTGCTCCTTAATAAACAGAGGACATTGTAGAATGCACCCTGCATTCCCCATGGCTATACATTGCTGAAGACGATCAGTGATAGCAGAGAAATAGGTAAGCTTGTGTACCTTTATGGATTTTTCCCAATGTGAAGCCTTTGATAAGCAGCTGAGAAACTGCAGGGTTCACAAGTTTGGAACCCCATTTTGAAAAACAAAACAAAACAGTGTTCTAAGATGCCAGGTGAAAGAGATTCATTAAAAAACGTAGATAATCCTATCTTTTCTGTTGTGAGACTTATACATTCTGAAATATTACAGAATAGCTTACATTTTTGTGGAACACTATAGTTAGAAAGGGGGTCTTTGGACTTTGATAAACTCCAGTCTAGAATTATCATTGGTCACCAGTAATGTAATTCGTTTTGTTGTCAAGGTCACATGAGTATTATCTATGGCTGTCATTGGCCTAATGGGATGTTTGTGTGGTTTCTTCTCATGTGATCACATCTCACATGATTCCTTCATCTGAATGTTACTGTTGGTGCCATAGGATCTAGCTGTGAGAAAACATCAACCATGTTGTTATGGTAATTTATGAATTTGGTCTTGATGTAAAGAGGCTATTTATATCCTCAGATCATGTTTGCAAGATTCCCTGGCGGTTACAGTTCTGCCACAGGACATTCTTTGAAGCCCACAGAACTCAGAATAACCATTCTATTGCATATAAGTGGGAGAACTAGCATAATGAGATGGGATATAAAAGCCAGCACAAAGCTTGCATGTTTGTAGAGCAGGCTGATTAGAACTTCTCTTACCTTTATAAGTCCTAGCCTGTGCTATAGCTAATGTAAGTCTCATCATAACATAAAGCTGATCTGGAGATTTCAGCTACTGCCTGACTGGTATCATTTTTAACATATCAGTGGGAAGATATTAATTTTAAAGGAATTAGTTTGAAATTTTCTCACATGCTAATGAAACGGCACGAGTCATCAGGACTGCCTTCTAAGCGTTATTTGATAAAAACTGGAGCAAATTGGCAGGTTTAACTATTTTCTTTATGTAGATTGCATCTGCTACAGTAAGAACCACTCTGATGGGGCCAATAGAGGGTAAAAAAATCAATTTACTAGAAAACTGTATGAAGGTTTTTAATATAACTAGAGTACAGAATTAAATTTGGGGTTAAAACTTTAAAACATTAATATTGGAGTCTGATTTTTTTTTCCTTGAGGTTGGCTTGCTGCAGGAAAATCATGCTGAATATTTTGTTTTGTTTTAAATTAGATTTTTTTTTTCCTAGTGACATGTAATGTGACAGTTTGAGGTTTAGGGTTTATTTGTGTGTGTGTTTTTTTAGGGACAGGTGTTTATGTGACAGCATTCCCCTCAGGATCTTGGGGGGCTGCAGTAGAAAGTGTTGAACACTGAATGGTAAGGCTGTCTTTTTGTATGGCTTAGAAATCTCTGTTGTCCAGAATTGTACAGATAAGGCAAACCCATTTGCTTCATTGTCAGGCAGTTCAGTTGAATAGAAATGCAAATGTGACATAAGGGGGCTATGCTGGAGTGGGGCGGGAGGGGGGAGATGACTTGTGCTTCTACTTTCTCTAGCAGGCATTTGGGTTGTTAAAAAATTCCAATAGATGCCAGGATTCTTCCCTTCCATCTTGTCATCCTTTTAAAAAATTAGGTACTGTATAGGTTAAAGAAAAGGTTCTCTGAAAGAAAATCTCTCTCTCTCTCTCTCTCTCTTTTATGTGGTGCTGGTTCTAACTCCCTTATCAAATGCTATGCGAACTGCCTAGGGTGAGAGGCATCTCTTCTCCATGTTTGACAAATAGATTTTTGGTACACTGATTTGGTCTTTCCATTGTTTGCTTTTCATTATATAGCAGGCCTAATGTACAAAATGAGTGTGCATTTAAAAATACAGATAGGACTGTATTCAGATTTTTACAGGTCAAGTCTATTAACCACAGAATAATAGCAAATCAGTGATCTAAGGTGGAGTTCTTCAGCAGGACAGGACTAACCTAACTGAGGTCAGAAGCCAGACCTCTGCACTTCCAAGTGTGTAGCTTGATTTGCAAGCCTGTCTACAGGGTAAATAAAGGAAGCTACAGAAAGGCAGGGCAGCCTTTTCATCCCGAACCTTGGCCTTCTTAGTGCCTGAAGACTGAAAAGTCTGATTTGCTTTAAGTACTTGACTCCATCTAGAAACTCTTAATACAATTGCTTGTTCCAAGCATGATATACAAGACACTAACTCAATATGACTTTGAGAATTTCTGTAGAAATTATTCTGAAAAAGAAGTCATCCTATTGAGTAAAGTCTTCATTTTCCCCCCAAAAAACAAATATAAATGGCACAGAAGAAAATGAACAATTAAGCCTTTAAAAAAAATGGTTTATTTTTAATGCTTCTCATGTTGACAAAATAGTAAGAGGGAGGGGCATGGAATTAGAGAAGGATTCCTTCACAAGTTGTTTAATTTTTTTTATGCATCACCGTATCTAGATTGTAAAAGCTTAGGGCCCAGTCCTATCCAACTTTCAAGCGCTGATGTAGCTATGCCAATGTGGCATGTACTGCATCCTGTGGCGGGGAGACAATCACAGAGACCTCCTCAAGGTAAGGGAACATTTGTTACCTTACCTCAGGACTGCACTGAGGCTGCATCAGTGCTAGAAAGTTGTATAGGAGGTTGCCCTTATTTGTCTATCAATCTGATCATAAGGTTTGAACTGGTAAATAGTTGCTTAGAGATAGTGCTTGTGTACAACATCTCAGGGTTTCAGGTATTGGTCTCGAACATTTAAGTCAGCTATCGCGTGAGATGTGCTTACGCTGACGGATAAGTCCGGAACTTTCTTGTAGCGCCCATTGTTGTCATTAAAATAACAAAGTCATTATAAAGATCAGAATCTAGTAGTTTTTTAAACCACTCACTGAATTACTAACAACCAATTAACTACATTTCCCAGAGTTGTAAGTAGTTGGTTTTTAGCTCCTCCATCTTTCAGCAAGGGTTCCACATGCAAGATGACTATGGCTGCAATCCTATACATACCTTCCTGGGAGTACACCCCATTGAAGATTTACTTTCCTGGGAGTACACCCCATTGAAGATTTACTTTTAAGTAAATATGCATACTATTAGGCTATATGACTATGACAGCACAGTCCTATACATGCCTTCTCAAAAGTAAGTCCTGTTGAATTCAGTGGGACTTACTCCCAGGTAAGGGTGTATAGGATTGCAGCCTAAGAAGCAGATTCAGACTTTGACTAGACTTTGTAACCAAGTCACCCTCTTCCTATCGCTGCCAGTGAACCAGATCTTTGAGGTGCTGAGTCACTCCCTATTGTCAATGAGGTGTAAGTAGCCTAAGGAAGATTCCAGCATTTCACAATAAAGCTGACATTATTTTGAGTCACAGAAGGTGCAGTGCTTCTGCCTTTGACTGACGTGTCTAGAAGGATGGCATGAAATTTTTCTTTATTACTTGCATAATATTCTGTATGCCTTCCATCTGGAACATACCCTCAAGTGCTCCCCCCGTTATGAACGGATCATGCGTCGGAATCTTTTCCCTAGAAAATACGTACTTGAAGCCAATGAAGCTATGGAAGGTGTGGGAATCATTTTCAGAGTAATTTGAAAATGCTGAACTTTTGTTGACATAAATTCATCTGGTTTGTGTGTGTGGGGGGGAACAGAATTACTGCTTCAGGATTTTAAAGCAGCCTCAGAATATTCTGTGCACTCTACTAATGTATGTATTTACCTATACGTGTGCGCATAATACAAAGGCAGTGTAGTGTCTGTCAAAAAAGCCAGTAATTGCTAACTTGCAACTTAATCCTATCTGTGTGTACTCTGAAGTAAGTCTCATTGTGTTCAGTGGGCCTTACTTCCAGGAAGGTATTATAGAATTGCAGCCCTGGCACCTAATCCAATCCAGTTTTCCAGCATAGATGCAGTCACAACACAGCCCCAATGTAGAGGGACAAATGTTACCTTGAGGAACCCTCTGTGATCTGCGCCCCCAACACCATGGGATAAAGCACATGCTCCATAGGCCCAGCCGCATCAGCGTTGGAAAATTGGATAGGACTGGGCCCACAGAACTACATAAGGGCCACCCCTTCTAACAAAGTGAGGCAACTCTGTCAGGCAGCAGATTTGGTTCCAATTCGAATAAAGTTGCTGTTTGATAATACTTTTTATTTAAATGTTATAATTGTATTTAATTTTATAATACTTAATTCTATAATACTATTTTACCAGAGGAAAGGAGCCCGTTGAACTTTCTGGGTCAAGCGCCAAAATGTATTGGGCTGATCCTCGGCCACATTCAGAAGAGCAATGGTAATAATAACAAATGCTTTAATAAGCCTAGCGTATATGATGGGAAGGAGGGGTCAGCTGTGAAAAATAATTGTCTTTTAATATTGGGTAAAGCTCACATTGTTTACCCACTCTAAAGGAAAAAAAAGGTTTGTACTCATGTTTAAGTGTTCAAGTAACAATGCTTATCTGTATCCAAGTTTGTTTCTGACTGTCCATTGGGTCTGCTTTTAAAAATAGCGTTGATTTTTTTTAGTAAAAAAAAAAAGAATCTAATAACTGGCACTTTTTCTAAGAAGTCATGCAAAAAGGGAAAGAAGCAAAGCTCTTCAGAATCATATTTTATTTTTCCAGAAACAAAAGATGCTTTCCAGAAATCTAGTTATGCATAATGATAGAAACTGGATATTTTTCAAGTTAGTAGGCATATGAATTAAGTTGGGAAAGAATTAGTATAGTATTTATATACCATAGAGCTATATCTATTGATTGTCATTGAATAATTGAATAAGATTGACTGGCTGATCAATAGAAATGAGCTGCTTGGTAGGACAAGAGCTCAGGCAATAATGGAAAGGTCTAACCACAAAAAGATCACATTAAGATAATATTGTCTAATTTAATCAACTTTGCTAATACAGTTTTTGAAAATGTAAACATTTTCATTGTATTAGCCACAAATATGTACAGACATTTTGTGACTGTGGCATTGCACGTGCCACCTTTCCTAAATACATGTGGAAAATTATTATCATTATTGTTGTATTGTTACACAAAGCAGTTTACATAGTAAATGGTTCCCTATCCCAGAGGGCTCACAATCTAAAAAAGAGATACCAGCAAACAGCTTCTGGAAAACAGACTAAACAATGTGAGTTGATCTTCTGCTGCAAAATGTGCCTCTTAGCCCCTACTATATTCTGGTCAAGAGTATATTTTATTACATTGAAGGATCCTAAGTCGTTTATGCAGGGTGATGTGAGTATGATTCTCTTATGATATGAATATGATTCTTTTCCCTTTTTGAATATGATTCTTGTAGTTTATTAAAGCTCTTTGACATATAGAGTGACAGTTTCTCACCTCTCCTCCTACCACCCAACTGATAAAAACTCACATATGGTAAAGAGAAGACAGAAAAGCAAAAGAAATTGGGGGTGGGGGTGGGAATGAGAGAAAGGTTGAGATTTTATAAAGAAAAAAAACAATGGAGAGTGAAACTGTCATTGAGGGCCCAATCCTGTTAATCAATCAATCAATCAATCAATCAATCAATCAATCAATCAATCAACAGGTACTTATATACCGCTTTTCAACACGAAGTTCACAAAGCAGTTTACAGGCAATAGTAATAATAAAGTTAAATGGCTCCCTGTCCCAAAAGGGCTCACAATCTAAAAAAAAAGGCAGACCGCCAGCAACAGCCACTAGAAAGACTGCGCAGGGGTGAAGAGGGACATTTCTGTTCAGGGCCCATTACTGCCGCCTTGGGTGCCTTCGGGCAGAAAGGCGGGGTATAAATTTAATAAATAAATAAATTACCTGCAGTAACGGCTTACCACTGGCACCAGTCTTATGAAAGTGCCATAAGACACTTCCACTGCCAGCGGTAAGGGCCCAGGGCCTGGAGGACCTAACACAAGGCTAGCAGGTGGTGATGAACACTTTTAGGGCGTGGGGAAGTGGAACTGATTAGGGGGATAGGTGGAGCCGAGTGGGACTGGTGGTGGCCTGCACTGCCAGATCCTGACCACCGTGTCAGGCCCTCAAGTCCACGCCTGCCGGTGCGAACTTGAAGAGTCCCATTGGTGGGTGGGCATCCTTACTTGGGGGAAGGGGACAAACATCACCTTCTCCTGAGGTGCCTCCAGCGGCTGCCCTGCACCTGTAGGATGCCACGGTAGCCATTTGGCTAACACTGCACCTATAGCACCCGGGCAATTTAGGATTGGGCGGTAAATGTGGTCCTTATGTTGATTTCTTAAATAATGCCCTCTTTCCAGATACTGTTGGGTTATCACTCCTTTCTTGGGGGGGGCAGGGAAACTACAATGAGATTAAAATTTTAACTGGGTAAACTTCCAGAGTCAAGATTTTTCTCAGGTTAGGTGTCTTACAGTGCAATCCTACGGACTGTGCAGCGTCAGCGCAACAGGGTTGTGCTGACGCTGCGTGCTTAGTGCTGACACGGGGGCGCCCATCGGCACCCCCACCTCGGTGCTAAGGCAATGGGACCAGCGCTGCAGGTAGCACCGGTCCTGTTGCGCCCGTGCAGCGCCTTCCTAGCGTCGGCCAAAGCAGGCCAGCACGAGGGAGGCGCCATGACGGGGCAGCTCAGGGATTGGCGGGAGGAGTGTGGGACATGGGCAGGTCCAGGATTCGGCCATACAGCCAAATCCTTGACCCGTTTGGGAGGCCACGTGGCCCTGATTTGGGACGCACAGTCTCCTCGGATCTGTGCCTGCTGTTTAGCAGGCACAGATCCAAGGAGCCCATGGGGGAGGCTGGAGCGCACGCTCCCTTTCTGCAGGGAGGCTCCAGCCTCTCCTAAGCAGCGTCGGATATGGTGCTGGCCTGTTGGCCTCGGGCCAGCGCTGCTTAAGATTGTGCCCTTATTCAAAACATGCCATTCTTCAAACTGCATCCAGTTCTGGGGGGTCTTGGACAAAGCCCCGTGCTGCCCCCCCCATGATGTTTTTGTGCACATGTGCTTGCATACATGAGAAGACAGTCCAACTTCGAATGGTTTGTACTTTCTCAATGCCTCTGTAATACTGAGAGAGTAAGAGGCAAACCAATCCCCTTTTAACTTTCCCAAGCTGGGAAGGTGATTAGGAGGCAGTTTAGACACTCTTTTCTCGGTACCACATGGGCACTGACACAGGCATGGTCAGAGATGTCTTCCCTTACTCTTTCCAGCGGCTTCTGGGACACTGAGAATGGAGCGGGCAGCCTGAGAACTAACAACCTCGCAGGTTAGTTGTTCACCATCTCTCCACTCTCATCCTCAATGGGCCTTCTTCAGAGTTCCATGCATCATGGCCAATGGCACTCTCAATGCCTTGCACCTTGGTCATTGTAGACAGGGTCCCCAACATGCCCAACTCCCGCCATAGCCCTAGTGCTGATCATTATGAGACCAAGTAACAGGACAGTGACTAGCAGGATCCGCACAGGTGACACAGCCCAGAACAGCAAATGCAATGCACATTTCATACTCCAGTTGGTATCTCTTCCTTGACAAAGCATTCCCTTCAGTTTTGCTTTTGAAGTCACTTCCCTTCTTATGTGCTTTTAAAGGGTCAAATTCCTGCTGGGCAAATCTACCAATAGCGATTAACCTAAATAGAAAATCCAGAGGCGTTATACTTTAATACCAGATATTGGGAACATGCAACAGGAAGGACTTTGGTCTTTGCCCCAATTACGTAGGATTCTCAGAGGTATCTTATTGGAAACAAGAAGCTGCTGGGTGGTTCTTTGGTCTGATCCAGAAGGACTCATCTTTCCTTATAATACTAAATAAGATATAGGGTCGAATTGTCTAACAGAGTCATCGTAAGTTTTCCATTTAACTGTTGTGTATTTGGTTGCTGAAATCATGAGCATCTCGGTGTGGATGTATAGTGAACTTGTGTGCAATGGACATACAGATCCAATGCAAGCACCTGATTTCCCCACTATTAAGGCTGAAAAACAATGGAAATCAGGCAAATCATACATATTCTATGAGCAATATGCTGGGTTTTCATTATCTTTGCACGTCCCTAAAGGGAAATCAGGCAGATCTCATGTAGAACCTTGCCTGTCTCATCCAAATGATGATTGTGACGTATCCTAAGATCCAAGCCTGTGTAGGATACTAGCGCAACTGTCAGTACCTGGACCAGCCTAGCCATAACAGTGGGTCTTCCACATTCCACATTATATCGCAGCCAGTCAAAATTCTTGCATTGCAACGCCCTCTAAACAGTGATATAATAATACCTAGTCTTGCATTACAGTATATCGAAATGTATTAATGACTAACAAAAATGAAATTTAACAGAGAACAAAATTAAGATCCTCATATTTAACATGTCAAGCTGGGTGAATGAATATGTATCAGTATTGCCTTTACGCAGCAGAGGTGATTTAAATTTAAAAAGGATACACAAGTAAGGCTCCTTCTTTTTGTGCGTGGACGATCAGCTACCTAAGGCTGTACTATTCAGCAATTCAACACACTCTGACTGCTTGTTAATCAGGAGATGTACAAAGAACAAAGAAATAAGACGTGTTACAAAAATGCTTTTAGAGTTATGTCCTACACTGGAATCTCAACTCATGAAATAGTGTGATTGAATGACCCAGAGCTCAATATTCAAAACAGGGAGTGGCAGATGGGTGAAATTGGTTCCAGTTTGATCCGGGCAACTCTGGTTTGTTGGGAAATGAGGATAATATGTTTGTTTGCAGTCAAAAACCATGTTCTGTAAATCTTTTCAGTTGCCCATTCCCTGGGTGTCGCAATAGATTAAGTCACTATGTGATGATATGACACCGCCATCACTCGTCTTCCTGGGATATTGCTCGAGGCAACAACAAACCTGTGTCTTTGGCACATGTGAAGAAATTTAGCGCTTCAGGGGTTAAATTACACAGGCTCCCCCGTGGATCAGCTTATGCTTGGACAGTAATAATAGCAATAACATTAATAATAAAAATGCCAGAGAAAAGTGAACGGGGGTGGGTGGGAGCGAAAGGAGAAAAAGATGGGCAAAGGTATTCAGAAAAAAAGAAAACCTAGCAGGCAACAAATGATGGGTTTTGTACGGCAGGTGTATCAGCTTAATGTCCGGTTTCAAAGGGCTTCTGCAAAATGCAAACATACAAATGCACATTACAATGGCTTTGGAGACAGTTAGTGTCTCTGAGTATGTTGAGTGTATGTGTCTGTATGCTTGTGTGTGTGTGTGTGTGCGTGTGCGCTGTCGCTTCAGGCCATGATATCCTAGGGCAGTGTAACAAGCAATTCGTGTCAGCTCACGGTAAAGATTATTGGTGTTTTCACTGGGGAAATATTTGCACTCCATCTTCTTTTCTATTTTTAGTGCCTTGAGCTTCCAGTTAGGTAGGAAGCTGTAGAGAGGAGGAAAAAAGCCATCTGATTTTACCCCACAGTTAGAGTTACAATTCTTATCTCAATTCAGATGGTTGTTGATGCCTGCTTGTTTTCTGCAAAACTGGGAGGAAGGTGTGGTAGTTTTAAACCATTTTAGTTCAGGTGGAAAGGCCAGAGTACGCAATTGCTTTCTAAACACATTGCCTTTGAAAATAAAAAAATAATATAATGTGGTGACTGTTTCTAGGAGAAGCACCACAGTCCCAATAAGGAGCAGCAATTTATTATGAGGGAAAGAAAGTGATATGTATTTGTCCGCCTCAGAATTGTTGTTTATCATAATAATCTTTCTAGTGAAAAACATAATTTGCTCTTTCTATACGAATATTTTAAGTGTGATTATCATAATATCACAGCTGCTGAGATTGGCCAAAATGCAACACTGACCTTGAGTGTACTTCCCCATTTAGCATGTGGTGCTTTAACATTCAGGAAACAACATACCTCAACCTATTTATTAATGTATAATCGGCAAAATGTAAACTCTAGCTCTGTGGTACATGCCACACAGATTCTTGAAATCATTCACTATTCTGTGTAGCAGCATGTGGTATTTTACTAGTGTAAATATGTATAAGATTTTTCAAGAATTTCTATTGGGAATGCTCCCACACTAAAGTAGTCTTTCCCCGTGGCACTGCACTAGTTTACAATTTAATTTTTACTGACATTCCACGAGTCATATTATTAGCTTCACAAAATGAAAGTGAAATAATCCTGCATTAATTAAACAGAGTGATTGAATTCCCTCAGTCATCTTCTCTTTGGTTTTCTGAAATAGCAGCACAGTGTGCTTTTCTAAAGAAAATAGTTGTATGTAATACTGGGGCAGGGAGGGGAAAGTTATGTATCAGTTCAATCAATAGTTTCCCCACACATTGTGTGCAAAATAATTAATTTTAAGGAGAACAGAGCAACTTCATGTAACTTACAGCCAGGACAGAACAGTTTTTTCCCCTACAGAAATCAATCATCTAAATACCAGTGGCTAGCTCTAAAGAATGACCTGTTGTGTTGTTTTAATCTATTGTACTGCTTCATTATAACATTGCTGTAACTTATTGGAAAAGAAATGCTGTGTTCTTCCATGTAGAAGGGAAAAAAAATCTCAATCTCTCTGTGTGTGTATGTGTGGTATACACATGCGCACACATATATATGCCTATCTCTGGCTTATATTTGAAAGCATATTCTAATGTTGTGGGTTGTTGTCTAAAATCTAGGCAGGATGGTCATTACTTCTGCTAAATATAAATGAAAGTGGCAGATGGTTCCAAAGTAGTAATCTACAACCATTTTCCCAAGTGTATATAAGCATGTAAAGGAATTCAAAGACAGCGTTTGTCACCACCTTTAAAAAAATGTTCTATATATTGCAAGTTTTAGTTCCAAAGAAAAATAGAAAAGACAACTTATGAAATCCTAGCACAGTTTTAATACCTCAGTCCTACTTACTGTAAAACATCTTAAATCTGTGGGATTTGCTTTGAAATAAATGAGTGTGTGGAATTGGAGCGTGTGAAACAAAGATTCTGCAGCGCCCAGACTTCAAGATCTTTCATTCCCAGTCCTGTTTTTAGAAGCATTATTTAAAATGTGGTGTTCTCTGATATTTTCTGCCTGTCCAGTTACCTTACGGAACGCTAGATATAGCAACTGAGTTCCTTTGATTCTTTCATGATTAATTTCAGACAACTGGGGTGTCTCACAACGTTGGCCTTAACCTTAATTGAAGGACTAACAGGATTATTTTGTATGGAAGGAGCATATATGATGACATACAACGTCTTCAAATAAAATTTACCTCATAGCAAACACAGATTCCTCTCCCCCTGCCCACCCCAGATCTCTTGTCTCCAGTGCTCTGGTAAGTAAATATGTACTTGGCACAATTAATTGTACTGCTTCTGCAAAGTGCTGCTGAATCTTTACTTCAGTAGCCTTGAGGTAACTGTGGGTTAGGAGTCTGGCAATCTGGATGCAATGAGATGTCTGTTGCACTTAAGTGTGAAGGCACTTAAAGACATACTGTACTCTACATGGGGATAATTATACACACAGAGGAGATGTGAAGCTGTAGACAGTGCTCAGCAGTGCTCATCGACTGGTGCAGATACTCATGACAGCTTCTCTCACGCTCCCAACCTGGCTTCCATTGCTTTCTGCAGACTCCTTGAGGTAAGATTTTGCATTGAAGCTTTTGATTTAGTATGTGGGGACAGCACTCGTGACATGTCTTTAATGAGCTAGAGATTCTGTTATAAAAGTTAGTTGCTATGTCTATTGGACTATATTTGCACAAATCTTGTCAAAGTATCTTTAATAGGAAACACATTTTTTTTCAGAAAACAGAAATCAATACCATCTGCTCACTTTTTTTTTCTTTTATACAATTTTATTTAGTTGTACTAAAACAGCTGAATAGTGACTGGGAAACCCAAGTTCAAGAATGCAGCTGAAATTTCAGTCCCAGGTCTAGTGGAGGTGACATTTTCAGTCCCTGGGGAGAAGGCCAACTGCCTTTCATTAATGCGTAAATTACAATGCTACGGTTGGTCTTCTAAGCAGCAGCACCATCGGTGAAGACAGATGCCTGTAAGGTGTCTGGTGGAAAGATAGCAATAGTTAATTTGATGATGGTGGAGCGGGAGAATGACGTGGATGAGCAAAAAAAATAGTGGAAACTATGTGGACGTAAAAAGAAAGATGGATCACATGCGAAGACAGTAGTCTAAAGAATTTTTTGCCGCAAACTATAATGATCCTAAGAAAGTATGAGGTAAATATTATATTTCTAGTAACATTTCAATGAATATACTACTGTATCCTAGTAGGGGTCAATTGCTTATAAACTTAGTTATACAGGTGTGGGGTAGTGAAGCTCAGACACAGGTGATGTTCAACAAGAATGTCAAAACCAAGAATATACAGTAAGGCTGCAATCCTGTGCACCTAGGAGTAAGCTCCAGGGGCTATAATGGGGCTTACTTCTGAGTAGACATGCATAAGATTGGGTTTTTTTAGCATATTGTCTTTAGGAATGTACTTCAGTAGGTTTGTGAAAATGGTCTCTGGACAGACACAAGTGATGTGGAGATGGAGTAAATAGGCATAAATCAAATAACTTCCTTAAATGTTTTTTGTGTGAAGGTGTGCTAAGCCCTAAGATAAACATATACCTTTTATTTCTTGCTTGTTTGATGACTGTATGGAACAGTTATATGAGATGCATCTCGGAATCCTTTTAATTTACTGCTCAGAACCAAATTTACATCTTAATTAGAGTCCACATTTAGCACTATAGGCAGCATAATGCTACTGGTAATTAAGCTTTTACTACCTGCTTTTCTACAGTGGTAAGAGATCTAGACTTGATGTGTGGATTCTTGATCCGTAAACTTGCATGTATTTTTGCTGCACAGAAAAAGCAGACACACAACTGTACTTGGTATAAACACACCTGAGATTGCTCAGCAAAACAAAGACAGGCAAAGATGTCCATTGCACTTACATGGATTTGTTGTATTGTTTCTTACTTTTATGGTTTATCTTACGGTAAAAACCATAAAGTAGAGATAGCTATTTTATTCCCATTTGTGAATGGTGTTAATGTATTCTGAGAGTGTACACTGATTTGTTTTGGTTTAAAAGATTATACCATTTGTACCATGGAGTATTTCAGTCAGGGGAAAAATGCATCTTGTACAAGCAGTACAGCGGAACTAGGTTGGTTTGTTTTAAAGTGTGTTTTCCCTGTTAATGCTGTAACTGTTATTTTATCACCATATATGGAAGGTTTTCATATATTTTCAGTAGGTCAAAATAAACAAATTTTGTTCTGAAAGCAGATACTATGGCATGTAGATACTTAAAGTTAACAAAGAACATTTTAAAAGCAAGTTGTAGCCCAGTTTATGTTTGATGAGTTCTTTTAAAGTGTGTGGCTTTGCTAGAAACAATGTGTGGCATTTTGTACCCATTATTTGCATGAAATTGGCTTGTTCAGTGCTGGAGGTCAGCAGCTTTGACATGTAGTAGCTAGGAAAGGGGCATTAGAGGGGTAGATAATTTTGTATTTGTAGGCAGGCATGCTAATAATGGAATACATTTGCATCCATGCTGAAAAGATCCTTCAGGTTTTTGTACATGGGTGCATATTTGTATATATGTAGCTGAGGCACATACAGTTAAACCACAACACCATGATTTAAGCCCTAACTCATGCATGTTTAGTTAGAAGAACAAATGGATTCTGACTTCATGGGGACTCATGCCCAAGTTATTGTACATTGCATTTCAACCTTCACACTGCTGAAGAGTTATAATCTCCCAAATTTACTCAGAATATTTCACTGCGCTACTTGAAAATAAGTTTATTTGGAACTGTTAATTCAGAAGATATTGATCAAGTAAGGTGTTCTTTTTATTCCTTCATGAATATAACAAGGGACATATAGTAACATGCATCATAAGTATATGTAGGGCTACATAAATATCCATAATGACATATTCCTGCTTCCACAGAAATACTGTTAAATGAAACATACATTTTTTTTCAATTGCATGCCGCACTTTTATACAAATACTGCTAGTCTTGTTTACAAAAACATTACCAGTGTCAAGTTAAAGCTGATCATTGTGGATTCAGGCTGCAATCCTATACACTCTTACATGGGAGTAAGTCCGACTGAACTCGGTGGGGCTTACATCTGAGCAGTAATGCATAGGCTTATGCTCCCAGTCTGTTGAATGTAAAATGCAGGAGAAAGACGATTAACAGTCCAATCCTGTCCGTTTACTCAGAAGTATGTGCTGCTAATTTCGGTGGGACTTACTTCCAAAGTCATCCGATATTTCCAGCACCTCGACTTGGAAAGTCAGACGTCTCACTGAGTTAAATGGAACTTATATTTAGGTATGCATGCAGCCAATTCTATGCATGTTTACTCAGAAATGCACCTATTACGTTCAATAGAGGCTTGTTTCCTAGTTAAGCAACCCAATACGCACCGATTTGGAAGCAAGCCGCCCCCCCCCCAAACTTGGAGCGACTTACGTCCGAGTAAACATAACATACCCAGGACAGAGTTGGAAACATCTCTAGTTTGTAGCAGCTGCACTGAACAAGAATAAAAAAAAACACCCCCACAACAGCCAGCCAACAACAGAGTGGAATACAGAACAACAGCACAAACGTATACCTTATGTTGAAATCTTCCCAAACATAACTGAAGTTGCCTTCCTTCCTGCCCACTGCACTTTTACGAAGCAGAAAGCTCTGTAACCTAAAGAGTTAAGCACGTCAGTTAAGAGTTAAGAGCGGGGCTTTGAAGCTCCTTTTTAAAACGCTGCATCGTTTAGCTCTGTGTACTCAGTTTTCGGTCCCTTTTCAGTCCCCGTCTCTACCTGCCGAGCTCCGCTCAATCTGTGCTGCCTCTGTTCTCTCCGCCGCTGATTGGCTGGCGCCCTACCAATCCGCGCTCTGCTTGGGCCAGTGGGACTGCATATGTAAAGCCCTACTTCATATTTATAAGCTCCAATCGGGGCTTTAAGTCCTTGATTAGGAGAGTGTGAGATCTTTTAGTCCCAACTGGCTGTGCCTATAGGCTTGTCACCAGGAGAACATTTGTGTTAATTGCACTGTGCTCTGTCAAGGAAACTTTGATTTATAGCTGGGGTGCACAAATAATGGTTGCCGAGCGCACATGGATTCGGTAGAACTTTGCCTTCCTGAATCTTTTTCCTTGCACTACGAAGAAGAGTAGGTACCTTTCGTCTTTTTCCTCCCTCCTCTCCTTTTCTTCCCCCCCCTTTATTTATTTTTCAAGATTGGGGGGGGGGCACCCAGCGTTAACGCTGTCTCAGGTAATGCCTTCCGGCTTCTGTGTGCATGAGTGGGGCTGTTTGTGTCTGTCTTGTCTCTTTTGTGCTGGGCTTTATCTGCTAATTCAATAAGTGGAGAATTGTTCTCTCCCCACAATGTTACCTTTGAGCCGCAAGCGGTGTGACTCTCAGTAAAACAGCTGTGTGAGTGACAGTCACTTCTTATTCAGGTACTAAGAATAGGCACTTGGCACAAATGCAGAGTGAATTGTTAAAATAGACCGTTCAGAAAGACATTTCTTTTTCCCTCTTCTCCCTCTCCCCCCCCCCAGTTTAAGAAGGATATATTCCGAAACAGGATTTAGATTATGACCCTTGCAGTTCCATAAATATTTTGATCTTCGAGAGGTTTCTTGCCATGCAGTTAGGAGGGAAAACAGTCCAAGTGTTTAATCTTACTTTAAGGATAACGCTCGGTAATTAAGGTTAACGTAATGTTCCAGTCATTTACTGACAAATCAGTCTGTTAAGGGTTTGCATTTCCTGAGCCAATCTGGTGTTATTGGAATGTAGTAGATTTAAACAACAAAAAATGTACACCATTCGCTTATTGCTGCTGTCATTTTATTTCTTCTACACAGCAAACTACTCTTTAAAAAAAAACATGTTGAGTGTACACACTAATCTTAATGTGCATTTCAAAAATATGTAGTTGAGTGTCTATTCCCTTGGCACATCTGACTGCAAAGAGAGTGAATGTGTGGCAGTCCTAACACAAATGAAACTCCATAGAACTTAGCTCATAAACTTAATTTTGGTCTAAATAACTGTGTACGGTGGAAGCTGTCATTAACCCAGCCCTAGGCAGAAGGTGTACTGTGGCTGTACTAGGAAGTGAAGCGACAGTGTATTGTGGCTGTATACCCACTAGCTGTCCTTAGTGCCTGTATATTATATTGGCTAGTTCTAATTAAGTCAAAGATGTTTTTAAAGCACCTTGGATATTGGGCAATAATATAGGCAATGAATGAGCTTGCCAATGGAAAACTGATATAAGTGTGTGGGATATGGGAGAGGGTGGGGGCAGGATTTCTTGTTCACCTGCAGAGGAAGGTAAATAAACAGTTGTAGCATGCTTGCTGAGATGTGGTTTATAGATCAGCACTCAGTAAGTTGATGTAGAGTGTGGTCTAAAACGTCTTAATCTGTGCATAAGTGCAGTTGTCGTTGCTCCAAGTAGAAATGGGTGGTTTTCTTTGGTGGGGGTGGGTGGGAGGAAGCGATTCTAAAGTTAGGAAGATGTTCTTTTTTTAAGGAGCTTTCTTGAATTTACCTTCTTAGAGCTAATTTGAATGATTAGTTTTGATAAGCCTCTTAAAGTAGATGCATTTAAATGAAATCAGGGCACGTGCTTTTTTGGCCCTGGTGGACATTCAAAGTATCCCCCCCCTTCCTGCCACAATTAGCCCTCTTCTTCCCCCCCCCACCTCTGTTAAAAGTCTTCGGGATGTAAGGCTGGATGGATCTGTGGTTCAGTGGGTAGGCAGAACTATCTAATGCCCAGCAACACATCTGCCTCTCTGTCTCAATTAATAAACCGCAGAGCCTTACATGCTATTAATATTGCTAGTAATTGTGTTTTTGCTTCATGGCATATGATGCACTATAAAGGCAGCCACAAGGATAAAATAAAAGTAGCACATTATTTCTAGAGTTTGCACTTTATAGTCTGTGTGTGTGGGGGAGCAGGCTAAAAACTGACTGAGCATTTGGGGAGCGCATTGACATCTGCCTGTCACTAGGTATGCTTTGATATCTAGCTGGTGCATGTTAAAGAATGCAAAAACTTAAAACCAGCTGCAAGCCTTGCTTTTTGCCTTTTCAGCAAAAACCGTAATGCTAATAATTTCAAAGAGTGGTTAATAACAGAACAGATGCAATAAATATATTTGCTGATTTAGACATATGTGTGTCAATTTAGCCATTCTGAATCAAACGGTGTGCTCATAACATGAAATCTCCTCCAACCTCTGATTAAAATGTAACATTGACTAAAGGATTATAGAGCGGACTTAATTTTACTGACTGTTTTAACAGTTGTCACAGCTGTTGGAAGAAGGAAAGGCAATTGAAACACTCCAAAAAAGGGGAGGGGGGAGGAACTAGCTTAGTAAATTTAAACATGATCTCTGAATGCCAGGCATAGAAAGGCAAATAGATTTGTGACTTCAGATATCTTCTCTACACTGTGTACATTTTCCTTTGTGGCTCTGTCCGTTTCATGAATTTGAACTCTCGACCTCTTCCGCACTTCCTCCATTAGAATAAAACTGTACTGAAATGAGACAGAGCTAATGTGAACATAGCAGTATGCATTATTTTGCACAGATACACCAAACTTGTTTTGAAGTGACACAACCGCATATTTACAGATGCTAAGAAAGGAAATTTGAGATGAATGCCTGAAATTTTGAAAGTGAATGTCGAGACCAAAGATTACAGAATACTGCACGTTGAAAAATTGTACGCTATTTTGTATTTAATTTCAAAATCATTCTTATGTTTGAGACCTGCTCTGTGTTAGCTGAATTGTTCTCTTTTTATTAATATAATTCATTATATCACTGGAGACACTGTTTTTTTTTCTTGTTTACACTCTCCTCTCAGAACATAGTTCTTAATTCCAATAAAATGTGAATCTAGAAAAAAGGTGCAATATTTGAAGTGGAGGAGTAGCTGATGGAGTCGGGGGGGGGTGAGTAAGTTAAGACTCCTCATTGAACTATAATGTTAGGCTCCTTGAGATGAAGCCTTCTTTATATAATAGGAATGATAGTTTAGCCCGTGTGTGTTTATATGGGTGGGAATGGATTGCAAAACTAAAAAGATTATCTTCCAAACCCATATATAAGCATTCTTACTGAGTATGTGCAAATTAATGGGTTGCTTTTCATTTTCAGCCCTTATATATTCATGACAATGGCCCTCCTCATACACTTTCCTTCCCTGTTTTATTTTCCAACTTTACACTTCTGTTGTTCATATGCCTTTTCTGCAAGTTTTTAATCCATTGCAAAAACTGATGCTGAAATGGCTGACTGGCAGTTTTTTTTTTATTTGCTGGGCCTGACCCCCTTTTTAGTGATGGTTACTCATTTTAATGTGTTTATGGTTCTGCTCTTTTATTTACTGAGCCTGGTGTGTTGCAGTAGTAATTAACCTGTGTTATTAGCAAAGCCCTTGTGAATATCCATTAATTCTCTTGAATGGCTGATCATTTTTTACCCACTGTTGTTTGCCCCCTTTTCCTCCAAGATGTGTTGTCCCATTTTAAGCTGTCTTTAGCTTAAAACATTTGACAGAAATATTTCATTTCACTAGGCATACAATAAACCATTATATATACTTTAATTTGTAATAACCAAGAGCTAATGTTCTTCGTGAGCTGTTTGAAAGACATTAATAAACGGATGTGACTGGAAAAGAGGACTTGTAACATTCTTCTTTTTAAAAAAATAAAATAAAGTAGCCCTAATTTTTCCTTGAGCTTATTTTTAAACATCTCTGTGATGGTAGAGGAGATGGATTCGGTTGTTTTCATCTGGTTTGAAGTTACTTCGCGTATCAGTTTGGGCATTATAAAGAACACAAAAACATATTAAGCCCCCAGAAAAAATACTTCTGCTTGGACTGCTGAAGGAAGATAAGGACTGCCTCATTAACCAAGTCCCACTTTTGCAATTAATTTTAAAATACATGGCACTATGCATTAAATATAGGAGTAACTTTGTCTGTGATTTTCTTAATTCTTGAAGCCCTGTCTTCTTTTAAGACAGAGCCTAAGAGTGTATATACAACATTAAAGTAAACCAAGCTGCTGTTAGGTTAAAAAAAAATTAACAGTGTGCTTAAATAAACTGGCAAACTTCTTGGTATTACATCTTTTTGATGCACAATGACCTTTGACTTTGGCCACACTGCAAATACAAATAGAAATGAGCAACAAAAATTAACACACTTCAACCCCCTCTATGAGCACAATATTCTCATTAGCCAGTTATGAGTCAGTAAACATGTTTGATTGCTAGACATTTGAGGTGTATTGGAGAAAGCATTCCTCTGGAAGTCTACAGCTACTCTTGTTATATTTTACAGTATGGTTTGGATTTGACTCCATAGCATATTCATCTGGGGGTAGAAATAATAAAATGTGGATCTTCTGCCTTGTCCCTCTCTAGCCCTAGAAAGCTCTCAGGAGGAAATCTGTGATTATGCTGGGCTGCTTTGGTTTTTATCTCTTTTACATCCACTGGCCTTGTATTAAATTGTCATTGTCCTAAAGCACATGAGAGAGAAATGAATTGCACTTCTAGACATGCTCTGACAGTGAAATATTTAGCTTCTCTGTCTCCAATCATACTCATGTGTGTATGTTTGATAGTGCTGGAATGACAACCAGCAGTCTCCTGTAGCCTGACATCCTCATTTTACACGTTCAACACATTTTTTTGGAGCGGGGGTATTTTTTAAACACCCAGCTTTATTTAGCAATTGGCTGAGAGATATCAACATTTATTTACCCTGATAGAAAACAATTCTATGTTTTATCGTAGCCGATAGCGGCTGCATGGGCACATGTGTGCTTACTTTATGTATATATACCATATATTGTAGATTATAATTGTTAATGTGTATACACGTGCAAATATTCTTCTAAAGTTTTTTGTCGCTTTTATTCAGGTAACCTTGAAGAAATAAATTTAATAATTAGCAATGTAGATACTGTATTAGGTTTTTTTCCTTTTCAATTTCTCATGCATTCACTGATATGTTCCTTTGGACACAGATTCCAGCTGCTGTCATTTTCACATTAATATTTCTGCTCAACAGAAAATAATATAATTGTTTGAACTTCTGTGTTCATCAGTTATATTAGCTAGCGTTTTTATGTTTGCATTCTGAAGGCATAATTAAGACGTGTGGTCAATTTTATTGTAAAAGATTGGACTTCAAATGGAAAATTTAAAATGCATTTTAATGTAAGCATATGCTGTTAAATATGAAACGTATAGGATACATATTTGACAGCGCCATACTGTGCATGTCTACTCAGAAGAAAGGCCCATTGAAGTCAGTGGTATTTACTCCCAGGGAAGTGCGTAAAGCATGTCAGCTTTAATTTCCTTTACTTTCAAATTCTAAAGATCTTGTATTGATCTTTATTACAATTAGAACACAATTTTTTTTACAGAATTTCCCTCCAGCATCTCCAAATGTATAATTAAAATAGATTCTGAAGCATTGTAAGTGTTTTGCTCTCCCAAGTAACTGTCATTTTTGCATAATTATTATACATGAAAACTAAACCTTTCTAAAAGGCTGCAATCCTTAAAAAATGTATATAATTAAGCGCCATTTATTTCAGCTGGACATACTTGTGAATAATAGGGCTTGGTAGCAACGTAGCCTTATTTGCTCATGTGGCATATAGAACCCAATGCAATTATTGTGCATTTCTTCCTCTCCTAATTATGAAATGCTCATCCCCCTTGGTCAGGGCGGGGTTGTGCTACTACATATGGTCATCTGCATAAATCTGCTCTTTTAAACTCCTCTTTTTTTCCTTTCATGATAGAAAAGTTTCCTTTATTGCCTTTTTCAAGATCTTGTGTCATCCCATTGCCAATTATTAGTTCATATAGTTCATATAGTATAATTATTAGTTCATATAGTTCATATAGTAAAAAATTTACACCATAAACATTATGGCAGAGAAGTGTTGATGTAAATAGTGTATTCCACATTTCATAGTTGGGTCATATGATAAATTTATCGTCCAGATTGTTAGGTTTGTGTTTTCTCCACTGTAGTCTATGCTGAAAATTATGCCTGTAGAAAGCAAGGGGGGGGGGAGCACACAACCTATTGTCATATTTTCATGACACTTTCTAACCAGAGCTTAATATGCAAATAGTGAGCGAGTGGCTTTTCAGTGTACTGCTATGAGTAGAATGCCAGAAGTTCGTTTTTCATCAGAGTTTCCTTTCCCCCTAACAAAAAGCTAATCAGTCCATTTGTTGTGTACATTGATGTATGTATGCATTTCTTTGCATGTTTAGTGTATTATGAGAGCTTTCTTTTTTCCTGCTTCATAATAGGAAAATAAGAAAACGTTTCATGGTAGCAACAAAACAGATACTTGTTTACTCTGAGGAGGAGTTATAGTACTGAAGTTAAGATAATTGATAAGATAATGGAAAATAAGCGTTTCAATCGTATGCGTGATACTTCTAAGTAAATCTTACACGCTTGGATCCAAAGATGCACAAATGGAAAGCCTTCCACATGCAATGTATGTTGCCATCTCTGCTTGTGTGCACTCCAAAACCATTCTGAAGGGTCCCTCAACCCTCTAGAAACAGCTTTTCGAGGGTGTGGAAGAGGACTGCAGACAGGAAAGGAAGCGGCACTACCCCCCACAAGAGCGGAAGTGCTTTCTGCTAGTGACATCTTTTAAGACTCCAGCCATGGGACCTTTCTGAGTGAAGATGAAATACCCAGTGAAACAAAATCCTTCTAGACCTTTCTTAGCATTATTAGTTTGCAAGCTGACTGCTGTCTCACTTATTCCTCTGTGCCTTTTCATGTTGTTTTGAGTGAGACAAAAGTGCACATCTCCTTTTCATCATTTTGATTGGAACTACATACCATACGTAATGTGTTTTGGCAGCACTTACCTAGCCAAAGAAAACAAATTAATATTAGCCATGCTGAGGGGCATCAGAAGTATCACAGATGTGTCGATTTAGCTTTGCTCCATCACACACCCTTTCCTTAAACAACTGGTCAAGCTGTCGCAAGATGTTGCATAGGCTACAAAGAGATTTTAATAGGTGTGATCAGAGATGGATGGCTCTGGCGAGGTGGAATGAGAACATGTTGCCAATTTGCTGGTGCTCATTTTCAGCCCCCACAACAAAACTGAATAGAGAACCAGTAAGAAACTAGAGGGTCTTGGTTCAGATTGTATCTCCTTAAAAGCATACAGATGTATAGACACTAACAAATTTAATAGAGGAAAGCTACATTGAATTAAGTTGACCAGCTGCTAAGCAATAGTTACATTCCTTCCTATATAAAGATGCAGGTAGATTAGGACATAATGCAATCCGAATTGGAGGAGGAAATACGACTTTTTCAAAGTTATTTGCTCTTATTCCTATGTTATTTTCCTCACTCATGGTTTGATGACATACTGTACATAATACTGAAGAAAATACCTACTCTCCCTAGACCTGCAATGTTTTAAATGTTTTTCCCTTGCATTGTCGTACCTTGCATAAAGCAGCTAGTAAAATGGTAATATCATAAGCAAGATAGCCTTGTTGTTTGGCCCATTCAAACTGTTATTTAAAATATAACTCCATTTTTAGATAAGGCATCAGAAAGTTAGGACTGACCTTTGTATCTGTCTGTACAATTGCCTTTTTTCAGTTTCTTAGACATTTCCACATTTTTTAATGTCTTGGCGTTTCTTATAGGCATAATTATGACTTAAATTAGATGTCCTCTTTGTTTGCTAAATTTTTATGATGTAAACATATTAGATAAAAAAGGGGGAAGTAGCAGAGGAATTAACCCATAAATAATTTGTTTTGTTTACTTAAAATTAAGCAAAGATTGTACAATAACAAGATAATAAGATGACATTAGAAAAACTGAGAAATGTGTAATTATAGTTGATTCTGAGAGCAGGCGAGTATCAACATGGAAATAAATGTAATTAATAACAAACATGATGTAGAATTCATACAACACTATTTTTGAGCCTAGCAATCAATGGAGTATTTCTTTTAAATAACCCCAGTTTCATCAGTGAACTGTTCTCATAGTAGTTGTTGCCTAGTGAGATGATCAGATGTTCTGAAATGGAATGAAGCGGCATTTCTTTTCAACCAGCTGATCCCAGGAGCAAGAGTCATGGAAGTTGGAAGTATCTGAAGCTAGATACTGGGCAATGTTTTGTATTAGAGACTGGTTGTCTACAGTGGGAGCTGGGTCAAATTAGCAAGAGCTGAACACACACTGCCACTGGTTTCCATTAGTATGAGTGACACCTGTCCCATCAATCATGGGAGCCATGGTTTCACAGATGGAGAAGCAACAATCGGCCGAATTACACAGCATTGCACACTTGGCTTAATTCATCTTATTGTTCTCCTACAAATCTAGAAGATGGCTCTTTCTGTTCCTGGCGTGGAGGCAGAAGCCTGAGATAGGCTCAGGTGCTGGGCATGCTTGCCCTTTCCTGTTCAGATATATTTGCAAAAGAAGGCTATGGATGCAGGCGGGTGTGTGTGGAGGAAATTAATTCACGAAATAATACTAAAGCTTTTACCGTCCATGGGATAAAGACTGCACTTCCATCACATTGAACGTGTCTTTTTTCAATCCTGTTACATATGTTTCCTCCACCACAAGCAGTTGCGCTCTGTATTCAGAGAATACACAACCATGTATTGCACTCAATCAGCAATCTGAATACAAGTTTAAGGAAGTTAATGAGTTTGAAAGGCTTAATAAAAAGCAACTTATGTATAACATGTATCTGATGTCACAAAAAATCATTGTATCCTGAAATCAGAACGGCCCGGGGATGCAAATGTTATAGGTCTTTGCTAGTTTGTTTGGGGATTTATTTAATTTTTTTGCACAAATGTGTTAATTGCTGAGGTCAACTCTGGCCTCTTAACTCCTTCCTGCCACCCACTTCTTGTCTTGTATATTTGTACAGAGGTCTCTTCCTGAATGTAGTTTGAGGATACACACTGCTCGCATTTTTGTGTCACTAACGTTGCGCAGCCAACCTGTGGCATGTTGAAATCAGTCAACAGTTCTTCGAAGATACAGCTTATGTTTGATTGTGTGTAAATACAGCTAGTTAGTTGGGTTTATCTGATAGCCTGGCAGAAAGAGAGAGAAGCAGGACAAACTGTTTTCAGTAACTGTGTTGTTCGTACACCTGATAAGATTGAGAATGCTTTCGACTGCTGATATGCTTTGAATAAGAAAAGAATAATCACTTCCACTGGCACCAGCTTATCAGGAATGGAGCAAAATGCCAACACTTTTACATTAGCAAAAGTAAATGTTTTAGACATGTCATGCTTTTTTCCATTTAAATTGAATACTAGGGTGCTTGTGCGTGTGTAATAATGAAGGCGAGGTCTTATTACCTTGACTAAAGTGCAAGTGAATATATTGGGAAAGAAGCCCTTGGCAACTATAACAGCTCTATTGATAAGTGGAATACATCTATTTCAAGCATTCTTTAGAAAATTTCTGCATCTTTATCCTCTTGCATGCTACGAAATGTGTGTGCAGGGAACACTTACTACTTATTCCAGCCAATCTCCCACAGTTTTCCATGAGACCTAAATTCAGTTGTGACTGGTATCATTTAAGGAAGTAATTTTTAATTTTTTTCATCTCATGGCACACTGACAAGGCACTCAAATTGTCAAGGCACACCATCAGTTTTTAGACAATAGATAAGGCACACCGTATTGCTGGTGGGCGGAATTCATCTCCCCAGCGGCCCTACTAATAGATGACCCTCCTCAAAACGCCCATGGCATACCTGTGGAGCATTCACGGGACACCAGTGTGACACGCAGGTTGCATGTAGCACACTGGTTGAAAATTTCTGGCTTAAGGTAATATGCCTGAATGTTTTGTATCTCCCCAATATCATCATTTTTGTGGCAGACTTTAATTACATGAATTTTGTGATGTTATTTATTTTGTATGCATTAATTTACAAAAGCGACAATAAAGATGAAGCATACTAACCGCCAACAAAGAAAACACATTTGTATGCATCATGAAAAAGGTTCTATGTACATAAAACATCCAAAGAGGAGACACCTCCCTTAAGCAGATCCAGAGAAAGCAGGTTAGATAGCTTGCTTTTGTCCAAATTCATGAAATATACAATTTGGCATCAAAAAGCCACTGACTTAGTCAAACTTCAACAGTCTGATGTTTTATGCTTTATCTAACCTTATAGTTTAATATTGTTACAAGTCTCATCACACATGCAAATTCAGCTGGTGTATCCCAGTTGATAAATGGTAGTGCACTTCAGAATAGATTGAGTTGGGATTTTTATTGATTACCCTCAGTGAAATCTCTGTTGCTGACTTCTCTTGATTAGTATTCGATTAGTCAAGGTATCTCATGCCTTTAACAGACTTACTTCCCAATCCTAACTTGTATTGGAGCAGGCAGGCTAGCAGGCCTGCACTGTGTCCAATGCAGGGTTGGCTGCCACTGGAGCTCATCACAAGTCAAGGGGACATTTGTCCCCTTGCCCTAGGGGAAGCCCTAGCGACTCTGATGGGGCTGCTCAGACCTGTGCCTTCTAAACAGCAGGTAGAAGTCTGAGAGGCCCAGCGTGGTCTGGATTGGGACAGCACAGCCCAAGGAAAGGTGCTAAGATCTGACCTAATGATCGTGACTCCTCCCCCCTCTCCAGGCCATCCCACCTGTGGCACTGCCCTCCCTCCACCCCATTCTGTCCCTGCTGCCCTGTCCCACCTTCCCCCTCCCTTAAAAGCCCTAGTGCCGGCTGAACTCAGCCGACGCATGGGTGGCTTACTTCCTGGTCCCCACAGCATCTGTGTCCTGATAGCATGTTTGTAACAGCAATGGGCTGATGCAAGAGACTTGCATTGGGCCAGTGCAAGACTAGGATTGCACTTTTGGAATGAAATCCTAACCCCCTGCTGGAACAGCGAGGTTAGTCATGCGCTCCATATCCAGCACAGGGCTAGGACTGGCCACGGCTCAATCTGGAGCAAGGGGAATCTATTCGCCTTTCCCCGGGTAACACAGCAGGAGCCTGAATGGGGTTACCTGGAGCTCCGTTGCCCATTTCGGCAGTGCAAATCCAAGCAGCCCAGTTGGGGACAGGGGTTAGCTCCTAGCTCGATCCTCCTCCCCGGGCCAGTCTGCCCATGGGCCTGCCTGCCCCACCTTCTCCCATCCTGTTCTGCCTTCCCCCACCCACCAAACCCCTGCACTGCCTGAACTTGGCTGGCACTTCCCAGCTTATCTGGGGCAGCACAGAGGCTGGATGTGGCCTCCGCGGGCCAGCATGGCTCCTCTCACCAGCCCAGCCAACTCCCCGGGTTGGCGCAAATGTGCCGTACGGCATGTATGTGACAGCGTTGGGCTGGCATAAGGGACTTACACTGGCCCAGCACAGTGTTTGTATTGCGCTGTTAGAGAGCAAAATGTTGACAAGCTGATAAACTGCTTCAACTGTCCTGGTTCCAATAAGCCTTTTGTCTGGGCAAACATATATTTCATTGGCAAGTTTATTTTCACAATTTGAGACCTTTATTTAAAGAAAAAGCCTTCACTATAAGGTTTGTCAAAATTTAGTTAAAAACAACTGGCTCCATTTGGGTGTAAAATAATTTAAGTACTTACTGGAGGCAAACTTCATGCTTTAGAGCTGTTGCTCAGAGGTTTCAGTCTTCTGTGAAGATGTCAACTGTAAATATAAAAATGCATCACTGAAAATATAATGGTTTAAAGATTCAAACTGAAATAAAATTCTCTGCCTGGGGAAAACACTGCAATCAAAATAAAGTAGTCTGAACTCCTCCTGAAGCAGGCATACACGGAAGCAGTGCTTGAAGGCAGGAGGCCCTCTGCTATTTTCTTTCAGCCGCTAATAACATAGCTTTGGAATCAACAATATTCTAGCGAGTCACAAATACCATATGATCGGTAAGTTACGATGTGATTGCAATATGTGGCCATTCAGTACTGTACATTATGCGTAAGTGTAATACAGTCCTGAAATTATAGACTCTGGGTTTTTAAAACACACACACACACAGGAAAAAAAAACACCCTGGTATTTTTTAATCTCTGAAATGTTTGCACAATTTAAATTGCAAAAGATTTAAAATTCAGTTTGTGATTCTAGGTTTGGATTTTAAGCAGCTGTCACCCTAGAGGTATTGAAGAGATTTGGGAGTGTGTGACAGGTCCATTCGAGCCTTCTGAAACAAGTCCTGATTTTATTTTTCAACTGCGTGTAGGCGGATTCAAAGCCCGCTAATAACGTTTGAACAGTTCCGCTTTCAATTGGCTACCGAGAATTCTAAAGGATGACGGGACTAGCAATTGGGTTACAGCTCATGTGCTCCTCTGCTGCTGCAGTGGAACCTAGGAGGAAACTGCGCAGAGACTGCTCTGCCCCCTGCATAGTCTACAGGACTGGGGTTGCACCAGACATGATGCCAGATGGCCTTCTTGTTCTCCGCTGTAGCTCTGGCTTGAAGCCGCAATGCTGGGGGGATCCCGTCACTCAGTTGTGAAGTTGCTGCTGCCTGCTCCACTGCCTTGGGAAAATGGAACCATGAGGAAGTAAGTGAGATAAATCAACCATGCTGTTGCAGAAACAGGCTTAATTGGCAGGACCTTTTAAAATACATCCAAAATTATATGCTTTGCTCTCTGACCCATGTTACTACAACATGGGTTGTGTGTTCAGGATACACCCCTTCCTAGGCACTTATTTGCCTGCATAACAAGTTCTGGGGTAGGACTCCGAACAAATCATTTGACAGCAGGGAACTAGGATCACAGGCTATTGAAGCAGAGACAACGCAGGTAAGGTGGAACTTTATGCTCCCTGCTAAAGTGTTGCAGTACCCCAGGTGTATGTAGTGGGCATATTGCTACCACGCACAGAACTAAATAAGGAAACACCTAAAATGTGAAAGTTTGTGTCTGCTCGAGTAACACAGATTGCTAGTTACAGCTATAATGCTATACACCCTGGTAAAAGAGGTCTAGTTTCCATAGATTCTGCTAAAGTTCTATGAACATTGATAGAACTTTAGAGAAACTTAGCATGGTTGAAAATCGATGTATATTGCTATGGTACTACTGCATATAGATATACAGCATAAGTACTTAAACATAACATTGTATAACACTTGGGTCTGTATACTTTATTTTCTTCAGGTAGGTTACTCTGCATATCATCATGATGGGAGGAAAGAATACTTGTACTTCCTTCTATCTGTTTGGAAATATATAAGAATAGGAACAAGGACGGTTGTGTATTTTTATATATAAAAATGTAAACATTGGTGTTCTAATTGGCATTGAAAATTATTCCAATTTTTCTGTCGGGTCATGCAGAACTATATGGTGCTGGTGCTTGCAAAGCCATCCTTTTTTCAAAGCGTTGCCAGCAAAATTAGAACTCATCCGGTTGAGTTGCGTGCAAGTTCCTTCACAAAATTCTTTGAAAATAGGGAAATAATGTTAAGTCTATATATGCACCTGAAAGTGGATGCTTTCACTGGAGCAAAGATTCCTTGTGCAGAACAGAATATAGTTTTTACTGCATATATAGTTTTAAAAGGTCTCTATAGGAGCTGCAGCTAGTATTTTAGGTCTGCAGCCCAGTTCTTTAGAAAGTTTTTTTTTTCCTTTCAAAACTGAGATCAGTGTTTGTTTGGGGTTCAGCAGAATACTTTTGTTGCTTGTGTAGGTGGGGTTAGGAGGGATTCACTGAGAGCAGCAGAAAACCGTCAGCGGGCTGCTAGTCAGCAGCAGGTGTGAACAACATAAAACAGGATTAACACGGAACCAAAGTGTGCACTAAAAACAGAACCCCTGCCTTGCTTTTACAAGGACAGTCAAATAGAAACACTTCCTCCCCCTACACACCCTGTTTACTAAACACTGCCCAATGGGCTATGTAAATGGCTCTGCTCAGCTGCTGCAGACATGGAAGCCCCCTCTCACAGCCGGCTTCTCTCCCTTTGTCTATCTTTTCCCTTGGCTACCCTAGATTGTGAGCCCCATACAGGGCACAGACCTGCTTGTGCAGTTTAGGACACTTCAGTAATGATAACACATTGTATTGTATTCGGTTTGGTCTTCTAGAATAATTTGTTCTATTTAAAACCTTCCTTCAAAACAACGTTCTTGGTTTGGAAAGAACAGCGATACCAGACTCCAGTCTTGTATAAGTAAGCGGAACTGTTTTTAGGGGTGAGTCAGCTTAAACGGTGGGGCTCAAAAAGGAGCCCCTGAAGTGAGGCGTTTGAACAGGGGGTTGGATCCAGGTTTGTCCTCATTGCATCTCTAGTATAGAATCGGCTAAAGAGGGAGAGTGGCAAAGCCAAGGTCTTCGGATTTGACATGTACACTGTAAAGGGGAATGACTGATAACGTGAATGATACGAGAATGACTGATATATCCGCAAGAACATGCGGATAAATTTAACAGTTGTAATCACAATTTAATGGCAGTGTTATAAGAGGTATGCAGTTCGTTTCATAATTTTTTAAAATGCTATCTTGTTGAGGAATTTATATACATATCCATGTTTTGGGCATAAATTTGTAGCATTAAATGTGATCTGAAGGAGAAAAGGTAGTTAATGAAGAAAAGCAGGTTTTAAAAGGTGTCTACTTGGTCTTCTCAGCTTCCCTTCCCTTGCACCTCCATTTACCCCCCCCCCATTTAGCTGCATTTGAGACCAATAAAAGGGGGGCCAAATTTTCCACTGGTTGGTTATCAGTTTCCAAGTCAGAGTCATTATTCCCCAGTAATAAATTGCTATTTATCTGACCTGTGTAATTTTAGTCTCTTAAGAAAATGCTTATTGGAGGCAAGATGGTATTTTTCTTTAATAAAAATTCTATTTGATTTTCTCTCGGCCCATGCATCTCTAAGCTGGGTAGGCTTTCTTGAGAACTTAACTCACTCTCTCTTTCGGTCGTTTGATCACCTGACTATATGGACAGATTTCAGGAAATGCTTGACTATCTAGTGTAGGTGCTTGGTAACAAAATAGCTAGTTTTTTTTGGTTTTTGTTTTTTTCAAAATTGCTGTGCACCCTGCCGCTCCCATGGAGAAAAGTAGGGGATGCTGAGCTTCAGTGCCTTTGAAATTCTGACCCCAATTCTGGCAGCTGTGCACTTTGGTGAATTATGGCATCCAGATTCAGTATTGCTAATTTAAAAGTATAGCTCCTTTTCCCACACAGCAGCAACATCTTCTGCTGCTTTTTGAAAACAGCATTGAGGAAATAAGAATTATTATTTTTTTCAAGCACAATGTTGTCCTATTTTCTTCTGTGTGCATCTGTGTGTGCTTCCAAGTACAATATATGATTAAGCATATGTCTGTTGAAGCTGTAACAATTTATGGTATAAATGTGGATTAAGGCTACTGTCTTAATCCATGCTTGTTTAGAAATTAGATCTATTGAATTTATATATGCATAGGACTACTCAGAACACACACTATGAATTTCCAGGGCATGTTGTATTATGCTACACCTACCTCTTACATATGTTTGTAGTTGTGGGGAAGAAAAGAAATGCATCTTAATGGCACAGTAAAGCCATGTATATCTGGGGGTGCAACCCTAACCAACTTTCCAGTGCCGGGGTAAGGGGAATGCAGCTCTGAGATAAGGGAACAAACACTCCCTTACCTTGAGGAGGCCTCCGTGACTGCCCCCAACTGCGGGATGCAGCACATGCCCCACTGGCACAGCTATGGCAATGCTGGAAAGTTAGTTAGGATTGCGCCCTGGGAGAAATAGGCAATCTGAGGTTTCCTTTTTCCGAAAGGTTAGAGATAATCTTAGGAAATTTAGGCTCCAATTCTATTGAGATTTTGGGCTGCTGGAACCAGTGTTCCAGCTGTGCTAGGCACCTTAACAACAGTGTGAAAGCTGGGGCTCTGTTGCGCACTGCCAGGCTGCTGCCACAAATGGCAAGATGTGCAGCACGCAGGGCAGTGGCTTTGGAAAGCCCCGCAGTTGCCAGTAAGTTGGCAGTGGGCCATGATCAGGGAGGGAGAGTAATTGGGTATGTTGGGGAGGGGTGTTGGGAAGAGAAGACGTGGGTCTGGCAGCAGGGTCTCGTGCCAGGATCCTATCCCCAAACCCCTCCCTGAAGCACACTTTGGCTTTCTTCCACCTACCCCATCAACATGGTTGACATAGGTCTGGGGAGACCCATAGGTGATTGGGCAACCTACCATCGTGATAAGTAAATAATATTTACTTAACTTCTGCAGGTTGACTGATTTCCTTCCTTACATACTTCGGTTGACATGACTGCATGCTGTGTGGTGGTGGGGATGGGATTGCACACTTAGACATTAGATACTGCTGTTTGGCCGTGTGTGCGTGTGTGTGTGCGTGTGTGTGTTTAATGTAAATGGCTGTCATAGGAGCCCTCAATTGGATTGGGACTGTGGTTGAAGCAAAAGCCCCCCCCCCTTCCCATCATGGTGCTATTATGGGTGAAAGGGGGCTTTTGCCTTTGCCATGGTCCAATCTACAGATGCCAAACTTTGTATTTTAAATATATATATTATTTGTATTTTAAAAATATATATAAGGCCACAAACATGCTTAATGTAATGTCTAATTTGATCCTCAAATCCAGTTTTTGAAAAATCTACCATCTGGAAATTATGTGCATGATAGATTGTGAAACTCCACAAGTTAATGTTGATATGTCTTCTGAAAATATTTTTTTTTCCTGTTTAAATGCTCTGCCGCCCAGATTCTGACACATTCACCCAATCCAGTGTCCTGGCATTGCGTTCACAGGGATCCCATGCCTGGAATTACGTGTTCATTCATTTGAAGATGGGACACTGTGCAGGTTGACTCAGTCCTCCATTGTAACAAATGGGGGATCCATAAGTACTCGTGAATTTATGGATTGTGTGAAAATCCTAATATTAGGATAAAGGTAAAGGTTTCCCCACAACCGAATGGTCTAGTCATGACCGACTGTAGGGGGCGGTGCTCATCTCCATTTCAAAGCCTGTAGAGCCGGCATTTTGTCCAAGGACAAACTTCTGTGGTCATATGGCCAGCATGACTATACGCCATAGCGCACGGAACACTGTTACCTTCCCACTGAAGTGGTCCCTATTTATCTACTTGCATTTAGGTGCTTTCGAACTGCTAGGTTGGCAGGAGCTGGGACATGCAACGGGAGCTCACTCCGTCGTGCAGTCTTGAACTCCCAACCTTCCGGTCGGAAAGCCCAGCAGCAGCGGTTTAACCCGCTGCGCCACCACATCCCTTCTTATTAGGACATTGTGCTGTAAATGCCAATTATGCTAATATTGTATTAGGATATTGTGCTATAAATGTAAATGTGTGTGATTGCTTGTATTTGGGTTGTTAAACCCATGTGCTTTGATAGGAGATTTTGGTTGCATTCCTAAAATACAGTACTTACTAGGCTATGGAATAAGCCCTGTTGGACCACTTTTTGTAGTGTTTGCTTTTGTACGCAGAGTCCAGTAACCAACCGCGGGGGGAGCAGGAACGTATCCCCTGCAGATAAACCTGTAATTGTTTAAATTGACTCTGAAACAGAATACTTGTAACATAAATAGCAACTCTCAAACATAGGGTTTTGGCCATATCTGATTATATAGTACACAATTTCAATAGTAGAAAATGAATAACTGACTGAAATCGAAAGGGTCTCTAAAGCCCTTCTGGCTTAAGGCTGTTGTATTGTATGCTAGATGTTGCACAGGAAGATGCCTTAAATTCTCATGGATGTCTCTTTGGGAAGAGAGCTACTGTGACAACCTGAAAAAGTCCCTGCATTGAAGCAATCAGGATTTTTTTTTAAACCCAGGCCTCTTTATTTTTTATTCTAAAAGCATCTTAAATGAATAAACTGTTTTCCAAACCATATTTTCAAAAACATAAGAATTGGCATCAACTGGCGGCAGCAGCATGGTGTATTAGTCTCCAAATAGGCTTTTGGGGACTATTCAGAGTTGTGTACTGAAACTTTATGAAGGCTGGTTTAAATAGTAATGGCTAATGAACTCAGGTCTCCTATGGTGCATTTTTTAGACAGACTAGGCACCATCAATTGTTTTCATAGGAATCCCCCCCCCCCGCAATTTGTCATTCACAGCCTTTTGCATACACGCTGCTGTGTTGATACATTAGAATAAAATTCACAGGAAATTTCCCCGTGAAGATTAATTTTCTTGAATGCTGAATTTTGCTATTCAGGAACAATTCTGGAGTTGCAAGATGTAAATAAACAGCATCTAGACCAGTGCTGTCTCTGTACATTTTGTCCTAGAAGTCACTAATATCTATTTTCACCATTGACTACCTTTTGCAGCTTGAGGAACTCATTCCTAAATTCTTCCATCTTTGCATACTTTAAGGTTGATGATGGACAAACCTTTAAAGGTTCAGACCTTGGCCAGTGCTTAGAAGAATGTAAAAGTTTGCATGCTTATCTGAAGCTTATCCAAACTACTTAACCTCTCTGGCCTCAAAATCAGCCTGGAAATCCTATGAGAGCAGGCTGTCTCGCGAGATCTTAAATAGAACCTTATTTGTGCCAGGTCACAAATCTACCAAGCACTTTTAATAAGATTTCACTGATTTTCTTTCCCCTCACTCTACCAAGGCTAACATGCTTTTAGAAAGTGAAAATGCGTATACATGGATTTAAGCGTATATTATTCTCAAGTGTTGTTGCCAATGCAGGTCAATAAAGTCAAAGTTGGTGTCCTTTTAGATCAGCTGCTATTCCTACTGCAATTTTTAAAAAATGTTCATTGCAAATATAGACCTTAAGAAAGGTAATGAAGTCTATTTTGCTGTAGTGATTATTATCTGCCATTCATTTGTGAAAGAAAACAAAAACTAAGTTCAGCATTTGCTGAAGAATATGAGAAATGTTCCTATAATATAATTATTGAATAGTGACTCTGCAGACATTTAAGAACGTGTTAAAAATTAGAGGAGGTTTCTGACCTCTGTGCTGGTGGAAGCACATTTTGAAGGTGTGAAGGAGGACAACTGACGGTGCAATCCTATGCATGTCTACCCAGAAGTGAGTCCCATTGTATTCAATTGCGACTGTGCCCTGGAGAGTATGCACAGAATGGCAGCCTGCGTGGTACTGCTGTTGAAGTGTAAAGAAAGAGAAAACAGTCTGAATGGTCAGTCACCACTGTGTGGAAATGTGCTCATTTCCATTTGACCGAGAAAGACAACTTACATGTTTTGGCTTATCCTATGTTTTCATCGCCTCTTAATATTTGACAAATTCTGAAATAAACCAGCCTTTGCATGTATGTGGAAGTTGGAAGTTTGGGCTTGGTCTCCTACACCTAGAACTACCATTGAAATTAATGGGGATTTGGGGTTTGCTTGTAACAAGCAATATGGCTTCAGGCAGAAGCCCAGAAGAATTCTGAGAGACAGAGACAGAGACAGAGACAGAGACAGAGACAGAGACAGAGACAGAGACAGAGAGAGAGAGAGAGAGAGAGAGACCCCATTTGAAAAGCATCTGCTGGTTAGGTCATTTTTTTTCTTCATCCACAAAAGGCTTTTTTTAGACCCTTTCATCTTTCACACCTATGTTTCTAAATAGTGTGCTAGAAAAAGAAACGGGGAGTCTGAGAAGACATGCACTTGCTGAAAGAATAGCATTTGGTTGGAAAAGGCAAGTGAGCAGCTGGCCATTTATTTAAGTAACTCCTGTAGTTTTGTACATAGATGCTCCCCCCCCTTTTCTTGCATACCACTTTCTGCTACACTGATGATAATGTACCTGGAAGGAAAAAGCAGTGCAAGCCGAGGCAGCAGCGTCAGACAGGGCGGTCTGCCATCTGTCCCACCTGCTGCATTCATGTGTCCATCTGGTTCCTGCAATTGCTCATTGCAAGCTTCAACAGAAGAACGTTCGGCCTGAAAAGAAGGCACTGTGAATTATTTAGGTTCCTCCAGTGTAAATAAAATGGAAATAGAAGGCAGGGGGGATATTATGAGGGTGGGCTAGGAGAGAAGCAGTGAAAGCCTTGCTCACTCCTGGATGTTTTGGAATGTGCTAATGCATGACAGCATTTGATTTGCATACAGAGCTAGATGTATAGTTGACTGTGAAGATTACAAGATATTTAGATTTAGCGAGCAGCCTGGTTTGCCCATGAAATATAGCTTGTTTTTAGGATGCGACTCTTCTGGGACTTTTAGCCTAAGTGAAACTGATGGAATTGAACGCACAGAGACATTAATTTAGACAAAATAAGATGTTTCTCATTTTTAGTGCCTTTTGTTAACCAAGAGTTTATAAGTACTCAAATAACATTCAGGGAGATTTATGTACTATGCACTGTTTTGAAACTGCTATAGCTATGCTTCTTATAGGAGAGAATTCAGCTAGAAAATTATGCATTTCATCCCTTTCCTAATGTATTAAAAAACAGTTCAGCCCCTCCCAATAACTCATTTATTAACCCAAACATATAGATCCCTAGATAGAGCTCAGAATGTAGCTCAGTATAATATAGTTATTAACATATGTGTAATTGAGTTATCGGGTACTTTGCAGCTTACAGAGTAATCATATTTTTTGTTGGGTTAAAGTATGAAACAGGTGAATTCAATGTCTTCAGTTCACTTTCAGAACTCAGCAACATTAGGTAATTTAAGGCCATCTCATAGGTCCTTCTTCCTCTTCTCCTCCCCCACCCTTCCCGGCTAAATCTTGCAAGCATCTCTTGTGTATATTTAGCATAGTAGCTTTATCTGTGATGCTTTTAAAAACACGACTCTTCAATTTTTTTTAATAGATATGAAACTTTTATTTTAATGCAGTTTTTTATATGATACACAAAATGAGAGATCCCAGGTGTCACATTTCCGTGGAGGGAAGTATTTTCAACTCCTAAATAGTCTCCGTACCAGTTTAATTTTATGTGACTTTTCCAGAGCATAGCATAAAAGCAGAACTTTCATAAGATGCCTCTTTGAAAAGGTACAGGGCCTTGTTTTGCCTGGTTTCAGATCTGTGGAAGAAAAAGACCCAGCATCTTGATATCCCAATTGCCTAGCTACTTCCCTGAAATTTGCATGAAATTCAGCTGCAGCCTTCAAAGGGATTTTAGTGGATTGGATTATTTAAGGTTAGTCCTTGTCAAACCTATTAAGTTTAATTCTCATGCAAAACCCTTTTTATGTTTTTTTAAGCCAATAAGGCAGCAGACTATTAGGACAACATCATATTTTTGCAGCAGAATAAATACGGCAACAGATCATTCTGTTGGAATATGAAACACTTCTATGTTTTGAAACTAAAGATTCTATATTTCTTATATTCCTATGCAAGACAAATTTAAAACTGTTTTTATTAGTGAAATAAATATGGAAATAAGTGGCATTGAGTATTTACCATTAAAACTAGAAAGTTTTCTTTTTTTCGAGAACGGTCATTAGTTTAAAAATGACCTGAGTTAAAAAAAAACACAAAAACCTTTCCGTATCAGATTAACTTTCTGCACATTAGCCTTGAATGTTGATTCAGTGGGATGCATCCCCAAGCATGTGCGCATAGGCTTGCAGCCTTAAGGCCCAGTTATGTGCCTCAATGTGCCCACAAACAGGATTTCCTGCTACTGATAGTGCCATCACCCACCAACTCATCATTGCACTGTTGCCACTATAGCAGCCTGGCAGTCTCTTATAAAACTAATATGTGGTACGAGTAGGAGCATGGTGTGGTCAAAATGGAAACAGTGCATTGGTTTACCCTGCCGTATATCAGAAATATTTTAAAATTTGCAAATGTGTGTATTCAGAATCAAAGGACTGAGCATTTATAGCCGCTTAAGTTGCATTTCACATTGTGTAAGAAAGGATTTTAAGGTTGAAAACTATATACTGGAGGCAGGTTTCATTGACATCATTTCATCTATGTTCTACTCTCACTATACAGCTGCCACATGGAAACGACTTGCATCTGCTTCCATGTGGTAGCAGCTCTGCTCAGGAAGCCATCCTCATGCCATGCAAATTGATCTCCAATGTATTTTGCTTTTAGCCCACCGCCATACATTTTGGGGAGCAGCTTACAGTATCAAAGGGAACAAATCACATAGTATAACCAATTTACTTGATTAAACACAAAATTGCCAGTTGTGTAGAACAAATAGCACACCCAGGCAGCTTCCAGTCACTGCTACACAGACGTTGCATAGTGAGATATACAACAGTTTCAAACATTTAATTATACATCACTGTCCGTGTACTTGATGCTTTATAGCATAGCCCAGTGGTCTTCAAATGGTGGGTCACGACCCACCATAGGAAGTAAAAAGGGGCCATTTCCCCTTAAGGGGAGTGGCTCCAGAAATGACTGACAGTGGCACTGCAGCAATTGCTGCACCATGGGCATTTAGGGGCAAGTGTCCTACCTGGATGGGGTCCTTGGGGGTGCAGAAGGGTTGGGGAGGCCCCCTGCCACCCTTGCAATCTTTGTTGTAAGATTGGAACGATCTTCCTATTTGGATGCTAAACATGCAGCTGCACCAAAAAAGGTATGTGCTATATTGTGGAGGCAATATGGGAGGTAAGTGAAAATAACTTACTTCAGCTTAAGCCCTGGGGCCTCCTAGAGGTGTCTCTGGGCACATGTTACCTATTTTGGTGGTGTATGTACAAGGAGGGAAAAGGGTTGGGGGGGTGGTCAAAAAAGGGGATACAATCTGGTGTGCACCATTGCCATTGGATCCACACCATCCTGCCTCTGGTTCTTCCCCCTCTCTGCTTAGAAATGCTCCCATTCCTCCCTCTGCCTGTCCCCCACCCACCAACTCATCAAGCTGGTGGATTGTGGCCTCTCCACCAGCATAAGCGTGTGGCCGCCAGCCATTGCCCTGGCAGCCTTATCGTGCTCACCAGTGGAAGATCACTTCCACCGGCATCCTTGCACTTCTGCTGGGGGATAAGTCTGGGCTGTTAGACTTCTTGCAACTGGGAATAAACACAGGGGAGATGAGCAAGACATTTAAGCCTTAGAACCTTCTGAAACAGTGATGTAATTTAGCTCAGAAACTAATAATAATTATACCATTTCGTGTGTTTTTTTAAATCAACACATTCTAGCCAATGATTATAAATAGCCTAAAGTATGTTACTTTATGTCATTTTAACTTGGTGCTTTGTCCAACAACAATTTAAGCTGAAGCAGTTGTCCGAGTTGTATTAACGGCTTGCTTTTAGCATTGATGTCTGATAGCATTAATGTTGCATTTAAGTCATTATTTATTAATTATATGAGTAAATAGGATCCATGGCCCTGCTTAATAACAGAACACAAAGTGGCCAACTATCTCCATTCCATGCTCTGTGTGTGTGTGTGTGTGTGTGTGTGTGTGTGTGTGTGTGTGTGAGCATATGAAAAAAAATGAAGCAGGGTTGTATTGGTTGCAGAAGGGACGATAAGTAAAGAAGACTGCACAGCTGTCTGGTGTGGATGTTTTTTAGGATGCCTCAAGATATTTTGGTAAGCAAAAAGTTGGCTTTTGTAGAAGAATATTACAGAGTTATGCATCTATTGTTGTCAGGTACCCTTTTTTGGTGGTGGTGGGGTGTAACCATCTGAGCATTTCTGAAGTGCTTTTGGTTCCAAACTCTATGGGCCTTGTGTCTGCATAAGCAAACGATTGGCAAGCTAAAGTTTAAGAATGATAGCATTTGACTTTCTGTTCTTGTGTTTCCTGCTTAGATGTTAGCCATCTTTGAATAAAGGGACAGAGGGAGAGAGGAGGACAATGACAAAGGGAGGCCAAATTATTATATTACCGCGGATGACACATTTGCTCCAGCAGGAGAAATGAGTCATATTAAGAATTAGTTTGGGAAGGCTTGAATAGAACCCACTTTGCTTCCTTCCGCATATTGCATCTTTAATGTTGCCAATCCCTTACTTTTCATAATTGCCAAATTCATTTTCAAAAATTAGTGAGGAGAATGGGAAAGGTTCAGGAAAGGAAGTGGTTTTGTCTAGCGGTGAGTTAAAATGTATTGTTGCAATTGAAAGTTGGGAATGCAAGGAAATATATGTACCTTTAGAAAATTATTCCCCACTGCCAGCTATTTGTCTGTGATTAAGGTTCTAAAAACTGCACATCTGTAGGAGAAATAAGACTTTGGAGAAATGTAGTTCCTACAAAGTGTAATGAGATGTTAGGCTCTCAAAGTGAGGCATCGTTTAGTTTTCTTTTCCTCGCTGCAGGGAAGTCTTTCCCCACGCTGTGCAGTGTACTCCTGTGTGCTTTGAGAATATTTGAAAAATTGTGTTCTTCGGAGGATGCAGTTGGTGGTCCCGCTTCCGAAAGTGGCCGTGGGCATTCTGTTCCTAACACCCCCTTGAGGGAGTGCAGGCCTCCTTCTGCCAGCTCTGAATGTTGCAAATGGGTTTGCTGGGCCGGCATGGAGGCCTGCATGCGCTCCGCCAGGCTGGGTGCTGACCCCATGCCAGCCAGCACAGATAAGTGTGAGCCGGATGGCATGGGTTGTGGAAGGTGGTTTGAAAGCAGAACGGGGCATTTTGGGGTGGGGGAGGGTGGAACAGGGGGAGGATTGGGCCTGAGAGGGGGGTGGGATCAGCTGCACATGCCATATCCTAACTGCCCCCCCCAGGTCAGCCCAGAGTTACACTGGACTTCTCGGGGCTAAACCTGGGGCTTTATTCGGGGTAAGGGGACAAATGCCCGTATCCAAGATGACCTCCAGTTGGATTCAGTACAGGCCACTGCAGCCTGGCTGTATAGGCACAGGTTGCCCTGTTAGGGGATGTGCGCCTCGACAGAGGGGTTAAATCAACTGATTGAACTGATTTTTTTTATTCTCTTGAGATGCTATTTTATTGGTATGATCAAATGCCTTGGACGTGATTAATTTGTCTGAGGAACTGTAAATTTGTTGAGTGTGTTATGAAATCGCCATAATAGAAATGGGGAAAACTAAAGTGTGATTTTTGCTTAAATGTTCTTCTAGGTCACTCTGTCCACATTCTTTCCAGGTGAAAATAAAGAAAACATGCTCATTTGTTCTTCTTCTTCTAGATAATGTCAGCTCTATAAGGAAGAAAAGTGTGGAAAGTAGGGACTGCGTGAGCTGGGCATGGAAATACGCACTTGTGCATTTTGCACATCTCTATTTTGGATATGAGTGATGCATTTATTACGTCTTGTTGTAGATTGAATAGGTGAATTTATATAAATTAAAGGACAACAGGTCATTCTGGTAGTGTACGTATTAGAAATAGAAGACTCAAAGGAGGCCATCAATGACAAGCATTTCTGCTAATAAGACACACCTGAATGGGTTTTTTTTTTCTTCTTAGTAATTTTTGTCTTTCCAACCAGATACTTTAAAAACAGTGTAATTAGAGTATCCGTTTAACATTTAGGAATTTTACTTTAATAATATGGGGGTGCTCTGAGCTGCAGGGGATGCTCTGCCTGTCATCGGGTTTGAGAGTGTAACGAGGGAAAACGGCATCAGAGAAGGCACAGTGCCACTCGTTTTATAGCATTGCCTGTCCATCTGTCCACCAGAATGATCCACTTATCATGCTTCTAGGTTTTTCTCTTTCAACTTTAAGAATTATGAAAGGAAAATTCCAATTTTTCCTGTCCCTTTGTGACAGGTAGACTGAAGATTGTGGCCATTTGGATTAAAAACATATCCATCACCACCAGCCGACAGGTTATTATTATGTCTCCTTTGAATATATGAATTTCATCCGCTATGTATTGGAAGTCTAAGAATGCCAACTTTTTATATAAATAATTATCTTGCCAGTGATGTACTGCATACTGTTGCTTTTTTTTTTCACTTTTACAGCATTCTTGGCCTTATCACCTATAACATAAATCTGAAGCTTTCATATTTAATAAAAACCTTTAGACTAGCAATCCCTCCATAATGTAGTGCCAACCAATAGCACACCATCATTTGGGAATCATTTATTTGTTTTTGGGTGACTGATGTTTTAGAAGATATCCTGGTTTAGGTTTGACGGCATGTTTGATACAGTCGGGCAACGGAATAAGAGGGCAACCATATTTACAGGCTAATTCTGACCTTGATGTGCATCTCGCAGTTCAGTAAGTTTCCTAACTGGGAGTGGGGGAAAAATATTAGCAAAATTGGCTGATTTTATTATCTGAGTTTTTTTGTAGTATATGTGGAAATACATTAAAGGAGGGATTCTCTTCAGTTTGCATTTAGGAGCAATCCACTGGGAAGTTCTCCTGCACACGCAGTGTTGAAATTAAGGGCAACCGCAACAGAACACTACTCTGTCACACATGATATTTTTGTGGCAGAATTAATTGGAATTGCAGTGGATTGTGCCCTTTTTGTTTTCAGCAAATGTGTCTGCCGTGAAAGATTTCATTCACTTGCCCCACTTAATACGTCTTCCTGTCCTGAAGAACATTCCTTTTTTCTCATTCCAAAGTATAGTTTACAGCTCTGGACCTAATTTTTGAGGATTTAGGATCATTTTCTTCCTCCCCCCAATACGGCACTGGACATATTAAGCTCATTTGACTTATACACTGAAATCGATGCGATCTACTGGATCTGGCAAGTGTATGCCAATTTAGTTAATTCCTCTGGGCCCAATCCTATCCAACTTTCCAGCACCGATGCAATCCCAAGGTAAAGGAACAAATGTTCTCGAACTTTGAGGAAGCTTCCATGGCTTCCCCCCCCCCCGCCATAGGTTGTAGCACACACCCCATTAGGGTGGCTGCATCATCCTTGGAAAGCTGGAAAGGATTGGGCCCTCGGTTGCATTATCTACGTGATTCTTTTTCCTTACACAGAAAGCTTTGCTAGAACTTAGCTGAGTGCAGTAAATATTTTGGATATGCCAGGAAATGAAGCTGTCCTGTCCATCTAATACAAAAATGGCCACGTTAGGTGTCAGCGGGTTTTTGTAGTACAGAGCATAAATACATTTACTAGCATGATCTGGCACTGTTTTCCAAGCAAATAACTGGTGAGCTTAATCAAATCCGTGCTTGAGAGTTGACTGCTGCATGTAATAAAGATCTTATTTAGGTGGGGGTGTTGTAAGAGAGCATCCCAATTAGCGCTTCTGCTGTCAGTAGCTCACTCTCGTAATGAAAACCTTCCTGTGCCCGGAAGGAGCATTCAGTTTATGCAAGAGATCTTTGTGCAAATGGAAGGGGTCCTTGCAGAAAGGGAACATGTATTTCATTTATGCAGAGCATTTCTTTAGCAGAAAGAGATCCTCACCCTGGAAATGCTGATCAGGACGCTACCTTGAGTATTTTGCTCTAATTGTCATCTTGCAGGCGGTTAATATTTAAGATAGAATGTTAATTTGTTCTTCATACTAGTTTCCTCCCCGCAAAAGGCATGCTTGTATTTGTTCATTTAGGACAGAGTCCTCTTGCAAATCCATAAACATACTTATCCTGTGAATTCACTTGCTTTATTCGCACAGACACTGAAGAAGTAAAAGCCATTTATGCCAATTCTTTCTTGACCTTTGCTCTGAGAATCTGAAAGCAAAGCTCTCAGCACATGAGGCCAATAGCATAAATAGCTTTGAATTACACACAGTAATATGTGAACAATGTGTAACTGTGAAAAGCCAAAGGTTTTATGTTTTTTGAGGCTCTGTCAGCACACTTGCTAAATTCAAAGGAAGGCTGAAAAGGTTTCAGGATACATTTTCTTTCTAATAAACTCTTCATATAAACTAAATAAATAAATATATTGCCATCAGTAAGAAGTACAGCTACTTTATTACGTCATCATTTACTGACCTAGACTTGGGGTAAACATACAAAAACATTTGGATATTTAGACAGCCAGATAAATGGGAATTCTGTTGGCATGAGACAGCATGTATGTATGCATTCGTGAACAAGACAATTATAGCTAGCTGAGGCTTCTATAATCAGTATACCAAGATACTGGATTTTGTTTTCTTTATCAGTAAATTGAAGATGTCAGTTCTCTTAGAGCATAGGCATCAGTCCCCTATCCTGGATATTTGCACCACGGTACTGCTAAACCACCATTGTAATGTTCCTGCAGCATTGATGTATTGCTGCGGTTTGTTGTACAGTGCCTGCACATTCAGCAACAGAAGAACGTAAAAGTGACTTTTCGAGATCAGACCAAAGTCTAGTTCAACATTATGTTTTCAGCACTGGCTACCAGATGCAAAACACAGCAAAGGCATAAACCCTCTCCGGATCTTTGTCTTGAGCATCCAGTACTTAGCACTATACAAATATATTTAAGTTATATACCATAATTAAAACCTATCCTCCATGATGTTAAAATAGGCAGTCTAATTTTGTGGCCATCATTGCATTAGGGATCAGATCCAAAAGGGCTCTACCATGTTCTACTTTTAAACCTTATGTTAGAATAGTGCATGAGAAGAGTTAAACATGGGGTGCAATCCTAACCTGGAGTTAGGCCAGCAAAGTTTGGCCGGCACAAGGGCCACCATTAAGCGTGTTTGGACCACTCTTGGAGTTGGGGGATGGTGTCTGTGTGCTGGCCTCTCTGACTTCGGGAGTGGTCCGAACATACTTTATGGTGTCCCTTGGGCCGGCCAAACTTTGCTGGCCTAACTGTGCCGGCCTAACTCCAGGTTAGGATTGCGCCCTAAATCTAGTGAATATGGTTGGTTGGTTGAAGAAGTATTCCCACCTGTCAGTCAGTAAAATGACACCCAGGTTGGCTTACAAAAAGAGATTGTTTTTTTTTTTAAGTATATATAACTCAATAATAAAATATTTATTATTTTATATATTTTTCCCCGCCTTTCCTCTGCCATATCAATGAAACAGTGTTGGACAAGACGGCTTGCAAGGCCTCCTTCTGCTTCCTTTATCTGAGGGTGGGGTGGCAGCAGCATCAGATGGACATTCATGGTTGAGCTCTCTTACTGTTCATATAGGCATGGATGTGCATGTATGCCTCTAGTGTTCTTCACTACTCTATCAAGTTCTTATCTGCGTAGTTCTTCCAAAAGTCTTGGATGACAGAAGCATGTAAGATTTTGTGCAAGGGAATTTGATTGATGCACATGCCATCCATCTCCCCCCCTCATCCCCTCTTTTGGACTACTACAAGGCAAGTTCTTGTATATGGTGCCATTGTGTATTTTGGGGAAGATGTTGCATTGCAGCATTGTCAAAAGCTGTTTCTGCCTTGAGACAAAAGGCACCTGAGTGCCAGAACAAAGGCATTGGTTGTCCTCTTACACTGATGTCGGCTCACTTAAATTCAGGGCACAATCCTAGCCTGGAGTTAGGCCAGCACAGTTAGGTCAGCAAAGTTAGGCCAGCACAAGGGCCACAGTAAAGGGCATTTGGACCACTCTCGGAATCAGAGAGCACGTCTGTGTGTTGCCAAACATACTTTACGGTGGCCCTTATTCTGGCCTAACTGTGCCAGCCTAACTCCAGGTTAGGATTGTGCCTTCAGTCTGGTACTTGGACAGTGTAAAGCTGGGCTAGTCTTTTTTTTTTTTAGCTGGGCTAGTCTTTTTTTTTTTTTTAGCCAAGTTCTAAGCTATCCTAGTATAGTGGAAGCCAAGCCTGTTTTTCTGATTCTGTACATGAAGACTTTAAATGAGGATGACTTCCGCAATTTTGGAAGTGGGGCAAAAAGAGCAGCAAGAGAAACTTTCTATAATTACACAATTTTGAAATTTCCCTTGAAACTTTTTTGTGCTATGTGTTTCGTCTTCTGCAGATTTGAATAGCTTCTGTCTTGGTTAGGCACACGCATTGCTGATTATTTCCCAAATGGCATTTATTTTTCTAAGTCTTTTCTCTCACCCATTTCTTTGTTGAAGCATTTAAAAAAGCTACATAAGCCTTTGGGCTATTCACAGCTACACATTGCTCGCACATTACTCTGTGTGTGTTGGCTAAAACTGTTTGTGCCACTGGCTGTTTTGATTTTCACTTTTTTGTGTTTTTTTTGGGGGGGGGGAATGGGCTCCAGACAAAGAGGACAGATTACATTTTTCCAGCTACTTACTCAATTTAAAACAAAGAAGTTCTATTCTTCTATCGTTCGTTAGTACAAGGAGCTCAGATAGACATTTCTCTGACTGAAAAACTGTACTGAGATAAATCAAAAAGTCTGTTCTCAAGGGCCCAAAGTATACAATTTGGATCCTACTGCAGTCAATCAGGAAATTCCTATTGAAGGGACTAGAAGCATGATCAAGCACCTTTAAGCATATTAATTTACTGTGTCTAGTGTATCAGTAGCTCAGATCTTGAAACTAAATAGCTGAAGTATAAAAGGAGGGTGGGCCAATCAGTCTTGTACTTCATTTTCACAGGAGTCCCCTTGGTCCACCAATGTGGTGTGCTAAATTTACAAAGCAAGAGTGCATGCTCAGGATTTCTTAATGATTACAATAGGACTAAATTGTGTTAAGTGATCCTGAAGTACGTGATCCTGAAGTAAATGATCCTGCAGCAAGCTTGCCTTTGCTGCATCTTGTGGTGTTTGCAAGAATCCCACCCACCAGCAGCTCACTTGATGGACAACAAGAAATTGGCCATTGGACCAATCTGAATTATGCTAGTCCATAACTATCATAAGTAGAACTTGCAAGAAAACTGTAGGTGCCATATTTTTCAAATCTGTGTTGTACCTTGCTGAAGTCTATTGATTTTCCACCGAAAGCTTTCAAGGAATTTAAAAGTAAGGAGGGGATATAGCTTGGTGGAAAAGGATCTGGATTGCATGCAGGAGCTCTGAGGTTCAACCTATGGCATCTCTAAGATGGGCAGAGAAGAATTCCAGTTTGAAACCTTGGAAAACCATGGCCAGTCAGTCAGTATCCAACAATACTGAGCTACCTGAACCAATGGTCCCACTCAGTATTACAGCAGCTTTCTAGTTAGTCCAGTTTTTATCCAACAATCCAAAGATGTTTAAGTGGTCACTTGCTTCTAAGAGAATTCTGCTTTTAAGGTACTGAATGTATGGCACAAGCTATTTAAAGTTTTATGTATTGAAAGTTGTATGTGCCTATAAAGCTGTATGCAACAGTGCAGATCTGGTGTAATGTGCTCCCAGAGGCACTTTCCAGGATGTAGAATATAGTATTTTGCAGCAGCTGCAATCTTTCAACAAGTGCTTTCAACAACAGCACCACATAGAATGTATTGCAAGATCTGGATATGAATTCAGGTGTGCAGGCTGCGATTAGTTCTAAAATGGAAGTAAATAATTTCCGTCTTATGACATTAGTCTAGGGCAGATTGTAGTGGCTCTGGGTATGCTAGAAAGCTGAATCAGAAAATCTGATTCAAAAGTATGGTCCAGAAGAAGCCAATGGTCAAAATAATGACGGGATAATGACGAATGGATGTGGCAATGGACAAGGTAAGTGTCACTAGTAACTGCAGAGAGTTGCCAGAATAGGAACCAAGAACTACAAGTGCCATTTCTTGAGAAAGAGCTTTGTGTGATCCAGTAAGTATTTGTATATAGTCTTGAGTAGTGATTTTCAATCTTTTTCATCTCATGGCACATTGACAGGGCACTAAAACAATGGTTTACCGTATTTCCCCATGTATAACACGCACCGTTTTTCCAACGGTTTGGGGTCTAAAAACTGGGTGCGTGTTATACAAGGGGTGTGATCGTGGGACTGCGGCTTGACTCCTTCGCCCTCAGCTCCTCCGGCTAGAGAGCTCCCCTGGCAGAGGCTGCGGAGGACTGCTTGCCTGCTCCCTTGCCTTCCCGGCTCCTCCGCTGCAAAAAGTTCTCCCTGCAGCGGCAGCGGCGGCTGCTTCTAGTTTTCCAAGGCCCGGGACAGTCTCGCGCGCCCTCTCTCTGCAGGCCAGGCGCTTGGACGCGGGAGAAACAGGGCTGGGAGGGAGCTTTGCGCCGAGCCACAGACGCAGGCGCAGCTCCCTCCCAGCCCTGTTTCTCCCGCGTCCAAGCACCCGGTGTGCAGAGAGAGGGTGCACAAGATGGTCCCGGGACTTGGGAAACTATAGAAGCAGCAGCAGCCGCCGTTGCAGGGAGAACCTTTCGCAGCGGAGGAGCCGGGAAGGCAAGGGAGCAGGCAAGTAGTCCTCCGCAGCCTCTGCCAGGGGAGAGCCCTCCAGCCAGAGGAGCTGAGGAGCTGATGCATTTTTTAAAAGCCCACAAAGTGAAATACGGTAGAAGTTATCTGCCTCTTGCATGCCTCCTTGAGCACTTAAAAGGTGCACGTTTAAATGAAATGTAATCATGCAACCAGTAATGCAACTTTTTTTTTTCAAATTTCTGGCCCCAAAATTAAGGTGCGTCTTATATTTTGGTGCGCCTTATACTTGGGGAAATACGGTAGTTTAATTGTGCCTTGTTGACAGTTGATAAGGCACATTGCGGGGGCGTACATCCTTCTCCCAAATGACCTCCTCCCAAATTCCCATAGCACACCAGTGTGCTATGGCACAGTGATTGAAAATGGCTGCTCTAGAGTTAGCAGGAGCCAATGAGCCAGTTCCTGTCAGTTCATTACTATAAGGAACTGGGTTGGAGCCATTGTATGTCTTTGCAAAACCATAGGCTTCCTCAGTCTCAAGTAGATATACTGGCTTTTTGCCCTTTCCTCCCAGCTCAGATTCCACTCCTTGGCAGGGCCCTTCCTATTCTTGCTTTGTTCTCCGGCCCTGGCAGCTTTCTCTTAGTTCCCTCATCCCTGCCGGACTGCTACCTGCTTCTCTGCTTGTGCCTGCTTGGATTGCCTATTTTGACGAATGTATCAAACCCTTCGGCCAGAGCCGCACTGGAAAAGGGTTGGTTGGCCCTGTCTAAAAAGATCCATCTTCATCATGTCTTTCATGATGTGCTGATTTTCAACAGCACAATCCTATGTGTTTTCAGAAGCAAGTCCAGTGATGTCATTCAGGGGGAACGGACCAGAACGGGCGTTCCGGATCCTAACAGGCTCTGTGGCTGGTTCCGGGTTCCCGACAAGTGCCAATCAAAAGTGAGTTCCTGTTCCTAAATCATTTGAATGACACCACTGAGCAAGTCCCATTACTTTCAATGGGATTTACTCCCATCTAAGTGTTCATATAAGGGTGCAGTGGGTTAAACCGCTGCTGCTGGGCTTTCTGACCAGAAGGTTGGGAGTTCAAGACTGCGCTACGGAGTGAGCTTCTGTTGCTTGTCCCAGCTCCTGCCAACCTAGCAGTTCGAAAGCACCTAAATGCAAGTAGATAAATAGGGACCGCTTTGGTGGGAAGGTAACGGCGTTCCGTGCGCTATGGCGTAGAGTCATGCCGGCCACATGACCACGGAAGCTTGTCCTCAGACAAAACACCCGCATCTACAGGCTTAGAAACGGAGATGAGCACCACCCCCTACAGTCGGTCACGACTAGACCATTCAGTCGTGGGGAAACCTTTACCTTTAAGTCTGCATAGGATTATAGCCTAAGGGGGTTCTGAGCCTGGAGGCCTGTACGTAAAACCACGCTATAACATTGTTGTCCCTTAGACTGGTGAAAGCCAAGGGAAGTCCTCCAATATTTCTAGAACGGTTGGTATTAGCTTGCTATGGAGAAAGTCCACCATCTCAAATTGGCTCACAGCCTGACACAGGAAAAGCAGTAGGCAAAACATCTGAGATTTGAATGCGCTCCCTCTGCTTCGTTTCTCACACTTTGTCCTATGTGCAATTACTGAAGAATGAAGAGAGGGAAATCATATATAAATACATTTTCTGGTGTTTTTGCTCTAGTAACAATTTCAAAAAATCTTTTGTCTCTGCCATTGAGCTATTTTGGCAGAATTTGCTCCTTTATGTTTCTAAGGAATTCCCCCCCCCCCGGGCACAGTCAAATATTTATACCCCCAACTCATTTTGGTTCCCTTAACAAAAATACAGTTTCAAGCTTTCTGTATGAGACCATGACAAAGTGATTTTATAGCTAGTACTGAAAGTGACTAAACTTGACAACAATTGTATTTTGTGACAACCTCTGCTTTCATGTCCTCAGCCTACTTTCCTATCATCATTTTTATTCCTGTTGGATTTCTCTGACTTTCCACCCCTCCCCCCGCACGCACCCTCCCCATACGCGAGAAATTCCGTATCTTGGCATTGGTTGGAAACAAATCCGTTTACCAGGAGTGCATTTTAATAGACAGCATGCTTCACTTAAGTCACCAGAACCTTAACTGTATAATATTCAATTTCTTACCAACCCAGAACCAAAGCTTTTCATTGAGAGCCATGTTCATAAGGGTAGTGGAAGAATTAGTATTACAGAACTAAATCAGATTAGGGGGGGGAGAATATGAATTAGATTTGGTAACAGATGGTGCAGTGGAAATTAAAGGTGCTTTGCGAATGGAAGCGACAGCAGCTTGCCTCTTTTTCTCTCTGTCTTTCTCTTTCATGCACTTGATAGACGGGTATAAATCACAACAATCCCGTCTTGACAGCCAATTTTGAGAATTTGATCTGGTTAAAGACATGGCTTTCCCGCTCCACTCACTGAGACCGACTTCTATTTTATTTTTATACAGCACCTTGTCATATTTAGGAAAGCAGGATCACCTGTCTCCCTTTAATGAAATTTTCTTTAATTACAGTTATAGCTCTTTAGTGTTAATTACTTCTCCATTCAGCCTGCATTCTTAGTCAGTCTCATAGGAGGCTTTTTTCCGCACTCACACATGCTATCCTTTTTCTAAAGATGCTTTTCATTATTAGAAGTTGTAGTCAGATAAATTCTAATTAGTTCTTAATTATCAAAATCATTGTTGTATGTGGAGAAAGAATTGCAGACTGCTAAAGTTGTAGCATTACTTTTTTTGGAGGAGGGGGAGTACATAAATCCTTTCAAAGTTTTTTGTGGTTTACTTTTGCCGGTTATAATTGCCAAAATTATTATATTTGTAATGTCCTTGGTCCCACACATTTTTCAGAGATCAGAATGTAATTCCAGCCAACCTATTTGTTTATGTAAATGGGTCTCTCCCACCGCTCTCTAGGAAGGCAGATCTCAAATTCAGCCCTCTTGGTGTGCTTAATATAATTCATTTATTGAATTTAATATGGCAAGTTTGCATTTGGCTAGAATTGACTGCTTATTCTTGGTGAATGGCAGTCATTTCCAGCACTGTGGACAGGGGGGAAAGAGAAAGCAATGAGAATGAAATAGAGTGGGGAAAAGTCCTCTTCAAGAAGTGAAGACAAGATCCTTAGAGCTGGCAACTAACAGTTGGTGGAAATAAAGCTTCCTACTGGCAGTCAAATCAAATGTAGTAACAACTCAGCGACTCCCTGCTGCTAGCTGACAGCATGGTGTAACACACTGGGACAAACATTCACTTAAACACTGATTGCAGGAAAACGTCATTTCACAACTTGCCAAGTGCATTTTTTTTTAAGACTGGCAAGACTGGGCAAAGGGAATGGGGGGAACTGGGATCTGCTGGGTGACAAATTCAGTTATCTGGCTATTTTTTTCTGCTCAAACACTTCCTTAGTAGATGCTATAATTATTTTCTCTTTCTAAACACATTTTAACACATTATCTGTCCTTGCTGTATTATGTCTAAAAGTCACTGAACGCATGGTGCAGTGCAGATGTTATATAGGAATGCACTTATACACAGCCAGCTTATTTTTTTATAGGGACAGGGTGAAAGGTTAAATCAAACAATTTAAATGATCAATTACAGTTGAATAATTTCAGAGAATGTATTGTCACCATCATTTCAAAAAGGATAATAAAAAACAAATATTTGAAACTCTGCATCTACTTGGAGATCTTTGGCTATATTTTTTTCCCTTCTCTCTTATTGCTCTTTCCTTATTCCTTTTGAAAGTGACAGACAAATAGGCGCTCCTGATCCATAGCACCAGATTTGTGACTGGCACAAGTAACTGCTTTTGATGTTGTAATCACTTCAATGTAATCACTTCAATATAATCCTTTCTTGAAAAGCCTGTTACGTCGGAACAAATCTTTCGTTATTTTTATAGTATCTTTATTTTGTTGTCTTGACTGCGTTGACTTTCTTCCTGTTATTTTCAGTCAGCTTAAAAAAATTCAGAATGCAGGTTTGATTAGAAGAGTCCCTATCATTGTGCTTGCTTGCTCCAGGTGTGTGTGTGTGTGTGTGTGTGTGTGTGTGTGTGTGTGAGTGTGTGTGTGTGTTGTGTAGATACAGGAAGGAGGCGTGTGCATGCGCAAACACACACACAGTCATGGTGTGAGAAAGACAGGGCTACATTGCTTGCACAGCTTCCATGAACCTGGAGATAGGCAGGCACAGTTAGGCCAGCAAAGTTTGGCCGGCACAAAAGACACCATAAACTATGCTTGGACCATTCTTTGAGTCAGAGTGGCCAGCACACGGACATGCGCCATCCTCCCTGACTCAGAGTGGTCCAAACTCGCTTTATGGTGGCCCTTACGCTATGCAGTCAAATTTTGCCTGCTTAACTGTGCCGGCCTTACTCCAGGTTAGGATTGTACCCTAAGCCACTGCCACCTACACTACTCATCGTGTTTTTTTCTCATTGTTGCCACAGCTGGCTGTTTGTAGAGTGCCCTTGAACACTTGGATTAGAAGTTATTTCTTAGGAATAGATGGAAAGAATACCAGATATGGGGACCCTAGAAAAATGAATATGGACACAGTGTCTCAGAAATACATTTTTTTCCTTCTGAATTGGGGTCCCATCATGTGTATCGGACATGAGTGACTGGTGCCATGTTGCAAAAATGTAAAGTGAAATATGAACACCGAATTGGAAGAAAAAAAACATTCAGTTGGAGAGAGTTTACATTCACATGTACTGTAAATTGTGTACACAAGTTACAAATAATGCTATTGTATAAATGACACTGGCAGATTTCCAGTTAACTGTTGTCGTGTTTATTGACACTGTCTTTTCAGTATTTGAATGCTGAATTGCCTGAATTTAAACAAAAATCAAAACCATACAGATCCATATTTCTATTTTGAAAGGCAGGAGTCTCTCTCTCTCTCTCTCTCTCTCTCTCTCTGTGTGTGTGTGTGTGTGTGTGTGTGTGTGTGTGCGCGCGCGCGCATGCACGCACACACGCGTGCGCGTTGGACTTGACTTATAAATTACTCTTCTCCTTTGATGGTTTTATTTGACCAACCTAGTCATATTGACCTGCACAGAACAGATTGGAGTGTGTCCTAATTGCAGCTTTTTCTCCATGAAAGGCCTAAGGTCGTGTTATCTTTATCCAATTTTGTTTTGTTTTTCAGTTGAGCAAAACGTGATTTATGTGGTATAAACAATGTTTATCTTTTACTGCCCACCACCCTTGCTGATTTTTCACCTCGTAAGCAAAATCCAGGACTTGTGTCGTGGCCTTTAAAGATCCCTCAGCTTCGTCGGCTGCAGAGACGGTGCATGTCTAAGGATACATTTAATTAAAGCTGCATTAGTGCATATATACAGACTTGTTAAAACACTTAGTTTGTCTCAATAATATTGATTAACTAGCAGTAGTTTGTTTAATCCAAGTGTATTTTTTCAATTATTACATTACTTAAAAGTCATCTGGGTAATGGTGATTATCACTGAAATATCACGTTAGTTAGAGAGTAATGCCATAAGAATTGATTTGGACTTGGCAGGAAAGAAAAGCACATAGGTTTCTCTGTCATATAATGCCAAAGCCTGATTTAGATAATTAGGACAAGAGGTTTCTATGCAATCTTAATTCATATAAAATGTGTGTGTTTTTTAGGTTTATAGTACTACCTAAATAGCCATCGCATCAATGAACACCTCAGCCAGTTAATTACGTAAAACATTCCATATGCAATTACATAGTATTATTATGCATTTAGGAGTTTATTGATTTGCCAGTTGCCTACATATAATATTTAGAGCTGTAAACAAGAGATGCTTGCCCTGAATTGGAATAGGCCCAAGGAAATCAACTAAACATAAATTATGCCAGTGTGCATTTATTGCATCTGATTTAATCTTTATATGCAGTAATCATCACAACTCCTGATTTGCAGAATATTGTGACATCACAGGGCCATTTTCCCCCATAAGGGATGGGTAGATTTTTAGATGTTAGTGTGAGATACTGTTGGCTAGGAACTAGAGATTCCTAGCTCTTTTTTGTTTGCAGAATAGCATGAACAGTGCACCTAAACTAAAAATTGAAAGAATAAGGCTGAGAGAAATACGATTTTCAAATCATCCCACTACTATGTATATTTTTCATGTGATGCACCATACTTCTGCGACATTCTCAACCAACTTTGTGAATGTGGCGGGTTGAGGAGAGAGATATTGTGAGCTCTAAAAAGGATCAATAGTAAAATATATTAACAAAATAATATAAGAGTAAAACTGCACTGGAATAAAGCAGAAAAATTTTTTAACCATAAAATGCTTGTCATTAATCCAAGTATGGTATTTATTAATGAATTCCTAATGTGGCAGAATGTATTTCTTTCATATTCTTTATGTGGGCCAGAATTAGTTATGATTATCTTGCTACTGATGGGCTTATCTATTAGGTTAACCAGGCACCCCTTGAAGATATTTCTTATTAAAAGAAAAAAAATCCTTTCTCTTCCTTTCCCAACTAAGCCAGTGCACCTTAATGCAATGATGATATGTTAGACGCAGCAGTTGTCAAAGCATCGTATTACAGTGATGCCATAATGACACCCTGTCTCTGTAAAGTAGTCATGTTTTCTCAAATCACACATTGCACCGTTGATTTCTGACATGACACTTCATTCAGTCGCTTTCCTTTTCTTCGGCATTGCCATTCTTTGACAATAGCAGCTGGTGCCCATTTTCCCGCTAAGTGATTCACATTTTGCCACTTTGCTAGAGTGCAATTAGCTGAAGCAGAAAAAAAAGTGCTCATAGTAAAATAGCTCAGCTGAGATTATAACTCAGCTCTATAACAAGAGCTGAGTGAGTGGGTGAGTGAGTCTTGACGACTTGGGTCTCAAAGCAAGGGAACCAACATTTGGATTTCCTTCCATATACAGGCGTGCCTCAGTATCCACTGATTTGGTATCCACAGTTTCAGTTATCCATGGATGCTGGGATGCCTGTTAAGAAGACAGGGGAACATTAAACAAGTCTCCTTTTTTTACCTTGTAGCAAAACCACTGATGTTGCCCTATCTTTCAAAAGGCATCCCATGTATCCACGGTTTCAGGTATCCGCAGGGTGGTCCAGAACCAAATCCCAGCGGATATTGGGGCATGCCTGTACAACAGTTTTTTTTTCTTTATAAAGAAACAGTGTATAAGCAATCACTGGCTCTTGCTTTAATATTTCCTGAATATTGACTGAATTTCAGGATAGTGTAATGTTGTGAACAAGGAAATGTGAGTATCTCAGGAAAAAATGAATGTGTTTGCTGTTGGAGATCACAAGGATCTGAGTTCCAGTCTCTCCCCTTCAACCAGCTCAAAATTTAGATGGAAAACAAAGTAGGCACTGATCTGTCCTTATGAAACTTATACTGATAGTTTCTACAAATGAAAATAAAAGAGACGTTTTGTAATGCATTCACCTGAAAGTTACCTGAATTTGTTTTAATGGAATGTCCAAGTCTGGTTCTATGGGCTACAGTTTTCCAAAAATGAGAAGATTGTGTCCAGAAGCATTGTAAGACTTAGATTTAAGTGAAAAATGAATAGATCCATGACACTGTAGCAAAATTGGATATTCAGGTTCTAGGTTTTCAAGTCAGTGACTCTTTACTGATGTTTTCACAAAATTATTTCGTCATCTCCAGTATTAAACATGGTTGATGGAAGTAAGTTTTTAGTGGAATTTTACTGGCATATAATTAGGTAGAAAAAGAATGTTAGCCAGCTTGCATAATATTCCTAGTATTTTATGAGAACCTAGTTGAAATAAATGGGCTTATGTGTCTGTTGAGTGTCATTTGCTGCTTGGGCAACTCCAGTTCAGTCCAAAGTATATAATAGTTTGCCACTGTGTATGCTTGGCCCTGAATCTCTAATCACCAGCAATCTTTTTTTGGAGATCTGTGGTTAACAGCACAATCCCATCTGGGTCGAGCACTGTTGGAATGCATGTTCTGCCATACTGGCTACTGAAAGGCGCCATAAAGTACTTTCTGGCAGTGCACTGAGTAGTGTTTTACTGGGGATGCTGGCAGGAAGGCCAGAGCCTTACCACATGCATTGTCAGCTCTCCTGTATGTTAGAATTTTGTCTGTGACGAGGAATGCGCTCTCTCTCTCTCTCTCTCTCTCTCTCTCTCTCTCTCCCATTCATGACAAACAGAGCCGCTGTCTGCTCGTAGCAGGCCTGGGGCAGGGCAACCGCTCCCGTGTGTCACCCAGCCATACCTCCCTGCACCCAGAATAGCTCCATTAGCAATCCAGGTGCAAGGGAGGGCAGGGGGCTGAAAAGTGCATGGGTTTTTCCGCACTGATCTGCCCTGCTGCAGCCAGCGCCTGCTGCACTTGCCTCCCCCCCCCGCGATACCCTCCCTTCACCTCTGATGACAAACTTTAGCACCTTTTTAGAACTCTGAAAAATAAGCATGCCATAGCAAATTAACAGAAAAAGCCATAAGTGTACTTAACGGCTAGTCCAGTTTGTCTTTGACCAAAATCCAAAAACTGCTCAGCTAGCACCATGTGGTTAGGATGCTTTTGAGGGGGCTCTCTTGGACCTTGTCCTATAAATTCAAAAGAGTTACAAACAGGTCTGGTTCAAGACTTCAGGCACCTGAGTCAGGACTCCAAAATTCTGCTTGTGCACCGCTGCTACGTTTGACTATTGCAGTAGTTCCCAATCATTTTTGCACCTGGACCCTGTTTTTAGGTACAACAACCTGATGGGACCCTCCTAAGACATAGGTCCAGAAGTGATGTCATTAAACAGGTTGTCATTAAGCAGGAAATAGGAAGTGTGTCATTTTGCTGACAGGGCTGGAAGCAATAACATTAAACAGAAAGTCATTTTTTTAAATGACTCATAATTTTTGAAAGTTGAAAGAACTCCAAACCTTTTTTTAGAATGTTCTGAATGCTTTTGTTTGTTAACTGAGGTTTGAGTTTTGAATTCAGTGATTGATTCAGCACTGAGAACAACATTGTGTGGACTGCATTGTGGCTTCTCTATGCCATTGCTGATCAAGACGGTAAAGCCAAATTTTAGATAGTGCTCAGAGTATTTATGTCCCTCTTCCCTATATGCTTTCTGCGGCCCCCTGAAAATTTCTGCGACCCCCAGGTTGGGAACCACTGGACTACTGTCATGGCTCAAAATGCAGCGTGAGGCTTCCTCCTGCAACTTGAGTTTCTGCATTTGAAAATCATACTTGCCATTAGAAAAACAAATAATTTTATTCCTTACCATAAGTGTAAATTGGTGTGTAAAGTGCATTTTTTTTGTACTGCGTTGACATTTATGCTGAAAAATATGCCCACATAATAGGATCAACTCTTTCTCCTGCAAATATTTAGAGATATAGGTATCTATCCATTGTAAATTTGTATTAGAATTTACAGGTGCAAAAGACCCTTGATAGGAAAATGTGTTATCCCTACAAAAGAACTGCCTCAAGCATAGATGTCTGGACTGAACACCCAAAATAAGTAACACTACAGTTACTGCACTGAAAACGACGAATTAGAAAGGCGTGATATTCTGAGCAGACAGGCAGAAGCAGGTACTAGGCAAGGGAGAAAATACCTATTAAAATTAGCTGACTGACCTAGTAAGCTGTTGGAGTTTGTGGTTATGACATAGATTAAGGAATTATCTTCCTCCAGGTCTTTTTCTTCTGGCGCCAGCGCTCTAGGAACATTCTTGTAATAAAAAAACTATAGCATCCCAGTCAAATATCCTAGATATAGAAACATGTAGGTGTTACAGGAGAGAATCCCAGTGTCTTCAAATATGCAAACATGAAGCTTAACCCACTTGCCCATTTTTGAGAGAAGACATGGGGTCAATTTCATAGATGTTTACTCTTCGTAGTTTTTCTCTTGGGGGAGAAAACGATACTGTATTGTAGTTGTACCTTTGTACAACTGTACTGTACTAGGGACGTGGTGGCGCAGTGGGTTAAACCGCTGCTGCTGGGCTTTCCGACCGGAATGTTGGGAGTTCAAGACTGCACAACGGAGTGAGCTCCCGTTGCTTGTCCCAGCTCCTGCTAACCTAGCAGTTCGAAAGCACCTAAATGCAAGTAGATAAATAGGGACCACTTCGGTGGGAAGGTAATGGCGTTCCGTGCGCTACAGCGTAGAGTCATGCCGGCCACATGACCACGGAAGCTTGTCCTCGGACAAAACGCCGGCTTCTACAGGCTTAGAAATTGAGATGAGCACCGCCCCCTACAGTCGGTCACGACTAGACCATTCGGTCGAGGGGAAACCTTTACCTTTACAACTGTACTGTACAAAAGATACTGTGTATACATAATCGTATCTGTACAACTGCATGTACATGCACCTTAACTACACATTCTTCTTTCTGTCTACAAATGGAAATTAATCAATTCGGAAGTTCATTTAGACTTATCAAATTTAATAGTAAAAATAATAATAAAGAGGAAAACAAGCTCACCGTGACTTTAAAATAGTGTACGCTTACTTTAAATATGGCATACACTCTTTCTCATTGTACACGTTAACTACACTTAGATTTTTATTAATCTGCTGTGACCTAAAAAAAAACCTGTATTAACAGCACAATGTGGAATTGGACTTTGAATGCAGATAAAGCCATCATCTTGAGAATAGCTCTTTCTGACAAAAAGGTGTTCTTTTGAAATAAAGTCCTATTCACTACATTCCTCTTAGAGTTAATGTGAATTTTAGTGCCTCTAATTTTAGATTGAAGTGAGGTCTAGAATAAAAATCACCAGCTGACAATTGAATTTATAGATAGTTGTGAATATTTCAGGCTTGCATAAAAGAGCAGTAGAAAATCAAGTACAGAGGGGAAGGGGAAATTAAGTTTGAACTATGGTTTTTTGGTATATGGTAATGGTGTCTCTGGGAAGCCTTCAGTGCAATGAGCTACGCAGTAATTAGGAACCTCTTACAGAGGTCTGCTTTAGACATTATTCCAAGTGCTCAGCACAGGGTCCTGATGTTAACACGGTCTGCTGTCGTTTTCTACCTCCCCCCTTCTAACTCTAGTACAATTGTTTATTGTATTAAAACAATAATTAAAAATTCCAACTGACAGTGTCCATGACATCTACCTTTTCTGAGATCATCTTTGATTCTATTCCTTCAGAGAACTAAGCCAAATTTTTGTCCATAATGAAAAACCTGCAGGTTGGATTTGAACCTGTTTCCACCTGCAACTGCAGCCAAAGTAAAGGCAGATAAAGTTAGAACTAGGAAACATCACCTTCAAAGATATCAGGAGTCGGCCTGTAGCTTTAATAATTAACGGATCACATGTTCCTTAAGATCTTATTATCAGATCTCATGCTTTTTGAAGGTAATATTTTGGTTCTGGCATCATGAAAGGGGAATAAAGAACATTGCGACATACGTTTGGATAGTTAATCAGCCTGAAGATTACCTACAGTGGTCAAGTGATAATTCAAAGAAACTGAGAGGCAGTGCTGTAAGCGGCTATTCAGTAATTTCTTGACAAAGTCACAGCAGAGAGAAGAAATTGTGTCCACAATGGGGACCAGTAGAAAGAAGACACCCAGGGCAGGAGAATGATTGGTGATAGAAATACATATGGCTTTATTGATCATTACACTAATGGTCGCAGAAAACCGCAGAGGAAGAGGTGGTAGAGAAGGCAGGAATTAGATGTCCTGCAAACCTTGACATTGTCCCAATTGCCAGATAGCCTGTGGAGAGGGACAACCATGACCATAAAGCCATGGCCTCAAATTGCTACTGCTTGGGACCATTATGACTTTCCGGCTATTACGGTGCTACTTAAGCCTTCCTTCTTCTTCAGGTAGAGCAGAGAGGTGCCAGCAAACTTTGGCATTGAAATAGTACTTGCTTCATGGCCTGTCTGTTTGGCTTCCCAGAAGCACCAATCACAAGAGGGAGGTTTCTACTCTAGTGTGCTCCATTGTCCCTCTCTTGTGAATAGGATGCCAGTGCCAGTTTGGGTGGAGGCATCTATTAGCTTATTGACTCCCCACCAGTGTGAATCATTTCTGTTCCCATGTAGCACCCCTTCCCTTCAGTCAAAAGCAAAAAACAGGGACACATTTCACACAAGGGCAGCAAGCACTAGTATCAGAGCCTGTAACTCATAGGTTGCGAGGGAATTATTTGATATTTTAATAATGGCTATAAAACCCTGTGTCAGGAGGAGGGCTGGTGAAGAGTGGGAAGAAGACCATGTTTTAGTACCCTAATAACTTCTCATTCTAGCCCCAGATCATAATGTATGGGAGAGCTGTCCAATAATTATGAAGTAATGTTGAGCGGTGTTGCACGTACCCTAAATTAAAAGGAATTCGCAGAGCTGCTGTAAGTCGGCAGTGATCCGCTTGCTTTCAAATATTGGCTCAAAAAAGTGCTTTGACCAGAGTGGAATCTGAGAGACAAGGCAGAGCTATTTAGTAATGATACTATTTATTATCATTAGTATCAGCAGTATACTATTATATCAGTATTAGTGACAACAGATGCAGTAGAAACGACATTCACTATTGTGATTGGGGACACACACCGAGAAGACTCCCACACACACACACACATTTAATCATTGGGATACTCAGCCATTCTCAGCAGGAGCCATATGGCACATTTGAATGGGGCTGTTATTCGTGTTGTATCCTTGTTTGATGGCGGGACCCTGGAACCTGAGAAGAGCTCCTAAGTTTTCTTGTCGTATGAACTACAGGTCCGACCTTTTATACACTGATTTTTGATCCACGGATTGGATTCAATAAGGCTTGAATACCGTATTTAAAAAACAAAAACTTTGCTTCCTCCTTTGCTGCTGCCAGCAAAGGTCACCTGTGCAATTTCATGCTCTACCTGGCCATGCTGTCCTCTCTGTCTGTCTTAACAGCGACCCTCTGCAGAGAAACGCTTCAGTTAGCTAGCATGTCAGCTACTGCTGGGTCTTAAAGCCTGCCATCTATAAACACAGTATTATGCCTTTTTAATATAGGAATGTGAGTACCTTGCTTTTTTTGGTATCAGTGGGGAATCCTAGAACCAAGCCTCAGCAGATATTGAGGTCCTGTACACTACCGTTATTTCATTTGTCCCCAGGAACATAATGTTTGTCTGAAGGTTTCTAAATCTAGAAAGCAAGCTTTCCAAGAAACAGTCACAGAATTCTCAGTATTGATACATTATGCTATAGTTAGAGGTGTTTGAAAATAGTGTTATGTATTTTACTCAGAAATAATCCCATCGTTTCCAGTAAGCTATGGAACTCCTTGCCACAGGAGGTGGTGATGGCATCTGGCCTAGATGCCTTTAAAGGGGGACTGGACAGATTTCTGGAGGAAAAGTCCATCGTGGGCTATATGCCATGATGGGTGGTGCAACCTCCTTACATTAATAGTAGGCTACTTCAGAATGCCAGTGGTGTTCTGGGAGTGGCAAGGGAGTGGCAGCAGGATGCAAGGGAATGGCAACAGGGAGTGGCAACAGGATGCAAGCATCTTGTTGTCTCGAGTGCTCCCTGAGGCACCTGGTGGGGCCACTGTGAGATACAGGAAGCTGGACTAGATGGACCTTTGGTCTGATCCAGCCGGGCTCTTCTTATGTTCTTAAGACTTAGGCTGTAATCCTGTAAACAAACACCTTTAACTATAGTTTATTTTGATTCAGGGAGACCGGCGGGGCAGGGATAAGACCAAAGTACTTTCTGACTATGCCATCAGTGGTCCACGTTTAAACAGGGCATTAAACAGATGTTCATTGTGGAACTCCTTTTCTACCTAGGAAGGTCTATTAATCTAAGCTTATAAACCTTTTAACTTACTTTTTTGTTGTTTTGTGTAGCTTTTAATGGCCAGGTTTAAAGTGGAATGGGGCAGTTTTAATATTAAGATTTTAGATCAACACTGAGCTTGAATATATTGTTTTTATTTCTCTTTTGGCCTGTTGGCCTGTGCTGCATCCTAAACGGGATAGGCAGCAGTGGGAGTTCACCATGGGGCAAAGGGACGTTTGTCCCTTTACCCTGAGGTAAGCCCCACGCAGCCCTATGGGACTGCTTGGATCTCCACCAGTGAAATCACTGGCACAAATCCCCAAGCAGCCTGCGGACAGGCGTTAGGATCCGGCCTAACAGCCGGAGTCACACTCTACCCCTCCTTGGGCTGGCCTACGCATAGGCCTGCCCTTCCTCTGCTCTTGGCCAGCACGGAGTTGCTTACCTGGACAGCTCCACAGCTTGCCTGAGTCAGCATGACTCCCCACGCCAGCCTAGTGCCCCTTGCGCTATCACAGACATGCCTTACGACATGTTTGCAAGAGCCCTGGGCTGACACAAGCAAGATGCGTCAGCCCAGCACCCACTTGGGTCTGTGTTCTCAAACTCTTAACTGCCTCTTCAACCGAGGAAACAAGCAGGATTTTTATCCGCAATTAATAAACTGATCCCAAATCAACCCCATGTGAACTCAATGGGCTCTGCTTCAAGAACATGGTTGATTTACTGCCAGTAAGATGGATCTGTAAAAGTTCCTTCTCCCCCTCTCCCATCTCAAGAAAGGTCTGGTTTTTTTAGACCAGGTTCTATTCCAGGGTTTGAGGCAGGGGTCATTCACTCACTGAATTCACTCACTCACTGAATCTGTAAAGCATGTGCTCTACCACTGAGCTAAAACTCTTCCCTAAAGTAGCTAACTTATGTAACTGTTTAATTAACTGATCAAATAGCTAAATACCAGGCAATTGATCAGCAGAAACATTTACCTTTTAGTAACATCAAATAGGATAAAAGACTATTGAGAATGCACCCTGGTTTGGGCATCCATTTCACTCATTAAATTATGTAAGCATCTAAGATGTTATAAAAATTTTTTATCTAAAAATGTGAACTGTGTATCAAAGAGTTATATTTTTCAAGGAGCCATGATTAGATGCAGTTTCCTGTTATGTCGATTGTACGTTTGGTGACAAATTTGTGGGAAACAGCCTTCAGAAAGCATGTCAAAGGCAAGCTGTTTGCTGTTAAACCTTTGCAGGCAGGGCACATAATTGGATCATAATTTCTCTGCTCACCAAAATGCCCCCCCCCAATACAAAGCATGTTTCCCTCTCTGACTTGCAAATAGTGTCCAATCTCAAATGTCTTGTGCTTTGTCTGATGTTCCATTTAAAGAGCAGTATTGTATAGCTGCAGAGCAGTCAACGCTCTTGTTGTCTAACAAGCAAAAGTTCTTCATGTTTTCTTAAAAACAGCAGCAGCATCAACAAATACCCTTCAAGTATTGAATGTCACCTCGTAGGAATTTCTAGATATATTCCTGAATAGTTATTACTGGTAATTGGAACCACAGCTGATGAATAGTTCTCCTTAGATTTTGTGAAGTCAAACTTAATTGTTAGAAATCAGGGACTATCCATTACTAAATCATATATATGACTGAAAAATCAGTCAGATTCTGAAGTCCATTCGATAGATTATGTAGTTATGATTTAATGGACATGCTGATAAACACTAATTACTGAGCAAAATGTTCAACTGCTCAAATGTAAATGCATAGAAGTTTAACTCCTTCTGCTATTAATATTTCTGTATGAGATGGGTTGAGGAAAGGTTCTAGGAATTGCTGATTAGAATTTAGAGAGGGGTAGCCCAATCCTATCTCAGTTCCCCGGTGCCGATGCAGTACCACCAACTCGGGCTGCGCTGCATCCTGCAAACGAATTTAGCAGGCGGGCCATCTCCATGGTAAGGGGATGTTTGTCCCCTTGTCCCAGGGAAAGTTCCAGCCACTGCTGTATGTCAATTGAGATCTGTACCAGAGGTATTGGTGGCACAAGTCCGCATTATCTGTATTGGCAGATCAGGCCTGGGCAGAGGGATAGGATACAGTGAACGCTGGTCCCACAATCCCACCCCCTCCCGGGCTCCATCTGCCCACCCTGTCCCTATCACCACCCTCTTCCCGCCCTGCCTTGCTCAGTGCAGAGCATACTTGCTCCAGCGGGTGCTATACTTGCCAGGCTCTGGCCTTCTAACCGGCACTACCTCTCTTCTGCTGTTGCAACATACTTTACAGCATGTTCGCAACATGCTGTAAAGTCTGCACTGGTGGACAGTGCACTCGGTTAGGATTGGGCCACTAATTTGAGGACAATTGTCAAATAGGGAGCAAAATGAATTCAGTCTCTTTAAAGTTTTGTTTACTGCCTGTCTGAAGCTTTGATAAAGCTCTGTCATGCCCTTATGCTGATTACCTTCATGTAGAACAAGAGGTATTGACTAATGAATGAATGATGTACAGTCCTTAGCCCTCGCAGTGCTGCCTTTAAAGAGCATGGTCTTTAATGCACAGAAATTTCTTTCTCTCTCTCTCTCTCCCTTCACAATGCAGGCTTCTCTGCAGAATGTCAAGCAAGGATCGACACATTGATTCTAGCTGTTCGTCATATATCAAGACGGAACCATCAAGCCCCGCCTCCTTGACGGACAGCATCAATCACCACAGCCCTGGTGGCTCCTCCGACGCCAGTGGGAGCTACAGTTCAACCATGAATGGACATCAGAATGGGCTAGATTCGCCACCACTCTATCCTTCTGCTCCAGGTCTTGGGGGTAACGGGCCTGTCAGGAAACGATATGACGACTGCTCCAGTACCATCACTGAAGATTCACAAACCAAGTGTGAATACATGCTGAACTCAATGCCCAAAAGACTGTGTTTGGTGTGTGGTGATATTGCGTCAGGGTACCACTATGGGGTGGCTTCGTGTGAGGCCTGCAAGGCTTTCTTCAAGAGGACAATTCAAGGTCAGTACTTGATTATGCTTCTCTCAGGAAAAGAAATCCAAAGCAGCACACTTTTCCCTGTTACCTTCTATCCCTGAAATAGTTGTGTTGCGTTTCATTGTGTCCAGTCATACTTATATTAAGACTTCAGTGCAGTGGTTCCCAAGTTGGGGTGTGGGACCCACCAGTGAGTCGTGACCCATTTTTTGGTCATTCATGAAACTTACAAGGTAAACAAGATGCTACTGGGGGGAGCACTGCTGTCCGATTCACAGTTCTGCCACACCCCTTGGCATTTATGAATCGGGCAGCAGCCTCTAGGGCAGTGCTTCTCAAACGTTTTAACACTGGGACCCACTTTTTAGAATTACAATCTGTCTGGGTCCTACCAGAAGTGATGTCATGGCTGGAAATGCTGGAAGACAGAAGTGAACCACAACAAATGTCTTGCAGAGCAAGAAGCTTCAGATAACTATAGCACATATTACTAAAATATAGCAGCATACAAAACAGGATCATGGACTGAAGTGATTGGGAGGCTATTCCTTCCCAACTCCAAAAATGAAAATCACTGACCCCAAACACTGATTCGTTTTCCTAAGAATCTTTTATTAGGAAAAAATCCTTCCATACTCTGTCTAGTTATCCCAGGAAGGACCATGATACCTCAGTGGAAGGGAAGAAGACTTCCACGAATCATAGGTGAGAAAATAAAATGCCTATTGCCTTCCAGTGAGCTCCAACTAAAATACCAGTGTGAAAAGATAAAATTAGAGCCCAGTCCTATCCTCTCCCCCCACTGGTGCAGCAACACAAAAAAAGGCTACTGCTGCATCCTGTGCTAGGACCATCACACAGGCCTCCTCTGGGTACAGTAACATTAACTTAGGGGCTCTACTTAGGGGCAAGATTCCGTGGTGTCGGGGGGCTCTACTCAGATCTGTGCAAGCGAAAAAGCTAGCACAAGTCTGCATTGACCCAGGATAGTAACTTGGGTCCAGGAAGAGAGTTAGGAGTTGGCAGTCGCCACTGCCACCGAACTCGCCCCTTTCTTAGGCATGATCTGACCTCTGCCTCGCCCTAGTCCACCCTCCTTTCACCTGTGTTGCTGCCTCATTCCACCCTCATTCGCCCCGTTCCAGCTCCCCACACTCTGTCCCACATTCCCAACCACTTTTCTTCCATCAATGGGTTCAAGGCACTCCAGTGCATGCAGAAATGCCCTGGAATTCGCATGGGTGCTCCATCAGTTTGCAACCTTTACACGCTGATGGAACCATTTTTGCAACTGCCATAATGCAGGTAGCGCTGGTGTAACACTCGTTCCATAGCCCATAGGATTGGATTGCCCGTGCAGCATAGTGTAAGTTGACCACTAACATTATTCAACTTTTATTCTTCATAATAGAAAACATGCCATTAAAAGATAGAATGTGAGGACAATTCTTGCATTGTAATATTGCACCAACCTATAGAAGCACAGGATTTAAAGCACAAGGTGATAAAGATGGGGCAGGATTAAACTATACACTTGTTTTGTGCTGAAGGCATTAACCAATACAACATTCGTCATACCCAAAACAAGTTCCAGAGTTTATAAGTCTCTGTCAAGTTGATTGCCTGGGTTTGGTCTGCCTATAACTTTCTACCTGTGAAAAATCCTCTCAAAATGTCTAATTTCTTGTAGGTATGAATAGAAAGCTCACAGCAAGGTTTACCAGCATGTGCATACTTCAGTTCACCTGTGAGATCAGCAGCTATTACACAAATCTCTCTCTCTCTTTTCATCCCAGTTTGCATGATTATAGCTATAGTATACTTCATTCTTCAAAATCAAAAGTTGCCCAGCAACCCACTAGCTTATATTAGATAAAGCTGCTCAGCTGTGCTGGAACACCTGGACAGTTGACTAGCTGTTGGGAACCATACAGTAGATCCAGTATCACTGGCATTTGGAAGGAAGCATAAAAACAGTTTAATAAGTGAATTGTAATTGTAACCAGTGAATGCTAATCATTGAGCTGATCAGTCAAGGAAACAGACATGTATATTTGGAGAGGCTAAAGCAGTGATGATGAATCTTTTGGGGCGCAGCATGTCAAAAATTAGGAAAATGCCTAACTTGACTCTGCTTGTATGTATCCTCCTCTCCTCCAGAACAAAGAAAAAAACATTTTTTTAATGTATTCATTTATTCTAAAAAAATAAATAAATGAATACAATCCAATTATGTGTAGTTTTATGCTAGGGAACAAAAATAGAGGCACCCCCAACCTCATTTTCCCTTGACTTATCTAAGCTCCATACAGAGCCTCTTCCTCCATCATGCCCCTGCTCTCTGAAATGATCGGGAGAAGTGGGCACTGAGAAGCACCTCCTGTCCTCTTGTTCAAACAGAATGTGGGCAGATTCCCCTGTGACTAAAAAAGGGGAACAAAGGCATCCCCATCAGGGGTGTAGCTAAAGAGGTGCAGGGGGGTACCATTGCCCCGGGTAACAAGCTTTAGGAGGGCAACAAGCTGAGCTTGTCACTAGTGGCCAACATTGTGAAAACCTTGGTATGTAAGAATAATACTGTCATTGGAAAGGTAATGTAATGCATAATGCCATCAAACAAACCAGATTGTAATATCTGTACTCTATCAAAAGTTATGGTCTAAAAACTAGAAAACAAAAAATACAACTGTCATGTAAAAATTGTGGTTTGATAAAATCACAGTTTTAAAAAGTAATATTGTCATGTTATGTATCATTTGTTCTGGAATATCACGCAGAATGCAATGAAACAAACCGGAGTGAAATATCTTCATTCTATCAAAGGTTTTGGATCAAAATAACAGAAAATGAAAATACAACTGTCATGTAAAAATTGCTGGCTTACGTAACTTTTAAAGTGGGCAAAAGAAAGGGAGGAACCATGCACACCACCCTGAGCTCCTTGGAAGAAGAAGAATATAAAATGTGAAAAATATGAATGAATGAATGATTTTGTCACATGACGGGGAATGTTAAAAATGTGTGGACCCTGAGTGTCAAATGACCTAGCTGTGCCACTGTGGAAGAAGGGGGGTGACTGCAGGTTTGGGGGCAGCAGGAGGGGATTGCTGCTAGAGGGAAGATGCACATTTCCCTCCCTCCCCCATTTTCACCTTCTAAAAAAAACAAAAACAAAAAACAGGTGTGATGTCACTTCCTGGGCATTATTTTGCCCTTGGTACCAGGCTACACTTTCAAGTCAGGCAAGTAATGTGCTGGAAGTACCAGCTCTTTGTTGTTGTTAAGTGTTGGTGAAAGCTGGTGTGTGAAAGATTTTGGCATCCTTAGTGTTTTTATGGTTGGGTGCCTATGGGCAGAAAGGCGGGGTATAAATTAAATAAATAATAATAAAATAATACCCATTGACATGTGTGTACAACAGTTGAATGATAGTCATGACCAAGAATGTGGGCATATGTATGTAACAGTCAGCACAGTAACTGTGATCAGGCATGTCTTAAGGTAGCAAGGATAGTTTCTTGAGGAGTTCAGTTAAATATAATTCTGTGCCAGACTCTGCCGATTATGCAAAGACTCACAAACCCCTAGATTACATTTCCATATATACTTCCACCATTTGGTATGTGTCTTGCTAATATATAAAAATAGCGGATAAAAACATAGTCGTGAATGAGGAAAAAAATTCTCAGTTAGGTGATTTTTAGGAGTTGTTCATGTGTTTCTGGTCTTGGCGGTTAGTTTGGCTGAGCAAATGAGACTCTGGCATCTACCAAATGACAAGGCCTTTGGATTCTGACTGCTGAGGCACTTGCTCTCAGGGTTACTGTTCCTTTAAATTGTCATAGAAAAGTTCCATGAGGGCACATAGGCACGTCTCCTAGAAATAGTCCCACTCAAGTATATCCTGCTCAAAGCTGGCTGTGCATCCAAGCCGAAAGAAAAATAGCAAGTCCAAAAATAGCACATTGATTTTGGGGGTCTGTCAACTTTATTTGCTGTACTCAGTAGTATCTTGAAAATGACAGGTTTTTAATAAATAAGTAAAAAAAATACAATTTTTCTATCTTTAGGTAGCTGCAGACAAGTATGCACAACAAGTGATAAATATGTTCCTTTATTACAGACTACTGCAGCAAGTCCTGAATTTGAGAACCCTGGAAACCAGTTCCTCCTGCTTAATAGGGCTTTGGCCTTATAGTTTCCCTCCCCCAAGTGTGCATCAGGATCCTGTTCCCTCTTTTCGAACTGCCCTGCCCCTTTTCTCTCTTACAGAATTACAGGCATGCCCCATTATCTGCTGGGGTTCCATTCCGGATACCCCACCATAGATATCTGAAACCATGGATATTAGGGACACTTTTTAAAGATAGAACATCTGTGGTTTTGCTGCAACAAGGTAAAAAAAATTGTTTAATGTTCCCCTATCTTTTTAATAGGCATCCCAGTATCCTTGGATAACTGAAACTGTGGATACCAAATCAGTGAATACCGAGGCATGCCCTGTACTCTTCAGAGGGTGTCAGTTTGCTTTGGAGTGATTAGTTTGGCAGTAAAGTTTTGGTTTTTTGATGCACATTGGGGCAAAAAACCAAAACTTCACCTATAGGCTAATGGGTTCTGAGCTGTCTGTGACAGCTCAGGAGAGAGATCTTGGGGTGCTGGTGGACAATTCAATGAAGGTGTCGACCCAGTGTGCGGCAGCAAATAAGAAGGCCAATTCCATGCTTGGGGTCATTAAAAAAGGGGTCGAGAATAAAACAGCCAATATTATCATGCCATTGTACAAATCGATGGTAAGGCCGCACCTGGAATATTGTGTCCAGTTCTGGTCGCCGCATCTCAAAAAGGACATAGTGGAGCTGGAAAAGGTGCAGAAGAGAGCGACAAAAATGATTACGGGGCTGGGGCACCTCCCTTATGAAGAAAGACTGCAGCATTTGGGGCTCTTCAGCCTAGAAAAAAGGTGCCTGAGGGGGGACATGATTGAGACATACAAAATTATGCATGGAAGGGATAGAGTCAATAAAGGGATGCTCTTTTCTCTCTCTCAAAACACCAGAACCAGGGGACATCCGCTAAAACTGAGGGTTGGGAGAGTTAAAACAGATAAAAGGAAGTACTTTTTTATTCAGCGGGTAGTTAATCTGTGGAACTCTTTGCCACAGGAGGTGGTGATGGCATCTGGTCTTGATGCCTTTAAGAGGGGATTGGACGGATTTCTGGAGGAAAGGTCCATCGTGGGCTATAGGCAATGATGGATTGTGCAACCTCCTTACAAAGGTGGTGGGCTACTGGTACCGGGTGCAGGGGAGTGGCAACAGGATGCAAGCATCTTGTTGTTTCATGCCTCCCTGGGGTACCTGGTGGGCCGCTGTGAGATACAGGAGGCTGGACTAGATGGGCCTTTGGCCTGATCCAGCAGGGCTCTTCTTATGTTCTTATGTTCCTATTTTCCAATGCAGGGTTTTTCTTTAGCAAGAGGGTTATTGCTTTGTGACAGAGGATGGCTGTGCTATCCTGCTACCTCTTCACTTTTTCTACTGCTTCTGGCCACATTGCATCCTAATTTCAAATTCTCTACAATGTATTATCCCACTTTCAATAAGTGGCTGTTTCACAGAAGTGAATTACAACTAAGCAACATAACCAATCATTGCAGTCACATCTCTGGTCATCTTCAGCATTTCAGTGAAAAGAGTATTTTACTCCCTCTAAAACTAAACCAACTATGACTGTACCCGAGACATAATTCACCGAAGTTAAGCACTTTCAATGTCCCATTAATATAAACATAAGCATCAAGCATGTGCATATCTGACATAGAATCAGATTCAACATGCTTGATTTTGGCAGGATTTTGGCATCCTTACTGTTTTTATGGTTCTTGCATGAGTGAAAGTGCAATCCTAACCTGGACTAAGGCTGGTTCAGTTAGGCCAGCAAAGTTTGGCCTGCACAAGGGACACCATAGTTTGGACCACTCCCTGCATCAGGTCAGCACACAGACATGCACCATCCTCCCTGACTCCGAGAGTGGTCCAAACGCACTTTACAGTGGCCCTGTGCCGGCCTAATTCCAGGTTAGGATTGTGCTCTAAATAATATGCTTGTTTTAAAATAAATATGCATATTTTTTTCCTAACTACAAGATCACCCATGATAAAACTTGTAAGACAAGAGCAGTATTTTTTTTTTCTTCGTAGTCAGATTTGGGAGAGAAGCTGGCAAATTGGGACTTGCTAAGGCCATTTTGTTGCATCTTAGCTGACTTGAGATTGGAAATGAAGCTAGTTGCCACTTTCAGCCACCATGCTACCCCAGTTCTCCTTCTCTGCAGAGAGCCTGAAAAAGAGGCCTGGATAAATTTACAAAGGGTTTCTTCAAGAACTCCATTACCTGAAAGCTAGAGAGAGGAGGACAGTGAAGGAAATGGTAGGAAGACAGCCAGGTAAAGGCAAGAAAAGCAGGGTTGCGTACAAGCCCTGTCCCTGGACACTCCTTTGCACCAGGTGGAATAATACCACTAGCTGGTATGGAAGTACCCTTAGTACTTCCCCGTGTCAATCAAATATTAAGGATGGACGCCTGTGATTGATTCCATGAAAAATTCTGCTCAATGCACAGAGAAATTAGGAGCTCTGTTTTGCAAATTCCTAAGTTCTCAACAAGCCAGAGAAGCAGATTTGTAACACCTTAAGGTGTGATAAAGCCATAGAGCTGCCATCCTGAAGCTGGAGAAGGGAGAAAATCTAGAGGAAAAGCAGCCATTGGCATCCACAGAGCTGTTAGCACAGAGGCAGCCAAATTAGAAGTGGGTTGTCCATTGGAATTGAACATACAGTTGTGCCTCAGTTCCCCACCCGCAGATACAGATATCCATGGGTAATGAAACCCATGGATTTGGACAACCCCTCATCCACCCTGTGAACCTGACCGGAGCTGTGCTCCGGTTAGGTCTGGAGTGTTTTCTGAAGCCAGCAGAGACTGCCTGTGACCATCTGCAGCCTCTGTGGTCTCAGAATGACCGTTTAAGGCAAAAAAAAAAAAAGAAAGCTACACTTCCAGTTATTACCCAAAAGCTCCAGTTAAGTCCAGAGGGTTCAGGTATTGCCTGGTCAAGCTCAACGCAGGATGGGGGACACACATTGAGCCAAATCCATGGATGAAAACTCTGGATAATCAGGCACTACCTGATTTTTTTTTCCAACCCAAAGGTTTTTTTCCCAAGCTTTATTTGCAAATGAGCATTCCAGAGTGATGCTAATAAGTGAACAAACAATGCCGGCAAACTTCACACAAATTAACAGGCAGCCATAGGCTCCACTATGGATAACAATTACAGTCTAAAAAAAAATCTGGCTGTCTGTGTTGAAACAGTTGCTACTGACTGCTTTGTTCTCTGCAGTGTTGAAATGAAGTTACCTTTTTCTGCGAATGGTGCTATGTTTATCAGCTGCTGAACCAAATTTGATCTGCAAACCCATGAACACGCTTTATGGGAAATAATATATCTTCCAATCAAGAGGGTAGTCAACACAGGTGGAACTGCTTATGTAAATTCAGATTACCTTACCTTTGAACTGAGAACCATAAAGTCTGCTTCCTGGCTCCACAGAACTCCAGGCCCTTCCAAAGGTTAAATTTACACAACTCTGAACTGACGCCATGTAGGGCGTTCTGTTGAGGTACATGAAAACAAATTGAGTTGTTTGGTCTTTCAAGCCTCTTTACCAAGAGTTAAGATAACCTTTTTAAATAAAAGCAGAGGGCGTCGGATGAAGATGTACATAGTTCTTGGCTTCAGTGCAAAGATGGCAGCCCTCCAGAGAACATGACACAAAGTGCCACCTGAATCCATCATGACCTGATTAAATCCTTCACCTTCCTTGTATAAGTAGAAAGGCTTTGTATCAGCATTTCCTTCCAAGAATATTTTAAACAGGCAGTGATGGATCTTTTTCACCTGCCTCACCTGATTTCTCCAAATTGATTAACCAACTTAACCACTGAGAAACTTCCCTTCCTATCCAAATTCTTAGCTTTTTCTATAAAGTACCTGTATGGGTATGGCAAGCAACAAAGTCGCCGGTCTACAAACTAGAGCAGTTTTAAACAAATACTTATTGTTGACTGCTGATAAATATCTGTCTCCATAAGTTAGAAAATGCCTGGTTCACGTACTGGATAGCTAGACCATAAGCAAATTGATCTCTTAACCTATCCCACCCCAAGATTATAAAGATGACAATAATGACCTGCCTTACAAGGTTGTTGTAAGAATTACTGATTTGATGTATGTGGAACACATTGAATATACAGCATAAAGCACTATTTTCATTATATTAGGATTTACTTGTCAGTGAATCAAGCTGGTTTCACTAGTCAGTAATTTCATGACTCCCAATTCCACGTGTTCCTTCAGGGTTTATTCCTTTTAATGCAGGTATCACACTTTTGCCAGAACTCTAATCATATATGCTTTAAAGGTTATGCTGGATAAATACTTGTATTTTCTATTCAGGTGTGCCTGGGAACTCCTAGTTCATGGGAGGGATCTAACAGGGAACAGATAATCACTGTCACTGAACTATATTTCCCAGAATTCTCTAAGAGAAACTATGGCAGATAAGCTGGTGAATGAATACAACATTTTAGTGTGGGTATTCTTTAACAGTGTACTTCTTGGTTTGAGGGAAAAGGAGGGGGGAGAGCTGGGTTCGGAAGTCTCTCCAAGCCTCTTTCTACTCAAGGCCTGGAAGTGTCCCTGGACTTGTCAAAAACACTTGGGAGTTTAAAAATCCTCATTGGGGACATCTGCTTGGCTGTGAGTGATCGGCATTGATGTCCAAAATATTTTTTTTATTTTTTAAAAAGATTTGTCTCCCACCTTTCGATTTGCAGGAGCCCAAAAATAAGATATCGCCCCAAAATTAGAGTTACCAGATACAAACTGGGTACAGAATACCTATACCTTTAACCATTGTACAGAAAAGGGAATTTGGGCAGGTGCAGCTCATCGTGGAAGCGTTTTAAAAGCTGCACCTGCCCAAATTCCCTCTGCTATACGATGGTTAAAGGTACAGGCACTCTGTCCCAGTTTGTATCTGGTAACCCTATAGACTGAAGTAAAAAAACTGGTTCTTCGTGTTGGTGCAGAAACTTGTCAGTGCATCAATCTTTTTTTTTAATCCCAAACTGCAGGAAAACTTTCGAGAGAAATCATATTTGCATTTCTTCCTAGCAATACATGATAGGCAAATTCATATTCTGAACCACTTAAATGCAAATTTCAGCAATGTCACTAATTTCTTCAGGCTCTGTCCACTTCCTTGCTTATGCAAAGACATGATACCGTACTATTCATCTTGCACTAATTTTTATTGCTGAGAGCAAGAAAACTGTTCCCTGCTGCATCTTTGTTTATTTTTAGCTTCTTGGGTTCCTATGTGCTCCTTCTCCCCCGTAGTACATATCTGTTCATACTACACATGAAAGCATTACACATACAGTAATATTGCTGCTAGGTCAGCTAGAATAACAATTGGTCAAAGATAAGAGGCGGCAGAGGTATCCTGAAATGCCTATCTCATTAGTGGGCAACAGAACAAGATTCCAGCTTATGCCTGGCCTTTGGAAATAAGAGGCCTGGTTAATAATAGTGCAGAGGACAGTAGCATTGGGCATTGCCATTATGATCAGCGGTGTCATGCAGCCAGAACGCTGGGCAGGAGGAACGGGTGAGCGGCAGCCCGCCCGTTGCGTTCCGGTCCGTTTCACCGTCTTCCCCGCCCCCGCGGGGTCTGCCGGTCACCCATTCCTCCCGCCCAGCGTTCCGGCTGCATGACGCCGCTGATTATGATCATTAGGGGTATGACTGGTTTTATTTTTGAAAGATGGCTCCAGCCGGTGCTATGGGTCAATTCAGGCCCTGACATGGAGAATAGGATCCAGTGGCAAAGGTTGCCACTGGGCTTACCCCTGCCCCTGCCACGTTCCACCTTCCCTAGCTGCCCAGAAAGAACACAATGCTGGGGACTGGCAAGTTCCCACGTTGCCACCTCTGGGCATGCCGCTCTGGCACTACATCAGCATGGGCTATAGGCCCCTACTGCCCATGCTGGACATGCCTTATGGCATGTTTGCTACACCAGGAGCTGGTTGTGCTGGAGGGTTCTGGATTGGGCCCTGAGTCATCTGTCTCCTGGACAATGCATTGATCCCTAGTGTCCTGCAGTGGTGTTGGGCCTACTTTTCAACCCCCCCTCCACCACTACTTTTGTACGCTCGTATATATACATTTTTAGTATTTCTTTGATTTTTAGACAGCGTTTCCAAGAGATGCAGTTTATAAAAATGGATGGAAATGACTATTTAAAAAAATTAAAACAACATCAATGAACACTAAAATATATGAAAACCAATAAACAATTACCAAGTTGAAAAGTGTTGTCAATGAAGTTTTTTTACTTCCTTCCCAAAAATTGCATGTGGACCTATACAAAGGGTTACTAGATTGAAAATGGGACGGAGTGCCTATACTTTTAACCACTGTATAGAAGAGGGAATGCTGTATAGATGCAGCTCATCAAGGAAGGGTTTCAAAAGCTGCACCTGTCAAAATTTCCTCTTCTATAAAGAGGTTAAAGATACAGGCATTCTTTCTGTCCCAGTTTCAGTCTAGTAACCCAACCTATACATATCTTCCTGGGAACAAAGTTCCACCTCAGTGAGGCCATCACGCAAAAGGCTCTCTTGTGCCTACCAGTTGTATCTCTTGTCAGTGGCAGGCCAGGGAGCAAGGTCTCCGATGCAGATCTCGGGGGTCCAGGCAGGCAGACATGGGAGTATAATCTTCAGGTAACCCGGTCTTAGATCTTTAAAGTTAAGAGCTGTAATAAAGACTGAGACCAGCACTTTGAATTGGCCTTTGAATCAAATTGGTATCAATCAATCAATCAATTAGGGTTGGTGATGCAAAACCAATATTGCCCCCTTTCAGTTATATGCCTCCACCAGCAATATGGCCCTGGTATTCTGGACTAGTTGAAGCTTCTGAAAGGCAGCTTCAAAGGCAGCCCCTCAGATAGCCTAACTATCTGATAGCCTAACTAGATAGGTCACAATGATGTGCGCTCTATATGGGCATGGGACGGGGAGGGGGTTATGTGGCCATTCCACTGAATAGCAGTCATCTGAATTTGCACCACCTTTCAATGAACGAGCGGTAAAAGCTTTATTGTGCACTACATTAGGAGGTTTTGTGAATTGGAATACTGTAAGGAAAACCAGATTTTACATTTTCTATTGTATGTTTTTAAAGCATTCTAATTCGTTGCTCGCCTCCAACTCCATTGCTTTAAGGATGTTTTGTTTCATCAGGTCTGGCTTCTTCTCACTTAGAGCACCCTGTGTCATCTTCATGTGCATGCCATTTGGCCCTCTTAATAAAATTAAAACCTTTGCCAAGAAACGTGCAAAAGCACTAAAAATAAACATTCCTGGGAATGTGGAGCAAGTACAGCCGCTCCGGGTGACACGAATCGCAATGCAAAGCAGTGTCTGTGTGAAATGAGGATTTGGCATATATTTTTGTTTTGAAATGTCACACTACTTTATGTTATTCAGCCCTTTAACTGCCAAACTGTAAAAGTCCATTATGCTACTGAAAGGAATATACAAATTATGCCTTGGCAATGCCGGCAAAGGCTTTGCACATACCCTGTTATTCTCGCAGCCAGCTAGACGCACGATTGTATTAAGCTGTAAGTGAGAAAATGATAGTGCACGCAAGCTAATTGTACAAAAGACTTTGAAAAAAGTAGCCAGAGCCCAGTCCTTTCTGAAAACCAGCCAGGAGATATTATAAATGGCTCTATCATTCTTGTCAGCCCAGTTGAAAGCCTTGAACTGCCAGACTGATTTTGTGTCTTCCGTAGCACAATTTCTTCTTCAACTACTGACAAAACTGGGCACGCTGGAATTTGTACCATTAGTAGTTTTACTGTTTGCCCTCTGGCAGGCTGACTTGTCTTTTATTTTTAAAAAAAAGTTTTTTCTTCTTCTAAAGGAGCAATTTTCAACATTTTTCTTCTCATGGCACACTGATTTCTATGGCCTTCTCTATGGTCTTTGACTCTTATGATGTCACTTCTAGCTTCCTGGAGACCCTTCTGTAGCTCTTTTTGAAGGCCACAGGTCTGTAGTAATGAATGCAAGGGAGTGTCTTATTGCTGTTATTACATAGATAGATAGATAGATAGATAGATAGATAGATAGATAGATAGATAGATAGATAG